>OZ023281.1:3137699-4377162 GCA_964007245.1 Hypomecis atomaria
AAACAAGCAGGTAAATAAAAACATTAAAAAAAAAGCAACAGATCTTCAATCTAGGTATATAAACTCTTTGCAGAACTTGAGAATTTAAAATAGGAGAAAAAAAGAAGAACAGAGAATTTGACGGGACGGACAGCAGGGACTTCACTTGAGAAAATTATAGAAAAAAATGTTGGAATATTTCATCTTTAATAGCTTCGATTTGTGAACATAAAATCTTAAGATATTATATTCTATGCGGATTGAGAATCTCCAGAAATTGAGAAATTTCCAGACATGACGGGCTTTACCTACTCGTACAATTTGCGAAGGACAGAGTGTTCATAGATAAAATGTCATTTATTTATATTATGGGGATTGAAGAGTCGACTATTGCTATAAATTATTATTGCTACATCTCATTATTTTAATACTAGCCGTAAGTGCTACTCGATCAATGCTGTATTTTCATTAGTGTGCAGAACTCTTGAAGCCAGATAGAGCTTGGGCCAGTGTTTCTCATTTCCGAAATGGAGGGATTTCCCGTGTCCGTATAAGAGTGTAAATTCTGATCACTTTGAAATAAAGCTATTGAAAGCTTATTGATTTTAATATTATTTTACAAGGCGAAGTCGATTCTCGAACCTTTATCTATAGTAATCTTGGAGCTTTTCTTGAGAACACTCTGGATTTCATGCAAGTTTTATGATTTTCCTGACTTTATGAAATGATGTAGATAAGATGACTACTGACACACTCGCGACTCCTGGTTTTCTTTCCTGCTTTCTTTTTCCAGGATGGCGTTAGATTTACGAAAGCAGAGTAGAGTCATTTTCATGGTTTTCAGCTCTCTCGAGCGCCATGACTAAATAAACAGAGATAAACATAAAATAAAATAAATCTCTGATACCTAAATAAAATTGAATAAATTTAAAATATTAAAACTAACTAACTGTCAGAAATAAATCAATACTATTCTTTCTGGCAATCATTTCTTTTATTATATTCGTAGTTTGATAATAATATTAGTTCAATAATAGAGTTTCTTTGTTCTAAAGTACTAATTGAATGGAATTTCCTTCTCATCTCATGTCTAATATTTTCTTAAGCAACTAAATTAATATTTTATACCTAGCTTTATTGAAGCTTATTTACGTTATAGACAAATATTCTAAATTAACATCAAATATAACAGAGAAGCTCTAGAATCACTATTTCTATATAGCTCTTGAGACATTAGTTAGATACTCCTTTCACTCTGAGATTAGTAATATACTTTCAGGTTCATAGAAGCTCAAAATAGGTAAAACATAGGATTTTCGTTCTGAACTTAGGTAATCTATTAGACAGGTAGGAATTTTGAATCACCTTTACCTAGGTTTATGCGGTCTAAAACGCAGGCTCCACTACTAGACGAACACTGGCCAAATTAACGTATAAATAGGTAAATAAACTAGATGATTAAGATAGGAATCTCACAGCAGAAAACTAATAAAGCAGACGGCGCTAGGTGAGAATTATTACGTTGTGAACTTAAGAAGTTCAAAAATGATAGTATTCATTTCTTATTATTTATCTATACAAATAGTAAGCTGAGATCTTATTGAATATCTGTATCGATATTTAATGCCTTCTAAATATCTTAGGATATTTCTTTCATGAGGTTAAATTTATAATTTCATCATAGACAGGTGGAACCAAGACGCATAGCTAGTATGTTAAACACCTAGGAACCATGGAAAGCAAATCAAGGTTCTATAATCATTTTCTCTGACATTTTATTTTAGACAGGTTTCTTAAAATAGTTTCAACTCTTCCTAGGTTTCATTCATGAGGTTTATTAGGCAGGTTAGGCTAGGTTTGTTACATTTCGTCGTCCGAGGATAGGTTTGTTACAATTTGGTTTCGCGACCAGGATCGTTACAAGATACTAGTGAAAGATACAGCGGAGAATGTCTGCCTCATCTCGGGGAGTTGAATCTTCTCCCAAAAATGCCACGGAATGCCCGAAATGCCCCAAATCCGTGGCATTCTTTTTCACCAAGATAATGCGCCCGCTCACATAGCTGCTGTATGGACTACTAGACAACTTCGGGGGTACAAATGTTACCCCATCCTCCGTACAGCCCAGATTTAGCCATGCGATTTTTTTTATTTCCCACGGTAAAAACTGCTTCGTAAACGAAAACTTAGTACTGCAGACGCGGCCGTCGAAGAATTTCGGCGGTTATTTTTTGATCTCCCAAAACATTTTTTTTTAAAGCTGGTACACCAGAATGCATAAGTACATTGGAATTGGAGGGGGATATTTTGAAAAGCGGTAGATAAACTTTTTATATTCTAACAATTTTTTATTTCACTATTTTTGGAACAGCCCACGTAGGTATACATTTATATTGCAGAAAAAGTAAACATCATAGCATAGACGCACCAAATTTAAACAAAACGTAAAATATCTATTTGATGAGAGTTAATGTATCAAATATGATATATCCTAACCTAAATACAATAGTACAATTCCATTGACCACATTGAGCAAACATCAAGACGAACCGACGAATAACTATATACATATTATAAAGATATAATATGTTAAATATTACTTCAATGTTATGAAATTGTTAACCTATACAATAAACGCTAATTATATTATTGCTTCATGCTCATTAGTTGGCTATCAAAGGGATGACGACATTATGAATGCCAAAGTGCTTATTTGATCATTGTGTGACTAAAGAGTAAATTGTATCTACAAGAATGAATAAGCCTTTTGCCCTTTGAAGCAAAGCTATTCAGTGATATCCGTCTCCATTGTTTAGGAGTCGCCTTAACAAATTCCTTCTGGATGATGTTTGAGTGACCTCGTATATACCTACACGACTCGTCAACTGAAGTAGTTTGCTCCTAATAACAGTTATCTGAGCTGCGATCAAATTTTACACCACTTTTTCAAACAGCTGTAATTAATACGCACATATCACTATAATAATAGAAAATTTCAGTATTAAGACAGTTGATTTTTATCACGTTTTTTAATCATTCCCGAAAATATAATCGGTACTTTTGATTTTTCCAGATGCAGTCGTTGCTGGTGGTGGCATTCTTGGCCGCGCTCGCGACGCTGGCCCACGCACAGAAGCCAGGGAGGTTCCTCTCGCTACCTGTTCCCCAGAAATGCGCTAACAGTGAGTACCTACTATATTTTTTAAACTTTCACGGACTTTATCTTAAATTTTTACCGGTTCGATTGTTTTAACCGTTTAGAAGTTCTGGGCCAGGGCTAACTACTCGCCCTATTCGAACTACAATTTGACTGATTTCGCTTTCTTGGTTGTATGTGCATCCAAAAAAACGAAATATCAGAATTATTATAAAACCAAATAGGTGTTAAAATGAGTAATTCTCATATCAATCTACAGATTGTTTGTAAAAAGCATGCATATTAATTACTTCTGTCGTTTATCGTTTAATTATAATATACATACAAACTGTCCTCTGGACAGTATATTATACTGATAATTAAGACCTCGTAGTTTAGATATTATAATAAAATTAAGCCGGGCGTTTCTCTAGCCGATGGACATATTCAAGAATATCATTGTATGTCGTCATTATAATTAATTTTTTTTAGAACCATCCCCTTAATAGCCTGTAAAAAACAGCTGTTCCATTCAAAAGTTCATCGACACTCGGCAAAATGAACAGCTATTTAATTTTATTAGATAATATTTCGAGATATATAGAATAAGAAGAATTTATTTTAAAATTTAGTATTTATTTTTCTCATTAAAAGTTATTTCAGAATCTTGATATTGTAATAGATTTATCTCACTGAGATCGTGAGATACGGTATTTTCGTATAATACGTTTCGTTTTTATAACCATTATCGTAACACCTAAGGAAATACCTTTATAATTTGCCGCTGCAATGACTTTTTATTTTAATACACCTATATTATATCGGTGAATAGTATAAATTAAAGTCGTAGCAGTATTCGTAGCGATTTCGTAGCACTGTATAAACTGAAAAAAAAAACATATTTTGCACCCTTTTAGCTTAAAAGAATGTATAAAAATATGGGGTAATTCAATTAATTAAGTAATAAATACGAGTATTTTATATATTTATGACATTTTTTTTTCTGAATACCCAAGCGATATTTTGTCTGCTCATGATTGATGAGCTCTAGTTCATTCTATTTTGAATTTCAGTAAACTGCCGTAGATAGTAACATATACTCCAGCTAGCTTAGCATACAAGACCACGACAAGAGTTTATAGACGCGTGCAAAGGTGACAGATATTTGCTTCATAATAACTCTGTCTCGTTCTGACACGTCGATAGGATAATTTTATGGTCCGTATGCTAAGACCGCAGGAAACGCACAAAATATGGCTTATATGGCCCTGAACTTATATTATCGCCCATTTATTAATCAAATCACATGATGCTAGACAGGCTTTTAGTACCTACATGTTTTTGTAGGAGTTAAATCTCCGGACAGCTATTTGATGACCGGGTGCAAAAATTGATAGTTTCAATATTTATGGTCAACTGGTTTTAAAATTACGTCCGCATATATCATACTAGCTTTTGACCGTGGGTTTGCCCGCGTGATTTTCGATTCCCATAGGAAACTTTTAATTTTTCGGAATAAAAAAGTAATCTATGTCTCTCTCCAACCTTTGATCTATTTCCACGCTAAAAATCAAGTCTATCCGTGGTTCTGTCGCTGCGTGAAAGAGTAGCAGATTAACAAACACACTTTCTGATTTACAATTAATTTTATTAAGGCCCAGAGCACACCAAAGCAAAGCAGAGATAGGCGTAGCTGGGCAAAGCGTTGGGCTTCTTTTACTTGGATACGTAACTAGTCACCACTAGTATTCCGTCAGCTTATTTCAGAAATGCCATATTTCTAAATATGCTCCCACACCGGGAGCATCAAATATTAGTAGAATCGTATCGTCGAGTATAAATCGTTACATGGCAGGCTTATGCTCATCAGTCAGAGAGGCAGTATTGTAACTTAATGCTCAACGAATCTAAAATATTATGTTACAAGTGAATTCTCCCGGTGAGCTCCTTAGGAACAAATCATCTCCGTTTCGCTCCCGACTATTTTTGTTCCTCTCTACGCAAGGAGCATGATAACCATTCTCTACGCAGACTATGACATTTATGCAGTGGACTCACGGACTACAACGCCCCGCCCAACTCCAATTCGTTACTTCCACTTTCTTACAGTTTAGGCCTAAAAGTGACGTTACCACTCCCTATTATTTCAGTATTTAATTGATCTAGACTAGTATAGCTTACTTATTCGATTTTTTTTTTCAGCTAAACTTAATCGATATTCAACATTCCTTAGTTCATGGTTGTTCAATATATTGTTTAAAAGATGATATGATAGACATTATAGGTACACATTTATGCAAAAGTAGATACTCGTGACTGTTATTTTAATGTAGTTATGGCATTTCCTCAAAGCTGAGTCGATCTTGTAGAAATCCAAAACTTAAACAAGGACATCAATCCACAATAATACCAATTGATCGTATCAGACAGATAACGGAACACTAAAAAAATCTTACTTTAAAAAACTTCATTGCTAGGCGCTTACGACTTCTTTTTTGCTATCAAAAACGAATTACAACAAACACATACTACTATAATAAAACAATAAAACTAAAACAGATCACAATCATTTAGAAAGCAAATAAATTATAACTCTACTACATACCTACCCATCTTCAAATAAAAAAACATACCCTTTCCCTTTGTCTTTACATTCGGCTAAAGTATGTGCAAAAAAGGCAAGTCATAAAGGGTGTGGGCCCTTAATGACCCATAACCATAAGCATACATAATGAAAGTAAAAGCACCGGATTACATAAAAGATTTTGGGGCGTGCGTAACCGAAGGAGAATACGAAATAACCGGGTCGAATTATGTGAGAAAGTGACCGGGTTATTGAAAGAAAGCGAGTTAAAGCGGGTTTCCGCGTGGCGACGACCCCGCAAGGTCGCTCTCGAGGACGCCGTAATTGCTTAGCATTGAATGTAGTCTAGACACAGATTACATAGCGGTTATCACGGCCCAGTGTATGAGTGTTAGTCTTATTCAATGTGATTATTGTTGCTTTGAATATGAGTAGATTTATACAATGTGATAATATGTGCATATTTCCGAGACAATACTGATGGTTATATAAAACTAGCGACCCGCCCCGGCTTCGCACAGGTTTATTGTACACATAAACCTTCTTCTTGAATCACTCTATCTATTAAAATAAACCGCATCAAAATCCGTTGTGTAGTTTTAAAGATATAAGCATACATGGGGACAGCGGAAGCGACTTTGTTTTATAATATGTAGTGATGAAACAACTTTTTAAATTAACATATTTATAGCTATTCTAAAGATCAGTAACATTATGTTTAAAGCCAACACGTAGCCAGATACGAGTACAAGAACTAGTGCTCGCGTTATCATCATCAACAATGATTTTTTGTTTTGTAAGAAACATTTTTTGGTTACTTTTTTCACCGTTTTTTATGGAGTTTAAATGAAGTAACCAAAAATCATCTTTTATTATGTATGTATATAGCTACTAAGAACAATTTTACACAAGGCATCTTTTAATTTTCAGTAACTAAATAGTTACTTTTAGGTCGGCGTTCCACATTCTAGAAAGATTTGATAGGATATAGAAAAATGCGAAGCTATGTATTGTACACGTGACTACATACAATATCTCAAATAAGTAGATATGTATTACTAATTACAATCCTCTGTCCGCCAAATTGTCTCCTAATGAGAATTTAAATATCTTCTTATGTTCATCTAACACGTACTCGTAGCTACTTAGTGTCTTGCAACATACATGCTTGTACCTACTTACCTAATTAAGTAATTATAATTCTCGTAGTGTAAACTGCAAGTTACTATTATAATAATTATGTAAATATGAAATAACTGTTTACAGATAGCATAATTTCAACTTCTAGGATATATTGCTACGATAAATTTCTAGGTGAAGATGAAATACAGAATTATTTCGTCCAGTAGACAGGTAGAATGTGACCAGCTTATAATTGTGTGATTGTAACAGCTATATCTTACTTTTTAATTCTTTAGGTATTGAATTAGTTAACAAAGAAATATAGCTGTTTAACTTAATTGTTCTTTTGCTTTGTATAGACATGTACATTTGTACAAGTAATGGTAATTCAAAAGAATGTAGACATTATAAGAGCAAAAATTTTTTTTTTAACATTTAAATTAGCGCTGTATTGAGTATTGTATATTATATATTGTAAGACGATGTCATATTATATAATAGTTAACGACATTCTTGATTCGACTGATAATAATCAGTCAGATCAAGCTTGGTTTTAAGCTTAAAAATTTAAATAAAGGTACGGAGTTTGCTAGCCAGTAACTATTTTACTATTTTTATAAATTAACCCGGCCATACAGATTTATTTAGACGCAATATTTTGCGCCAATGATTTATAGTTAAGTCTTCTTCGTTAACTGTCTTTGTCTAGGCCAGATTTGAATCTCTCAAATAAATAATGTGGATTGGTACTTCTGGTACTTCCGTTGATGAGTAGAACTTAGTGTCGCGTAACGGATGATAAGATAAGATAATATATTTATTTGACCAAAAAATTTTTACAATTGCTGTTGGAAGATATGCCATAAAGTATATTAAAGACAAGAGTTTTACACTTTACAGTGGGTTCCAAACTCGGCTAGGCCTGTATTTTGGTAACCCATGAAGTTTAGAATTGCCGGAGTATAGTTGTGCGCGCTCTCGTTTACAGTAGATAGATAGGTACATAGGTATATAGTGTTATTATAGTGAACCGTTTTGGATACAATAATAAAATAAATTAGATAAGATAACATTATGATAATATGATAGACAACTATATCATATAAAAGTTCGTGAGATTATTGCCAAAATAAGGTAACTAAAATTTAGAATAGGTACATAAAAAAAAAAAATAGTAAAACTCTTTTTAAAAATCTTTCAATACACATTTATTTATATTTAGACGCAATATTTTGCGCCAATGATTTATAATTAAGTCTTCTTCGTTAACTGTCTTTGTCTAGGCCAGGTTTGAATCTCTAAAATAAATAATGTGGATTGGTACTTCTGGTAGTTCCGTTGATGAGTAGAACTTAGTGTCGCGTAACGGATGAATATGTATATTATGTACAGTTTTCCACACCTCATGTGACGTAATCGAGTCGGTAAATCTTGTTCCTTTACCGCAAACAATGAAAGTGAAAACAGGAAATGAAAAACTAGAAAACTGGTGAGGTTCAATATGAGTTCCTATTTTATTCGAATTCACGTTCGTTGTTAATTATGTAATAGCGAATTTGAACTTGGATAAAGCAAGCACTATTGTTTTATTTGCGACTTTTTGGTCACATAGCTTTTTAGAATCACGAATTACACCATTAATCTTTGATATACACGTTATATTTGTTAGTTAGGTTACCTTTTTACACAACAAAGTAAACAAATAAATATATTGCACTTCAGCATTGTCAGCAAATATTGTACAAAGTAATGCATTGTATACTCCGCGCCACACAAGTTGATGGATGTGAAGTTAGCCACTAACTGCGCTATATCCAATCCTGACGAGACGTGACGTGGAAACCGCACGTTGATTGGCTATTGCGCAGCTAGTGGCTAACTTCACATCCATCAACTTGTGTGGCGCGGAGTATACATTGGAATACGGTCTAGGCAAGTCAATGACTGTACGATCAAACACGAAACTGATTCTCGTAAAGAAGCACGAAAGAAAAAGACATATTACATTTCAAATCTTCAAATTTCTTATCCAAAATGATTTCTATACACTTTCTATGCGAACATAGACAGTTCAACATTTTTCATTGGTTGCAGGATTAATGTTCACCATTTAATCCTAATTAACAGATATCGTTCGTAGGTACCAGTATTTTATTGCCCTAATATCAAGTGTAATAACACTAATAACTGAGTTTAACTCTATAATTACTAAGCCATTTATAAAATTACGAGAAAAACACTACACATCCTGGACTTGCATTTTTTGAGTAGTTTTTTGCCGACTTTAATCGTATCAAATGCTACTTAATGACGGTATGAGACGGTACCGTAGGAGGATGTAGCTGTAGTTAGGTAGGTAGGTCTGTAGGTTCAAAGGTGAATGACTTGTGGCTTTTTATATACCTGTGCCTAATTGCCTAGACCTCCGAAGCTGTGTAACCAAGTGTAGAGACACTTTTGGTCTTACGTTACTCTTACTTTTTAAAACTGATTCTGAAACTACTAACTTAGACTAAGATTTAAACGAACCCATCTCTATTGTACAGTCGAATTCTCTCAATTGTAACTTAGTTAACAAATGGCACAGACCCTGGAGTCTGTAGATCATTAATTTATATAAAAACAAAATTAAAAAAAAACTGATTCTGTAGGTACAATATTCAGCTCAACCTCACATCGTCGTTGTTTGAGTCATTTGACGTCCATTGCTGCACATAGGTTTCGCCATCTCCAATAAGACCGGTTGAAAGCGGTTTGTATCCACAACGATCTCGCGGTCATAATGAGATTATCCGTTCAGCTTGTGGGTAGACGTCCTACGCTGCGCGAGCCGGTATGTGGTCAATCGAAAACTTTTAAACCCCATCGGTTATCAGTCCTCCACGCTATATAATGCTCACAGACATTTCAACTTGCCAATCTACTGGGCTATTTCGGTTACTTTGGTTCTTCTAAGGATTCTTGGTTTATTTGAATCCAATATTCTATACAAAGACATAATTTTTTAAAGTTTCTTTAGTAATTATAAGTAATTAATTTAATAATAATCTTTGACCCAAGTAGCGGTGTTGAAATACAGATTCAAGTGACACATAATCAATTTATTCCAAAGGCTTACCTACATGCCAGTGATGACATTCTTTACATTCATGACATGCATCATTGTTAGATAATTGGAAGGTAAATGCATGCGCGTATGCAGTCCGCTAACATGCCATGAACTCGAGTCATTATTTATCCTGTAGTTTTGCAACACCGCCTTGACAATATGAGACAGCTTCGCCAGTTTGCTTGGTAGATTTGTATAGACTTAATGAGAAGTCGTTAAGTTGAAATTAATAACTTTTGTGATGCGTGGACAATCAAGGAGTTGGGCTCAGGGCCGCCCGGAGTGTCTCTCACGGGATTTGACGTATACGTTCGTTAATTAGACATCAGATTAGACTATCAGGTTTATAATCACATGCAAATTTTCTAGAACTGACTTAAATAACGTTGTCATCGAACTGTTCCAGAACTTTACGCACGATGTTAATGTTTATAAATGCGTACAAGATTTAATACAATTCTATGCTAGAGATAACTGTTTTCTGGACAACGATAACATTATAAATATACATTTAAACACTGAATTTTGTAATCTAGCCTTCAAATAAATAACTCAACCTTTCCACCTCACCGAAGCGATGGATGGATGCTATTAAATTTTATTAAAATGTAAACTATAGGTAGCTTCGACGATTTCAATTTAGATAGGCGTGAGAACCTTGGCAGTTCAAGCAAGGCAAGCACAATCGTAATAAACATTCGTGTTGTTTGCTTTTCAGTATCCGAAAAGTATATCTACAGTCTACAATTATACCTACTTAGTAGGACCTGGCAATGGATGAGGCTTTTACAGGACCGGAAAGAACAGCAAGAAAGAGAAGAGGCCTGTACCCAGCAGTGGACGGATACATGTGTCTAATATATTTGTAGTCCTTCCTTAAACTAAACAAGCACCTAATTATAAATAGTTTGAAAAGTAAAAATTATCAACCTGAGCACGGAATCAAATTTAACTAGCGACCCGCCCCGGCTTCGCACAGGTGTATTATACATATAAACCTTCCTACTGAATCACTCTATCTATTAAAAAAACAGCATCAAAATCCGTTGCGTCGTTTTAAAGATATAAAAGCATACATGGGGACAGACAGGGGGAAGCGACTTTGTTTTATTCTATGTAGTGATTAATAGTATCTGTTAAAACTAGAACTATCTACCGTACCTGCTTACCTAATAAAGTAAAACCTGGTTCTAACTAAAATCAATCGTAACATTACTCAAGGTACTTCAGCATTCAAATATTTATACCAATCCACGAGATAATTTCTAAAGGTGGTCGCTCCGTGACATAATTTTGTTTTAGATTTAGTTTTAGATACTCGTATCTAAAATAAAAATATATAACTAAACAACTGAATGTTTGTCATGCAACATTTGCAAAACAGAGTTCATTGTCTTAGGAGTCATCTGTTTACATTTTCCGTAACTCTACAAATTTAATAACAATGAATTTTCAGTTTTTGTACGGTAAAAACAATTAAAGCACAAAGTAATACCAAAACAGTCTAACTTATGTGTCCAATGCTTATGAGTGATTCACAGGAATCAAGTATATTACTACTAGTAGGGGAAGTACGTACAAAATGACATATACGGGTAAAACGGCATACCAGCTGTATTTAAAATCTGGCGCGTTTTTTTGTCATGTTGGCACTATTAACACGCGCCTCAATTGTCTATGAGTAAACTGTCAAAATATTGTGATTGTAACCGCAGCCATTCTTTCTCAGTCAGTCTGAACAGCATTTCGCCCGTTACGAGTTTTTCTTTGTTGCAAAGAGTTTTTTATGTTTTGGTAAGTGATTTGCTTTGAAACCATATTGTAACAGATTATTTCTATTCCTTAACATTTTGGCTTGAGTGATGTGTTTTGTTTTGATGAAAAACTGTGATGTTATATTGTTTTTTGAATTTAAAATATTTGAAACACCAAACGGACAAAATGGCATAGATACACTATGGACAAAACGGCATAGGTATGCCATTTTGCCCGTCTGTTTCATATCTCACGGTAGATTACAATATGTATGTACTTCTACTGTTAGAAGTACTTCTACTGTATGCTTCTTTTATTATATTTTAGAAATGACAACATGCCGCGCAACTACAAAAGAACGACAGACCGACAATCTTGGAGCGAAGTGTCTATGAAAAAAGCCATAGAAGCGGTCAAGAATAAGGAAATGGGCTGGCTTTTAGCAGCAAAAACATTTGGGATTCCGCATACTACACTTCGACGGCACGCTTTAGATCACAATAAAATGTTGAAGCCTAATTTCAAAGGTTTGGGCAGATACAAACAAACTTTTCCACCTGAAGTGGAAAGGCAGTTTGTGGAGCATTTAAAATTTTTAGAAACACGTTTATTTGGTTTGACACGCACATCCGTACAAGAGCTTGCCTTTCAATTGGCAGAGAAAAATGGTTTTTCACACACCTTCAACAAAGAAAAAGAAAAAGCTGGACAAGAATGGTTGGAGGGGTTCCTTAGACGAAACAAAGACATTTCATTGCGCAAACCAGAAGCCACATCTGCGGCTAGAGCCCAGGCTTTTAATAAACCTCAAGTGAAGAATTTTTTTAAAATTTATCAAGATTTAGTGGAGACTCGCAATATTTTGCCCCATAAAATATACAATGCGGATGAATCTGGCCTGTCTACAGTCCAGAAACCACAAAAAATACTGGCGACAACAGGAAGAAAGCAAGTTGGTTGCATCACTAGCGCCGAACGTGGGTCTAACGTCACTGTGGTCTGTTGTATGAGTGCTGGTGGCTTTTATATTCCACCAGCTTTGATATTTCCCAGAAAAAACATGAAGATTGAACTCATTGATGGAGCTCCTGCTGGCACTCTGGGTATAGCTCAAGAGTCTGGATGGATGAATACAGAAGTGTTTTTGAAATGGTTGAAGCATTTCCAGACCTATGCTAAAGCTACTGTTGAAGACAAAGTTATTCTAATCGTGGATGGCCATGCTAGTCACAAAGGAATCGATGCCTTGAACTTTGCCAAAGAAAATGGTATTGAAATGATATGTTTACCGCCGCATTGCACTCATAGAATGCAACCACTCGACGTATGTTTTTATGGACCACTCAAAACATATTTTAATCAAGAGATATCGAAATGGTTAAGATGTCATCCAGGACGAGTCGTAACACATTTCCAGATCAGTAGTCTATTTAATGAGGCATATGGAAAGACAGCCACCATTCAAAATGCGTGTCATGGCTTTAAAACCACTGGACTCTGGCCTGTAAATCCAGATATATTTCCTGACTATATGTTTGCCCCTGCAGAAACCACAAACATATCAATAGAACAAGAAACACCTGGAACTGCAGCAGCAGACAACAACTCTTCTGAATACTTTGCATCAAACGATTCAAACGCTACTGCACCAAACCTTGAAACAGTTCCAGAGACCAGAGATCTTGAGGTTGAGTCTCAACTCCTGCCATTCAAAGAGATTCCTGGTCCATCTTCTAGTTCGCTAGCTGTCCCCTTGGATGTTTTATCTCCTGTCCCAAAAGGTAAATTTATCAGTGGCCAAGGCAAACGAAAACCAAAGACTCAAAAGTCACACACAATTTTGACGTCGACTCCAAATATGCAGGAGATCAAGAACAAGGCTCCTAAAAATCCACCCAAAACCAGAAAAAGCCAGGTCAAAAAGAACCTATTTGATTCTGAGAGTGACGAAGAACCTTTTGAGACCCAGACGCAAGATGAAGTTGATGACTGCGCCTGCATTTATTGCAATGATCTATATTCGCGCTCAAAACCTGGAGAAGGGTGGCTGCGCTGCATGCATTGTTCTCTTTGGGCTCATGCTGAATGTGCTGATTTGCCCAAAAGAACCAAAAAGTTTATATGTGCATTGTGCGTTTAATTACGGTGTATTCCATTTTGACCCTTAAGACTATTCCATTTTGTCCGTATAGTACGGACAAAATGGTTTTTTATTGATCTTCGTTTAAGACTGATTATAATTTAATTACCTAATATAATTGTTGATTTTGCATGTATATTCTATGAATAAATGATTGACGTTTGTGATTATACGTTTATTACGGTTCTAGATTAAAACATAAAGAAATTATGAAAGCAAAAGAAAACAGTATGCCGTTTTGTACGTACTTCCCCTACTATACATACTAAGTGGTGAGTTTTTATCTTCAGTAATATGATGCGTGATTAGGAGAAATAATAATTTGTGACGCGCAGCGATCCGATATGTGGCTCGGCCTCTGATACTAAGAGCTGCCATAGGTACTTCTCTATCCTGAGTATTCCTGAGTTAGTTCGTGCTTGGGCTAAGTTTACCCTTTAATAAATGCGAGAAAATCTCTCCCAACTTTGTTGTACTTTGTTCACTTCCAACTTTGTTCCACTGTATCTTTACTACGATCAGTGTAGAGCTGAAATAGTGGCGGATTGCAAACAATCGCACATTCGTCAGTGTGTCGCTCCACAAGGTCTACCCAATAATTGTTGCCCGTCGTGTGAACCTTAACACATTCACGTCGTAATCAAGTCTCATTACTGATCTTTACAATTGCCTGTAATTTATTATCTATTGCGCAAAAATACAACGGCCCATTCCGACATTAATCTCAGTAATAACCGCGATGGTTCAAAGACAAAGCGGCAATTGGAATTTACGGCGCTATCGGGGAAACATTCACTTTAACTCATATTTTGAGTACTTTTCCAAGGACTATTTTGTAAGACGGCTTTTCCATCAGAGACCACAAATGCTTTTAAGATTTATCGTATTGCATCTGCTTATTTAGTGTGGCTTTTTGTTTGTTACCTAGCTCTACCAAACTTTAGTTAAATCGTTTAGTAGTGAGGAAAACTTTATAAGAATTTTTAATAATAATTTATTTCACAAACAAAACATGACATTACAAAAACTATTACACAGTAGAAACATGTACCCCCAAAAATTTAAACAGTCTTTAATAAATTCCTACAGCACCCACAAATGTCATTGACAAATCTATAAAGAAACTGAGAACTCTTTGCCTCAATATCTTTGTAGAACATGATGTTGAAGATCAGCTCTGATCAAAACATAAAAAAATAATCCAAAAAAAAAATCAACTCTTCAATCTTCTATGCTCATTAACTCTACTAACTGAAATTGAATTTAATGCTAAGAATCTAGAACGATTAGTTAAAATAATTTTTAAGAACCCGTCCAGTACATCGTCATCATCGCCTGGGTCACAATAAGTAGTTTTTTTTCATAACCGTCTATTATAATAAAAGCTCGAAAGTATTAAGCTAATATAATGATGTAGGTAGTATTTAGCCGGGGTTGTAGGTGAACAATGGCACCGAAGTTGCTAGTCATGCATCCGGTGGGCAATCCTTGGCCCAGTTGGCAGGCGCGTGACCGACGCATCTGCCGGCCCGACGGACGCCGGCCGTCGCCGCGTCGTCGCCGTTGCAACATCCACCGCCAGAACCGTTCCGCACATAACCTTATATAGGTTTAGCCAAAATAAATAATGTATGACAATGCAAATGTTCGATGCAAAACATTTGCATTTGAAGGTACGATTTCAATAGAGGTGTCACATTTGTGTCTACGACGAATGGCATTACACAAGTCAGTCCACAAAAAGACCAATGTTTGGGTAATGTGGTCCTACGTAGGCGTGGACCGGACAGATTTATGTCGAATTTGGTGACATTTCGCGCTTGTCGTCTCTTGAAAAATGCGGTCCATATTATTATGGAGGAAAGGTCGGCGACGCGTGGGCGACGTTATGTAACGAACGTGTCTTCCATTACGCCACTTGTGCCCGCCGCATAGCATTTTATCGCTATTGTTGTTTATGGGAGCTTCAATGTCACGACCGTGGCGGCTCCGGCCCGGTGGGTGCACGACGTATGATCGTCTGTCGGTTGTCAACTATTATCGACGCGCTAACAGCGGGCGTACATAAACGATGCTGTATTTATTATTATTCGTGATGTACGTTTGTAACGTAAGGTCAAACGTCACGAGTTTTACCTTCAGTGCATATTCATAAGTGCTGTTTGTTTTGCTTTTAGGACCAAAGGAGTTCTTCTACCGAGGACACAATTACTTCTTCACCGGCCATGTTCCCACGCTAGCCAACAAGAAGTTCGATTGGTTGGACGGACGTAACATCTGCCGCGAGTACTGCATGGACCTCGTCTCCATGGAGACCCAAGAAGAAAACAACCTGATCTTCAAGCTTATCCAGCAAAGTACGTTCACTTTGTCTACTCACATTTTGTAACTTGCTATGCCAATTTTTTTTAGAAAGAAAAAGAACTCTACATAAATGTTCAACGAAATGTTTGCTTTCTAACTAAGAAACAGTATAGTAGAAACAAACATTTCGTTGAACATTTATGTAGAATAGTTAATTGTCTTGTATAATTTATTAAATTTATGAATAATGCATATTGATTTATTATTTTTTACAGACGATGTGCCTTACATCTGGACCTCTGGCCGTCTCTGTGACTTTAAGGGCTGCGAATCTAGAAAAGACCTCGAGCCCAAGAACATCCTCGGATGGTTCTGGTCTGCCAACCGTGAAAAGATTACCCCTACCAACCAGGTTTGTAGATACACGTCCGTATTTTATAAATGTACACAATCCACGTGTTTCCTACAAGTACAATCTATAGTACTACATATTTTTGTATTTTGGATTGTTTGTTGCTCTATCTATACCACCAACATTTCAACCGTCCAGTGCCGGTGGACAGAGGTTTTGAGATCCCTTTATAACTCAAAGCTAATAGGGGTTTGGTGGGTCTAAAACGTATGGAGACATGGATTTCCTACTAAAGTATCGTAGCCACACTTGTCTTAACAAAATGACAGAAACGTTTACCGCCTTGACCAGATAATCCACTCAGAAGTGCCGAATGCGCATATTAAAATAACATTTTATGCATTCAGAGGCAATCGTGATATCATTCGACTCATCTCGAGTTACAGTAGCTGCTGTTGGCGTAATTTCCAGTTGCATATTGTCGGTTACAAAACGACAAAACGTGAAAGTTTAGATTTACATCTCAGTAAGTAGATTTAAATGAGATTAGGTAAATAGGGAAAACAATAAATATCTTCCTATCATAGGCAGGTTTTATGTGAGATTTAAGGGATGTGGGTGGCTCTGGCTAGCAATAGACGTCCTACGAATCTGCATTTGAACCAAATCTTTAAGCAAATTTCCGCTCCAAGTTACTGCGGCCAAAAGGCCTACGGATACATATATATAAAAGGCCTACGGACCATAGGATGACAAAGATGATTTTATTATTATACCTAGGCCCCTAGGCCCTTGGTATAAGAATAGTCGTAAACAAAAACTAAAGTACCTACCTAGTTCTCATGTAGCTTTGTACATTTTTGTAAAGCGCCCCTAGCGGAAACGATGAGGAACCATAACGAAGATAATATGGAGCCGCACGAATACGTTAATAGTTTCCGTTATAACAAACTCATAGTGATGCCTCTGATGACAAATGGTATTAAAAATAACAAAGGAAAAATAAATTTATTACTAGATACTCAAAATATACAGAAATACGATTGAGTTTAATTTAAAAAAAACCTAAGGTTTATTGCTACCTGAATTGCCAACAGAGAATTGTACTTTTAGTTTTGTGCTAAAAGCCCAATTTCACGCATTTGACACGATTGCCACGACTCCAATGAATGAAAAATTACAGAATAGTTTACAAAAACGTGTAGATTAAGCATTGCGTTAGAAACAGCATAGAAATGGAGATATATGCAGTTTTACAACAGCGAAGTGTGCCTGTCTGACAGCCAAGACTTGTGACAATATTTACAAATGGCTCTATTGATACTCAATTTCATACTAAAGAAAATCTCAATGAGATGTCATTCGGATAGAAATCGTTGACCATTCAATATACAATACAATTTAGAATTATTAGAACGTGATACCAGCTAACTATCGAATTGTTTATCACAATTACGTTTACTATCAATTTTTCGTCTTATTATGACAAATTTTAAATATCAAATAACATATCAAATACAGCATCGCCATAATATTATGAAAAATAAGTACATGAGCGCGGTTAATTTCTTTTTAAAATAAAAAATTAAAATTATATTACTTTATGAAAAGTTGGTAAAAAGATTTCTATATAAAATTACGAAAAATGTAACATAACATAAAAGTACATTACTTATAACTATCGTAAATTTTCAATAAATTTCGAATCTTTTTTACCAACTTTTCGTAAAGTAATTAGTTACATATATATATTTTATGTTATGTTACATTTTTCATAATTTTATATAGGACAGTGGAATTGAATCAAGGCAGTATATCCAAGTATACCCGTAGAAAGTGCCTAGAAGAAATCTAAGAGTTTACCTCTCTACCACAGCTACTTGTACTCTTTTTGCTAAGTTATGAAAAATATTGTTTTATAATTACAGATCCCCAACGGCTGGGGCTACAACCCGTGGTCGCAGACCGGGCACAAGAAGCAGCGCCAGCCCGACAACGCCGAGTTCGACATCAACGGCACCTCCGAATCCTGCCTCAGCGTATTGAACAACGTCTACAACGACGGTATCGCGTGGCACGACGTCGCCTGCTACCACGAGAAGCCCGTCGTCTGCGAGGACTCCGAGGAACTTCTCAACTACGTCGCCAGCACCAACCCCGGCATCCGTCTGTGATCGCCACCAGCCAGCGATGTAGTATTAAGAACCCCTAACAGTTTTACATCTGTGATGTAGCACTGGCCTAAGAATCTTCAACTAGCACAGCCGTTTGCCTTCCACGTGTACAATGCACAACCGACTTGGAAACTATTCAAGTAGTTTGAGAAGGATCTTTGTTGCTTGCGACGCGATCGAGTTTCTCGATCCGCTTGCAGTGGGCAGTGGAAGGCAGACTAAATCTCCATCTTCACTAAATTCGTATTTATTAATTGACACCGGATTATGGTCTCCATAGCTCCGATGATTCGGGATCTCTATCACTGCCGTCATTCCGTCGTACAAATTGACATTGTACAAAATAATTTAAGAATTAATTAAGTCTATTTACCTAAGGGAAGAATTTATATTTGTATGTAAATAAAATACTATAAGTTAATAATTTTGGTTTTATTTGAACTTTGTAAATCACAATGTCATGTTAGGTATGACGGGAGAGAATCAAATGCCGACTTAATTAATAACTATTGCTATCTTAGAGCAATAGCAAAACAAAAAGGTACTACGAAATTAATACTAATGGAAAAGGAACAAAATGAGTTTAATCAGACCAAATAGCACAACCTATAGCGACAATTATTCGGAGTGAGCAAAAAAAATACAATTTAAAGGAACAAACTTATTCTACTGGCACACGTTATTAGGAACGAAATTGGCACATACTACGATTTAAGAGAGTTTAACAAAATTTAAACGTAACTTTTACTAAATTAGTAACAAATATAACAGCATTTTCACTTAAAAGTTTACGCAAATATAATTTTATTATAATGTGTTTTCGCAGGATAGTGGTGGGAATAAAGTATACGAAGAACGTAGCTTAAAGTTACGTTCGACGTAATGGCGAACCTACATAAAGTGCGTAACGTTCTACGTCTATCTAGGGACACGGTAGTGCCCTCGCCAAGACGAGCCAAGCGAAGCGTTGCGCAAGGGCACTACCTACTTTTTTTCGATATAGTTTACCCGTCTTATATTACATGAAACTAAGGTAAACATTTACAAGTTCACTTACCTAAATTGGTAACAATGGCAAAATAATCACAACATTTCTAGATCAACACTATTTAGAAAGTTTCACTCTTAGATGGTTTTTTTTTAAATTTCAAACAAGTTAAGGTTTACTTTTAGTAAATTAGTAATAAATATAAATACCATTTTCAATCTCATAACACTTAGCTTAATTCTTGTAGAATCCTTATCATTAATTTGTACGTGGATATACAAAGATACTAAAAATCACAAAGTAGCTTATTAAAATACAACAATATTCTCACTTTTTATAGAGCACCTAGCTTAATAATTATGGATTTTTTATAATTCTTAAGTACAGTACGCTAATATAATTATAAAAAAAAGTTATTCTCTAATAGAAAGGACGCGCCGTGGTTTGCTGCGCCAAAAAAGTCAAAAGACTTCTCAATAAGTAGAAACGACTGTAGGAAAGCTCGCTATGAAATACTAGCAGTCTTGTATACAGGGCTACACAGAACTAGTGTACTAAGCCGAAAGTATGAGACCAACATTATGAACAACCTTTACTATGGGGTCAACCCGGTACTCAAAAAAAAGTCAACTATTTTCATTCATACATTTTGTCGATTTCGAGTTTCTTTCGAATCTTGTATGGTTGTTTTTTT
Source organism: Hypomecis atomaria (assembly GCA_964007245.1). Lineage (NCBI taxonomy): Eukaryota > Metazoa > Arthropoda > Insecta > Lepidoptera > Geometridae > Hypomecis > Hypomecis atomaria. Next base: position 3,158,037 of record OZ023281.1, read on the forward strand.
TCTCCAATTCCGGGTTGGCTCCATAGTAAAAGTTAACCACCTCCTTTACGTTTAATAAACAGTTATTTTTGTCTACCCATGTACCTAATTCCCATTTTTTTAAACATAACGATGAAGCACTTGTATATTCGTGTGTATACTTTTAAATTCACTTTATCCTATTTGGTATTCTCTCTTTCAGTTTAACTCTCCGCGGCTCCGTACCTATTCAACAGCTTATTTAATAAATTTTCAAACTATTGCTTACTATTTTATCGAAATATATTAATAAAGCTCTATGTTTAAGCCTATGAAAATACGTACTATGTAGATATAACAAAAGTAAAAAGATCTTGAGGTAGATCAAATACAACGAGAAATAACTATAACTAGCAAGTAGGAACTAAAGCAAATACTTTTAAACTCAAGGTAAAAAATGTAGAGTAACATCAAACATTATCATAAAATATAAAAAAAAAAAAAACATAATACCCCTCTTCTTGGGAAAAAAATAGTTTTGTTACCTTTCGTTTCACCTAGTTTTATGTTTTGGCTATTCGGTACATTATACTATATATCAGTCTTTTAAATAATTATAATAAGTACCAATTACTAAGTCAGTCTTAGGTCATCCTTCTAAACTTCTTTTAAGTAGTAACATACTAATACCTAATTATCATTAAAACAAAAAAAAACAATCAAAACATTAACTTAAACAGTCCTTCTTCAAAAACTAAACCTAACTACGATTCCAGTGACAACTCACTAGATAAAGTTAGCACTAATAAATATCTTTCTTGTTTTTATCTTTAAAAGATAGCGATAGCACCGTAGAATACTAACAAACCGATAGCACCATGTTTCGTAAGGAGTCAATAATATTAGAGTCAGTGCTACCATTATTAAGACGCGGTTGCACCGGAAAATATGTTCCCCACATTTGTAGTGGATGTCTGGGTGATTTTGAGTTGTAGATGTTTTTTATCCGCCTCTACCGAAACAATTGTGCAGTATTCAATACAGCAGGCCATATTTTACAAATCCGGTGGAATCGCGTCTTTAGACCTTGAGCCTTTATAATTGAATCACTCGAAAAAAAATTAAAGAACCACTTAGTTCCGCTATCCTGCTCGTGCAAGCACAGATTTTCTAATCTAGCTCCCACTAGATAAAGTGACCATTTACGTATACGTTCAGCCATTCTAATAATCCAATTATAGCTTTCCTTGTCTAAAGAAATTTCTCGAGATTATCGCGACCCTCGAAGTGGCTCGACTGATGTACCTATTTCACGTCTGCGTACATCTCAACATTCGCAGATCTCGCGCCTTATTGCTTAACACATTAGGCAGATTGAATTCCCTCCCAGATGCCATAGTAAACATTACATACCTTGCGTGCCTTTCCATTTCCTCTGGATTTAGCTTGAAATGGTTTTGATAAATAATCTAACTGATAGATGAATTATCGCGACCCCTACTGCGTCTAGACGTGGCCCTACCGATATATTTCACGTCTGCGTACTGCTCACACATCCTCAAATCTCGCGCCTTATTGCACAGCACATTGAGCAGGTTGAATTCCCGCCCAGACGCCACGGTGAACATGCCTGCGTACCTTTTTATTTCCTCTGGATTCAGCTTGAAATGGTTTTCATCCGGTGGGCAGGGATTTTCGACGTAGGTGAGGGTGCTGCCCTCTTCTGCGCTGTTGTCGCACTCAGATATCTCTAGTTCTAGTTCGGGGACGCCGTCACAGATGGCGGTGTAGCCTTCGAGGGTAATCTCAGGAGTGATTGTGGGTAAGTTTGGGAGATCTGGCTTTTTCATGGAAGCGCGGTGCAGCCGCCGGTTTGTGTAGAACTGGGGCAAATCTAAAATGATAGTAAGCTAAGTAAGAGATATTGTCTTACTATTAAAAAAAAAATGTTTTATTTCTTAGACTTACAAATGTGCTTCGAATCGAATTAGAATTTTAATGTATTGAATTATTGAACAAACCCTGAAAGTAATAATCCTTACTAATATTAATATAAATCCGAAACTGTGTTTGTTGGTTTGTTACTCTTTCACGCAGCAACAGAGCAGGTTAAAAGGTTGGAAAGTGGCAACTTTTTATCTCCGGACTCCGATATGTTAGTTTTAAAAAAAAATCCTAGGGGATTAGCACAATAATCAAAATACCACGCGAGCAAAGCAGCGGGCAAAAGCTAGTAATAAAATACAATATAGATAGTTGGAAGAAAAGAATACTGTGTTACCAACTGCCTCGTTTTAGTTTATTAAAGAAAGCCTTCGTTGTATTGCTAGGCAATTGCTATTTGCGATAGTGGCGCACTAATGTTGGTTCTTTTGAAAAGCTGCATGCTGTGTAATGTATGTCTTCATGCATGTCTTCATGTTGACTACAATGTTTCTACAAACGAACACAACTTACTTTTAATGTAAATTTCAGGATTTATGTTCAGAAAACATGGCCAATCTACAAGAGCTTCTCTTAAGTTGAGAATCCGCCCTTGCATGCGCAGATACAGATCGCCAAGGACCTGCAAATAAATAAAGACAAATACAGCATTACAATTTTATAATTATTATGTTAAATTGACCATTCACATAAAAAAGAAAACAAATATTCTGGGTCTTCGGGACCGAACCTTGAGAGACTTGAGGAACTTTTTTTTATCTACTGACTGCTTTCAGCCTTATGATCTATGAGTACGCAGCATTATTGAAGTGAAACTTCTAATGCGACTTCCGACAGGGTTGCGTTAAACGTTTAACGCAACCATGGAGGGGGTATGAAAGCACCGTTGCGTCGAAGTCGTCACTCGTCACCTCTCTTACATTACAGAAGTCAACATTTGTATGGCACTGTAACATCACGCGGAACTTTGACGGACTATACCTATGAAAAGAAAAAATACGTGTCTAATATTTTTTGATACTCTATCTGACGAACTAATTATATTTTTTAGTCATCATGCATTGAAGTCGGTTGTACCATTTTTGGCACAAAATAATTATTAGTAGGGTACTATACTGTATGAGTCTGATAAGTCACTGCTGAAAATAGGCCTACCCATGAAGGGGGCGATTGGGCAATATCCACCATGCTAGTCCAGTGCAGGTTGATGGACTCCCATACATCTTTAAGAATTACTTCTTCAGATGTAATGTGCCAATGGGTGTAAATCTGTACATATATACTATTTCCAAGCAACTTATATCCTAATTATTAGTAGGGTACTATACTGTATGGGTCTGATAAGTCACTGCTGAAAATAGGCCTACCCATGAAGGGGGCGATTGGGCAATATCCACCATGCTAGTCCAGTGCAGGTTGATGGACTCCCATACATCTTTAAGAATTACTTCTTCAGATGTAATGTGCCAATGCGTGTAAATCTGTACATATATACTATTTCCAAGCAAATTATATCCTAATTATTAGTAGGGTACTATACTGTATGGGTCTGATAAGTCACTGCTGAAAATAGGCCTACCCATGAAGGGGGCGATTGGGCAATATCCACCATGCTTGTCCAGTGCAGGTTGATGGACTCCCATACATCTTTAAGAATTACTTCTTCAGATGTAATGTGCCAATGCGTGTAAATCTGTACATATATACTATTTCCAAGCAACTTATATCCTAACATTCAAAGATCTGTCTTAAATACAGTTTAAAAGTCTTCAAGCCATGGTGGCCTAATGGGAAAACCATCACTTGTAGTGTCAGAGGCGTGAGCTGGTGCAGAGAACAAGGAAAGCGTCGCGTCGTGCCGCATGGGCTCTTTCGTGCATTCGCCCCACAAGCTATTCGGCCCGCGGGGCGAATCAACGAAGCCTCTTTTTGAATGCCCTCTTTCGCCCCGTGGGGCGAATCGCCGAGAACGATAAAAGAAGAGGCCGTTTCGGTCCACGTTGATAAAGATCAATTTCCCGCATCAGTATTACGTATTTCATATGGTACAGCCACGCATAAAATTACATGAGATAAAATAAAAATCCCACTACAAGTAATCAACAGATATGCAACGCTATAAAAAACTAAACAAGAAAAACAAACTACCAAAAACTTACTGTATTGATATAACAGACATTATGGCTTAAGTTAAATTGAATATTGTTTGGTAGTAGGCGGGGCCCATTTGCAAACTATAAATTGTAAGAAAATTAACAGGTGTGGGACATGGTAACTATGTAACATTTTCGATATTCATTTAATTCATAAAAAAAATATTACACGTCATTACACAATGAATAGATTAAAAATTGCAGTAAAGTAGGTACATTGATAACAAATAAATATTCACATTAACTACCTACTACATCATTATGTTTACAACTACATATTATAATTAAAATGTCAAGAAAAATACAATTAAAATAAATTACACCAATGAAGTATGTCATTGTAATGAATGAAAACATTAATAAAATATGTCTTAAAAAAAATACAAAAATAACAAAAACATTACATCATTATAAATTAATCAAATTGATAGAAATAATTCTTAACCATTACATGTTTCACTAATTGTAAACATTTAAACATATCGAAATCATGAAATGCTTCCTCGATAAGCCAGCGTTTCAGGCGGGCTTTGAAAGAACCTATGCTAGAACCGTTCCGTACTGCAGCACTGACTGCACGGTCGCGAAATAGCAACATCGGACCACTTCCGAGATAATATGGTTATTTTCCCAAATCTCTTGTGATTGTATTAGCTAGGACTAAAGGGTAGTTCTAACATTTCGAGCAAATCACATGTTCGAAGAAAAAATAACATGTATCAACAGCTAAATGAAATCTATATATTTATGGTGTGTTACGTATATGGGACTATAGGTATACTTTGCATCTTTTTTTTTTATATTAATTTAGTATTAAATTTGTTAAAAAACATTAACTTGCCAAAAATTCATTACCACCGTCGTTCATAACCTAAACGTATAGATTTGAGAGCAAATAACTAATCTATTAGATGTACCGCATAAATTTCATCCTCATATTTAGTTGAAATACTTATTTAGGAAGAAAACTGACGCTTTAAACTGGCATTAAATTTGGTATTTACTATCAAAGCAAAGCAAAATATTTTTGTACAAAAAAATTCATTACCATAAATTCTTTATGGTTCTTCATCAATAAACAATTGCATTTTTGTTCATACACCCCCATAGGACTCATAGAATGATGCCCTTGATATAATGCAATTGTTTTTTTTCCATTAACTACTTTTCTACTTAAATGTTCAGATAAAAAAGTGAATCGCGGGGCGAATCAACGAAGCCTTTTTTTGAAGGCCCTCTTTCGCCCCGCATTGTTTGGAGCGGGGCGAAAGAGGGCATTCAAAAAGAGGCTTCGTTGATTCGCCCCGCGGACCGAACAGCTTGTGGGGCGAACCCACGAAAGAGCCGCCGCATGCATGTTTATAATTAGGCGTTTTTCTTTTCTTTTTTATTATTACTTATAACATTTTTTTTTTGTTCATGTATAAATAATATTATCAAATGATGTAAAATTATTTTTAAATGTACCTATTGATTGACCTATGATATTGATTGATCAAAAATAGGAGAATATAATATTATATAAACTAACGTTGCCACACACTTATAGGGTCACGTCACATGTGTATAACTTTTAAAAAAAATTTATTAAGACACCACATATGTTGCAATAAAGATTGATTGATTGAAGAACCCTCATTGTTTTTCCCATAGGATACTGTTTAAAGTCTTCAAGTCATGTTGGACTTGAAGATTTTAAACGGTTTTTTTTTCCTTCCAACCGTCCTATTTAACCTGTTCTCCTGGTGTGTATATTTCAGGGACTTTTTATAGTTATTATTTAATTTTTACAACAAGTATTATGTCGAAGTAATAAATATATGTTATATGTATATAATAAGTTATAATCAACTATATTTTATAGTTCATTTACATTTATACTTTACTAGACGACCCGCCCCGGCTTCGCACAGGTGTATTATACATATAAACCTTCCTCTTGAATCACTCTATCCATTAAAAAAAACCGCATCAAAATCCGTTGCGTAGTTTTAAAGATTTAAGCATACAGACAAACAAACAGACAAAAATAGCGACTTTATTTTATACTATGTAAGGAAGTATTTTAGTCTTGTATTGTCAAAATATATATGTAATGTACATAAATTATAAATAAGATTGGAAACAAAAGTGTCAAAAGTCATGAGAAAATATACGCGTTCCTATGATGATAAACAGATCTTTGAATATTAGGATATTTTTACACTTACTATGTCATTGATTTTAGTGGATAAGATGGCTACAGGAACCAGGTAGACTTTGGTAGCACTTGCTATCAGACTTTGTGCTCTCTCTATAGCCGCATTGCTCCACTTTATTACGACTTCATTTTTGAGCTCGAACATTTCAGTCAGGACCTGCAAATAAACCAGTTGCAAAAATTAGCATATCTACTAAAGTGGTAAATAAAATATTTAAATAAATAAATATTTGGGGACATATAACACACGGTCTCTGACCCAAAACTAAGCAAAGCTTGTGATATGGCTGCCAGAGACTGATATACCTACTATAGTCAAACCGCTAAACTCAGACTTCGCCTGCGCGGGTACGGGGGCGCGGGGGTAGACGACAAAGAGGACTGAGACAGGTGCGGGCGCCGGGGACCCGCTGCCCGCGCCTGTCTCAGTCCCCTGTGTCGTCTCCCCCGGCGCCCCTGTACCGCGCAGGCGAAGTCTGAGTTTAGCGGTTTGACTATACACATACATATTTTTAAATAAATACTTATATGGATTATCTAAATACACAGCGCAAACACCTATGTTCATCACATAAATACTTGCCTTGGATGGGAATCGAACCCTCTTTTACATCAAAGTTAAGGTCACTAACCACTACCAAACTGAGCCACCGAGGCAGTCAATAACACAACACACTGTTAGTAGAAGAGCTTACTCGGTAAATCTAACAATGTACTAAATAGAGGCTTATGAGATTTGAAGATCAATTAGAAACACAAAAAAAACAGACTAGAAGATTGAAGATGTTTACATCTCAGAGTGAACCGCATAGTGCTGTTCCATGCTAGATTTTGTACTGGTATAGTTATAAAATCTGGGTGGAATGACTTGTCATGGGCATGCGTAATATCAGTTGAGCACATAGCTTGTCTTGTTCACCCATTATCATCATCATCCATCAGCCATAGGACATCCAATGCTGGATATAGGTCTTTCTATGGATCTCCAATAGGAACGGTTCAAAGCAGCTTGCATCCAGCACGATTCTGAAAAGGTCCTATGCAGCATTTGCTGGTTGCTTGTCTCATTATTTAATTTTAATCATAATCAGGGTGCCATACCCAAAGAGTATAAATGGAACCCTATTACTAAGACTCCGCTATCCCCGTCCGCCTGTCTGTTACCAGGCCGTATCTCATGAGCCATGAGCTAGACAGTTGAAATTTTCACTGATGATGTATTTAATTGGTAGGATTTTTACTGTTGCTGCTTTACAACAAATGCTAAAAATATTATAAAATAAATATTTAAGAGGGGCTCCCATAAAACAAACATGATTTTATTGCCAAAAGGCCCCGTAAGGAACCTTTCATGCGCGAATCCGATTCGTAAGTACTTAGCCGATTTTATTTTTAAATATTCGTACTTTTCTTACCATATCAACAGGGGCAATGCCATGAAGGCTTGCTTCAAACACTTTTGTAGGCCATCGCTTGTCCTCAGTGGGTAGATTGATAAAAACAGTTTTGTCATTGAGGCGCATGTATATCCCATAGTCAACCAGCCATATAAGATACTGAGTTTCCATTGAGATAATGCCCCTCGCCCACTGATCATTCCAAAGCACAGCAACATACTGGAAGAAAAATAAAAAATATTAAAAAATGATAATATGAAAAATAAGTGGATAACAAGTAGATTGATGGCCATAGACTACAGCTAGGCTAAGATAAACCATTACATTGACCTGCCCGGGTAGCACGGCAAGGGGAGAAAACCATCTTATCCACTCTTAATGTCAGATGTCATTGTCAATCCATACTTTATTTCCTCTTCGAGGGGATATAATGGTGGAAAGACTATTAGTCCCTTTGCCATGCTTCCCGTGCAGGGGGACTAGGAAGCGCACCACACAATATGTCTTTCGACATGTCAGAACGAGACAGAGTTATGGTGAAATATATATCTGTCACTTTTTACCCGTGTAAAAAGTGACATAAAGTCACATGCTTGAACGGTGATCTATAAAATTGACTTTCGAATGGCTGAGATGTATATGTGACTTTAAGGAAACTCCATACAATCTGTGAATGTTCCATACATATTCCTTGAAATTTCTTCATTTTCAAAGTTCAATTTTATAGATCCCCAGTACTACTTCCTCCTATAGTAAAAATGTGAGTGTTTAAAATGTAAGTAGGTAGTTTTGAATTTATTCAATAACAAAGTTGGCTGAATGTATTTGAATGGAAGATAAACAACAGGCTTTTATCCCAGTAATCCTTGAAACTCAGCAGTCTATGCAAATAGTCATTCATCAGCCATAGGATGTCGAATACTGGACATAGGCCTCCCCTAGGGATTTCCAATAAGGCCGGTTGGCAGCGGCCTACATCCAGCGCGTTCCTGCGGTGTTGTATATATCGGCAGTCTACCTTGTCGGTGGTGGTGGCATTTATTGGTATAATAATAACTAAGAATGTCTTACTTACTTGACCGTGGCAAACTCCTGACAAATCAAATTTCTTCGAAAGATAATCACGACTATTTTCAGGTAAAATGATGTCTTTAAAATTGGCCGCCGGTCCATTGGCAGGAGCGGTAGGTAAGCAGAAGAAGGAAAATGGGTTCCGGAAGGTAGTAACTTGTACCTCCATATTTCTCTTGAGGATTTCAGTCATAATTCTGAATTTACTGACTTCAGTGACTTCACAATGATACCATCCAAGTTTGGGTCACATATAGTAGATATCTGTGTCTGTGGGTCACATAATTAACAAAAATTAAAAAAACAAAACAATACCGAAAATTCGAAAAGAAAAGTTTTTAATTTTTCTGTTTGTTTTTGTTTGTTTACATTTCCACTTCAAGTTCAATGTCTTCAATCTTTTTTTTTCAGTGCTGCCAAAATGCCGTCACACATTCTCCTTAAGTCTTGCTCGAAATCCACCCAAAATTTATTGACATCATTATTATTGTAGCTAGATTGTAAAATTAATTTTTACCAATGTACCTATACTTACACTATCGCATTGGAATTTCTGTAATGGTAGTTGTAATTGTGACAAATAAATAAATAATAATAATAATTATTTTAAATACATTTGATTTTAATTTTAATTTTTACACACATTTAATAGTCATCGAAGAGGTGATTTGACAATATACAATTATTGAAACACCTACCTACAGGCCCAATCAAACTTTTTCACGTCCTTGAATTTACAAGCAAGCTGCGCACTTCGCCTCTTTTCCATCGCTAATAGGTACAGATATCTAAACTGAAACTCAAATCATTTATTGAACCATGTGCGTGTGTGATATTGTATTTTACCACATAAATGATGGTACTTTATATGTTCAAGTTTTCACTTCTGCCGGCACTCCGGGAGTGCAACCTATTGTTTTTTATTTGAAAAAAAAAAAGAAGAGGCTGTAATACTTTTTATGAGCCGATTTTGTTACATAATAGTTGGCAAGATCACGTAATATTTAAATCCTAACAAGATTTGCAAGCAGGGCCGTCTTATACTTGCGTGGGCACACAAGTAATAGGAGTATTTAGGAGCCTTTTTGGAAAGTAAGAAAGCGTATTATACTGTAGGGCTAGGTTACCGCCTACATCCCTTCCACTCACACGCATGTTTAGTCGTAAGTATTATTATGTAATAATTTTCATCGTTGCACCGCTCTGGCAGTCTTCGGCCAGAGCGCAAATACAGCGCACGTACTTAAACTAACGAACGTTTTTCATTGAACACGCGATCCCAATTTAGGCACCCTTCGAACTGCACCTATAGTAAATAATTTGGAGTCAGACTCATCAAGTCACCACTCAATCATCCCACCATACCCTAAGCCTAAATTGGTGAACCCGACGTCCGTACGTTGGTCGCGCCGCGCAAATCATATCTGTGATCACCAAACAACCCAAGCGCTCTCCACCAACCATGGCCACCACCCACGAAGACCAACAAATCAAGCTGCTCATGGGGCAGAGCACGGCAGGCGCAGGCGCGCCGCCGCCACCACCGCCGCCCACCACCAGCCGCACCACCGCAGACCTCACCGCAGGCGCCGTCACCATCCAGACGCGCCTCTCCGACTTCTGGACAACGCAGCCGCGACTATGGTTCCACCAGTTCGAGGCAGTCATGGCACCACAGAAACCGGGAGACTTATGTAAGTACCAACTAGTGATAGCTAAGCTAGGGCGAGACGAATTGAGCCAAGTTAGCGACATCTTAGAGCACCCTCCCGAGCATGACAAATACAACACACTCAAAGCTAGGCTAATTAATGCGTATGAAGAATCGGAAACCATACAACTGCAAAAATTACTCACCGAAATAGAGCTTGGGGACCAGCGACCATCGCAATTACTACGCAAAATGAAGGAGTTAGGCAGAAATAAAATTCAAGAGGACACAATCAAATTACTATGGCTAAAAAGACTACCCAGCACCGTAAGGGCAGTCATCGCAGCCTGCAACAAAGTAGAATTAGACGACATCGCGACCATAGCAGATAAGATATTGGAGCAGTCACGCACCGAAGTTTGCAACATAAACAGACAACACGTCACCAACACATTGGCATCAGCACCGTCGTCATCATCTCCAGTTACAACCAACATTCACGAACAAATTGCAGCATTATCTCAAGAAATCGCAGCAATGGGGCGCCGGTTCGAACCACTGCTACCCAGGCGTCAACAAAACCAGCAATCAAGGCACCGAGCACGCTCCAGCTCCCGCGCTCGCGTAAACCAAGAAAAATATAGAGCACAAAAGGCGAAACCGGGAGATGCGAATTTCAAATGCTTCTTCCACTACATTTACGGAGATGCAGCTACCAAATGCGGAGATGACCAATGTGTAAAAAAGGCGTTAAACTAAAGTCAGCACCAACCGTGGCGAGCGTTGGTGCTGGCGCGTCTTATCGCCTGTGTGTCACGGACAAATCAACTGGGATGCGTTTCCTGATCGATTCGGGAGCGGATGTCTCAGTACTCGCATGCACAAAAACACATAAACCGGCATCCGACTATTCCTTATACGCTGCCAACGGCACACCCATCAAAACGTATGGCGAAAAGACAATCACACTCGACCTTGGTCTCAGACGACCAATACGTTGGACATTCATATTGGCGGATGTAAAACGATCAATTATAGGAGCCGACCTCTTGGCCGAGAATCGACTAATGATCGATTTACATGGTAGGAGGTTGGTCGATAAAATTACCAACATCGCACGAAGCGCACAGCTTTCAAATGAAAACAGCGAAACTATCAGCACGGTAAACACCGCCGACCCATATCATCAAATATTAGCTCGGTATCCAGACATTACCAAACCCGAGTCATTCAAAAATACACCCAAACACAACGTGGTACATCACATTATCACACGAGGCCCGCCAGTGTACGAAAAACCGCGACCACTCAACCCACAGAAGTACAAAGCGGCAAAGCAAGAATTCGAACGCATGATGGACCTCGGCATATGCAGACCATCAACAAGTCCATGGGCCAACCCATTACACGTAGTCAACAAAAAAAACGGAGAGTTACGACCGTGCGGCGACTACAGGCGTTTAAACGCCATCACGGAGCCCGATCGTTACCCCATCCCTAGGCTCATGGATTTCACATATATCCTAAAAGGAAAAAAAATAATGTCAAAAATTGACATCCGACGCGCCTACCACGCCATAGCCGTAGCACCAGAAGACATTCCCAAAACAGCGATCGTAACACCATTCGGAAGTTTCGAATTTTTGAAGCTAAGTTTCGGCTTACGCAACGCAGCACAAAGTTTCCAAAGATTTATCAACGAAGTTCTCAAATCCACTAAAAATACGTTTTCCTATCTCGACGACATTTTAATCGCATCAAATGACCATGCTAGTCACCTGCAAGACCTGGAAGAGGTTTTCAAACGACTCAATCAATACGGAATCACTATCAACACAAACAAATGTGAATTCGGCAAGACAGAGCTCAAATTTCTCGGCTACCACGTCACCTGTGACGGTATCAGACCGGACGAAGAAAAGGTCAAGGCTATTACAGAGTACAAACAGCCAGAAACAATAGAGGAACTAAGACGTTTCCTTGGTCTTATCAATTTCTACCGCAACAACATTCCTAAAGCGGCAGAAACACAAAGTATTTTAGACCAATACCTACACAACTCCAAACGAAAAGATAAAACAAAAATCATCTGGACGGATGACGCAATCAAAGCATTCGACAAATGTAAACAAATGATCCGCGACGCAGTAATGCTCGCGCACCCGGATCCGTCCGCTCAACTAATTTTAATAACGGATGCGAGCAATACATGCATCGGCGGGGCACTTCATGAACAAAAAAACGGACAACTTCAACCGCTAGCATTTTTCTCAAAAAAACTCACTACAGCGCAGATGAAGTATAGCACCTACGACAGGGAGCTTTTAGCCATATACCTCGCCATCAAGCACTTCCGGTACACAATCGAGGCGAGAGAGCTCACCGTCCTGTCGGACCATAAGCCGCTGTCATTCGCGTTATCTAAAAAAGAGTCGAAAAATGATTCACCGCGACGACTACGGCAACTCGATTTTATTGCACAATTTTGCAATAAAATCGAGTACATTGAAGGTGAACTAAATAACGCAGCTGATTTTCTTTCAAGAATTCAGGAAATACAGTTACCTCATACATTCGATTATGATCAACTCCAACAAAAACAATCGGAAGACGTGGAGTTAAAACAATTACAGCAAAGTCCCAATCTACAATTCAAAACATTCACCGTGCCATACTCGAATCACAAACTCATGTTCGAGTCCTCGACACAAAAGGCACGCCTATACCTACCACGCGAATTCCGAGAGCAAGCGATAAGAAGCGCTCACACATTAAGCCACCCGGGAGTCGCTGCAACCCGACGCCTTGTAGCGGATAGGTACTTTTGGCCAAGTATGAACGGCGACGTAACTAGATACGTGAGAAGCTGCATACCTTGTCAGAAGGCTAAAATACAACGGCATACCGTGACTCCACTCGGGGAATTCGAAAAATCAACTCGGCTATCACATTGTCATATTGATCTGATAGGTCCATTACCACCTTCGCAAGACTTCAAGTACTGTCTCACCATGATTGACAGAGTAACAAAGTGGCCGGAAGTCATACCAATTAAGGACATATCCGCGGAAACTGTAGCGGATAAATTCATAGAAAATTGGATTGCAAGATATGGCTGTCCAGTCAAGGTCACGACAGATCAAGGCCGTCAGTTTGAATCACAGCTGTTTACCCAACTAACAAAAAAACTCGGCATAGAAAAAATCCACACAACCGCATACAATCCCAAAGCAAACGGTCAAATTGAACGGGTACACCGTACACTTAAAGCAGCTATTATGGCACGCTGCACTGACTCAACCCAATGGGCGCGGGAACTACCACTGGTCCTACTAGGCCTGAGATCGGCCGTGAAAAAGGACAGTGGTTACACCCCCGCACAAATGATGTTCGGACATAACATAAGAATTCCTGGAGATTTCTTGACACCTATTGATCCTGCAAAGTCAAACAACATCAACGAGACGGAATTCACACAGAGATTAATGGACACGTTATCTTCACTCGCACCTAAGTCCAGGGTACCCAACAATCACAAGCAGACATTTATACACGAGGACCTCCAGACCGCAGAATTCGTTTTCGTGAGACAAGAAGCCCGCAAGTCCCTCACGCCACCTTATTCAGGCCCCTTTAAAGTCATCAGTAGGGCCCAAAAATATTATACCATACGCATAGGGACTCGGGATGTCGTTATTTCGCTCGATAGGCTCAAACCTGCTTATGTTATCTCTAGTAGGTCTCACGAGTCAAACAACACCACAAGCAAGCCTACGGCGGAACAACATGACACCACCTTATCCAAACAGCCAGCCACAGCCATCGTTTCGCCGAAAACGCCTCACGTCACCCGATCCGGTCGCACGGTCAAGAAGACGGTTCGGTTCGACATATGAGCCGAATCGCTTCCCGCGCATACCTCGCGCACCTAGCACACCGGACCAACGGGACGAGTCACACGTGCATTCGTCACCGCACTACGAGCCTGCACAAGCACACCGCACTTCACACAGCATCATGGGCCATCCACCATCAAAGGAAACCGTCGTGGTGCAAAACGCCGCCGGAGCTGCACCACAAGCAGCGGCAACCGGCGACCACAACGACGAGTCACACAAAATGTCGCTGGCCGCCGTCGTCATCGTCAGCGCCGCGGTAACCTCCGGCATCATGTACATCGCCTGGAGATACTGCAAGAAGCGAATCAAGGCGGCGGTCGACAAAAGGGTGTCCTGCATCATCGCACAGCGGGTCGCGGCAGCCCACGCCGCGCCCGCGCCACATCAACCACCGGTGCAGGGCGTATTCACGGTCTAAAACCTAGTTTTTTTCTTCCTCCCCTCAGTGCCAAACTGTGTAGTGAAGTGCGCGAAAAAACCAAACGAAAATAAAAAGACACCATTGTGCAGACAATTTTTATTAAAAACAAAAAACAAACAATTTTTTTTTACATATAATTTGTTTTACATATAACACTTGCATTTAACCGTATACCTAACCACAATTTTTATTTTTAGTGTGTAATTTAAGCATTTAGGTACTACGAGTATTGTATAACTTCTATGTTGTTTTTATTCTTGTATTTCTTGTCTATCGTTGTGTTTACAAAAAATTTAATTGTTATATTATTATATTGTGTACTAGTAATCAATCTTTATGTTTACATAATTTTAATTGTCATGATTATATTGTGTCAAATTTTAAATTTGTGTGGAACAATGTCAATATTTTTTTTCATTTTTTTTTAAGGGGGATGTAGATGTAGGGCTAGGTTACCGCCTACATCCCTTCCACTCACACGCATGTTTAGTCGTAAGTATTATTATGTAATAATTTTCATCGTTGCACCGCTCTGGCAGTCTTCGGCCAGAGCGCAAATACAGCGCACGTACTTAAACTAACGAACGTTTTTCATTGAACACGCGATCCCAATTTAGGCACCCTTCGAACTGCACCTATAGTAAATAATTTGGAGTCAGACTCATCAAGTCACCACTCAATCATCCCACCATACCCTAAGCCTAAAATACTAAAGTACCTAGGTGCATTATTATCATGAAAGTAGCTTTAGTAATTTAGAAATAACTTCGATTATTTCTTATTGAGATATTTTAGGCTTACTTAACTACCTCAAGAAGAAAATAACGGAACCCTTACAGGATTTTTTTGTTTTCCGTTTGTCCGTCTATCCATCCGTGTCCCGGATGTGCCCGTCCAAACTGTTTTGAGAATACCTAAATGTCTGAGAGAAGTTGTCGGTTTCTCGGGGCACGGGCCCCGTGTGGCATTATGGTAAAGACGGTAATGTTTGCAAGTATGAATCAAGTCGGTCAAGAGTGAATCCAGATAATAATTATATGCTAGATCTATTGTTCCGAGAATTACCTACTACTTTTAACGTTCCCATCTAACCGATAAAACTCCCTAAATTTAGGGAAATGGAACCTAATTCTGCCATCGCTGCGTATATATTTCTTAGCGGGAAGTGCGGGAACGCAGAAAGATGTTGTGACACTTGTCACATTGTTTGTGTTGTTTTCACGAGACTTTTTGGCGGGAAGTCGAAAGAAGCGGGCGTTTTTAATATTCAATTATTCATAAATTTTAATTTTGCAATTCTCTGAGATTTGTGTTGGGTGTTGCGGCGCAACAATAACGTCATGAGCGTTGCTAGTGACGGGGAGGACCCCGTCATTACAGCAGAGAGAAAGAAGAGAAAACTTGCAAAATCCTCAACGAACAATGATGGCTACAAAGTATTTCAGAAGCCCCTCTACAAGAGGCTATTCCCCGAAAATCACAGTGGGGACTGCGTGGTTTACGTTGAATCCACAGAAGAAGAAAAGGTTGGTAATAAAAACCCCATAATATTGACAAATCTTTTCATTGAAAATGTTAAAGGCATTGTAGGTGTCCACCGAATAAATGCCTATAAGGTTGGCGTCACTTTCAAAAAGCCAGCTCCAGCTAACAATTTTTTAAAGATGGATAGCTTCCTGAACAGATATAAGCTGAAAGCTTTCATTCCTGCTTACATGACTGAAGTTATAGGAGTCATCAGGCATATTCCGCTGACAATGTCTAATGAAGAAATTTACAAAAATATTACTTGTGATGCTGATGTTGTCTCAATCAAACGCTTTATGCGAAAAGTAGACGGAAATTTGACTCCTCTTGGAACAGTGGCTGTCACTTTTGCAGCCACCACATTACCTCAGTATGTATACATCAAGCTATTCAGATACCAGGTTCATAAATACTTTCCACCACTCATGCAATGCTACCGTTGCCTCCGATTCAACCACTCAGCTAAGAACTGCAGAGCAGAGCAGATGTGTTCATCCTGTGCAGGACGGCATTCCTACAAGGAATGTGATGTGGAAGAAATAATGTGTGTCAATTGCTCTGGCCCTCACCTTGCCGTGTCGAAAGACTGCCCTGTTAAGCAGAAAAAAATAGAAGAGAAGAAAATTAAACAACAACAAAAAATGTCTTATGCCAATGCGGTAAGTCTGCCACAAATCTCTGATAGAACATCCTTCCCAGCTCTAACACCAAAGCCGAGACAAAAAACCTTCCAAGATCTCAATGCCAAAGAAATTGTTGATAACGATGTAATTATAAATGCCCTTGTGAAGTCCATTGTTGCCCTTGCAAATAGCAAGAATGAACCCATTACAAATAAAAGAATTAAAGAAATTTTGTTGTCAAATTTAATTTAATTTAATTATATGGACACATATATTCGTATAGCACAATTCAATATTCAAAGTTTACATAGTAAAAAAACGCTATTGTTAAAGTTTTTAACTGAACAAAATGTAGATATATGTTTACTAAATGAAACGTGGCTTAAGAAAAACAGTAAAATTCCAAATTTTCCATCCTATAATTTGATTCACAAACTGTCTGTAAACGAACATAATGGGGTAGCTATATTAATTAAACAAAATTTTAAATATGAAGTTGTTCATACCTCATATTACGAATCAATTCAGAACATTTGCATTGCACTTGATACATCATTAGGTAAATTACATGTGTTGTGTATTTATTGTCCCCCAAACAGCGAATTTACTAAATTTAATACTAATAAATTAAAAAAAGTATTCACTGAAACTCCTAAGCCATGTCTCATAATGGGAGATTTCAATGCCCATCACATTTTATTTGGTTGTCTAAAAAATAATAGTAGAGGTAATTCTTTGTACAATCTCATAGATGAGTTTGACTTGTGTGTTTTAAATGATGGTAATCATACTACAATTAAATATCCAAACAAGAATTCTTCAGCAATTGATTTAGCCTTAGTTAGTTGCTCGTTAGCTCCTCTCTGTGAATGGCAAGTCCATGATGATGCAATGGGTAGTTATCATTTTCCGACTCTACTGGATGTAAATGTGAAGCCATCGGTGTATGATGTTCGTCCTGTAGAAGAAAAATATTTGTACAACAAATCAGACTGGTCTAAATTTAAAACTTTATCTGAAACCTGCTTTTCGCAATTAGATTTGGAAAATACAGATCTAGATGAATTATACAATAGTTTTATAAATATCTTGTATCAAATCAGAGATGAATGTATTCCTAAGCAGAAATCTAATCACACTCCAAAAATTCTGAGAAAACCAGCTCCATGGTGGAACACACTATGTGAGGATGCAGTTCAAAAGTCGAAAGAAGCTCTTAAGACATATCATCACTCTCCAACAATTTCCAATTTTATTAATTACAAGCGTCTTGATGCTAAAAAGAAAAAGATATTAATTGAGGAACGGGGAAAATCATGGCATGAATTGTGTACTTCTTTCAACAGAATGACACCAGTTACTAGAATATGGAATTATGTTAAAAAATTTAAAAGGATTAACAGTAATTGTAGTAACAAAACTCTAAATGACGAATGGGTACCAAGTTTTCTAGAAAAATTAGCAGATTCAACATCAACCGATTTTACCACTTTAAATATTTTAGACAGGTCTGACAATAGCGTTTCCTTCTTAAATGAGCCTTATACACTGAATGAGCTTCGCATTTCTTTAGATAGTCGTAGAGATACTACACCAGGTATGGATAACATTCCATATAAACTTATTAAAAATTTACATTCAAATGCTCTGAACATTTTATTGGCAATTTATAACAGACTTTGGAATGCATCAGTTATTCCTGAATCTTGGAAGACTCAATGTGTAATACCAATTTTAAAACCTAATAAGCCTGCAAATAATCCGTCATCGTACAGACCCATATCTTTGTCATCCTGTCTGGGTAAACTTTTTGAAAACATGTTAAAATTACGTTTAGATTATTTTGTTGAAACCAACTCTAAAATACCTAACACACAATTTGGATTCAGAAAGGGTAAAAGTTGCTCTGAAAGTTTTGTATCATTAATCTCAACATTAAAAAAAGCAAAGCTCAGCCACTCTAATGTAATCTGCGTCTTTCTTGATGTAAAAGGTGCTTTCGATAATGTCAACATTAAGAGCCTTCTTCTAGTTTTGAATGAGTTAGGTCTGCCAACAAAATTATTGAAATGGATATTTAATTTTCTGAATAACAGAACCTTGTATGTTAAATTTAATAATAAGCTACATGGACCAAAATCCGTCAGTAAAGGAACTATGCAAGGAGCTATCTTATCTTCTCTCTTGTATATTCTATATACATCTCAAATTTTAAAGTATGTTAACACATCACATGTTAAAATTTTACAATTTGCCGATGACTTACTTTTATACTCTGAAAGTCAAAATTTAAATATGGCTGTAAATCACTTGAATTCTGCACTGCTGCAGCTACACCATTATTACAACAATGTATTAAAATTAGATATTAGTTCTGATAAAAGTTCTGTTATTGTTTTTAGTAAAGATCCTTTTGCACAATCTTTTGTTAAAATTAAATACAATAATGAAATCATTCCTGTAAGTAATCAACATAAATTTTTAGGAGTAATAATAGATAACAAGTTAAAATTTGAAGAGCATATTAAGTATATCTGCAGCAATGCAATGAAAAGTATTAATGTTTTAAGATGTTTAGCTGGTACTTTTTGGGGCTCTGATCCTAAAACCTTGATCATGCTGTATAAAAGTATAGTAAGAAGTCATTTTGATTATAGTAGTTTAGCTTATATGAATGCAAGTAGCACCTTATTACGAAAACTCGATGTAATACAAAATATGGCTTTAAGAATTATTAGCGGAGCTATGCGTTCCACTCCTATTAATTCTATGGAAATTGAAAACTGTATACCTCCATTAATCCTGAGACGTTTACTTTTGGCTGATAGATTCTGTTTGAAAGAGTTGACTTCCAATAATGTTATAGTGCTGAATAATGTTTTATGTCATCCACAGATATCACAATCAGTTCAAACATCTAGCTTATCAGCCACATCTCTTGTTTCGGGAGTTTTGCCTGAAATCACAACAATAATGTCATTTTTAAAAAATATCAGTAAAAACATTTGTTCTCATGATATCTGGCCAACATATAAATGTCCATATAATGCCTTGATTAATTGCTTAAGTATAGATTGTCATTTAGATGTAATAAATAACAAATTTGATTTTCTAGAATTTAAAGAGAATAAACCAGACTTTTATATTTTATATACAGATGGTTCTAAAAGTGATGAAGGGGTTAAAGCCGCATATTATGATCCACAAATGAATAAAACCCACTGTATAAAGTTAGATAATAATTGCAGTGTGTTTACTGCAGAAGCGTATGCAATTTTAACCGCTTTAACATTTGTAAATAACTCTGTAAAAAATGTAAATATACTAATAGTAAGTGATTCTAAAAGTGTTCTGTCTGTTTTGAACAACAGTAATTTCTCATATAAGTTAAATTATATTATATATAGTATTAGAGAACTTATAGAAATGATTAGTAAATCAAAACATGTAGAATTGGTATGGGTTCCTTCACATTGTGGCATCCATGGCAATGAAACAGTAGATTTGGCTACTCGACAAGAGCATGATCTAGATCACACAGATATATTAAAAGTACCTTTCACAGATTACTATTGTGCAATTAATAAGGATTTACTCAGAATTTGGAAAGAATATTGGCACGTTACAACAGAATATAAGGGAAGGTGGTATGCAGAAATACAGAAAGACTTACCTACTACTCCTTGGTACAACAAATTTGAATATTGTGGCAGAAAGTTTATAACAGTTATAAATCGCCTGAGATTTGGACATTGCTTGGTTCCAGCTCATTTACACAAAATTAATATAGTCCCAGAAGATAACTGTACGTATTGTTCCCGACCGCATGCTGATATAAACCATATAATTTTTCAATGTCCCCAATTCCATTTACAACGATTAATTTTAGCCAGTGACATTAGTGACATAGCAGCTCGTAACTCAATTAGTGTTCCCCGCCGTATTGAGGATTTACTAAAAAGTGAAGTTTTTTACAAACCTATTTATAAGTATATTTTAAATACTGTTGAAAAGATTTAGTTAAGTTTAATTTTTTATTTCTCTTCTATGTTTGTAAATTTTTTATTATTTAAGACTTCGACTGAAGGACTCTGTATCCATGGTCATGAATAAATTATTTAAAAAAAAAATGTTTTCACGACTATGTAATCACGACTTTTCAGTTTTGTAAAAAAAATTAAAAGTTTAAACTTGTGTTTTTAACGGCGTTAACAATAATGACTGAAATGAAAACTTGTGGAATTTTATTAATTATGTACTGAAATAAGTGTGGACATTGGACAAGCGAATACATTATGTGATAAAGGTAATCGTAGTTTAACCTTAGTGGAAGAGGTAAATGTCTTGTAAACTGTATTTTCGTGTTGTTACCAAAACAACATGGACACTTTCTTCTATGGTACCTATTAGCACAAGTTTATACGTAAATTGAAACTACAGTAGTTTCCGTATGGGTCCATACATTTTTGTTCAGCGCCCCTGGTGTAAACGAGGATAAACTACCTAACAAAAATGAATAGAGCCTCAAGCAGTAAACTATGCAAAACCTGAGCCTTTAAGCCCCTGAAGGGTTAGTCCAGGTTTACACGTAAATTGAAACTACAGCTATTTCCGTATGGCTCTATAAACTATACATTTTTGTACAGCGCCCCTGGCGGAAACGATGAAGAACTACCTAACTAAAATGTATGGAGCTACACGCGAACGCGAAAGTTCAAGTAAACTACGCAAAATCTGGATCTGCGGTTTTATTTTGTACGACGTTAGTACAGGTTTTGCATACTTGCGAGTTGCGCGTTTGCATGTGAGTGTGACCGATAGGACCGATGGGTGATGGGAAGCGGCTCATTTCTTGATATCTGTCATCTGCTCATCTAGTGTGGACGTTCTATGCTGCGCTTACCGGTACGTAGCCAAAACACCCTTCGACTCTTAACTTAACCATTGTCGATCACCAGACGTCCTCCGTGCTATGTGTCCTGGCCTATTTCAACTTGGCGATCCGCTGGAGTATGTCAGTAACTTCAGTTCTTCTAGGGACCTCCTCATTTTTATCCGATTTCGCTGAGACTCCCGAGCATAGCCTCCTTCATAGCCCGTTGAGCTGCCCGATGGGGCTTACTTATTATTAAGGCCCTGACGGAGCTTATTAATGGTGAAAATATAGTAACGCCTACCGAAATCGAATAGTAAAATCGTTACTTTCGCTCGCTACAGATCAATTATGAAATCCCTTGATAGGTGAGTTAGCTACCAAGTAAATACCTCTCTATGTACGTTATTGTAAAAAAAATCGCGTCTTCACATCTCGTTTCGCGTATTCGATTAGCGAGCATGAGGTGAGTCCAACACTACCACACTTAGCCAAAACGAGGTCTGGATTGGGTCTCGCTCTCACAACTAAAGGAAGATCGAAATAGATATTAAAGCGAGATGTTAAGAACTTATGATATAGGCCGCACCACACAAGTTAGCGGATGTGAAGTTAGCTACAAGCTGCGCAATATCCAAACCTGACTGAAGCTCACAAAAAGCCGCACGTGCTGTTGCGCATAGCTTGTAGCTAACTTCACATCCGCCAACTTGTGTGGCGCGGCCTATACAGACTCAGATCCCGATGGTCGTCCAGTTTTACTCCCCTCTTCCCTGTTAGGTACGCGAATAAACGCCACCACGCTTAGCCGACAAGGGTTCATGGTACTTATTACAGGTTATACTCACACGGCATGGTACTTATTACAGGTTGTACTCACACGGGCTTGATTTTCTTCATACCCCATCTTTTATGTATCAGATTTCAAGATTTTAAGCTAACAGCATATACCTATACTTTCATGCACCGGATCTGCCCAATCGAATCAGTCAACAATCGTTACTCATTCAGTCAACCAACAATCTTTAGATGAAATCGAATGCAACGTCCGCATACCCGTCCGTGCCGCGCGACCCGCGTGTCTGTGAAATGGTGTAGGCGTTTGATGTTTCCGACGCCGTTCGGCACGTATAGACCGAAAATCAAATATCTTGACGGCTGTGACGTTAGCTGCGGATGTAGCGGGGTAGCGCGCAGCGTCTGACTAGCATACCAAGAGCATACCCCGCTCCGAGGCAGTTGAAAGAGATTCGCGATTCGCGTTCCGACCGTTTGTATGAAGACGGAAGTTAGATGTCATTACCGTGCTTCTTGTTACCCGATTATAGGCCAAATCATACAATTCGGCGGATGTGAAGTTAGCTAGGTACCTACAACCTGCGCGAAACCCAGTCAACGCGCAGCTTTACGTGAGCTTCAGTCAGGATTAGAATTGTAAATTGGGATTGCTCAGCTTGTAGCTAACTTCACATCCGCCGATTTCTGTGATTTTGCCTGTACAAGGGATGATTGTTTTAACTCCCCTGAAATGTTAAACATATAATACCTTCCCAGTTAAATTTCAGTTAATGTAACTGGATGTCAGAAGATTTGCAATTACCGCGTAAGTAGATATTGTTTGATATAGGTAGGTATTTTAAATATTTGACCAAGCGAACGAAGTAAGCGAAGTCTAAGTTTTGACTCTTTTTGACTCTGGATTCTCCTCTATTTTTAACCCCCGACGCAAAAGAGGGGTGTTATAAGTTTGACGTGTCTGTTTGTGTGTCTGTCTGTCTGTCTGTCTGTGGCATCATAGCGCCCGAACCACTGAACCGATTTCAGTTTAGTTTTTTTAGATGAAAGGAGACTTAATCGAGAGTGTTCTTAGCTATCCTTATCCTTACATAGTATAAAATAAAGTCGCTATTTTCGTTTGTTTGTCTGTATGCTTAAATCTTTAAAACTACGCAACGGATTTTGATGCGGTTTTTTTTTTAATGGATAGAGTGATTCAAGAGGAAGGTTTACATGTATAAAAATTCCCGAAATTCCCACGGGAACGGGCACAACGCGGGTAAAACCGCGGGGCGCTGCTAGTGTTTTATAAAATTCGATTGAGCCGTTTAAGAGTTATGGTGGGTTAAAGTGGGGATGGAAGAACCAAAATTCTACAAATGTGCCCAAAATGGTTGTCAATGTGTCGGGGGTTTTTTAAATTTTTAATTTATGTTAGTTATTGATTGGGAGGTTTTTCCCTCAAAAAGGGAGGAAAATTGCGGTCGCGTTATTTATCACCCGGTTTTGATAATATTTGGCAAATTCATTCAGAATCTAAATCTTAACAATATAAATTTGCGAGCATGAACGAAATCGGTCAAGAGCGAGTCGAGATTATACCTACTTATAGGCTTATGAAGATTCAGTTGAAACAGATGCGACTGTTCGATAACCTAAAGTACCCATCTATACCATCTATACCAATATTATAAAGAGGAAAGATTTGATTGTTTGTTTGTTTGAATTGAATAGGCTCCGAAACTACTGAACCCATTTGAAAAATTCTTTTACTATTGGAAAGCTACACTATCTCCGGATGACATAGGCTTTTTTTTTTTAAATATGCATCATTACTAAAACTTCCATAGTTATATTACGTGGTAGATATGTAGGCACAATATTTGTAAAATCTGTCTTCTTTGGCAAATCATACCCGGGCAAAGCCGGGGTGAGCAGCTAGTGTAGTATACAATATGTTCACTATGTTCCCGCTCGGCTAAACAATTTATCATCATCATTTTTGTCATGTATGGCCATTTGGGTATGTGTCTTCCCCATGAGTTGGAAGCGGCTTGCATCCAGCGCGCTCCTGCGGAAATGAAGATCCTACTAATATTATAAACGCGTAAGCTTGTGAGTATTTATGGATGTTTGTTACTCTTTCACGCACAAACGGCTGAACCGATTTGGATGTAATTCGTCATTGATTGACATATAAGCTACCTTTTATCTTGGGCTAACGCGGGT
The DNA here is from genome assembly GCA_964007245.1 of Hypomecis atomaria. Classification (NCBI taxonomy): domain Eukaryota; kingdom Metazoa; phylum Arthropoda; class Insecta; order Lepidoptera; family Geometridae; genus Hypomecis; species Hypomecis atomaria. The sequence goes on from OZ023281.1 coordinate 3,182,760, forward strand.
AACACCGCGGGGCGCAGCTAGTTTATAATAATTTATGTACTACGCCTGCGGTCTGGTCAGGTCCACCTTGTAGCTAGACGTCCTACACTGCTTTTGCTGGTGCGCATATAGTAAGGCTACCGGGCATAGGCCTCCTTAATGAATTATCTACCAGATAGACCGGTTGGAAGCGGGTTGCATTCAACGTGTTACTTCTACACTTTATCAGATTAATATCCTATACCGCGCTTGACGGTGCATGGTCTTCATTCATTCAAGAGGGCTTACGATCGATCAGTCTTTAATCCACGTGCTATGTACCCTGTCTACTGCCATTTCAACTTGCAACGCAGCCTATGTCGGCAACTTTGGTTCATCTACGAACATCCTCATTCCCGATTTGGTCCAACAGAGAGACTCAGAGCATCATCATCATCATGTCATCCCCAGGACTTTCAATTATAATAATTATTTTACGCAAGAAATGGCAAAACCACCTTCCATCGTGTACAAAATTCGAATATTTCGCTCGAATTGTTTACATTATTGTTGATGTTTCAAAAACGGCTCAGCCGGTTTTTTTAAATTTAAATGGGATCATCTCGGTAGTATACTCTTTTGAACTAAAAAAATATTTTTTCGATTTGTTTCACAATTGGCGAAATAATCAATGAACATACACAAAAAAATTAAATACTCACAGACGAACATAGAACCTCCTCCTTTTTGGAAGTCGGTTAAAAATTGAGAGCGGTCAGCATCCAACGCCTCTCTGTAATTTTTATCAGATCTTCTATACAACTTATCGGTAGACGTCCTATGCTGCTCTTTCCGATGTGAGTTCTCTTATACATGTACTCGTACGAGTACCTATTAATTTGTACAAAATTGCAAATAAGCAAGGGTGAGATAGCTGTGGCCCATTGAATCGCCCCGGTGCTGTCACAAAAATATATTATTATAGCTAATTTGCCTTTTTAGGGTTCCGTAGTAAAGTTGAAATAATCGGCCAAGTATGAATCGGACTCGCGCATTAAGAGTTCCGTACTGTAAAGGAGCCCTTAAATATGTATTGTATGCTAATTTAGTTGTTTATTATTGAAGTAAATATACAACTAAATATTCTGTGAATATTTCAAGCATCTACCTGTTACTATTATTAATATCGAGCGAAAAACGGCAGAAAATCAGGATTGTTGTATGGGAGCCCCCCTTAAATATTAATTTTATTCTGTTTTTAGTATTTGTTGTTATAGCGGTGAAATTACTATAGTATTATATATTGCAACTCTATTACTAAATTGTAAATAATTTTATTAAATACCTATATTATAGGTACATTGTTAGACTTAGCATAAATAATAGTAATAAGTAATTAAGAGTATTGTTCTCTTGCAGCGCCCTAACGGGGTCTATGTTTTGTACTACAATTATTTATAGTTGTTATGTACACTACATTGTGCAATAAAGAAATAAAGAAATTTAAAGAAATCATATTATGTGAAAATTTCAGCTTTCTAGCTAGATAACGGTTCATAAGATACAGCCTGGTGTCAGACAGACGGACAGCGTAGTCTTAGTAATAGGGTCCCGTTTTTACCCTTTGGATACGGAACCCTAAAAAGAGTGTCACCTTAATTTACACAGCTTGGGATTATTAATTTTTGAATTATAAAGGAAAATTGTAATTTTTAAATTCGCACACAGCTCAAAGATCATTGACCTCAAAAACATATTTATCTACACTAATGTTGTAACATTCTACTTATGTTTCCAATACTTGACTTATAATGACTACTGTTATAGCGTAGACAACAAAACACTCAATTTAAGCAATTTCACATGATGTTATAATATCCACATCAATATCGTAAAATCTCATTATAACATCGCGCGCTCGCTCCTGATTGGCCCTGCGCGCGCAGCTGCGCTCTCATTGGTTAGATTTTAATGGCGCCAAGTTCTATAATACACGTACGCGTGAATCCTAAGAATAAGAACCCAAAAACCGTCCCGTCCCGTCCCGTCCCGTCCCGTCCCGTCCCGTCCCGTCCCGTCGCAATATGTTTTTTTTTTATTTTATTTTTTTTATTAGTGAAGATAAAGTAGTGTATGCAACTGCATATAACACGGGTATTATAATATGACAGTTGCATAAACTACTATTCTTGGACTATTATAATTTTCTAGCAGTCAACCATCTAATTAATGATATCATAAAATTTTTTTTTTTTTTTTAACGGGCAAAAGTGCCTTTATTAACTACAACAAAACTACACTACTATTACACAAAAAGCATTGGATCACCCTCAGACCTTTGAAGGTCTAAAGATAATCCAAATGCTCAAGCCCACTGCCAGTTGGCAGCGTGCCCAGCATGCTGGCTGCATTGCCACGCTGAATGGCAATGCTTATGCGTTGAGCCAAATAAACACCAGCATTTTGGTCACGCGTCGCGTCCACCAGACGCCCAGAAAGACTTTTGGAAATGATATGAGCTCCCGGCCCCCACGGACCCAATGTCTCAACTCCAAATGGCTCAAATATGTAACCACTACCGAGGTTAGCATATTTGCGCCGCTTGTGCTGCTCCGCCGAATTGGCCGCAGCTCCAGCCCTACTCTGAGTCTCAGAAAGATGTGACGGTGCCAAAGTATCGACACAAGTTGCGTCCCATACTAAGGGCCGTCCACACTTCCATGGGACCAGCGTCATGCCGTCAGGCCTTTTGCCATCACCACGCGCGAGCCCACTCGGTTCGAGTACGGCTGCGATATTGGCGGTGGCAAAAGCCCTGCGAATGACATCGTTAAGGCTGGCGTGGCGACCAATCCGACCAGCGCTTCTTGAGCAAGAGAGACCGTGGTGACCGAGCTGGTCAACTGCAGTACCACACTGACAGCGATGGGCCTCACAACACCTTGCACCCAAGCGTAAGCTGACAGCTAGACGAAATGCAGTTGGGTCTAAAAGGTTACCAGTATTGAAAGAGGGCAAAGCTTGCAACCAAAGACCGGACTCCCATACAGAGACCGCAAGGATACGAGCGCGATCCGCGACGCTAGAACACGTATCTAGAAGAGATTTCCGTGCTAGTTCGCAGATCGGCCGATCCCACAGTCTCTGCGACGACAAAGTCTTTGGAAGCTCGGTATTTGGGCTAGCGACCCTCCAAGCATTCGTTGCCTCATTCAAATGAGCTACATCTACGCCGGAATGGCCTAAAGAAGGTGCGAGGATTTTTTCAACTAATTTATGTGTACTATGAATGGAGGACAAGAAAGCTGGTAAAGCAACACTTGAAATTTGGCGGACCCCTAGCCCTCCAAGCCTAACAGGCAAGGAGGCTTGTAACCACGCCCTTTCACTCATCTCAATATTCAAAACCGATACTAGGGTCTGCTTTACAACATCGTCTAAGCTCAAAAGGAGCTCATTGTGTTTCCACAATGGACTACAACGTAAAGCGTACATGAATTTTGGAATAAACAGACAACATCTTATAATGGTAAACGCCATGTGGGCGTTAATTTTGAGTAACCTATCAGAGGCACTCAAAAAATTTTGAATTTTTTCTTGAACGAAAGGCGGAAAAGACTCATCTAGTATCGGCGAACCCAGAAGGCGAAGAGAACACTTGTCTACCGATTTGATATTAGGTGCCAAATCATTAAATTTGTTAATTACCAAATCTTTATCTGGACATGAGTCGCAAACGAAAAGTTCGCATTTCGAAAAATTTAGCTCCAAACCAATTTGACGAAACTCGTCAATAAGAATTTCCAAATCACGTAGGACTGTGTTCGCATCGCCACCCAAAGTCCCGTCATCCAGATACCAAACGTTGAGTTTTGAATGGAGACGTTGAACAATTGGATGAATGGCCAGGCTGAAAATGGCTGGTCCGAGAGGGTCACCTTGTTGACAGCCAACGGAAGATAGCAGAACATCATTTTTGTAAATTAATTTAGTGGGTTTGCCGTAGCATTGCCAAAGAAAATTGAAAAGATCGGGAATTTTTTCCTTGACCTGTACCAACAAGGCGTCTCGATTAACCGAATTGAAAGCATTTTTGACATCTACCTTGAGCAACACCTCTCCGCAATTTTATTTTATTTTATTTTATTTTATTTTTAAAATCTAAGAAACTAACAGCTTATAAATAACAGCTTATAAACTTAAATAGACTAATATTAAAGCTAATTACAAGTTTCTACTGATAGAGATATTTTGAAAATATTAAACGCTTATAATTTTGATATGAATTGAAACTAACAAATCGAACTGCAACTTAGATAATAGAACTCAATGTCACACTCGTATATCAGAATAAATTAAGATTTCATTCTTATTCAAATTAGTTGTTTAAACATTACTAAAAAAGCGGTCACTCAGCTGCTTCCTAATTGAGCGAACATTAGAATGGAATATATCAATATCCAGGTCATGTAGTAAATTATTGTAGGTGCCACACGCACGACTTATAACACTGTTTTGGCGATAATTGGTTGATGCTGCAGGAGGTTTGAATAGGGGGCTGTGACGAAATGCTCTGGGTGGGGTAAATATATGGACTTTGCTCAGTAGGCTGGGACAATCAAAGTTAGAAGTGATAACTTTTTTAAGAAAAATAACATCAGATGTTTCTCGACGATAATATAGTGGAAGAAAATGATGTTTAGCACAAGATTGTAAGTAGTTTCTGATCTTAGTTTTAGTTTTATAATTTAGGAAACGAATAAATTTTTTTTTGAACATTTTCTAGACGATCAATATACACATTGTATCTAGGATTCCAAATTTCAGATGCATACTCCAAATGACAACGTACATAAGTGCTATACAAAATTTTAAAAGATTTTGCCGATTTAAATTCTTTAGTAGATCTCATAATGAACCCGAGAGCTTTAGAAGCCTTTTTTACAATGGATGATATATGCTCGTCAAATATCAACTTAGGGTCATGAATCACTCCCAAGTCTCTCATAAATGGCACGCGAGATAAAGTTTTATTTTTAAGTGAGTAATTAAATTCTGTAGGAGAAATTTTCCTAGAGAACGTTAATACTGCACATTTCGACACATTTAGATCTAATTTGTTTAGTATACAGTAATTATCCAGTCTAGATAAGTCTTGTTGAAGTAATAAGGCATCGGTTACATTATTCACTGATTTGAAAATCTTCATGTCATCCGCAAAACTCAATAAAGTGGAGTTTTTCAGACATGAATCAATATCAGCCACAAAAATTAGGAAGAGGAGAGGACCTAACAGCGATCCTTGAGGCACGCCGCTTGGTACCTGCATCCATTTAGACATATAGTTACCGAGTACTACCGCCTGAGATCGATTGTTAATGTAAGACGCAAACCATCTCAGAAGGTCACCTCTAATTCCTGCATTTTCTAATTTTAATATTAAAAGTGAATGATCAATTTTGTCAAAACATTTAGTGTAGTCCGTGTATATAACATCTACCTGAGCCCCCTTGTCCATAATCTCTGATATGAAGTCATTGAGAAGTGATAAGTTAGAAACTGTTGACCTTCCCTTCAGAAAACCATGTTGGGATGGTGGCAGAGAACCTGATAAAGCAGAATAGAGCTGTTCGTATACAATTTTTTCAAATACTTTTGCTATAATACACAGTTTTGAGATAGGTCTGTAATTAACGACTTGGGTTTTAGAACCTTTTTTATGTATAGGCGTTATAAACGCTTTTTTCCACATCACAGGTACATAACCTTCATTTATAGACCTGGTAAATAGCTTGTATAATGGTATACTTAATTGGTCAGCACATTTTATAAGTAAAATTGGAGGAACCGAGTCCGGCCCCGCCGACTTAGCTATGTCGAGCTTGATTAATTTAGACTTAATTAGCAAGGGAGTTAAGTGGACAGATGCGATATCACCGTCAAGTGGTTGAGATGCAGAACACTGATGGTTGTTAGCTGCGCTCTCGTCGGGGGTTGAGAAGGTCGAATGAAAGTAGTCCGCGAAAAGATCACATATTTTATCTCCAGAATTAGCAGTAACGTTTTCATATGTCATCGCGTTTGGAAGAGAGTTAGAGTTTGAAATAGATTTAAAATAAGACCAAAAGTATTTCGGGTTGTTTTTGATAGAATTTTCTACCTTAGAAATATACTGCTTATGACATTCGGATTCTATTAACTTAGCTCTTTTGCTTAAAACTTCAACGGACATCCTATCAGCAATCATACCGTATCGCTTAAACTTACGCAAATATTTATACTTTTCTTTAAGAACTTTAATTAGCGCCTTTGAGTACCATGGGGGATAGGTTTTATTGTAAATATTTTTACATGGTACATATTTTGAGCGTAAGTTATAAATAGTCTTATAAAAACTGTCCACGGCAGCGTCTAGTTGATTATTAGATAATTCACTGTCCCAGTCAATAGCAGCAAGGTCGGCATTGATTAAGTCGTAGTTTGCACGATTATAACAAAATTTATTACGTGGCGCGGGCTTCAGGTAATTGGGGTCTAAATATTGTACAGTCACACTTATTGCACTGTGGTATTCTGCGTCTAGAGGGACTAAAGGGTGTGATACATTATCAACGGCGACATCGCAGTTCGCTAAAACTAGATCTAGAATTTTACCATTATTATTTACAATATGATTATATTGTCGAAGATTAGCAAGATTCAACTCATCTATAAAATTACAGTAGTCTGGTCCCACCACATTAGACGGTTCTAGATGTGCAATCTCACTATCAGTGCTTGCAATCCACTGGATATAACTCATGTTGAAATCTCCTAAAAGCAAAAATCTTTCAGTTGGGTTGGACGACGACATGATGTCGCGAAGTTTATTTAAGAAATTTGATAGTTGATCGGAGAAGCTTCGACCGTTTTTCTCCCTGCATAAGTAAATAACGCACACATTAATTTTACATTTACCTACGGTGATTGTCACCCATAGGTCCTCTGCTGATGAGTTCCATTCAGGCCGCAGCTGAACAAGCAGGTCCCTGTGAGTAGCCAACAAGACACCCCCTCCCCTTTTCTCCCCCGTCAGGTCATATCGGCGGTCACGGCGCCATACTAAATATCTATCATCAAAAAGCTCGACACCGCCATAGTCACAATTCAGCCAAGACTCGGTCACAGCAATTAAACTGTAACTATTAAGTTGCACGTTACGCCGAAATTCAGTAATTTTGGTCCGTAACCCGCGTACATTCTGATAGTAACAATAAAGATCGGACCTACCCATTAACATATGTGTAAAACAATGACGGCGTAATTAAAAGACCAAATCGGTGAACAAAGTACCGATTATAGTTACCTAGGTATACTATGGAATGGGTGTGAGCGCACATCACGTTGCAGTATGTAGTGTAACAATGAAAGATAAATAGGTACGTTGCGTCTCGTATAGAAATAAAATAGGTAGTAAAATAATAGTTATGTAGGTTTGATTTAGTGACATTAGTCGAAAAATTAACTATTTTATAAAACGGCAGCAAAGGATGACAATAATTGTTACTCGTATCAAAAATAACAATTACAATCACAGTGCGACGATAGTTTCGAACATTCATAGATAAGGTAAAATGCGTAGGAGTGAAAGAGAAAGTTACGAACATAGTTCGTAGTGCGAGTGGGATGAATATATTCAGCGAGTGCCGAGTTTCGCTATGTCTCGTTGCAAGGAATGCAGGTAAGCGGCAGCTAATTAGAATTAATTGAATTGAAAAATGAAATTCGAGTGCAGCGTTGTTACTTGTGCCCTGACACTTAGTGAATAAATAATATAAAGTAACCGTAAAGTTATCGTAGAAAATCATAGCGCACATTAGAAAAAATGGTCGGATTAACGATTTTAAACACTTAAAATATAACAATAATACGAATGGATAGCGGTTCACTTTATCTTGTTTAAATCCACTTCGGAATTCACGATCATAATCGGGGACGTGTCGTTCTTTCTCACGTGAATTTTAGAGAATTTGACCCATACGTATAAGTGCCTCTTCTCGGTGGCCAATTGCTTGGTTTTTGTAAGCAGCTTCTTATATTCCGGGGACAGATGGTCGTTGACGTAAACTCTTGCTTTGTTATCTCCAGAGAAGCCAAGATCAGCGGTCGATAAAGATTTTTTTGCTCGGGCCAAAGCGATAAAGTCTTCTTTGACATACCTATTCACGAAGCTCACAATAATCGCCTTCTCCTTGTTATAAGATGGGATTCTTGTAACGTAGTTTATTTGAGTTTTAGTTAGCTTGTATTCAACGCAGGCAGCCAACTTATCTAGCAATAAAAACAGGTTCTCAGAATTGCGCACAGGAATTCCTTTAATTTCGATGTTGTTTAATCGCGACCATAGATCACGGCTCATCTGCTGGTGCTTCATATTGGCCAACTCACTGGGTACGTTGTCTAGGGCGGTGACACGCGTATCTAATCTTGCCAAATTCGAGTCAAAATCCTGAAGTTTTTTTGACGTAGACTTCGTGCTGGCCTGTAATTGGGCGATGTCGGACTTGATTCCTTTTACGTCTTGTATCAGAGTGGGCAACGCGTTCAGTTGCGAAGCCATCGAGTTCAGCTTGGCCATGATGGTGTCGAGTGAAACGGCCGGCGATAACTCCAAGGGGCTCAAGGGCAACGGGGCAGAGGACGCGCTGCATGATCTGCACGTCCAAGAGGCACGCTTATCCGGTTTCAACCGCCTGAACGACTTTTCGACCACCCCTGCACAGGAATAATCAAAGTGTTTCTTGCACGATGCACACTGCGTTCCATCATTGAACTGCTCACCACACGTCGCGCAATCCATAGTAGGTAAAATTGTAATGTAAATAATCGCGGCGCAGATTTCGATGTCGGTGCGAGCGCACGTACGTGCACTGGGAACCGATGTAAGGAGCGTACTGACCGAGAAAAGTACGAAGGGAATGAACAGCAGCCTCACATCCACCCCGCGAACCAAAGCCAAGCTGTATTGGTTGAAAAAGGTTACTCAAAAGAGCAACCTTTTTTCTACAGCCGGCTTTGGCTGCGAGACGACGATATGTGGTGCCAACCGCAATAGGTCTGATGCCACCATCTTTTTTGACAAGTGCGCATAGGTTAGCGCCATACAAAACTTCGATGATGTCACCATTGACCCGCCCAGATAACATGAGATTAGCCAAAGCCGTTAATTCCTTCAAGAGAGACTCAGCCACCTCACCAGAGCTAAAAGATAGAAGATCTTTTAGATGTTGAGGTGAAAGACCATCTAGGCCTCCGGCTGAGCCGCTCCGAAAAGAAGAAACGGCCGCTGCAATCTCCTGTGCTGACACTTCAATGACAACGTCATCAGGGTGTGGTGGCTCAGGCAGGTGGAGACATGCTGCCGGCGGATGCTTGTCACGGAGTGACTGGACCGTATCGGGGGTGTGGGGGGCAATAGTGTCGCTGGAGAACAAGACACGTGCGGCGCCTTTGATATCGCCATCACTAATTTTGCTTTCTACTATTTTAATAGTAACCGAATCGTCAGTTTTTTTAGAATTTGGTTTATTCTGCCTTGTTGGCGGAATAATACTTTCAAAATCTAAAGGGTTCTCTTCCAATGCGCTGTACTTCACGCAATTTTCCTTAACCCTAGTGGTAAGGGACTTTTTGTTTGTTGGGTCCGAATGTACGTAAAGCACAACGTAAGGAAAAATCAGCAGGTGTTCCCAGGCGTCTATCGAATTTTTAGAAATAACTTTTCGAATAGCAGCAGATAAACATTGGGCAACCGAAAAACGAGCACCACGCGGGATGCGTTTTAGAACAGGAAGAGAACTTTTGAGTGAGCTAAGAACCTCCCAAAGCGGTTTGGAAGGAGCAGCAGCGCTCACGGGACTGCTGCTGGCTCCATCGGAGCCTGCAGTAGGGGCCGAAAGTGTAATTTGGCTATTTTTATGGCACCGCGTACGGTGAATTTTGAGGCCTTTCTGGCCTTTAAAAAACCGCACTTGGGAACACTCTAGGCACTGAATCATGTCCCCCTGCGACACATTAATGAATTGGGAAACTGCATTAGGCCCAGCCGGGGCGCAAAATGCCATGATTAACAAAATCAAAACTAAAATAAAATAAAAATAAACTTAAGTTCTCTAAGTGGAGACGTCAGGACGTCAGACCGTGACGTGGGCGGTCTGCGCAGACTCCCCGGATGGCGTTGACATGGAAACAAGAAAACAACAATGAGCCGCGACTGTCAAAAACCTACTGAATATTAATATACAATAGAAAACAAATATTCGACTATCTCTAGCTCTACAAATATTACCTTGAAAGAAAATAAGAAAAAGGGGATAATATTGGAGTAGGTTTTGGCCCGCTAGAGTAGTATAATCTGAAAAAAAGGGGCCGAGAAAAAATTCTGCCAACTTACGTTGACAGAAACTTTTTTTTTTTTTTTTTTTTTTTTTTTTTTTTTTTTTTTTTTCATAAAAATTGTTTTTATCAATATCGTAATCATAGTCACCATCTACGAAATCCTATCCTACGCATGTCTCGACACACACTTGACAACTTATTTACAATCATTAAAGCATTAATAGACGATCGAACTTGTCCGCCCGAACCGCCGGACCGGTACGGTGCGCTCGACACGCCACACCACCGCACCGCACACGAGATGGTCCAGTGTGCTATCCGTGCTTGATCGCGTCAGACATGCCTCCAACCTTTTCAAAGGAAGCTAAAATAGCTTTAATTGCGGCAACCGTCGTAGCTAGCACGCCTATCTAAAGGCAAAGGAAAGAATGGGCAAAATTTTATTTAAGATACAGACTCATACAGTCATATGCGACTGATAAAGGAACTAGACGATGAAGACTTTCGTATATACCTTCGCATGAGTTCTGATCTATTTGCTGAATTGCTGGAAATGGTGAAACCCTTATAAATTTGGATGATTTCTAAAATCAACTTTTTCTCCGTAATATTTACGGCTTCTTGCTCCGACGCCGCCGCCATTACAACTTCGTTACGCGTGTCTCGCTCGGAGGCAGAATTGCGACTAAAGCGCTAAACGGTGCGGTGCGTGGGCCACACGAGCGAACAACGCGCGAACCGCACCAAATCCTTTAACTATTAACAGACGATCGCACCGCACCGTGACCTTGGTGCGCTCCGGACCATATTCGATAGTGTGTGCATCGGTCCGCCGCACATTATTATTATTATTGACGGTCCGCTCGGTCGGATGATTCTGTCAAAGGATATGGTGCGGTTCGCGCGTTGTTCGCTCGTGTGGCCCACGCACCGCACCGTTTAGCGCTTTAGTCGCAATTCTGCCTCCGAGCGAGACACGCGTAACGAAGTTGTAATGGCGGCGGCGTCGGAGCAAGAAGCCGTAAATATATCGGAGAAAAAGTTGATTTTAGAAATCATCCAAATTTATAAAGAAGTTCCTTTATCAGTCGCATATGACTGTATGAGTCTCTGTATCTTAAATAAAATTTTGCCCATTCTTTCCTTTTTTTCCTTTGCCTTTGGATAGGCGTGCTAGCTACGACGGTTGCCGCAATTAAAGCTATTTTAGCTTCCTTTGACAAGGTTGGAGGCATGTCTGACGCGATCAAGCACGGATAGCACACTGGACCATCTCGTGTGCGGTGCGGTGGTGTGGCGTGTCGAGCGCACCGTACCAGTCCGGCGGTTCGGGCGGACAAGTTCGATCGTCTATTAATGCTTTTTGACAGAACCATCCGACCGAGCGGACCGTCAATAATAATAATAATGTGCGGCGGACCGATGTTCACACTATCGAATATGGTCCGGAGCGCACCAAGGTCACGGTGCGGTGCGATCGTCTGTTAATAGTTTTAGACAACTCACTGATCACCACTTAAATAAAAAGGCTAAGCTCCACCAAAGCCAAGCGGGCCGGACATTGAACTATGATTAACATCATTGGGGCCGGAGATGAGAACTCACGGACTACTTTATTGTAGACTTGTAGTATTTGTTCACTGTGTTAATACTAAACAATTACCTACTAGCTGTTGACCCTGTTGAAATTTTAAAAAATGTCTCTCCCTTATCACCTAGGAATAAATATTATAAATACACAGTCAGGTCATAAATTCTGTCACATGTTTAATATAAAATAGTCGAAACAAGTTTATTCATTATGTAACCATTTATATACCAAAATTAACTTAAAAAAACATAGATTTTTATGACAATAAAGTTTATTCAAAATGACCTCCGTGATTTTGAATACAGGCCTTCAATCTGCGCGGCCAGTCGTCTATCGCAGCACGAACGAGGTCCATGTCAATATCGGCGGCTGCCTTAATCAAGGATGTCTTGAGTGACTCCAAATAGGGATGAGGCTTTGAGCACGCCTTTTCCTGTAATCTAACGGACTCAAATCTGGACTGGAGGAGGGCCCAGTCTTCGTGCCGGATGAAGTCGATTTCATGCGCCGCCAGCCAGTCTTGTGTGCTCTTTGCTCTATGAGCTGGCGCCGAATCTTGTTGGAATACCCAGTGCCTGTTATTGAACATGGTATGAGAAACAGGTTCCACAAGGTTCATCAGGACTGTATTTTGATACACAACTGCATTCGTTTTTACACCTTTCTCACAAAAATGTACCTCTGTTAAGCTCCTATTAGAAACTCCCAACCATACCATGAGCGAGGATGGAAAATGACCTCGTTGGACACGCGGAATACGGTTGCTCGCTTCTTCACTACTGTGTGCGTACACCTTATCATTTTGTTTGTTGTAGCTCTCTTCTACGGTAAAAATTTTTTTATCCGAAAAAAGAATTTCCCGATATTTTTTTCCCGCGTACCGCTTCAACAAAGCGCGGCATCTCTTCAGTCTCAGGTCCATTGGACGAGCATTTAAACGATGTCCTGTTTTTCTTTGATATGCCTGAAGCCCTAAGTCTTCATTTAACACCCTTTTCACCGTGGTTCTGCTTAACCCCATCTGATGGGCCAACAGTTTCTGCTTACGTTTGGGATTTCATTGAATTCGCGCCTTCACAGCTTTTATCACTACTGGAGTTCTAACAGACCGAGGGCGACCACTTCTTGACCTGTCATCTACACTAGAGTCTTCATTGTATCGTTTGATGGTACGATAAACGAATCTTTTGGTTATATTCAAATTTTTCAGTATGTTAAAAATTTGAATTGGCGCGTAACCGCAACGATGCAACGCAAAAACTGCAACACGGTCTTCTTTTAAAAATGAGTAAAATTCTAAAAAGTATACATTTTTATTTTCATGAACAATTCGAAATTCGAATTCAATAAACTTTTTTGTGGCCAGCATTCTAAAAGAAAAGTTTTACTGTGTGACAATACTTATGACCTGACTAGGTATAGTTTAAAAATCTTTAAAAAAACCGGCCAAGTGCGAGTCGGACTCGCGCACCGAGGGTTCCGTACAAACCTGCAAGGTTTACAAAGTTCGTTCATTACGACAAAAAAAGTAATAAGTTTATATTTATTAAAAAAATATATATTTTGTAATGTAACTAAAAATTTAAGGTTTTCGGAATTTTTCCTTTATGTGTGCTATAAAACGTTGCTTCATGCCAAATTTCAAGATTCTAGGTCGACTGGAAGTACCCTTTAGGTTTTGATTCCCTTGCGAGTACTTGCGAGTTTCAAAATATGCAGCTTAAATTGCTGTATCTTTTGATTGCGTTGGCTTAGAAGTTTGATTTTTTCACAGCTTCAAGGGACAGTAGACCTGAGTAATTGATATAAATTTCAGCTTCATACCTCCACGCGTTCCTGAGAAAAAGGGTCTTGACAGACGGACGGACGGACAGACGGACAACAAAGTGATCCTATAAGGGTTCCGTTTTTTCCTTTTGAGGTACGGAACCCTAAAAATACGCTTGAATGTTGTAGGTACTCGTATTGTCATCGGTCCTTGATAAGTCTACAAAGTTTATATGAAATTTGACCGTTTAATTCTTAGGAGTCGGTTATTACAAATGTTACAAACAAACATAAAGGTGAAACTAAAGCGTGTTAAAATAGCCTATGATCTAAAAACACATACCTGCAAAATATACACGAAATTATCATAAAAATCGGTCTAGCCCTTTGGTAATAAACACTTATAAGTACGGGATTTTTTATTTGATATTGAGAAACAAAACACAATTGTAATTATAAGCAGAGCCGAGTTTTCGCTGTTTCTAGGCTGAGGTATATGTATTATTATATCATTTCTGCAATGGGCTTACGGACTACAACGCTCCCGTACTACCGCAGTATTATTATATCTTCTTTGGCTTTTGGCTCTACCCAGCTCCGCACAATCAGCACATCCCCGTTACGCTTCGCCTTGGTAGAGTCTGTCTAGGCTAGCTCCTAGGCCTAACAGAACTTACGCACAAAACTTCAATAGGTAGAACATCAAAATGAAATAAAGTGAATTATCTCGATCTCATTCATATAAATACACATAAAATAACATACACCCAAACACCTTATCATTTTACTAAGTCAGTCGAGTAAAAGGTCCTCTATAGATTTTGGAAATTGGGTTTGTCTCATCCGATTTTATCTGTCTATCAAATAGATAACTCGTATAACGTGCGTATGACTGATCCTGTGCATTCTACTATCGTTTACCCTAAAATCAGAATCAGAATATCTTCAGATTGCTAGAGCTGTGTGTAGGTATTACAGATTTAAACTTCCTTCAGGTAGGTGCTAAATAATTCGTTATAAGTTAGGTGTATGGTAAAATGTGAGGGATATGCGAAGTAGCACTTTGTTATTTGTTAGGCCAGTTCTATGGAATCCGTGATTACGTGCTTATTGGTTATTTTATAGACAATGTTTGTTCCGGGGATGCTATGCTATGCTGTTGGTAATTAATGATCGCTATTAATGTGATAGATTAAGTCACCCTACGAGGATTATAGGCAATACTAAGATTTGTTTTATACCGACTTCATAAAGTAGTTGGTAAATGTTTTAAGTAGGAGTAAGCAGGTCTTTGGGTAGTGTAGGCGCGAGTGCGGCGGCGGCGGACGCGAGGGTCACGCAGAGGTGACGGCGGCGGCGTGCGTGCGCGACAGCGGAGAGCGTCGGGCGCGGGAGGCGGCGCTGCTTGGTGTCGGTGCGGCTCTCCCGGCGGCGCGGCGGCGGCGGCCGGCGGGCGCACGCACGGAATGCAGCGGAGAGGTGCGGGGCGCGGGCGGCGGCCGCTGCTGCCGCGGCGACGCTCGCTGCTGCCCGCCCGTCCGCCAGTCCGCCGCGCGCCACCGACACGAGTGTTGTTCGAGCCGCGCGAGTGACGCCGCCTCTGCCGCACGCAGGTATGTACCTACCCATCCCGCCTTCCGCTCGAGCCGCGGCGCCCGCCTCCCGCTTCTCTACCGGTTATTTCCGCTCCATCCGCGGCCTGATCAGAAAAAGCGGGTGGCCATCCGCACCGGCGACGTCCGCCTTACCTGGCGGCCTCGGAGCGGCGCCGCGCGCGCGATGACCCGCCGTATTTGCCAAACGAGAATACCTAAATACTTGCCGGTCATCGCTTCTGCGACTTTTATCAGTGTTACATATTTATTATTTGCCGGCGTGAGGTGAGGTCAGCGGGCGGTCGCGACGATGTGCGCCTTATCGCGTGGGCCGTAGGGTCGTGCGGCGGCGGGCAACGACGCCCGCGCGCTCGGCCTCGGGCCTGCACTGTCATTGCTCTGCTCTTGCGTCGTTCCATCTAGCTTGTACACATACCTACCTACCGACTACATCACACACATTTATTATTGTAATCTTTCGCGACCGCGACACAAACAAACAGGCCACTGTTATTGTCAACCCAGCTCTATCCAAACAATGCCGCGAAGCCGCGATAGGTACGTTCCAAGCAATTTAATTTTTCTTTACATGTGACATGACTGCTCTCGTTCCCCACTACTACTGTGTCAATCATGTCAATGGGTACTATCATCTACCTACTTACTAGGTGCGTCATCATCATCTAAATGGGTTCAAGAGAACATAATATAAGTATTTGGGAGAAGCATGTTAGCTATCAATTAAGTACCTATGCAAGTATGCACAATACATGGGATGACCTCATCGTACTCACAATGATCAACTTCTATCAAAGAGAACTGAAATCAGGAACAAATGCTTTGTTTATACCCAAGTAATATTTGAAAAGCTTATTTCGATGATGAGTAGGTACCTACAATGAACGTTTTCCGAGTTAGTACTGCAGTTCCAAGCAATGCTGTATGGGTACTTATTTCTATATACTTAATACATAACGTAAGTTGTGTATTATATGGCAGGTATGTACCTTGGCAAGTATTTTACACGTAGTTGTACAGTGTAGGTACACTTACCTCTTGTTGTACTTGTCTTGTACCCACCAAACTCTCGTAGACTTTTCGTTACTTGATGCCCCAAACATAGGTTCTTACTCTAATTTCTATTGCTCATTATTCTTGCGCCAATCGATCATTCACGCGAGAAAAGCCGAATAGAAGTTCTTTGTTTATGACGTCATGCTCTACAACTCTATTTGAAGCCGACGGCAGAGGCGGTCGAACACGCCGAGATTGTTCTCGGTTGCGAGCATCCAGGAAAACGACGAGAGTTATCCGTGCCATCGTGTTAGTGCATTAGGTATTTCTGTTAAGACTTGTTGCCGAAGTGACGTGGGCGGCCGGCCGCGCACGCATGTGTCGCCTGCCCGAGCAGAGCTGATAACATAACCACTGTCTCATGTCGTTAGCAAAAGCGAGCTAAATTCTTAAATGATCAAATACTCCAATGATGAAACTCGGTCGCTGTGAAATATTCGTGAAATGTACGCGGGTTGCTCGGCGACGAGGGATCCGGTGCTCGTCCGGTGTTGTCTTCAGCAGCCAGCACACTGTGCGTGTAATGCCTCCCCGTGCACGCGAACCTCGCCTCTACTCGTCACGGAACACGCCTTAATATTCCGTGATGCCGTGTCAACACTTACTACACCCTAGACGCATCGTTCAAAACGTTCTCGACCTCGTGCCTTTCACGCTCACACCGTTTTCGCCTCTATACGTAGGATATAGGGAGCAAAGCTCTACGGCCCGTTTGGCATTTGAGATATTCCGAAGCCACGTGAGGGTTGAGATCCCCGACGCACAAGAGTGAAAGTTAGGGAGGTGGGTGAGAGCCGGGGTGGCGGCGCTCCCTGCTGGAGCTGTCGACCCGGACTTCCAACAAGGATTTGCTAAATCTGCTGCTTTCACCCTAGGTTGCCGAAAAAGTCAAATTGGTTTCGTTATCTATCGGTGACTGCGATGATGTATGAACTATGAATAGCAAAAGATTTCATTTCATAGGTAAACAGGATACATATTTTTTAAATGCTATCTAACTTAATTTAATACTAACGAGATGATCTAACCAATTTATCCGGTAAGCCATATAACCCAGTTAGAACATAGAAGAGATATCTTAGTGCCTAGAGAACCAGTAGTTCAGTACTTATATAGAGTCGATGTTCAATGAAAAAAATGCTTTGATAAAAATTAAAAACATTTAGATCCTTACTCGTATCATCCACCCGATAGTCTTTGGCCAAAAAATATGAATAGTAGTGCAGCTTGCATTCAGTTACTCAATAAACCTTAAATGTCTTACTATAGAGTTCATATTTGTTTAATCAACTAATGTGTTGAAAAAATACTCATCATTTTGAACAATTATCATTATGGGACCAACCCAGAAATCGCGAATTAAAATCAATTGTTCCTTACATTTTGCCAAGAACCATAAACGTTTTGTTTGAAATGGATGATTTTTAGGATTCCGTACCCAAAGGCTAAAAACGGGACCCTATTACTAAGACTCCGCTGTCCGTCTGTCTGTCTGTCACCAGGCAGTATCTCATGATTAGCTAGAACGTTGAAATTTTCACAGATGATGTATTTCTGTTGCCGCTATAACAACAAATACTAAAAACAGAAAAAGATAAATATTTAAGGGAGTTCCCATACAATAAACCTGATTTTTTAGCTGTTTTTCGATCGATATCAATAATGGTGACAGGCAGATGCTTAAAATAATCACAGAATATTTAACTATATGATTACTTTAATAATTAATTATTAAAATAAAATAAATATTTAAGGTGGGTCCCATACAGTACGGAACCCTTCGTGCGCGAGTTCGACTCGTACTTGATCGATTATTATTTTGATATTTCGAGGTTGGTCCCATAGTAGCAGTTGTTCGTAATGGTGAGTATATTGCATCTACCCCTAAAAGACCCCGCACTTGGCAAAGCAACACTTTTACTTTAAGTCTAGAGCTCTAAAGCCACGATAATAAAGAACTATTATTTTTCGCAAAAAATGGCAAAATCGACTTCCATCGTGTACAAAATTCGAATAGTTCGCTCGAATAGATTTATACACTTTTTACACCATTGTTAATTTTTCAAAAACGGCTTAGCCGAGATCTATGAAATTGAAATGGGACCACCTCGGAATTACCTTCCGAGACTACTTCCTTTGAAACTAAAAAATATTTTTTTGATTCGGTTTACAATTGGCGAAAATATCGATGAATATACACAAAAAAACCCCACAGACGAACATAGAACCTCCTCCTTTTTGGAAGTCTGGTACTTAACAAATACGTACGAGTAGCATATTCGGACAATATACATGTCACTATTTTCTCAGAAGAACGAAAATGTAGGTACAGTGTGTTGCTTTGCAAAGTACAGGGACTATCAGAGATGTGTTTGCGCATCATTAGGAACAAATTTTACTACGGGACCAACTTCGAAGTCATGGAAAATAAATCAGCTGTTCGTACTAAAAGTTCATTGACTCGCGACAAAATGTACTCTTATATAACTAGGTACTCATTTGTTTTTCACGATTTCGAAGTTGGTCCCGTAGTAAAAAATGTTCAAAATAATTACTAAACTAAATAATTTATTCTAACTTTTACTAAAATATTGACTAAACTAATACTAAAACTTAAACTAAAAAAAGCACAAAACAAAATAAAACCTAGTCTAAAAGCCCCTCGGCAGAGGGTAACGTGGCCAGAATGCTCAAAATTATGTGTATAATTATATCTCTAAAAGTAGTCAGCATTTACAAGCCGTGGTGGTCTAGTGGTAATGACACCCGCCTTACAATCGTGAGGTCGTGGGTTCAAATCGCGGACCAATGAATTCCTTGGAATTTATCTACGGAATTTCACACCAATGGCTTTTCGGTGAAAGAAAACATCGTGAGGCAACCTGCATACGTCCGTAAAAGAAATTTGATGGCGTATGTGAATCAACCAACCCGCACTGGGCCAGCGTGGTGGAAATGGCCCAATCCCCGTTCGTGGGTAGGGCGTAGGCTTACATCCTGCAGTGGACTATTAAAAGGGCGGGTACAGTACAGTCAGCATTTTGCAAAGCAACATCTAGTAATACAGCTATGCAGTAACTTTTCTCACTCATTAGCTATTTAAACAAATATGAACTCTATCGTTAGACTTAAGGTTGGTATCCTGCATTTCGTGGAAAATTGTTTGGCCGATTTATCACTTGCCAACCAACGTTTCGCCTATATTTCACTTTGACAACTAACCATTACCATATTTTTGGATAGCAACGTTTTATTTATTAGAATAATTGGTTAGCTGATTATTATAATGACAGAAACCGATTGGGACGCTCATCATTTTGTCAAATCTTTCACTACGCCAAACAACTATTATACAAATAACGTTTCGTCAGTGTTACAGTTCCCTTTTCATACATTGATACAGCGGCCGGCGAAGCGCCAGAAGCGAATCGTCTCCATAGATTAGGAGTGAAACAAAAAATAGTTTAGGTGAGAACATGACAAACAATGCACGAGCAGAGCGAGCGAAGCTAGCGTGCCGCGGCAGTGCGCGCGGCGAAGTGCCAGAAGCGAATCGCTTTGTAAAAGGAAACTTCGAAACGAAACCCCAGTGATACAACATTTGGTAAACAATAAACAACTAAATAAATATTACACTAGCAAAAATATTCTGCTACTTGAAAGTTGGTTAACGTGACGTTTGGAAATAAAACAATATTGATAAGTTGAGAAATGATTATTCGGCGAAATAAAATTCCGCGAAACGTTAGTTGGCAAGTGAAAATCGGACAAACAAGACCCGTGTCGGTGGTGAGGTCAGATTGGGAATAACCAGCGCTTCATGTTGCAGGTTTGTCGTGTCGATCGGTCGCCAGACGTTTTCTTGAAAACATATTTTCTTAGCCAAAGCAGTACTTACTATGCTTTTAAAAAAAAAGTTTTTATGATTTTTTTTATGAAGTTGTTCCCATAGTAAAAGTTGTTCATAATAATGAGTATAATATTCCTCTGAAAGGCCCTGCACTTTGCAAAACCACACCTTGTACTAACTTACAATAATACTCAAAAGCCATCATCCAGTTCCTTCGGAAATCTTAGGTCTATATGAACGATAGAGATAAAATAAAATAAGCTTTACCTACTTCGATGTCGGTGGTGAGGTCAGATTGGGAATAACCAGCGCTGCATGTTGCGGGATGGTCGTGTCGATCGGTTGCCAGCCGTTTCCCTCAAGCCATAACTTAAACTTAGCTTCTGTAACCGCTACTTAACTCAGATAATTATTTTTATGATAAACATTTCAAAAATTCGTCGCGGATGCAGGACTCGAACCTTGCGTCTCTGGATTACTAGCCCGACGCTCTGCCAACTGAGCTAATCCGCAGTACTGACTCCGCGCCGAATTCTGTGTAGTGTTTATCATTTTAACCAACTTATAGCGCTACTTAACTGTTCTTTAGAAAAAAAATAGTTTTAACCGACTTCAAAAAAGAGGTTCTCAATTCGACTATCTGTTTTTTTGTATGGATGTTACGCGATTACTCCGCCAATTTTGATGATTCTTTATTTGTTTGATAGATCATACTTCAGAGGTGGTGCCATTTAAATTTTATCAAATTGGCAGTTTAAAAAATAAATAATAATAATGTGAAAAATACTACATCGATAATAATACACCGACCCGTGCGAACTGTACAAATTCTGTACACGGTTGAAGTCGGTTATGCTATTTTTGGCGAATAAAATAATTAAATTATAATTTAAATTTTATTTTTTGTAAAGTCTGTCCCATAGTAAAAGTTATTCATAATGATGAGTATTAATGTTATAATGCACCTTTGATAGTCTCCGCAGTTTTAAAAATTACACTTTGTACAAACCAATAACACGCACAAGCCACCATCCAGTTCCTTCGGAAATCAAATACGAGTAAGTCTAATTAAATTTAAACGACAGAGATATAATATAACTAGCGACCCGCCCCGGCTTCGCACAGGTTTATTATACAAGTAAACCTTCCTCTTTAATCACTCGTATCTATTAAAAAAAAACGCATCAATATCCGTTGTGTAGTTTTAGAGATATAAGCATACATGGGGACAGCGGAAGCGACTGTGTTTTATACTATGTAGTGATAGTGATAAGCTTTACCTACTTCGCAACCGTAATCTATTATTATTTGCGCAGAAAGACCAGCAAGTGGTGAGGTCAGATTGGGAATAACCAGCGCTACATGTCGCGGGTTTGTCGTGTCGATCGGTCGCCGCCCGTTTCCTTAATTAATAATTTCCTTGGCACAAGCAGTAGCGTGACAACTTGAACTTAGCTTGTGAAACTGCTACTGTTCTTTAGAAAAAAATTAAAGATTTGGTGATTTGAAAATTAAAAACATGACCTTACGTGGTTTGGCCATTGGTACTAGCCACAATAAATTTTACCACGGGACCTACCCGGAATTCGAGTAAAATGTGGCAAATGTTTGTCATTCATTCAAAAAATTATTTCTTAAGTTAACAGGTTTTTTATTTTTTTCACATCACCTATTTCAATGAGTCCTAAAGCTCAGCACGCAGTTAGTACATAAACGAATACATTTGCCTGTATGAGCCATATAGTTTTTTTTTAAATATTATTTTGAATAGTTAAACTAAGATGTTAACATAATATTATTCAGAACAGTGGTATTCTTACGGCGTACTTTATATTTTTAGTGTTCAGTACCCAAAAGGTTGACTAAAGTAACCCTAGGCTCCGCTACCCTGTTCGTCCGTCTGTCACATACATGGCTCTAGCTTTAGCTCTCATTGAAATGGATGAAGCCAAAATTTAAAACGATCCATCTAAATATTGTCAAATCTTCAAATAAATAGCTCCGGCTGTAAAATCTTGAAATCCTTATCTATATGTAAATTTCGGAATGAATGTCAAACATTTGCAACAAAAATTTATATGCATTAATGAAGTTGTAGGCGAAAAAGAAACATGCCTCATGCTGGGACTGTTTTCTGAGTTTGACAAATTGTATCCGGTGAACTGTGAAGATCTTTACCAACCTACTCGTAAGACACCAACTAAGTAGCACGTGGTTATATTATACGAAAGAGAATCAAAGCAAAAGTTTAATCAAGTTTTTGGTGACGATCACGTTTTGCTTCTCTGGTTCCTCAATGTTATCGAAAAATCGCAAAATGATTCCAAATTAAATAAGATCGTTTAGATCTAGTTGTTAGCCCGGATATGCTTGTCCCTATAACATGACGTACCTACCTGGTATCAAACTACTTGTACTTACGAACTTAATTGTACTTACATAATCCTAAAATCCTTCAAACACAATTTTTTTAACATCTGACATCATTATTCTCCTTTCATGCGTAGTCGGTTAAATAATAATAAAAACCCATACTTTTCATAATGTGACTTTCAAAAGAGTCCACTTTAATAATGACAAACAATCGCAACATGTGAATTTCCAATACCATAAATTGCATCGGTTTTTATTAGGGTTCCGTACCCAAAGGGTAAAAACGCGACCCTATTACTAAGACTTCGATGTCCGTCTGTCTGTCTGTCACCGGGCTGTATCTCATGAACCGTGATAGCTGGGCAGCTGAAATTTTCACAGTTGGTGTATTTCTGTTGCCGCTATAACAACAAATACTAAAAATAGAATAAATTAAATATTTAAGGGGGGCTCCCATACAACAAACGTGATTTTAGGAGTTTTTTTGCTCGCTATTAATAACGGCAAGAGGAGTGGGGCTCCCATACGGTACGGAACCCTTCGTGTGCAAGTCCTACTCGTACTTGGCTGATTATTAAAATTACACAAGTTTTGTAGTATTATCCGTTTTTAGGGTTCCGTATCCAAAGGGTAAAAACGGGAACCCATTACTAAAACTCCGTTGTCCGTTTGTCTGTCACCAGGCTGAATCTCATGAACCTTGATAGCTAGATAGATGAAATATTTCACAGATAATGTATTTCTGTTGTCGCTATGACAACAAATACTAAAAATAAAATAATATTTAAGGTGAACATACAATAAACGTGATTTTTGCTGTTTTTCGTCGATATTAATAACGGCAACAGGTAGAAGACGCTGAAATAACCATGTAATGTTTACTTCAAAAATAAATAATTAATTCAAAACAAAATTAACTATGGGGCTCCTTACGGTACGGAACCCTTCGTGCACGAGTCCGACTCCGACTAGGTCGATTATTATTTTTTGCGCATCTCGTTTGGAAAAACGTTTTTACGTTATTTATAACGATTTTATGTTATAATGTTTAGAAATAGAAATTAAATACATTTCACGAACAGTTCGTGAAAACAAATCTTAACTTGGGGCACGTATTGCGTGCGTTTTCATAGAGAATCACCCTGCTGGTTGTTCTTAGTTAAAATTCTACCCAATAAAGGAGATATTGCAAATATGCATTGAAATTGGGCCACTATAGGGTACAGTATTTTATAATTTGCTTTGTTTCTTTCGGAAAATGATTTTCCCGTTATTTTTTACAATAACAGTGTGCATTAAAAGTAATTTCGTGTATTCGTGTATTAAGGTTACATGTGACCAAAATGACAGTAATTCAATGACTGAACAAAAATCAAATTGGAAAGTGTGAAATTACTCATAAATTAAGCATTTGATGCGGTTGTTTTACGCATTTATTTATCATAGTTTAACGGATTTTTTGAGCTACTGTACCTAGTCTGAGCCCATTTTGCATTATCTCCTTTGGAATACCTGGCCATTAAATTATTAAATTAAATTTTAGACCATTTTTGAAAGTCCAGAAAGGTTAAAAGGTTAAGTACTACCTACTACGTTCTACTACCTACGTTCCCTAAAATAGAACGATTTTAGGGTGCCTAAAAGCAGTAATATTAACAAAATATTAACAACTGACATATAAAAGGGTGTCAAAATGTGCTAATTACCCGACTGCGCAACGCAAAGGAGTGGTTTAATAGTCTCGGATTCAGGTTATTCATTGCTTCAGATGCCCTAACTAAACTCTGTCAGTAGAGTCGAGCAAGCAACTTTAATAACCAACGATCTACATGGGGATTATGCGTGTTAGGTGAACAACTTTTAAGTTGTATAAAACCGTCATCTCCACCCGCACCTGCATTAGTCGGTTGAATAATTCTGTACAAGTCGGACGCTGCGGCACCCGGCACCCGGCACCCGGGGCGCGGGCGACGACGCCGACCGTCCGCGGCAGCTGCACCACAGCTGCCGCACTGCTTTTGCTCGTTTTGCTACATACAGAATCTCTACACACGTATGCTTACTACTACTACCGTTCTATAATAAAAGCTACCTATCTACATCTATATCTGCTAACATGCTATATCGGACTCTACTCATACACCTACTTTTTTAAATGAATTGGAAATTATCGGAAAACTTAAGATCTTTCTTTGTGCTACGGCCCCTAACACCGCCCTCATATATCCTGTCTTCCATCTCAAGTTGAAGTGGACTGTTGAAACTTGAATGTTCGGCTTGGGGCTCGAACTTTGAACACGAGCTTTATGTACGTATACAGGGTACGCCATAGCCAAAACTGACTCCGCGATGTACGTGGTATGGCTTTGCTCGGATTCTCGGAGTTCTCGTTCGCCCCTCCGTATCCACTTAATTATAGCGAGCTATAGGTATCTGTGCCGGACTTCCTCTCTAGTTCAGTGTTGATTTTTTTCATCTAAAAAACCTGAGAATAGCAAAAAAGTGTCTGCAATTTTTTTGTTAGATCTCAAGTGAAACTAACACATTCTACTCATGTAAAATTGCTTGAAAAGTGTTACAAGATAAATCGAATATAGTTAATTTGCGAAAAACTACTCTAGCCAGGCTAGGCTCTGATTGACAACAGACGATCTAACAATATAACACACTGAAAATTCAGTTTCCAATTTCAACTTAGCATTTAGTGCGCAGTTCATCAGATTTGATCAATTTCATGGCGCTCGTTCTGCGCCACTACAGTACCTACCTACCGCCTACCGACGGCTTTGCTTCGCTACATCAAACACGTAGACCTCGAGATGACGTAAAGTTACCTTCAATCTGAGTCACGATACGAATCTCTCGGAAAATCTTTGTGGAAATCACATGGATGTAATAACTCGATCTGCCATTATAAGATGCCCGTGATGGAAACACGCTTACGGCTCCGTGGGAGAGGTTTCTTATGTAAGTGTAGGTAGGTAGATGGTGAGGCTCGGATGGTCGAGAGCGGCGAGGCCGTGCGCCTCCCGCCGGTCGGTCCCCGCAGGCTCTTGGTAGGGGGCGACCGTAGTTTTTTCTTATGCTTGTGTTGGCGATACGAGTCGATGTCCTTGGCACGGGCTTGGCCCTATTGCGCCTTTTTCTCACATGTTTTCTGGTGGTAATATTGTAAAAGATACGTGTCGCCTACCACTTCTAAAGTTAGGTACGAGATGGGCATAATACATAAGTACTTTATCTGTTGCCGTTGTGCGCTCTCTATGAAATAGTATTTTTTCTTTTTATTTTCAGAGAAAGTACTTTAGCAGTGGAATTTTCTTGCTAACCATTTTTCCGTAACTAATTAAAAAAATTGTAGTAATTGGGGTTTATGTACCTATGTATGTGGGCACAGAATTAATGTTTGTGGGTTTCTTTATTCTATAACTAAAACTTGAATGATGGAGTTCAAATATTATTTATCTAAAGTAGGTTTGCTATCGAGAAGTGATCTAGGATGGAGCAAGCTTCAAATTTGTCAACATTCGACAACAATTACAAAATTATAGGTAGATGTTTTGTTCATCTTAATTATGTAAAGATAGTCTTTGTAATTTGCGACGATTCTTTTTTAAAGACAAACCAACATTTTTGGTGCAAGTTCACACATTTTGTCCCAAGTGACACGCCCGTCGACTTCGCCGTGCTCCATCGAGATAACACTATCAGCGATAGCCTTGCTGAGGATTCTGTGAAGCCACACTGGCTTGAGCCAAGTATTAAATGTTTGATACTTTATGTACCTACCTACTTATAAACTCTACATTTGTATAACGTAGACTCTACATTTTGTAGGTCGACTAGAAAACAGAATGATCGCTTTAGTGGTTTCTCCTATCTATAGGTATATCTTCTCTGGATTCCAATATCCGATTCCTTACAGTATACAACAAATTTACCGTTTTCCTATCTGTCGGCTTTAATTTATCATCATATTTCTTACGCGTACAAAACGCATGCTCCCACAAAAACATGCGTATGTGCACGTAACTTTCAATATCTTTGCTCATTAGGTAAACTAGATTTTTTGCCCATTCGGCTCAATACCAATCGTCAAAACGTTCTCAGTGGAAATATGCGAAAAAAATCGCTGTCGTTTCGCTTTTTATTTCAGTAGCAAAGGAAGCTTCGGTGTCACGTAGATGTAGATGATATGATTTAAGTATAGTTTTAGACGGGCTATATCTTCTGGAGCGTCGCGTCCGCAATGTCACTGAATCGAAAAGAGGTCGTTCGTGGCCGCGTCAGCCGTCGTGCATCCAGCCAACAATGAGCAACGTCGCGCGCCGAGCGCTCTTTGCCAGTGTTAGCTATACGAAGTACGTGTTAGCGAGCTATATCGAACTCTACGTAGGTACCTACTCGACTCGCGCAATAATCACAGATAGGAGCCGCCGCCACCGCCGCCGCCGCCGCGCACTGCTTGTAGGCGGCACGTAATGTATGCGTGCTCGGTCTGTCTGACTCCGATCCATAATCCATCCACTCGCGTTGTCGTCTTTCCGATACTCGGAGCGGTCGACGGGCGTCGCACTCGCCTCACATTTGCGGTGACCTCACTGGCTCGATGCGCAGACGGCGACCGGCGGCGGCATACGCCACCACACCATCTAAATAACGCGAAACAAGCTCGATCAAACATTTTATTTTCAGCCATCCTGCTATAAATTTATCATCGTGTGCATTACCTATGTAATTTTTTTCTGTTGGGTGTACACCAATGTAGCGACACACCTTTCGTCACAGTCCATTTCAAAAACAATAGCAGAATACAATTTGCGTGCGCTCACAAAACACGTTGCACTTGTGTTCGTGTTATACTTAGACTGCGTTTTATGGTATTTTGCACTTTATCCTTAACCTTTTGATATCGTTAGTAGAGTACGGGTAGTGTAGGAAAAAAATACTTTTTACTTACCTCGTATCTGAATGCATCAGCAGTAGGTAATAAGGTGTTTGGTTCGGACTAGTGGGTAGAGGCTGTCGCCACCATTAACAATCATGCCGCACCTAATTGACTCGATTCTACCTTAATTAGTGTTAGCATGTAATCGTCATGAGGTACCTATGTAGGCAACTACTATTCGTTACAATAGAAATAGGTACGAGATGGTGGTAAGTGGATAGTATTAGCTAGTTCTTATGTTCGTACGCGAAGCCGCGCACCACCTGACACGAGAGCAGCTGGCAGCCGGCTGCCTGCGCTTGCGCATATCAAAACTTGTTTCCAAGCAGACGCCTCAATATGGCGGACCACCACCGAGTCACCCACCATGTTGCGATGACTAACGGCTATCTAACCGAAGAATTTACGAACGGCTCGATTGCCTCTGCACTTCTGTCGGGCGCGGGTGCGGTGTTGAAATGTGTATACGACATGCAATATACGGTTACGCAGACGTGTGCAAATGAATGTGAAACAATAATAAAGTCGCCTCTGCCCTACGGCCCGTTTCTGGGAAGCGGCCGCGGTTTGTTGGATGGCTTTGTTGTCAGATTGTATTGTGACGCGGCCGTCCTTTGCTCAGGCAGCGTGATCATATTTTTCCGTGTTGTGAGCAGATAGCGAGCGGTGCGACGGGCGTCGTCCCCTCGCTGCACTCGAGTACCTACCGGCGTATACTGTGTAGCGTAGAGGTAGATATAGATAGGCATACTGGCAGCGGCGGGCGGCGTCGTCGTCGCCGCTCGACCCTGATAATTTGCTGCGCTTAAGTTACTTCAACGGCTTCTTGCGACACGTTGCGGCCGCTTTCCTGGGTTTCTACTCCCTTCAACACACACATGTGGGCGTAGGTTTCTTGCTTGGTTGCTTTAATTTTAGCAATATCCTAACATGGATTTCACGTTGAAATTTCATTTACAGCAGTGGTTCGGCCATCAAAATTCAATTTCAATAGAATCACACATACTAAATGCTATACGATACTCTTATAAAAATTTCCTTGACTGATCTCACGGAACTAGAGCATTGCTCTTGAAAAGAGAATACGTGCTCACAAATTTTTGAGCTTTACTGTATGCACATAAGATTGTAGTGAGCATGACAAAGTATATCCATTTCGATGAAACTATTGTTTATGCATTTGACGACAATATTTTTTTATAATCTGTAGGTATAGTATAGTATAGGTATAGTTGGGTTCCTACCTAAAAATCACGGAAAACGGTTGAATTTCAGGAAAAACATGTATCTAAATATTATAAACGCGAAAGTTTGTAAAGGTGGGCATACACGATGCGATGATTTGATCAAATTTTCGCTTCATGCCAACTGGGAGCTCATTCAGTTAATTCAAAGGTAGGAATTGGTAGTTAACGATTTGTACTACTACCTGAAACTAGGCGCACAGAACGCGATGATCGCATCAATTCATCAGATCAGTCCAGTGGAGGCCAAATATAGGTAGTTAACTATAGCTGGTTAGTAGTTATTGAGGACCTTTGAATTAATTGAATGAGCTCCCAGTTGGAATGAAGCGAAAATTTGATCAAATCATCGCATCGTGTATGCCCACCTTAAGGAAGGATGGATGGATAGATGGATGGATGGATGTTTGTTACTCTTTCACGCAAAAACTACTGAACGGATTGAGATGAAACTTTGCAATAATATAGCTTATATATCAGAATAACACATAGGCTACAAATTATAATGAAATTGCGTAAATTTTCCATAATATAACGATAAGTGTTTAGTAAGTAGGAAAAATTCTGCTAGCTGCGAGCTATTCTAGAGTGCGCTTCAAGAAATGTCAAAATAATCTGCCAAGTACGAGTCGGACTCGCGCACGAAGGGTTCCGTACTGTATCGGAGCCCCCTTAAATATTTATTTTAATTGTTTATTTTTAAAGTAAGTATACAGCTAAATATTCTGTGAATATTTCAAGCATCTACCGGTTACCATTATTGATATAGAGCGAAAAATGGCTAAAAATTTAGACTTGTTGTATAGAGCCCCCCCTCAAATATTATTTTTATTCTATTTTTAGTATTTGTTGTTATAGCGGCAACTGAAATACATCATCTGTGAAAATTTCAGCTTTCTAGCTATAGCGGTTCATGAGATACAGCCTGGAGACAGACAGACAGGCGGACAGCGGAGTCTTAGTAATAGGGTCCCGTTTTTACCCTTTGGGTACGGAACCCTAAAAACAACTGTATAATCGAACAACCGTCAATTTATTAAGGGGTGGTAAGGTAGGGCCTCGGGTTTGAAAGACGGAAAGTGACATAAGTAGTCTTCTTTTTATCCCGGTTAAATAAAGGGTTCCCATGGGATAGCGCAAAAATCAAAATATCATGCGGGCGAAGCCGCGGGTAAAAACTAGTGTACCTATAATCTCATTAATGTTAGGTGCAGCGGTACAGCTTACTTGTGTTAAGAACTTAGAACCTCAAAACTGGATACCTATTATATCCAGGTTTGAGGAATTATAGGCGGGCCAGTAGTACCTATCTAGTTTTCTTCAACTTTAACTCATTAACTCACTCATCTTTAACTGATTTCAATATTTGATAGATATTTTTGAACATAATAATTCACATTCTACTTATTACTAGGTACCTACTTGGAATGACTCAAACAACACCCCGAGTCCCAAAACGCGATGTAATCAGGGATCGCCGCGGTGGGCGGCACGAGGTCGCAGTTCATGCGAGGCGTTTCGTAGGCGCTGGTATAGGTACATTATACAATAAATATCCTTCTCTTATATCTACCAGGAAGGTAAAATAGTCATCAAAACTTGCTGTCATTTGGAATGGTTTTGCTTTCTAAAATAGCAGGATACAATCAAACGGATATTTCATATGTACCTAGCAGCATCCCTGTATTATCGGTAGGCTAACCAAAAAAAGGTGGGCATACACGATGCGATGATTTGATCAAATTTTCGCTTCATGCCAACTGGGAGCTCATTCAGTTAATGAAAAGGTAGGAATTGTGGTTCACGATTTGAACCACTACCTGAAGCTGGGCTCACACGAAACTATGATCGCATCTGTTCATCAGATGAGTGCAGCAGGGGCCATGTAGTATCATCATGTACTTAACCATTGCTGGTAGGTAGTTATTGAAGAAACAAAATGACACCACCCATCTTATTCGAAAAATGTAGATCATACAAAAAGTTGATGGGAATCAAAGTTGTAGGAAATCAAATTTCAAACCATTTCGGCTCTGATAATATCTCATACAAATTTAAATGACACCTGTTATTAAAGAAATAAAATGGCACCACTATCTTATTAGAAAAATATCAATCCTAGAAAAAGTTGATGGGAATCAAACTTGTAAAAAATAGAATTTCAAACTACTTTGGATCCCATATCTCATGAAAAATTCAAATAACACAAGTTTTTAAAGAAACAAAATGGCACCACTATCCTATTCGAAAAATATTGTCGGAACAAAAGTTGTTTGAGATTTGATTTTCTACAATTTTGATTCCAACAACTTTTTATAGGATCGATATTTTTTTAAATAGAGAGTTGTACCATTTTGTTTCTTCAATAACTTGTGTTACATAAATTGTCATCAGAAGTTGTCGGAACAAAAGTTGTTTAAAATTTGATTCCCATCAACTTTTTGTAGGATCGGTATATTTTTTTTAAATAGTTGGTGGTACCATTTCATTTCTTCAATAACTTGTGTTATTTCAATTTTACAGCAGAAGTTATAGAACCAAAAGTTGTTTGAAATTAGATTTTCTACAACTTTGATTCCCATCAACTTTTTGTAGGATCGATATTTTTTTTTAATAGTTGGTGGTATCATTTCATTTCTTCAATAACTTATGTTATTTCAATTTTACAGAAGAAGTTATAGAAACAAAAGTTGTTTAAAATTTGATTTTCTACAACTTTATATCCCGTCACCTTTTTGTAGGATCGATATTTTTTTTAAATAGTTGGTGGTGCCATTTCATTTGTTCAATAACATGTGTTGTTTCAATTTTACAGCAGAAGTTATAGGAACAAAAGTTGTTTGAAATTAGATTTTCTACAACTTTGATTCCCATCAACTTTTTGTAGGATCGATATTTTTTAAACAGTTGGTGGTACCATTTCATTTCTTCAATAACTTGTGTTATTTCAATTTTACAGCAGAAGTTATGGGAACAAAAGTTGTTTGAAATTAAATTTTCTACAACTTTGATTCCTATCAACTTTTTGTAGGATCGATATTTTTTTTAAATAGTTGGTGGTACCATTTCATTTCTTCAATAACTTGTGTTATTTCAATTTTACAGCAGAAGTTATGGGAACAAAAGTTGTTTGAAATGAGATTTTCTACAACTTTGATTCCCATCAACTTTTTGTAGGATTGATAGTTTTTTTAAATAGTTGGTTGTACCATTTCATTTCTTCAATAACTTGTGTTATTTCAATTTTTCATGAGAAATCATCGGAATCAAAGTTGTTTGAAATTTGATTTTCTGCAACTTTGATCCCCATCATTTTTTTGTTAATACATTTTCGAATAAAATAGGGGTGTCATTTTGATTCCTCAATACGAGTAACTATCTACCTACCGGCAATGCAACTATATTAGGACCTCGCTGGACTGATCTGATGAATTGATGCGATCATCGCATCGTGTGTGCCCAGCTTCAGGTAGTAGTTCAAATCGTGAACAACCAACTACTACCGTTTGAATTAGTTAAATGAGCCCCCAGTGACGATAACTTCGCCGTTGGGCGTAGTTGTAGCCGGACCATTATAGGTTGGCGTACCTATATCAGATCATAGAGCTATTACAATTACAACCAGAGGGATAATCTGATTGTCATGAAAAATACCTATCTCATTTCAGTGACTGTTGCCGTATTATTCTCCCGATAACCCTGTTTGCCGCCTACGCAAAAACGACGGGGCGTTATAGTTATAGAAGAAAGAAAATTGCACATCTAGATACCTTTTTCGTTTTATTTGAAAAATATCAATCATAGAAAAAGTTAATGGGAAACAAAAATGTAGGAAATCAAATTATAAGCAACTTTAGTTCTGACCATTTCTCGCGTAAAATTAGAATTACAAGAGTTAATCAACATTCAGGAAGTGGTTCAAATCGTGAACCACCAATTCCTGCCTTTTCTTTAACTGAATGAGTGCCCAGTTGGCATGAAGCGAAAATTTGATCAAATCATCGCATCGTGTATGTCAAACTAAAAGACGCACTTTTGGTACATATAGATGGGCCTACATAAGAACTATGTACATTATACATGGATAGCTATCGGATCTTGTTTGTGAAGAGGTGTCAGACACCTAGAACGTTACAGACTTAATATCGGTTTTATGTTATTGGAAACTAAAGGTAGGTATATAAGTAAAGGTAGGCGAGCTGTTATTGACTCATTATGAGTAAATCGCTAAAGTAGCACTAACAAGTCGCCGTGGCTGTGTTCGTGCACGAGGCGGCCGGCGGCTGACGTCGGCCGGAGCGCGGCGTCCGTGACACCTAAACGAGCGAGCAGCACCTCTGCTATCTGGTGGTTAGATAAGGCGCATTATCAGCGGGCCTCGTCGCGGGAGGACCGAGTGGAGATCGGTGCGGGCGGCGCGTGGTGCGGCCGCGGCGACGGCTGCCAGCGCCGCACATGTTGCGGAACGTGGAGCCGCGGGGCGCGGGGTCCGCGGGACGCCAGGGACGGCCGCGGCACCGGCACGCACACACCCGCGCCACCGACACGACGCCCGCGCCCGCGCCCGAGGAGCGTCACTGCGCCTTATCGCAGCCATCTTTAAACGAGCGCAGCTCACGCCACCCGCCACTCGGTACGAATTCCATTCTAGAGCTCCGTTGCCGCGATGGCCCTCGACGCCGCCTGCACTCCTTTCATTGTGCGCTACGTGAGCGGCGCGCATCGCCACCGACCGGCCCCAAGGTCATGTTAATTACTTACCAGTCGGACCGGTGACACTCCTCGTTAGCAGCGCGCTGCCGGTCGCACTGACATCTGTCTTTGTTTTCAGATGTCGTGTCGAGGAGTCAATTGTTAGTAATTGAGTCGTCAAACTCTAGATTCTCTGCGGTCTAGTAATGATGATGGCTTACTTTATGTAACATGTTGCATAAGTGCAGTAATTATGTACTTAAAACTGAAAACCTTATTGGTTTTGTCCAATAACAGCAATAACATTGGTGAAGAGACAAAGCGACTCTATGTATAATTGATGAGCGGCACCTACCTAAGTGCCTAACAAGTCCACGCATGGCAGTAGTCGCATCCTATAAACGTCGACTTGTTTAGGAGCGGCTACGTTATACATCTCCGTAGAGTAGGTAGAGCAGGCAGGGTGTTCTTGCGGCGACCATCTGTATCGATCCCGGGAGGGTGGTGTGGGTCGACATCCCGTCGCCTACGTCTCTGTGGAGCGAAGCTGGCAAAGCTTCCGTAAAATCCAGGCTAGAGGCTGTCGGGCGGGTGATAAAGGAAAACTGCCTACGTAGCCGGCCCCTGGCGGGTGTTCGGTGTGGCGTGTTGTCGCGCAGCTATATATAGCGCGTGTTGAAGCCGGTGCGACCGCGCCCGCACCGCCGCCGCCGCACTCCGACGACGCCGACCGACGAAAGGTCAATTGGCGCGCAAATTATTTGCGTCGCAAAATCCGCAACGGTGATCGTCGCCGCTGCACCGTCCCATCGCCGTCGAAACGAAATTTAGACCTATCTTCGGCTTTGACGCGGCGTAAACCAGCCGCCTGTAATAGCATGATGCGACATTATCTGCATGATTTAGCGGACGACTTACCATCGATTCGGTACGAAGAACATACCTAGTCTTCGCTCGAAGGTAAGAACGCGGCGCGCATTCTTATCGAACTCATAATAGGCGACGTTGTATGTGCCTGCTCTACACTATACCTACATTCTGATAGGTAGATCTACTTCGGATACATATGTGTTACGTAGTTAGATACCGGTAGATACGCATTCAGAGTATGTACAGTACCTACATAAACGTGCCAGACTGGCAAAGAACATGTGATAATTGGTAAGCAGTTGTCATCGTGCTTCAAGCGTTCTTGACTTCTTGAGGCCTATTGAAATGTACTCGTAAAGCGAAACTACTCTTACTAAGACACTTTATCCGTGCAAGATATGTACTTACATATTGTGCTTAAATTATTATTATTATATTATGTAAAAAGTAATTTAAAGTATCTCCTTATTGATCTTAAGTTTGCTAAAACCTAGGCTTTTACAAAGTGGTCCCTAAAGAATGCTACAATGTTAGGCCTATGTACAGTATTGCACAGTCGCCATCTGCTCCTTGCTCGGGCACTGTCCTACTTTTATGGACATCCCGAGATATCCAGAGGGTAACTTACTGAAACGGGATTTTGTCGGACGTGTAGGTATAATACCTACAGAGTTTTACGCTCTGCTATCTGAGTAATACATGCACCTAACCGATATAGTAGGAGCGTAGTGCAAAAACGATTTTAAAAGAATGTTACGAGTCATCAACGCTTAGTGGCTTTCAAAGACTTGTACTAGACATTTTGATAATGAAATTCTTTCCGAAAATGTGACTAGGCATATAATATAGATACTCTCTAAACAAATAAATATAAATCTTTTATTCCTCGTCGTAAATCAAATGATAACAGGGCAACATAGCTCTACCTACGTTATTATATGTACGTGCTACAGATGCGGATCCAACATCTAATCATAGTATTTAATACCCTAAATTAGGCATTGCGAGCTGTCCCAATAATATCGTTTGCATCGGAGACACTGTCGGCCATACCGAATACGAACATACAGTTGAAACGCTAAGTTGAATGTTGATCTATTTCGTGCTTGAGGCAGCTACTTATAAGGACAAGAACGGGTTTGAATTCAAGAAGTGGTCAGTTGGTGTGGAGGCCGCGGCGAGGTGAGCGCTTCGTATCAGGTACCAACCTCTGCGGTTAGTCACGCTCGGAATGCCTACGCTGCCGTCCACCGCGACTCCTACAAGAACGCTGCAAACAAATGACGAAACAGGCCGATACCACGAACACGCCACGGCTAAAGCAACTGTATGCGATACACATGCACACTATGCCATAGCTGATATAACACACCAATCCACGCCGGTATATGTACTTACATACCTACTTGGTTGCGGTTAAGTGCTGGACTGAATATGTGGGACCAGCGGGATGGCGACGACGGGCGTTTACTATACCTACTATACATAATACCTCTCCGTTCGAATACTTTATGTAGCATATGTTAAGGACAGATGTTATAACGCTAGGCAACTCTACATCTACTTCTAGCTATGCTAATAGTGTTGAGTTGTCACGATTGTTTTAACTCTGGGTAAAGTTTATATGGTACCTACATAAAATACTTGTAAATGAACATTATGGCTTCCAGACCGTCCCAGCCTCATCGTATCGATACGCAATCAACTATAGCTATCATTGGTTTTAATTATAGCCGTCATAAATCTCGACGTCGTTAGTCACACCTATCGTTGGTTTTTCACCGATAAATTGACAGAGCGAAGCGAAAGTTGCTTAAAGATTTAAAACGTACGTTTGGGGTCTTCTTTTATTTTGTTTTGTAAACAAATAAATAATGCATCTCTCTCATAATCACGTTTCGCACGGTCAGTATTTGGATGGGTGACCGCGGGTGGCATTTTTCAACTGAGCGCTACCATGGCTCGGATGACACGTTAAATTGTAGGTCCTGGTTATTTAACTGTTTAGCCGTGTCAGAGGCCTTCAGGCGGCCTAAAAACTGACACCAGGGCTAGCCACCTGGCCTATACGAACTTATTCTCATAACAATATATTATGTCTATTATGTCTATGATACCTTATGACACGATAAAAATACACTCAGAAACAACAAAAGCAACTAAATTCAAATATTTAAAAAATGTTTGTCGCTCGTTAATCAAACCCAGGAGTGTGTTTTAAAGGAAACCTCTTTACTAACTTGGCCAGCGTAGTCGACAAATAGTTCATAAAAATGCAATGCGAAATCAGTAGTGAAATATTCTATAAGTATTATTTTTTAACCACAACAGCAACTGACTTGTTATTTGTAAAATGTTTCATTATTTCTGGTTCTCGGTATGCAACTAGCTGCTGCCTTTAACCTCTACTCCCGTTCCTAGGTCAATCACGCTTCAATATTATTTCAGAATACTAATAAAACTAGCTACGAGTATAACCATATCTTAGAGTCAAATTACCATTACCATTTTTGTACAAAAAATGTCAAATAATGGCTTTGTAAGGAAAAATGTGGATGTAGAAGTGACATATGCGGTAGAGATACGAGTGAGTACGTCTTTCCTCAACTGCAATGTTTAAATCATTCACATTTTGGTCCCTCGTCGGCGGGGTGGGTCCCTCCGAGTTATAGCAGCACTCGATTAATCTAGTTCCATGGCGCAGCGCATGGCGGTGCGTGCTTGTTATGCAACTCCGCACGCACCTGGCCTGGAGCGTTTTATTCGATGTCACAGAGAGCTTTGTGAACACAACTTTTGGGAACGTACAAAACTATGTATGACTCAGTTTCAGTACTTTGGTGCAATCAAAACGAGAAACTAAATTATATCTAACTAGTTTATGGCCGCGGCTTCGCCCGCGTGATATTTTGATTTTTGTGCAATCCCATAGGAACTTTTATTTTTTCGGGATAAATAGTAGCTTGTATACTTTCCGTCTTTCAAACTATGTCCATGCCAAAAATTAAGTCAATCCGTTGCTGCGTGAAAGAGGAACATACCAATGAACCAACAAATACACTTTCGGGTTTACCTATAATATTAGAAAATAGTTACAAATTATAAACACATCCCTCAGAAATATTTCAAGGAACATAAACTCAACTAGTACCTACATAGTTAAGTACGGTACCAAAATAAGTAATGTATGATGGATCTCGTTTTTATATTACATATCTCTAATGATATTTTGCATACTAAATGTAATCTAGCAACAACTCGTATTCATAAATACATAAAGCCGGTTATGTGACACAGGTGATCACAGCTAGGAGAGACAAAACAACGAAAACCCGAAAAATCCCTTTACTGAGTATTCAAGTAAAATAACAGCTAAAATTGCAAATCGCATCCTTACTTAAATCATTTTTACGATAATAATTTGGTAATTATCTAACAAGTCTATAAAAACTGAATCATAACAATAAACTTAATTTGAGTCTAATGGTTCGACCATCAAACGAAAGCAAAAGTGTCCTCGATAACTTCAAATAACTCGTCGGTCTCCGGGAGTTTAGAGCAAACTAATCGAGAGTGAAAGGCATAAGGTTTTATTTACATATTTTCACGCTGGTTACTTATTGTTTGTAGTGTACTTACTTATTAAATACGAGTACCGCTAATAGACTAGGATATTTAGGAGCAAGTATAATTAGTATAATCGCCTAGTTGTCATAAATAAAACATGCATTGTTTAACAACAGCAACAATGCATTAGGTACCTATTCAAAA
Organism: Hypomecis atomaria; assembly: GCA_964007245.1. Classification (NCBI taxonomy): domain Eukaryota; kingdom Metazoa; phylum Arthropoda; class Insecta; order Lepidoptera; family Geometridae; genus Hypomecis; species Hypomecis atomaria. Next base: position 3,220,870 of record OZ023281.1, read on the forward strand.
GGTTCGCGTCTCAGTGAGACATATTTGTAACCATATTGGGCACGCCGCCGGCACATTGCGAGCCGAGCACCAAGCACTAGCAGGATGCCTAACGAGTGGCGTGGCTATTTTTGTGTTCATTGTGACAAATAAACAGACGGGCGTCACCCACCGCAACGAGCGCGACGACGGCGCTCGGTCGCGGCTTCGAGCACAGCGCGCGTACCGCATAGAGGTAGGTAGATGTCGACCACGGCAGGCATCCCTGCATCCCCGGCTGTGGCGCGCTATAAATACACAGCAGGTGTGGTGGCGCGGGGCGGCGGAGCGGCGCGCGGGGCAAGGGGCATCCGCCTCTGCAGCGCTCCGAGCCGCTCGCAGCGGCCAGCGGACCTTAGCGACGGCGGCATATCGATTGCGAGGGCTCCCCCTGCGGCGCGCCGCCTCCATTGTGCTCGACTGGGATGCCTTCTCCGGCCGTTTCCTGCGGCCCTGTCGAGTTGTCTGCCGGCTGGCCGCGCCCCGCGCCCGCGCCTCACCCCGCGGACCCAACACGCCGTCGAGCCGCGTCCGGCACCTGCCTCCAACCTACTTAAACTACTTCGCATGATGTGCTTTTAAATCTTCCCTTTTCATGGTAACAGTATCGTGGATGGTTATATCACCGATTACAATTATGTGAATTTCAAAAGAATTTTCAATGCAATTTACCTGTCTCGTTGCACCGCATCGCTTCTGGTGCTAAAGTTACGGAACTTTACATCAACGACCCTTCGATTCCACTGTGCGATTATAAAATACTCGTAGCACCAAATTATGTACATAGATTTACCGTCGTAATAATACTAAGTACTTTACCAAAAACTATTATAATCTCTTCTATTTCAATGGTACTTAGGTATCTACTACAGATCAGGGAACAAGGCTGATCTGTGGTATCTACTGAGGTGAGTTATTTGCACCAATTTGCTTAGAGGGTATTTGCCAAAGCAGGACTACCAAAGAGAAAAGCTACATAATATTGTATTCATCTTAAATAAACTAATTGTGAATTTTACAATGAGTTTATAAAAATGTGGTAATGCTTACTAAAAAGACGTCAGTTCACGTCACGTCACGTTAGTCACATTCAGTAGGTAAGTATCTCATCAAAAACATAAATGTGAAATGGGAGCCAAAGTGTCGCCACCAAAAGAATTGAGATCTAACACGGGGGCCAAGTGTTCTGTAGAAAATCCTAGAGTTTAAGCTACAAGAATATATATACCTACAACATTTAAAAGAAATTTACTTATGTAACTCAAGCTCGTGATTTGACTTGGCTAGTTTAAGAATAAGTACAGTGCAAATAAGCATTTCTCTGTACGTGTAAACTATTTTCAAAGATGATGTATTTCGGTTGCCGCTATAACAACAAATACTAAAAACAAAATAAAATAAATATTTAAGGGGCCCCCCTTAAATATTTATTTTAATTTTATTATTTATTATATAAAACTAAATATTCTGTGAAAATTTCAAGCATCTACCTGGTACCATTATTAATATAGAGCGAAAAACGTCTAAAAATTCAGGTTTGTTGTATGGGAGCCCTCCCATACAACAAACCTGAATTTTTAGACGTTTTTCGCTCTATATTAATAATGGTACCAGGTAGATGCTTGAAATTTTCACAGAATATTTAGTTTTATATAATAAATAATAAAATTAAAATAAATATTTAAGGGGGGCTCCCATACAGTACGGAACCCTCCGTGCGCGAGTCCGACTCGTACTTGGCCGATTATTTTCATAGCGCGACCCCCTTTACTCACTGTTATTGTATTTGTAAACTGTATTTTGGTTAACTATGTTCTACTTGAAATACTGTAATACTCTACCACTTGATTTACACTTTTATAGTTTTCCAATGAAAACAGAAGAGAAGAACTAAGCAAAGGAAGCATTGTATCATACGAGAGCGCAGTGAGCGCGGTATTTTTTTCGCTTATAGAAATCGATTTCTGAATGCTCGCGCTCAAATTATTTATTTATTTATATTCGTTTATAAATACACACAACTATGTGTACAATGCACTATTACAACAAAAGTTCTTACAAACTATGTTTTCTCAGTAACCATACATTTTTAAAACACTTTTTTACTGTAGTTTTGCGACTCCCCTTTAAAGACTTTGCGTCCCCCCACACTTTGAAAATCACTGATCTACATCATTATGAATAAATTTGACTATCAGGCCAAACCTGAAATCGTGGAAAAAAGTCAGCTGTTCCATACTTTTTGTCGCGTGAGTCACTGAACTTTTTGCGTGGAACAACTGATTTTATCTCGTGATTTCGGGGTTTGGTCCCTTAGTAAAAGTTGTTCATAATTATGTTCCAGCCTAATGTGGTTTTAGCATTAGTGTACACATACAAACAACACTTACAAGACTGAGTAGGACTTTATTTTTGATTCTGAAATCTGTTGCAATAACAGATTTTATACAACTACTTACTTTTGATTATCTTCTTTAACTAGATTAACTGTTCACATTCTACTACTAGATATACCTATAAGGTTTGTCAAAAAAAAACGAACTTAAAATCCATAACAACACAATATTGAATCACCTTACTTACCTATATCCGCGACCTACGTAGAAAGCTACGAGCTACGAAGTGTATTGTTGTTTCCCTAGAAAAGACTTCAACGCATTTCTCGTAGAGACCAAAGCAAATTATACTATAATAAAATAATAACTGTGTACAGTTTTTATGGCACTTTAACCATAATATGCGGATTCCATTTTTAACAAAGAGGTGTTTTTGGGTTGTTGCGTTAGCGTATTACGAATTTATGAAGACCTAAATATATTATACCTTTACCATGTCTATAGAAACATACTAACTCGTCTTTATAAATCTACCTACCTACATATCGCCTTCTTACCGAACACCTAACATGCCTACCGCCCTTTGCATACCTAACTATGCAAACTTGCTTGTTCTATAGATCTCACATAGATACATGCATAATCAGCTCATTACTCGTATCATATAGGGCACGTGCACACAGTAATGATGTGATAACAGCGAAGAGCAGGCTCATTAGCGGCGCGGCTCGTCTCTCGGAGTGGAGGACGTAGGCACGGGCGCAAGAGGAAGAGCGACCGCGGCCGGAGCGGCGACGACCCTCCGCCGCCGCCCGCTCGCCCACGCCCTCGGGCTCTGTTGCCCGCCACCGGCCGCCTCACTCAGCCGGCGACGCTCTCGAGCTCCGCACACGTGCCGCTCCGCCGCGCCCGCGCCCTCGACCGCGTCCCGCCGCACGCCGCCACGTTTAACCGACACCGAGTATTATTTTGTTGCAGCGGAGTATGCTACAGCAGATGTCCTCGCCGCTGAGCGCGCAAGTCGGCGAGGTCACAGCTATCGCGCGTCCCCTCGAAGGCCGCCTCTGCTCGGACGTCCTCTCGGAGGCGTCGTCCGACGCGGCCGAAGATTTTGAATTACCGCATTGCAAGATAAGAAGAAATTACAACTGTGCAAAGTGCACGTTTTATACGCAGAACCCGCGTGCTTATCTTTTGCACACGCGCGACGTTCACTTTGGAAAGTTCAAAATATACGACTGTCAACTTTGTATGTATGCTTCGCAACACCACCAAAAGCTCGTGAGACACATAAAGATGGTGCATGGAGCCACTGCGCCCTCTGCGTCGACCGCTAGGACCGAGGCCGAGCGCCCCGCCGCCGCCGCCAGAGTAGAGCCGGAGCCTGCGCCGCTCAGCCCCGAGAACAACGAGCGTATGGAGGATTTACTCGAAGAAATCGAAGAATGCGACGACATACAAATAGACGAGGATTGTGATGACCAATCCGATCGAATGGAAGACACCGATTCCAGAGGCGTCAGCTCCTCCAGACCAAAAGGAAAGGGCAAATTTTTCTCGTGCGACAAGTGCAACTACGTCACCCATATTAAAGCACGATACACGAAGCACGTCAAGTACCACTCGATGCCGATGATCAAGTGCACAATGTGCGATTTCCGTACTCCGTACAAGTGGAATCTGGATCGCCACATGAAGAATCACGGCGGGACCGGAAGCTTCGTGTGTTCCAAGTGCACCTTCACGGCAGATATCAAGCAGAGTCTGACCGTACACGAAATGAATCATCACACGCCGCCGGTGGGGCACGGTGCGAACCGCCGCCGCAACCGGGTGGGCGCCAGTGACATGACGGCCGCCGAGCCGGCGGGAGCGCTGCTCCCCAAGGAGGAGGAAGGGAGCGCCGACTCGCACTCCTCACATTCGGCCTCGGTGAGTTTCAGTCGGAGCGGGCGCCGAGTGTGCGAGCCCCCGCACCGCACCCCAACGTCACGCGCTTCTCACTGTTATCACGAACCACTCCATCGCATGATTACACTCGCTCGCCCTCTGGCGCCCTCTTGCATCATATAGCTACATCTGCTTGTTGTGTTCATACCATCGCACGCATCTTTGTAGTTAGTCAAATCATACCATTTTGCATGCTGTTTTCTTTTGAAATAACTTGCTTGTAGGTTTTTAAACTTGGGAATCGGCAAAAAGATAGAAGTTCGTTGAACCAATAGGTACCTACTGTCCGGCTGTGGCGCAATCGATTAATTCTGATATAACAGCTGTTCCTGTAAATAAGACGTGAATGATTATTATCAAGGTTGTTTACCTACTTGATCAGCTGTTTTGAGAAATAGCTAACTTAGATGTAGAAACAAGACATGTTTGGAAACAAAACGCTGAGTAGTTACTTAACTAACCTTTATAATGATGTTGTATCATGTTTATATGATCTCTTTTCTCTATTTATCTGCAACTCTAAAATTGTTGTAATTTTCTTCTCACGTAAAAAAAATGTACTGTCACGGGTCTGGTCCATTATCAAATGGGCAATGGCTTCATTTATATTGCAAATTAAAAACCAGACCCGTGACAGTTCATTTTTTTTACGTGAGAAGAAAATTATTCAAGGAAAAAATTGAGTTGAGAAGAAAATTATTCAAGGTCAAGATTTGTTTACACAATGATTTGTGTAAACAAATCTTGACCAAAGTTAAAATTACGATAAATAAGTTGTCAAGTGCGTGTCGAGACACGCGTGTATAGGCTATATAGGCTTCCGTAGATGGCAACGATAATTATGATGATGATCAAAACTAATTTTTATAATGTCATTAAATAGTTGACTGCCAAAAAAAGTCCTCTGACCTACATATGTGCAAGTTTAAGAATTTTAATTTTCCTTTATAAGTAACTATAATTCCACAGTGCTCAAAATAATTTTCAGATAAAGTTTTTAGTGTGGTGAAAGTTTGATTACTTTAGAAATTAAGGGGCCTATATCTCATAAATGGTAGGTACATGTGTCAAAAAATTTTTCATGAAACCTTACATTCATTTTAAAAACCCTATTTAACGCAACCCCAAATGACGGGGCGGGGTGGAAAAAAAATTCATCCCCACTTTACATTTATATGGGAACTAACCCTAAAATACACAAATTTGACATTTTTCACTATTTGAAATTAAGATCTACCTACTCGTATACTAAAATGTCAAATTTCATGTTAGTTTCAGTAGAGCAGTTTTAGGTGTAGGTATAATTATATTATACGAACGGTAATTAAGATATAGGTTTTTTAGTCGCTCAGCTAATAACTTATGAAGTTTAAAATTATTGCATTATTAATTAAGTTCTCAATCAAAAACATAGCTGCATAACCTGTATACATGGTATCCATACGACATTCGAGATTATATGAGAACCTGTTAACCTGAACTTCGTGTACACTTGTGCAGGATTATTCGCATAGGGTATATTAAGGCGATTGGAAGTTAGGGCCACAGGGCACACCCCTTCTGGGGTGCCCGGGCAAGTCTGATCTCCCCCGCCGGGTGACGGCCCAAGCCGAGGTCCGTACCTTCTCAGGTGCCCTTGCGCTAGTCACCCTATAACCTAATCTTAGGGCTTAGCCGCCTTCCGCGCTCGCCCATGTCCGGTAAGCTGTAGAGGCCTCAGTGGCCAACAGCTATAAGTCATTCAAAAAAAAAAAAAAAAGCCGATTGGAAGTGATTCAGACCATTATGAACAACATTTACTGTGGGGGCAACCCGTAAAAAATATCAACTGTCATCTGCGAGCAAATATCTTGATATTTGCTCGAAGACTGTCCCACAAAAAATCGCAACTCAGAATCGACACAATGTAAAACATAGGTAAAACAGCACCAACAAATCAAAGACAAATGCCCAGTCATGTAACATCGAATCAAAAAAAATCATACACAGGCGAATTGAGAACCTCCACCTTTTTTGCAAGTCGGCTGATAGAATAACTTACACCCTAGTTCTGATCACAAACTTTTCGAAACTTTTGTTGTTCATGCAGTTTGCTCCCAATCCAATTTCCAAAAAAAGGATTCAAATCTCTTCTTATTACTTTTCTAAGAAATTTGTGAACCGATTGAAAACTGTGTGAACGAATGCAAGTAGTTACTTAATTTCAGATTGGTCCCAATTGTAATTGAAACTACTGACAATATTTTATCAAACTTTAAAAAAAAAAGACATTAAAAATAGTCAAATTATAACCTACGAGTAGGTATCGAAGAAATCTTTGAAGAGTCTGAATTAAATTACATTTTCTATTAAAAAAAAAAAAAAAATATGTATTTATTTACTCGTACTAAGTGTTATAAGTGTATTTTATTTATTAAGGCGTATGAAAATGTTTTATAATTAAAAGTCAGGATAAACTCACGAGATCGTTGTGCAAATATATCTGATAATAAGATATTTTTAACATGCGATTAATAGAATGATTTCCTTAATTTCAGGACATGATGGGTTTACAATACGCAGAGAGGGACATTGTGAGCTGCAACAGTGACTCAAACGACGCGGGCTCGTCGCACGCAGACCTGCACCGGGACGCCGCGCACGACGGCCCCGGCCAGTTCTCCCCGGGCTCCGCCACTGACGACCCGAAGTCGCTGAAACAGAGCAGGAAACCCCCACGCCCGATACCGCAACTCATCCCGCTAAACTCCTCTACTCCTAATCAAAAAGCACCCGGCGAGCCTCCGGCCAAAAAATTCAAAGAATCCACGACCTCAGAATTAGTCGGAAAGTTTGAAAACTTACCGGAAGATATCACTTTGATACCCGTCAATGTGCCCGCTAAAGAAACCACAGTACGCAAGAAAAATAATTCATTTTTCGACAAGTTAAAAGAAAGACTTTTGACCGAAACGGGAGAAGAAGGATCGCTCAAATGTAAAAATTGCGGTTTCGAAAGCAAATGTCTCTCGGAGCATTCCGTGCACGAGAAAAATTGCTCCACTCAAGCCAATCGTATTACGATGAGTGCGGCGCTTCCGAGCAAGGGTTCAACTCGCTGCCAAAATTGTAGACATAGATGTAAATCGAGCGCGGATCTATATGTGCACATGCAAACCTGTGGAAAGAAAAATAATATTCCAACCGATAATGTTACAGAAAGCAAATTCAACAATGAAGCTTCAACGTCACAATTTGAAAAGGAAGCGGAACCGCATCCGATGGAAAACGTAGTTTTCGTCTGGAATAATATCAATCAGGACACAAATAAATTCGATAGACCTTTAGATATCAACATTAATGATGACTCTACAGTTACTGACCTAAATCGGCATTACGACACCGAAACTGTGGACGAGAATGAGGGCATGAACTTGTCACCGAATAGCTTGAGTCTCGGCAAGAACGTATATAAATGTCCAGATTGTAAATTCTGGGCCGCCACCGCATCCAGGTTTCATGTGCATATTGTAGGTCACTTGAATAAAAAGCCGTTCGAATGTTCGCTATGCAAATACAAGTCTAATTGGCGATGGGATATCACCAAACACATCAAGTTGAAATCGGCCAGGGACCCGGAGCACAATGACGCTAAGGTACTAATGACTGATGAAACCGGCAGAAGAAACTACAGCAAGTACAACAAGTTCTTGGCTGTGCCAGTTTTAAATGAAAATGGTGAGAACGAGTTCCACTACATAGATCCAAATACGACGATGGACGCGTCCATGGAAGTGGATGAATCGTACGGCAACGAGGCGACTGACATGATGCACGTGTCGTATGAGATGCAGCCTCTCAATTTGCAAACTCAATCCGCAGAGAAATATCTTATGGATAACAGAAATATGGAAAGCAAAAAGCCCAAGAAGACATTATGGAAATGTAAAAAATGCAACTATAAGTAAGTTATATTTTTTAAACACAAAACCAGTTTTAAAACTATTCTAAGTAGAAACTGACATTTTTTATTTTCTAATTTTCAGAGATCCATCAAAAGAAGCTTTGCTGGAGCACGTCAGGCAGCACTCGAGAGAGGGCGGAGACGACGCTCCTCCGAGTAACAATAAGAAATTGGAAAATGCTCCTGATCCTGCAGACCTGGCGTACCGATGTGGACATTGCAATCAGCTTTCAAATTGGAAACACGTCATACAGGTATTCATTTTCTGGCTGACTTTTCGGTGAAGGAAAATATTGTAAGGCAACGTGCCTTCCGTAGAAGAAATGCAATGGCGTAGATGAATCCACCAACTGGCACTGGGCCAGCGTTGTGGATAATCACCCTTCGTAGTCGTTGTCACTGCCTACGTCCAGCAGTGGACTATTAAAAAGGCTGGTTAGTTACAGTTAAATTGTTAAGGTCTTATTTATGTATACCTATACATTAATCTTGTCTTCTAACAATTTGAAACAATGCATTTCGTATCATTACAGTTACTTACCTTGTATCATCTTTATTTCAGAGGCATTGTCGTCTGAAGCACGACGGAATCATTAAAGTCATCACTACGGTGAAACCAAAGCCGGATCTGTCTCAAGTGCCAGGCAACGAAGAAGTATACAGCGATCTGTGTACGAAGTGTCCATTCAAGGCCAATGACAAAAAACAACTTCAAGAACATTTGCAACAGCACCAGCCTTCGCCGGAATCTATCTTCAAGTGTTATTTCTGCCCTTACTTTGTCAAAGACGAGCAGGACTTGATACAGCATCTTTTACTACATGGAATAACCGATCCTGAGGATTATATTTCGAAAGCAATGGGATGCAAATCCCCGTTACCAGACCGAATTCTCCCAAACCCCGATATATCGACACACCCAGGGACTTCGACAAAACGCCATAAATGTACTGAATGCCCTTATGAGACAAACAGTAAATCTCAATATATGTATCATGAGCAATTTCACAGGCTCCCAGCCGACACCCCCTACAAGTGCCCAGAATGCAATTATAGCGTATCAAAGAGACATTTACTCCACCAACACTTAAGAGTGCACGGCATCCACCCGTCAGCGGACCGCAAGAAGAACGAGTCAGAAGCGGAATTGGAAGCCAATGCGGCTTGTCAAAGTAGACTAGACAAATCAGATTTCGCGGAAGACATACCTTTTGTTTGGGTTTCGGCAAGGAATGAATTCCACAAAATGTACAAGTGTCGCTATTGTTCGTATGTCAATTCTCAAAAATGTAAGTTACCAAATCATGAAAAAATTCATTGTCTGGAATTTGAAAATAGCGACGTTATTATTTATAAATGTTTAGAATGTAAATTCACGTGTGATGACCCTGAAAAAGGTGCAGAGCATTCCAAAAAGCATGGCCTGTTGTACGGTCGCATCTACAGCTATGTAGAAGATGATATTCCAGATGAGGATCAAATCGCTAAATTACGCAGAGTTATCGAACAGGAAAAAGCTTTAGAAGAATCCACTAAAGAAGAAAATACTGCAACCGACCCACCTGAAAATAAGATCATGTTTTACTGTTCAAAATGTCCAGCTAATTATTTCAGCGAAAGTGAAATAAAAGTCCATGAAAAGTTCCATGACCGTTCTTTGGAACATAAATGTAAAACATGCGAATTTTCTGTATCTGAACAGACTGAATTGACGGCGCATGAAACTATGCATTCGGATGATTACCATATAAGGACAAACATGCATAAATTTGTTTACAATTACCATTCGCTGTACAAGCCACCTCGCCTGGAAACTATCCGTAGTCCCGAATCTTCCGAAATATTGTGGATTGTAGTAGCAAACAAACCCATTGAATATACGGAGCCTGTCCATAAAAAATCAGAGTCAAAACATACACCAAAACAATATCATTGCAAAGAATGTCCAGCCAAATTTTTCAAGAGTTCCGCTCTGTCGTACCACATGGGATTACATGGTGGAGAAGGCGAACATAAATGTAAGAAATGTAGTTATGCCGTCAAAAATGTTGGTAACCTAGCTAAACATGAGATATTACACGAAATCGAAAGTAAACCGGTCGATCGGTGCGATTATGATTCCGGTGAAGATATGGATTACAAAAATGTTCCTCTCTCTGGAACAGATTTATTCCAAAGAAAGACTGAAGCCATTAAAAGAGTATTGACTGACAAAGATAAACTGGTTAAACCAAACGATCATTTTCCGCCTGTGCTCCAAGCCGATCCACAGTTCGGTTACCTCATGCACGGAAATCCCGAATTCATTTACCCTACGTATTTAAAAAATGGACGCCAAAAAGAAAAAAGGTATAAATGCCACAAGTGCCCATCAGCCTTTGAGAAAAGAGAACAGTACAAGATACACTTATCTCTCCACGGCTCGAAACAAAGGTACAAGTGCGAATTGTGCGACTATTCTGTAAAGTATTATGCTAATTATGTGCAACATATGAGAAAACACCAGATGAACGATGAAGCACAAGCCGAAAGAAAGAAAGGTAACAGTGGTTATACCGAACCGGATAATAATGAAGATGAGAAGAAAGATGATAGCGGAGATAACATAAAATTAGCAATCAAAACAATGCCAAAAGGCGCGCCTAAAACAGATTTCCAGCAGTTTTCTATAAGAGATCAGCAAACTCTGAGACTATTACAGCGAAGGAGGTCAATGAATGCAGGCGGCAAAGACTCGGGCCCCAACGAAGCATCGCCAGCGAAAGAGCGCAAATTACACATGTGTCTCCTGTGCCCGTACACCAACCAACGTCAGGACGCCCTGAACAATCATTACAGGCGACACGACGCCGCCGATATCCTGAATGTCGGAAACCACAAATGTTCTTTCTGCGACCTAGTCGTCGTTCAATCGCATTTCCTACGTGATCATTTAAAAACTCATTTCAGTTATCATAAAAATCTGACTCCTGAATGCTTCGTGGCTAATGAAAATGTAACTTTCACAATCAGCAAAATTGATGAAGAAAGCGAACCTCTTGATCTCAAATTAGACGTGAAAAGCAAAATTGTATACAATGAAGAAAAAATGTTTGTAAATATCAAAACAGGTGAAGTTGTCGTAGAATAAATTAGTTTTAGCTAAAAAGTATGTTTTTAGTATCTAATTTAGATAAGAATATTTTAATGCTTGTGAATAATAGTTGTATGCCAAAAAGATAAATACTAATTTTAATTACATAGGTATAAAATTAAAATAATATTGATTTTATAATTTATGTATACCTATGACATGTTGATAAGCACCAAAGCATAGCTTGCCATATTAGATTGTATGAATGGTTTGGCCATTTTTTGATACTAAAATTGTAAAAGTCCATTACTTTGGTAGGGACGCCTAAATAGGTGTTGTTATAATAGTAATCATCAGTAATTTGGGTTACAAAATTGATTACAAAAAAGTACCAAGTATTGTATTGTTACAGTTGGCAATTGAATCAAGCTAGTCGAAATCATGCAGTTTTACCTAACAACAATAGTGTATTCCTGATATTATATTTATTTTATAGTCTTTCTGCCAACAGGGCCACTTAAATATGGTGTAATTGGCTTGAGCCTTTATGTGTAAGTGGTTAGTTGATATCAAAGAGATTTAAATATTTTTAAGGTATCTATCAAAAACGATATTTACTTTAAGGTTTTAAAAGTTGATTTGAATCAGGCTTTCAATGGATAAGAAATATTGATATGTAGTATTACATATAATTTTGAGTTATTTTTGAAGAGTAATAATAACATAGAAACTTCATTAATGTCTTCAATTAAAAAAAATATTTTGTATAGGTGGCGTCATACAAGTTGGCGGAAATGAAGTTAGCTACAAGCTGCGCAATATCCAATGAAGCTCACACAAAGCCGCGCGTTGATTGGATATTGCTCAGCTTGTAGCTAACTTCATTTCCGCCAACTTGTGTGACGCAGCGTGGCCTATACATCATCTTCAGAGATCTCTCTGGCCAGTTAAAAGCACCTGGTACATAATACCTACAAGTCCACTAGACAAAAATGATAACTATAAAATGTCCAAATGCCGCATTATTGTAATAATGGCTGATGGCTCGAATATAGTAAATAGTACATCTCCAACTTAAGACTTTTTTTTATATGGTTCTTTAATGATCTCCATTAATGCTTGATCAATGTCCATTACCAAGTTCATATTTTTAAATAGCAGAATTGTAGGTAAGTCAGGATCTTTAGTGTAATATCTATTTATCTTATGTAAAAGGAAATAATAAGCGAATGCAGAAATGTTAATAAAAACTTGTGCAATTGTCAATAAAACTTATTAACAATTATGCAAGTAGGTACATACATAATTATGGTATTTATGGTTATTATAAAAAAACAAAGTGTCACACTTACACAAGTTTAATGTTCAGACAATAACTGAAACATTCTTAAAAAAACATAGATTTGCCTATCATAAACATTTCCTGGTATTTTTATACTGAATTTAGTGTTTATTTATTATGTGCCAGTTGTATAAGTCCTAAGGACACATTCCCACTTTATAACAAAATAAATGAAAGTTAAATGCAACCGCATGAAGTTTTAATTGATCACCAAGCCGATGCCTAGCTTTGGAACATAAAAGTTTGTGATTAAAGTAAACTTAAATACATTGCATTCCCCTAAGCAGATTAATTTATTATATATTCTAGTTTACCTTATTGATATTTGATTCTACTTATTTGCAATCAATAGGTAATGAGGTTATTAGGATTTCAAATAGCAGAAATAAATTCATAAAATATAATGTGATACTGAAGAGTATCGATACCAGAGGTAGTCTAATTCTAAGATTTTTTTAAAAAGCAGTCTTAACAGAACTTCCAGCGGTTGCCACACTCATTACAGAGCACAAACGTGGTCATGGGCTCATCAGAACTCCTGGTCTGCAGCTGGTTGTATGTGCAGTTCTTCTTTTTGCACTTGCCACACTTGAGCATTTCAGTCTTGGTTCCCTGGACCGTTGCAAGCTGTGCATCGTCAATAGCTTCTTTAATGAATTTCTCTCTTAGTTTCTTCATTTCATCCGATGCCATCTCTTCAGGTGTCATTTTAGCCAAGCGTGAAGCAGAAATAGCACCATTCAAAAAGTTGGTTCTCAATGTGGGGTTCTTTACATCTTTTAAATTAGCAACTCTGGACCTTACTCGGTTTTTGTATCTCATATCAGTATTCTTAAACTCAGCAAAAATGCATTCTTCCAACTCTTCGGCAAGCTCCTCAGCAGAGCCACAGGCACTAGTTTCTCCGTCAACCTTCATGGCTGCAGCAAGTAGCTCCCTGCACTTTAGCCTAACCGCATCAGTGGTGTTTGACTGTGGTGGGAAAGAGGCTGGCAATTTTTTATCCTTTTCTTTGTCATCTTTCTTATCCTTGTCTTTGCTGTCCTTTTTAGATTTTGATGAGCTACCATTGTCTTTCGATCCAGAACCGGGAGTAAGGAACTTTTTCCAGTTTTTTATAAGTGTTTTGCACAGAGATATCACTTCTTCATCCTTGCTAGATTTTCGTAGTGCATTGACTGTCATTCCTATTCTAGTCTTAGTGAGTACGTCCAGGTTTATGGCCATCGTTTGCAAAGATTTTAACAGTTCCAGAGCTTCTTCTTGACCCTAAAACAAAACACATTGATACATTAGTGTTAATGAAACCTCTAGTTCTTATCTTTTGATATTGCCGATGTGTTGATTTGTCTAGTTGGTTTAGTGCTGCTTAGGAATTATCTAAAGTAACCACATCGAAAGAAGAGAAATACGCCAAAGATGCTTCTATGAAGCTCCATAGCCAACATCGAATTACAGTTTTTCTTCACTTACTGTGCCATCATCCGATGTCATCTTGGTTAATTTCTTTTGAATTTTCATTACATCCTCTTCAACGCTCATTTTTACAGTTATTTAGCAAGAAACTTCGGCTTCCCGCTTAAAACTTGGAAAACAAAATAGAAAATTGGTAAATCGACCACCACACCGAAAATTGATACTGAACCATAGACAAGATAGACAGACAACAAATCAAAATGTCGCTTGTCAATTTTATACATAGACAACAAAATGACAAAAGAGACCCGCGGTACCCATTTTCTTTCCGAATACTAATTTAGGAATAAATAAAGTAATTACGCAGTTCATCAAAATATATAATATGGACAGGGTGTGGTCAAAATCTTGTTAGATAATCTCGTAAATGCAGCCTCTTGGGCCACGCTTCGTCGCCGTCACGAGGCGTCGTCGCCGTCGCCAGAGACTTTTTTCAGGGCTACTACTCTATTTTGTTAAGCGAATCGAATCAGTTCGCGGGATTGTTCATGGCGGGATTATTCAAAAACTAAATTCAATAGACTATTGGGGGGAAAGTGAGTGCGAGAAATAATTAGATAAACATCGACGTGGCATTTATTTTGTTAAGCAGAGCTAGATAGAGACTTTCTTTCTCTCTTCTGTGATCATGATACTTAGTGCTACACTTCTAAGGGTCGCTACCCGTGCACCCACTGGATTCACCCACCAGTGGGAGTAGGTGTAATTCCTGTTTACCCGTGAACCCACTGCGTCAAGGTTGCAATTAATTATAAAAATATCGATTTATTTTGTCGATAATTTTGAAATGAAAAATAATAAGATGAGTCAATTGTTCATTAAAACTAACTAATCTCCTCCATGAATCTGTATACCTACTTCCGTAATCTCCTCACATAATATTTCGATCTATTCATATAATATATCTCAATTTGCCACTTTCATGCAAAAAAAAACCACTCAATCCATAGAGCCAATTCGGATAATATTTAGTGGTAGATAACAACTGGATACCGTGGGGTAGAAACTTAGAAAGGTCGTAAAAGCCACTTTTGACGAAAATGACTTAATAATGCAGTCTTGTTTAAAATTTTGCGCTCTATCGATCTGTATATTTAAAGTTTCAATTTTGTAAAAAAAAATTGTATGTAATGGTATGGTGGTGTGTAATGGTATGTGGTGTGGTGTAGTGGTATGTTTTTTACGCTCTAAACAAGTTTTAAAATAAAATAATGACGTAAAACCAATTTAATCATAGCTCGTTAGTAACTTGGGCGTATCACAATCGTAATAAAAACGGTTGGGAACAGTGAATCAACTGACTTTTACGCCGTTTTGACTTCGCAAAAATTACAGTTAGGTAGGTACATATTCCTTTTACACCCTAGATTTTCTGAGCAATTACCTTCTTACATGTGCGAAAGTGTGAGTCAGGTACATTTCATTCGGCTGCTATTTACCTACTCGTGATAACTGTAGCCGTAATAATTAAATAAAAGCTATTCTTTGTCGCAAAATTACTCATATCTAATAGTCACTTTGAAACATAAATTTTACTTACTGACAAAACATACAAAAATTTACTTCAAACTCACTACTTTAGTGCTCAAAAGGCGGGTCATAGCAGAGAACTATGTCGGTCTTTGCAAGGCGGTGGTTTTTGCTTAAATCACCGTGCTTAGATCAACTTCACACATTATTTTCATACTTAGTTTACTACTCTTGCATTTAAAAAATTTTCGCGTTCGCGTTTAATAACAGTAGGTACACTGCTCTTTTTTCACATATCTATTTTTAATTTAATGAAAATACCGTAAAATATTCGTTGCTTTGCTCATGAAATTATTCTTTCATTCATCTCGTGTCAATGGCTAGACTTTTTTTTAATGTTTTTTTTTGTAAGTTTTTAACTTTACATAAGTATTTGTCAATTAAACTTGCTTATTATACAATTAGTCACATTACATAAGTATAAGTATATACAATTTATTTACATGGTTTAGATGTTTTGGGACCAGAATCTGGGGACCTCTTCCGCGTCCTCGGTGGCCAGGTTCAGGTCTTTCTGTGTGCATTGATTCGGACAAAGCGGGCAGACTAAAAGTTGTGCCATGGTTTGGACGGCAGCACCACATTCACATTGTTCCTAGCCTTCAAAGCCCTATCTGACCATGTTCTCTTTGCAGCGGCCAACCCTGACACGTAGCCGATTAAAAGACTTCTAAACTGGCCACAGGAGTCCACGTCCAGATGGGAGACTTTCAGATGGTGGTGTGAAAACTGAAGAGGGTGGGTGCCGCCGGGCTTGCCGCAGAACACGTTTTAGTTCATAAGGGTGAGAGCTAAGAGATTCTGTCTGTTTCAGGAAACTTCTTTGGCTTTTTAAGCGGGCGTCTATTGTTTTGTTTGGTAGTTATGTAAGGGATGTATGGTGTCTGTTTCAGTTTTTCCAAAACACTGGCAAATTATTGTAAAAACTGACAATGGTTGGCGTTTTGTACACGCATTATAGCAGTAGAGTGCTCTCTTTTGCTGTATGTCCATTTTTAAGTTCCTAAAAAAACAAACCGAATTTTTTAACACCACAGAGCTTTTCTCATGGCGTGGCCACATTATCGCCCTACGGCGAAGTTTTCGTCACTGGGGGCTCATTCATCTAATTCAAACGGTAGTAATTGGTTGTTCACGAATTGAACTACTACCTGAAGCTGGGCACACACGCTGCGATGATCGCATCTATTCATCAGATCAGTCCAGCGAGGTCCTAATATAGTTGCATTGCCAGTAGGTAGTTATTGAGGAATCAAAATGACACCCCTATTTTAATCGAAAAAATTGATTTAACAAAAAAATTATTGGCATCAAAGTTGTAGAAAATCAAATTTTAAACAACTTTTGTTCCTATAACTTCTGCTGAAAAATTGAAATAACACAAGTTATTGAAGAAATGAAATGGCACAACCGGCTATTTGAAATAAATATCGATCCTACAAAAAGTTAATGGGAACTAAAGTTGTAGAAAATCAAATTTCAAACAACTTTTGTTCCCATAACTTCTGCTGGAAAATTGAAATAACACAAGTTATTGAAGAAATGAAATGGCACAACCGGCTATTTGAAATAAATATCGATCCTACAAAAAGTTAATGGGAACTAAAGTTGTAGAAAATCTAATTTCAAACAACTTTTGTTCCCATAACTTCTGCTGGAAAATTTAAATAACACAAGTTATTGAAGAAATGAAATGGCACAACCGGCTATTTGAAAAAAATATCGATCCTACAAAAAGTTAATGGGAACTAAAGTTGTAGAAAATCAAATTTCAAACAACTTTTGTTCCCATAACTTTTGCTGGAAAATTGATATAACACAAGTTATTGAAGAAATGAAATGGCACAACCGGCTATTTGAAAAAAATATCGATCCTACAAAAAGTTAATGGGAACTAAAGTTGTAGAAAATCAAATTTCAAACAACTTTTGTTCCCATAACTTCTGCTGGAAAATTGAAATAACACAAGTTATTGAAGAAATGAAATGGCACAACCGGCTATTTGAAAAAAATATCGATCCTACAAAAAGTTAATGGGAACTAAAGTTGTAGAAGATCAAATTTTAAACAACTTTTGTTCCCATAACTTCTGCTGTAAAATTGAAATAACACAAGTTATTGAAGAAACAAAATGGTACAACTAACTATTTAAAAAAAGATCGACCCTACAAAAAGTTGATGGGAACAAAAGTTGTTTAAAATTTGATTTTCTACAACTTTGATTCCCATCAACTTTTTGTAGGATCGATATTTTTTTAAATAGTTGGTTGTACCATTATATTATATTGTACCATTATAATTCAAACGGTAGTAATTGGTTGTTCACGATTTGAACTACTACCTGAAGCTGGGCACACACGCTGCGATGATCGCATCTATTCATCAGATCAGTCCAGCGAGGTCCTAATATAGTTACATTGCCGGTAGGTAGTTATTGAGGAATCAAAATGTTTTATTCCCCTATTTTAATCGAAAAAATTGATTTAACAAAAAAAATATTGGCATCAAAGTTGTAGAAAATCAAATTTTAAACAACTTTTGTTCCTATAACTTCTGCTGAAAAATTGAAATAACACAAGTTATTGAAGAAATGAAATGGCACAACCGGCTATTTGAAATAAATATCGATCCTACAAAAAGTTAATGGGAACTAAAGTTGTAGAAAATCAAATTTCAAACAACTTTTGTTCCCATAACTTCTGCTGGAAAATTGAAATAACACAAGTTATTGAAGAAATGAAATGGCACAACCGGCTATTTGAAAAAAATATCGATCCTACACAAAGTTAATGGGAACTAAAGTTGTAGAAAATCAAATTTCAAACAACTTTTGTTCCCATAACTTCTGCTGAAAAATTGAAATAACACAAGTTATTGAAGAAACAAAATGGTACAACCAACTATTAAAAAAAATATCGATCCTTCAAAAAGTTGATGGGAATCAAAGTTGTAGAAAATCAAATTTTAAACAACTTTTGTTCCCATAACTTCTGCTGGAAAATTTAAATAACACAAGTTATTGAAGAAATGAAATGGCACAACCGGCTATTTGAAAAAAATATCGATCCTACAAAAAGTTAATGGGAACTAAAGTTGTAGAAAATCAAATTTCAAACAACTTTTGTTCCCATAACTTTTGCTGGAAAATTGATATAACACAAGTTATTGAAGAAATGAAATGGCACAACCGGCTATTTGAAAAAAATATCGATCCTACAAAAAGTTAATGGGAACTAAAGTTGTAGAAAATCAAATTTCAAACAACTTTTGTTCCCATAACTTCTGCTGGAAAATTGAAATAACACAAGTTATTGAAGAAATGAAATGGCACAACCGGCTATTTGAAAAAAATATCGATCCTACAAAAAGTTAATGGGAACTAAAGTTGTAGAAAATCAAATTTTAAACAACTTTTGTTCCCATAACTTCTGCTGTAAAATTGAAATAACACAAGTTATTGAAGAAACAAAATGGTACAACTAACTATTTAAAAAAAGATCGACCCTACAAAAAGTTGATGGGAACAAAAGTTGTTTAAAATTTGATTTTCTACAACTTTGATTCCCATCAACTTTTTGTAGGATCGATATTTTTTTAAATAGTTGGTTGTACCATTATATTATATTGTACCATTATAATTCAAACGGTAGTAATTGGTTGTTCACGATTTGAACTACTACCTGAAGCTGGGCACACACGCTGCGATGATCGCATCTATTCATCAGATCAGTCCAGCGAGGTCCTAATATAGTTACATTGCCGGTAGGTAGTTATTGAGGAATCAAAATGTTTTATTCCCCTATTTTAATCGAAAAAATTGATTTAACAAAAAAATTATTGGCATCAAAGTTGTAGAAAATCAAATTTTAAACAACTTTTGTTCCTATAACTTCTGCTGAAAAATTGAAATAACACAAGTTATTGAAGAAATGAAATGGCACAACCGGCTATTTGAAATAAATATCGATCCTACAAAAAGTTAATGGGAACTAAAGTTGTAGAAAATCAAATTTCAAACAACTTTTGTTCCCATAACTTCTGCTGGAAAATTGAAATAACACAAGTTATTGAAGAAATGAAATGGCACAATCGGCTATTTGAAATAAATATCGATCCTACAAAAAGTTAATGGGAACTAAAGTTGTAGAAAATCAAATTTCAAACAACTTTTGTTCCCATAACTTCTGCTGGAAAATTGAAATAACACAAGTTATTGAAGAAATGAAATGGCACAACCGGCTATTTGAAAAAAATATCGATCCTACACAAAGTTAATGGGAACTAAAGTTGTAGAAAATCAAATTTCAAACAACTTTTGTTCCCATAACTTCTGCTGAAAAATTGAAATAACACAAGTTATTGAAGAAACAAAATGGTACAACCAACTATTAAAAAAAATATCGATCCTTCAAAAAGTTGATGGGAATCAAAGTTGTAGAAAATCAAATTTTAAACAACTTTTGTTCCCATAACTTCTGCTGTGAAATTGAAATAATACAAGTTATTGAAGAAATGAAATGGTACAACCAACTATTTAAAAAATTATCGATCCTGCAAAAAGTTTATGGGAATCAAAGTTGTAGAAAATCAAATTTTAAACAACTTTTATTCCGATAATTTCTGCTGAAAAATTGAAATAACACAAGTTATTGAAGAAACAAAATGGTACAACTAACTATTTAAAAAAAGATCGACCCTACAAAAAGTTGATGGGAACAAAAGTTGTTTGAAATTTGATTTTTTACAACTTTGATTCCCATCAACTTTTTGTAGGATCGATATTTTTTTAAATAGTTGGTTGTACCATTTCATTTCTTCAATAACTTGTGTTATTTCAATTTTTCAGCTGAAGTTATAGGAACAAAAGTTGTTTAAAATTTGATTTTCTACAACTTTGATGCCAATTTTTTTTTGTTAAATCAATATTTTTCGATTAAAATAGGGGTGTCATTTTGATTCCTCAGTAACTACCTACTGGTAATGCAACTATATTAGGACCTCGCTGGACTGATCTGATGAATAGATGCGATCATCGCAGCGTGTGTGCCCAGCTTCAGGTAGTAGTTCAATTCGTGAACAACCAATTACTACCGTTTGAATTAGATGAATGAGCCCCCAGTGACGAAAACTTCGCCGTAGGGCGATAATGTGGCCACGCCATAATGCTATGGCCACATCTGCGCCCTACGGCGAAGTTTTCGTCACTGGGGGCTCATTCATCTAATTCAAACGGTAGTAATTGGTTGTTCACGATTTTAAATAATGTGGCCACGCCATTAGTCTTGGTTTGTATGAAGAGGCTCCTTCTGTGCCCTGTGTAATAGGGCCTATTCTGTGATTGGAGTATTGGTTAGGTAAATTTTACAATTACTTTGTTAATAGTACTAATTTTCAATAATTTTCAGTTTTTAGATTTTTTCCTTTATATATGCCCGATAGTCTACCTTGGTGCCAAATATCAAGATTCTAGGTCATCTGGAAGTGGGTTAGGTTTTTGATCTATAAGTCAGTGAGTCAATCAGTGAGTGATTCAGTCAATGAAACACAAGTTTTTAAACGTTAATATATCAATAACTGATTGAGCAAAATTTATGAAGACTTTAGTAAATGTGCCAAATTTCATGTATGTAGGCTAAATAGTTTTTGAGTTATGAGGGGGTCAAAAGTAGCTCCAAATGGTTCGTGTAATATTACACACGGCCGCTGCGTCGCCAGTTTTCTTTGAACACTTTGGCTGGACACGCTGCCGCGTGTCTAGATTACAAAATAAAATATGCTTTGTGATACTATTGGACCGGCCACACATTCGCCCTACGGCGAAGTTATCGTCACTGGGGCTCATTCATCTAATTCAAACGGTAGTAATTGGTTGTTCACGATTTGAACTACTACCTGAAGCTGGGCACATACGCTGCGATGATCGCATCTATTCATCAGATCAGTCCAGCGAGGTCCTAATATAGTTACATTGCCGGTAGGTAGTTATTGAGGAATCAAAATGACACCCCTATTTTAATCGAAAAAATTGATTTAACAAAAAAATTATTGGCATCAAAGTTGTAGAAAATCAAATTTCAAACAACTTTTGTTCCCATAACTTCTGCTGGAAAATTGAAATAACACAAGTTATTGAAGAAATGAAATGGCACAACCGGCTATTTGAAAAAAATATCGATCCTACACAAAGTTAATGGGAACTAAAGTTGTAGAAAATCTAATTTCAAACAACTTTTGTTCCCATAACTTCTGCTGAAAAATTGAAATAACACAAGTTATTGAAGAAACAAAATGGTACAACCAACTATTAAAAAAAATATCGATCCTTCAAAAAGTTGATGGGAATCAAAGTTGTAGAAAATCAAATTTTAAACAACTTTTGTTCCCATAACTTCTGCTGTGAAATTGAAATAATACAAGTTATTGAAGAAATGAAATGGTACAACCAACTATTTAAAAAATTATCGATCCTGCAAAAAGTTTATGGGAATCAAAGTTGTAGAAAATCAAATTTTAAACAACTTTTATTCCGATAATTTCTGCTGAAAAATTGAAATAACACAAGTAATTGAAGAAACAAAATGGTACAACTAACTATTTAAAAAAAGATCGACCCTACAAAAAGTTGATGGGAACAAAAGTTGTTTAAAATTTGATTTTCTACAACTTTGATTCCCATCAACTTTTTGTAGGATCGATATTTTTTTAAATAGTTGGTTGTACCATTTCATTTCTTCAATAACTTGTGTTATTTCAATGTTTCAGCAGAAGTTATAGGAACAAAAGTTGTTTAAAATTTGATTTTCTACAACTTTGATGCCAATTTTTTTTTGTTAAATCAATATTTTTCGATTAAAATAGGGGTGTCATTTTGATTCCTCAATAACTACCTACTGGCAATGCAACTATATTAGGACCTCGCTGGACTGATCTGATGAATAGATGCGATCATCGCAGCGTGTGTGCCCAGCTTCAGGTAGTAGTTCAAATCGTGAACAACCAATTACTACCGTTTGAATTAGATGAATGAGCCCCCAGTGACGAAAACTTCGCCGTAGGGCGCAGATGTGGCCATAGCATCATACTTCTTTTGAATTTATCGTAAAACTGTCAAAATTTTCGCGTTCTGTTTATACACGCATTGTAGCAGACAGTAGCAGTAGAGTGCTCTTCTTTGCTTTATTATCAATTTTGAAGTTACTGAAAAAACAAATCAAATTTTTTTCGCGCTCGCTGCGTTCGCTCTTAATAACACAAGGCTGCTTTTCTCATGCTTATTTTGAAATTACTAAATAATGACAAATTATTGAGCTCGCTGCGCTTTCGCATATTAGCAGACTAGTGTTCTACTTTGCGCATATCTATTTAAAGTTACTGTAAAAATCCGAAAAATTTTAGCACTCGCTTCGCTCGCTTATTATAGGGTTGGTCTGCTTTTATCATCTGTTTTAAATTTACTGAAATAACGAAAAATTTAGGCGCACGCTCCGCTGGCGCTTTCTCGAGATTATTTGTTTCTTCACCTTCGGAAAATCTCGGTAGCGATGTGAAAAACATTTTGTTTTAACGGACTTAGTCGGACTCGCGCACGAAGGGTTCGGTACCGTATGGAATCCTTAAAATATATTATTTTTGAAAAGAATATACAACTAAATATTCTGTGAATATTTCAAGCATCTTCCTGTTGCCGTATTAATTTCGAGCAAAAATATCACGTTTATTGTATGGGAGCATCCCTTAAATATTTATTTTATTTTAATTTTATTACTTATTTATTTTTGAAGTGAATGCTTATAAATAACTAAATATTCTGTGAATATTTCAACCGTATACCTGTCACTGTTATTATGGAGTGTAAATCAGCTAAAAATTCATACTTTGTTTAGAAATCAAGAAATCAAGAGCATTTATTGTCAGCTGTGTACATTTGAGGTGGTTTACATTTCAAGAAGTGTCAACAGCTACCCTCTTGGGCATACAATATTTGAAATTTTTAAATTTGCATTGAAATATAATCAGTATTATAATATTATTAAGAAATGTCAATTATTGTTAAGAAATGTCATGTGATCAATTCAAAGCCATTACTTATGTGAAATGTCAAGACTTCCGTCTGTCAGGAACTTGTCAACTGTGTAATAGCATTTGTCAAGTAGGAGTTTAATTAAATTAAATTTGAATTTATTACATGTCATATCCTTCATTGAATCTGGTAGATGATTAAATAATTTAGTGTACATTACATATATACTTTTGTCATAAAAATCCGTCTTAGCGCCTTGGGGAGGTAATATATAATAAGCTTTTCGTGTTCTACGTAGTTTAAGTGTAACTTTTTTTTCAAATATTTCTAAATTTTGCTTTGCAAAAAGACACGCTTCCAAAATATACATCGATGCTAACGGTAGTAGTTTAAATTTTTTGAAAATTGGGACACAGCTTTGTCTTTGTCTGGCTCCAACTAGTGCTCTAATACATTTCTTTTGTTTTGTAAAGACTTTTTTAGCATTTACTGAATTTCCCCAAAGCAATAATCCGTAACGCAAATTGGAAGCCACATTTCCATGATAAGCACATATCGCTGCTTTCTGTGATGCTACTTTTGATAATAGCTTCAGTGCATAAACAAACCTACTAACTTTTTTACTTAAGTGATCAGTGTGGCTTTTCCAATTACCGTGACAGTCAAGGATCAGTCCTAGAAACCTTATCTCTTTCACTTGTTCTATAAATGTATTTTTATATTTAATTGTGATATTATTTGGCTTTGATTGTGGAAAATGAAATTGCATTGCTTTAGTTTTATCCAGATTCACTAGTAGATTATTATCGTTAAACCAATTCATAACATTTTCAAGTGCTCTATTGATAGTGTTCTCATAGTCCGATGTATTGTCACCCTTAATTATGAGTGTAGAATCATCAGCAAATAGTACCATTTGATGATCTACTGTAGCCTTAGTCCAAGTTTGCCCAATACACAAACTGTAGTGAGTCTGGAGTAAACACGAAACGCCATGTTCGTGGTATTTTTCTTAGCACGAGTGTCTCTAAACACAAACAGTCTAGACATGAAAACGAACAGTTTCATGAGAAGAATGAAAATGAATGAACTTCATTTTTCTCTTTCACACATCGGGGGATAATAAGAGATAGGGATATACAGCGCCATTTTCAAGCATTTGACATTTGTCCCACAGTTTAAACTTGAAAACTAAATAGTATTGGCGGGAAAGCGAAACATTACAAATCATCATTTTGCATAATTTTTACAAAGACTTGTAATTATCGCAGCACGAATGAAGTTTCATTAGTAATTTAACTATATTCAGATTATTTTACGATAAAAAATGGAATTTTACAAGTAATAGAGCGATATTCACATTATGTTACGAAAAAATATTAATTATTCTCAAATAATCGTTGGCAAATGTGCTGTCAAGCACATTTTCCACCTTCTTTTTTTTTGTTTTTCTGAGAAATGTCACTGTCACTGTCAAGTCATAATCTTTTGCGAAAAGGTTACCAAATAGGAGACAAATTTCACAAATTTAGGGAAATATAACGAATAATAATATTGTCAGGAAAATAATTCATACTTAAATTACTATAGGTTTATTACATTACTAAATTACTACTTATACGCGATAAAAAAAAAGTATATCTCATATTTTAGTTTTAAAGTAAGAATTATTTGAATTGCCAGAGTAGTGATGCTCTCATGTAAAAAAACACTTCTTGGCCTTTGCCACGAAAGGAAAATGATGATATAAAGAGTGGGGATGAAATACTTCTTTTAACTGCACATCGTGTGGGTTGACGTTAAACAGTGTTTCTAAAAGTAAAACCAGATTCATGAAGGTGAGGTTGTCAGAATTACTATGGATTCACACATACCTAATTATTATACGGAATGGGAATAGGACACGAGTAAAATGGGAAGTGAAATGGAAAAATAAAATAAAATAGTGCGTGGGGTCCCTCCGCGCGGAAGAAGTGAATCTTCGTTTAACGCAATAGTGCTTTCATACTCCCTCCGTGGTAGCGTTAAACTTTTAACGCAATCTTGTTGAAAGTCGCATTAGAAGTTTCACTTCAATATTTTTTAATCGAAATTGTCGAAAATAACACAAATTAGGGAAAATTTTAATTTGATCTTGGTATCCGACATAAGCCAAGGACAGTGTTGCCAGATATATAAATTTATTTGTATTTATACAGAATTTAAGTTTGTTTTACAGAGGACAGATTTGACCTCATCTGTATACAGAATCTTGGGATCAGACTTAGTCTATGATAACATTAAAAAGTGATATTCGATTCACACTTGTTATTAGTACTGATAGGCACTAGATTGTCTAATCGTTGCAACATTACGTAACGCACAACGGGGATACCCCAAAGATGTGTCTACTTGAGAATTATTAGTAAGTTATTCAATTGTAAATACTGTGATCATACCTCTACTGCAAAACTCTACAGGGAAATATAAAATCCTGTCAAATCAGCTAAAAAGCCGCGGATTTCATAACGTTTTAATCAGTACTGGCTGGAAGAGAAAAACTTTAAATCATGGTTTCAAGGAAGACTAAAGGGAGAAGAATATGCATATACTAAGCGCCACACAAGTCGGCGGATGCGAAGTTATGCGTTTTGCTATTGGGGTTGATGGTAAAAATGACCGTATGCAGCATATAAAGACAGCTAAATACCTAGCACCTCTTGCGCTCAAACTTTTCTTTAATTTTCATCTACGACCTATTGTTTCCTATTAACTTAGAGTTTATTTTTCATTAAAGTATCTCATACAGATTTTATACAAATTTTTAGACTCTTCAACCGTTTTCTGGCTCGGCATCTGGCAACACTGGGCCAGGAAAAAAATCAAAACAAAACCTACGTAATTATTTTAATTTCATTCCTACATTTAATGTTAACTATTTTCAATTTTCCATCGAATCTGCAATACATATTAGGTACCTAAAGTGCCCGGGAATCTAAGAATTTAAGAGTAAGATCAACAAGAATAGACACAGAAGGAATTTCGTACATGCAATTGAGTGACTATTATAGGCTGCATAGGCTGCATTGTTGATAAAAATATTTATTGTTATCAAATTATTAGGCTTACCCCAAGGTAAGAATCAAAGCTTTATCGGTGTTTACATACATCTTACAATCAAAGGTTCTCCAGCAAGTGCAATGTAGGCCGTCCACAGAGTAGGTAGACTGGTGAATAATTGTTTCTTTATTTCTTTATTTGCACAATGTAGTGTACATAACAACTATAGTACTAATTGTAGTACAAAACAAAGACCCCGTTAGGGCGCTGCAAGAGAACAATATTCTTAACTACTTATTACTAATTTAGGCTAAGTCTAACAATGTATTTTTATAGGTGTTTATATAAAATTATTTACAATTTAGGCTGCAGGAATGGGCTGGATGCAAGCCGCTTCTTACCAGCTTATTGGAAATAAATAGAGGAAGCCTATGTCCAGCAGTGGATTTTCTTTGGCTGATAATGATGATGCTTCTTAAAGCCGTGATTTCCAAAACAAAAATTAGGTTAGTTTAACTGGCACTAATACCTAAGCCCTAGCTTAGGATCAGATTATTAGACCTCAATTTATAATTTTTTGCCTACGTTCACATCAATGAGAAATGTAGAACATAATATTAACATGAATTGTTTCTTTTTTCAGCTGTAAAGATGATTTAAACAAACAACCAAGTAGCTACCCAGTTACAATAGGAAGCAACACAACAGCACAGCGTACTGGAAGCTTAGATAAGCTATAGTGAGCAGATTGCTTGAATACGAATAAAAATACATGTTCAGCGCACGGAAACCTGCCTGATTTTTGCTGCTTTCTTACTATACTTACTATATCTGTAGCATAATTTACAATTTTTATTTTATAAATCATTACAACAATTCAATTATGTATGAGTTTTCATTTTAATAAAATATAATATTCAAATTAAAAGATGTAAATAATTGTTGTGTATTCTTAGTTAGCTTCCCACAGCAAACAACTTATGTCTACATTAAGGGATGATTTATATTAGACCAGGCCGGGGCCCGGACAGGCCATGTCTACGACTCATTGTAATATAAACAGTTTCATATAATATGTATGCAACGTCTCACATTAGTGACCCGTACACACACAGCCTGTGCCCGGTCTAATATAAATCATCCTTAATAACTGCTTGTCTTTTGCTCATACAAGAACTATTGTTATGATACAGACTACCTTTATAAGAATAAGAAAACGTTTATTGTTAAGCCGTGTAAAAAGATGTTACAAAAAATTGGATTCAACAGCCTGCCCATTTCGAGCGTACAATAATCTTTTAAAAAAATATTTATAAGTACATAAAATATGTAAACGAACAGTATCTGAATAGTTAGGATATATTAATAAGTACAATATAAATGACAGATCCAGCGTCTGTTATTTATATCATAGTATTATTGTTAAAAACTATTTCTGCTTTATACTAAATTATTACAGATCGAGCAAATTGTACTTAGTTATTTTATAATCTTCAAAATATTCTTTTATAGAATAAAAAACTTTCGAAACAAGCCAAGCTTTCAGTTTTCTTTTAAAACTAATTCCTTCTAGTAATTTTATTTCTAGTGGCAAGCAATTGTATATTTTGATTGCCATAGCATATGCACTTTTCGAAAACATGCTGTTATTATGTTGAGGTACAAGAATGTTATGCTTATTTTTGGACCTCCTAATATCGTTACGATTACAGAGTGTTTCGCAGAGTTTTCGCAGTGTAAGGGCAAAAAGAAAAAATCCTATGCTATGCTTTAATCATGTTTATTTCCCTACATTCATAAGTTTGAATTTATGCAGTGCATTCACACAATTTTCATATGTTTAAAAGTAAGTTATACATTTTTAGAACAGAAGCAGAGATATTTTAAATAAAATTATAGTAGCTAGTTCAGGCATGATAGGTAAGTACCTAAGTTTTGTAATTTCAAGAAATTGGAGAGTTACTGCATATGTGTGTGATTTCCATTGGATGCATACATATTATTCTCAAGAGCACCGAATTCTTTTCATGTTGTTACACTTAGCATTGTAGAAAACACATGGGAGTAGATTTAGCAGAAGATTTGTATTTTAAACTCCGGAACGGCACTGGCATTCACTTGTCTCTTGAGCTTTTGGCTGGTGCAGCTTCATAAATGTTATTGTTTGAGCTTCATTCTAGCAAAACTGTTTACTTCGTTGACTTACACAGGTACTCGTACTTGTTGAGTGTTGTAATTTACGATACTAGGTATTTTCTTTGTTGACAAGCTTGGTGTCCATCAATATAACCCAAGGGGGGGTTTGTTGAGGTACCCAATCCAATTCTTACTTCGTATGGTATTGACTTGTAAACATAAGTATATTTTTACATTTTAACAAAGTTGTTTGCGCAGTTTTAGGTTTTGCGATGAATCTTGCGACAAAATATAGCCTACGAAATACATTTAGGCTACACAACACAATTTCTTGAAGAAATAATGTACACTCTCACCTAACATTTGTCAGTGAGTTTGAAAACAGCAAACTTAAAGTTAATTGTTTTAAACACGGTTGGTAAATTGTCAAAGTGCACACTCGTACTGCCGTTTGATACAAAAAGATACGCGCTTTTTTGCGTATGAATGAATGAAACAGCAAAACATCATGTAAACTGCCGTTTTGTAAACTTATACTACCAAATGTCTTCACGACTAGTTCTTGCTCGTTTCCGCTAGGGGCGCTGTGCAAAAATGTATGGAGCCACACTCAAACGCGAAAGTTTGAGTATACTATGCAAAACTTGGACTAAAGCCTCTGTTGATGGCAAGTCATTTATATAGACAAGGAATAATAAGGGTCCTAATATGCTTCCTTGGGGAACGCCGTACTCCACGCCCCTTAGTCTGGATTTGTAGACTACTTCCTCGTTATTTTGTATCCGCTAATATTTTTTTATGTTAATATTTTTTTGCTGTTTTTCGTATTTGTCGTTATAGCGGCAACAGATATACGTCATCTGTGGTAACGTTCTAGCTATTACGGTTCTGGAGATACAGCCTGGTGGCATACGGACAGCGGAGTCTTAGTAATGTATATGGGTCCCGTTTATACCCTTTGGGCGATGGAACCCTAAAAATTGATCCGCGCTTGTGAACGAGATGGTCGCTCTTTTATGTCTATCCATAGATAAATATGGTATGTAGGTATAACATCATGAGGAAAAAGTGCCTAATATTCATTTAATATTATAAATATTTAGAGCACGCATTGCAACCCGCATCTCAGAAAGTATTCTCATGTACATCTCGTAAAATGTAAATAAAAATTACAATTTTATTATTGTGCAATTTTCCTGGATAGTGTTTGTCACAAGACTCTTGCAAGGGGGAAATACCGAAAGTGCACCATTTACCTACATAGGTAAAGTGAGTATAACTTCCGGGAATCATACGAGCCCGTGTTTTGGTGACGTTACGGACATATATGGACACGCTGCCCGAACAATTTTTTTTTATTTTTAAGGTTTTTTTCACCCATGTTTCAGACATTATAGTCCATCTAAAATTGGATTAAAGTCCTTTAAAATAATGTTAGTCGTAACGATTTAAAGTCTAAACATATTATATCCTAAAACACTTTGTATAAAATTTAGTTTATGTTTGAACTGATAATACAGGGTTATTTCTAATCAATTAGCATACTCTTAGGGGCTTATTCTGTATATCAAAACTAACAACTTTTGTTCTACAACTTTTAATAATTCTCAATAAAAGTTGTTATTCCATAGAAAAATATCTTTCACGCTCAACAAAATGGAACAGCAGATTTTTTTTAGTTTAGACAAAGTCGTAGAACAAAAGTTGTTAGTTTTGATGTACAGAATAAGCCCCTAAGAGGATGCTAATTGATTGGAAATAACCTTGTATAATATTTTAATGTGATTCTTAAAGTCTCAACATTTTAGGGGAAAATACGCATTTTGTTAAATCAACCTAAATCTATGTATGTGACGGTTTTCAGGTTATTTTATTGTACTTGTAAAAATATTTATTGCATTTGTAACAGCTATTTTAAAACAATATGTATTTATATATAAGATGACGATTTTACGGCGCATAAATCGCTGAAGGCGTGGTAGTCTAGACTCTAGAGGTAGTGTCACCAGCCTTACATTCGTGAGGTTGTTCAAATCCTGGCCCCGTACCAATGAGTTCGTTGGAATTTATGTACGGACACACTATTGGGTTTTCGGTGAAGGAAAACATCGTAAACTAACCTGCATACGTCCGTAGAAGAAATTCGATGGCATATGTGAATCCACCAACCCGCACTGGGCCAGCGTGGTGGATATGGCCAAATCACCCTTCGTGGGTAGGCCTACGTCCTGCAGTGGACTACTAAAAAGGCTAGTACAAGTACAGTACAGTATAATACAAAACGTTCAAATGTATTGGTTTGAGTACGAAATGTCTTATCGTAATGTTATGAATTTTAGTTATACGCGTTCACAGAACTTTTGCTGTTATAGTGCCAAAAATATGTCACTACGACATTAAACTTTTTTGATTGTACAATATTTGATATTGTATCCGAAACGTCATAAATTAATTAATAAAGTCAATTCGGACAATGTGTCCGAAAATCTTGTCCGTAACGTCATTGAGTTGATCCCTTTCTTAATAGATACATCTACGTACCCACAGCACCAGAGCACTATGAGTGACACACAACGAGGTAAAGTACTCGTAATCTAGAACTATACCAAGAATTCGTTTTCCTTTGTTTATACGAGTATATCATTCATGAGAGCATTAAAGCACTGCATAACAATATACTCGTAACCTGCCTAAACTTTGGTACAGCTAACAAAAAAGATTTTGAACCTAGCAGGAATTTAGAACACTTTGCTGTTGGATTTTAGAGTTATGTTAGGGCTTAAAATAGAAATTAATTAACTAAAAAGTCTTCTGTTTAATGTAACGATTAAAACAAATAAAGAAAATATAACTTTTTGAAATAGGTATATAAATACATAATTGATTAAAACTCGTACCTTATTACTTATTTAAGTTATTTTCTATGGAGCGCTGCAAGGGCCAATGCTTATGCCAATGCGACACGGAAATCTTTTTGTCCCATATTGATGACAATCATAGAAAAATAACGAAATGACGCCAAGTGCCCATAAAAAATTAACATGTCATCAATGAACAAATAAAAACACCCGCAACACCCGCAAATTATACTTATAAAGATCCTATGATATGATATAGACGAATCCCTACAACTAACTTAATAAACCCATTATTATTTTAAAAATACTAATAACAATAGAAAAATACAATATTAAACATTAATTTACCTTAAAATATTAGTACTTGATCAGTTCATTACAGCATTAGTAGTAGGTAGGGATTGAATATCAATATATTATACATTTAATAATCTACCAAGTACGAGTCAGACTCGCGCACGAAGGGTTGGGTTCCGTACTGTATGGGAGCCCCCCTTAAATATTTATTTTATTTAATTAAATTATTATTACTCAAGTAATCATGCAGTTTATTCTGTGAATATTTCAAGCATCTACCTGTTACCATTATTAATATCGAGCGAAAACGGCTAAAAATTCAGGTTTGTTGTATGGAAGCCCCCCTTAAATATTATTTTTATTCTATTTTTAGTATTTGTTGTTATAGCGACAACAGAAATAGGTACATCATCTGTGAAAATTTCAGCTTTCTAGCTATAACGGTGCATCAGATACAGCCTGGAGACTGACAGACGGACAGCGGAGTCTTAGTAATAGGGCCCCGTTTTTACCCTTTGGGTACGGAACCCTAAAAACCAAAGTCCTGACACCAAGTCACATAAATATTGACTAAGCTGTAGAGTTTGTGGAGTAAGGACTTGTAGAGTTAAGGCATGTAGAGTTAGAAGCTTGGCTTTACGTGAGATCTAACAACTTTTTGATAGTGTGAAATGTGGTCTGGTCTTGGCTACATTGCACATAAAAATGTTTTTGTTCGATACTATGAGTAATTACTCAAAGCAAGTAACTTTTTGACAGAAATTAGTAAAACATAACTAAAAAGTATACTAATTATATGAGACTTTTTTACACGGTTCCGAAAACTCTCCTAGGTTAGTTTTATCCTGAAGAAATATGCGCTTTCAGTGAGTAGTCCACTAAGCTGAATTAGTAGCAAAAGCTTGTTTCCAATACATCCAGAACGTATTGAAGAGACGTGTGCGTTACGTTACGTTACGGAGGACGGGTACGTTAGATCTAGGTTTCATAGGTAGATAATTATTTACTCAATATACCTGGTAACAATTCTTAAACTTATTCAGTGATTCGCTCGAGGAAAACTCGCTCACGCGAGCGAGTTACCGCCATTCGATTTTACCTATTTTTTGTATCGTTAAGTCGCTCGTACTTACAAAGTACAGACATAAGAAAAAGCATTTAAACCAAATAAGTTGAATACCTTACTAACAGCAATGACCACGTTAGCTGATAAAGTTGGAAGTTATGTACTGACTATATATTTATTTAAATTTTGATTTAGTGATGCAGAATAAAGAGTGATTCGGTGTTATATTTTATCACATGCGCACAAACTCTTTCTGTAATAGCGCTATCTCTTTTTAATTTGAGTAGCAAATCCGAGTATTGTTATCGTGTATTGTTAGTGACTCGCTATAGGATGGGTCATAAATCATAGTAAAATTAGAGCGGTGAATATTTTGCGCGGTTGCAACGCCAATATCGATAAAGATGAGTTTATCGTAAAAGCATCGCCTCGTGATCGGGCATAGTGAATTAGTGAGCTGACGTAATCTGACTTTTATATACATTTAGCATAGTTTTGATAGTAATATTTGTCATAAAAATAATTTACAAGAAACTCTGATCTGTGTTTTTTTTTAGTTAAGTCTATGGCTAACTTTACTCCTAAGTGATAACTAACAGTTCCTTAAAGCTGATGCTGATTGCTACTTTTGTTGTATTTAGATGGTAATAATCGTGTCACATATAAAACAGTGTTGATTTTTTGTAGAATTAACTTAAGAATTTGATAATAAGCCTATGATCAGCAGTAGACTATTAGGTTAGTACAGTTAAATTAGAATTAAGGAAGCCCTTGCTAATATTATAATTCCGAAAATGTGTGTTTGTTCGTTATAAATACCTATTTTTCATTGTAATTCTGTTGGTTTGTGATTTTGATTATTGTTAGAAATATAAGCTATTATATAGAGGGTGTATCTCTATACGACAAACATAGGCTAGTATATCCTGTACTCATCACCACGACTAACTTTTGTAATAGGACCAAACCCAGAAAGTAAAATCACAAGACCCACCCTCATTTTATAGTGTTGATTTATTAAAAGAATTTATCTGAAACTATGTTTTCTTTTATTTCAAAGACGAATTGTAAAAAATATTGTAAATACAAATAAACTAGGTCATTATCATCGACAGTCTTTTCTATCCCACTATTGGATATAGGCCCCTATTATAGTGCCATCTGACTTGGTAGATACCTATGTAAAATTTACTAATACGTTTTTGTAGCTTAAAATCACCGTCGAGCGAGTTAACGACACAAAAATAGGTAAAATCATATGGCGGAACTCGCTCGCCCGAGCGAGTTTCCCTCGAGCGAATCACTGAATAAGTCCTTTCTGGAGGAGTAGGTATTTATTTTACCTACTCGGCCGGCCAATTTAAGTAATTTGGAACAAAATAATATCAATGAGGGATTTTGCGTGTCATATGGCATGGTTACGCTTACGAATATTTGAACAATATATTAAATGGAAACTATCAAAATATGCTAATTGAAAACCACTGAACACATCATACCGTGACTTGTAAAAATGAACTGAAAAATAGAATCCCAACATGATTCGAATGACAAGGTGATAATTTTGTTATGTTTTCCATATAAGTAACGAATAAATATGTTTACGATGAGTTTTTCAAACAGTGAATTTGGCCTTCTGCCCTTCCAAGCTGAGCTGTTGCGTTATAAAGCTGCGTGGAGAGCGCCCGGCAGTTTCAATCAGTTCTCCCGCAGACACCCGCGCGGTCGCGTCTCCTCTCACACGCAAAGGTAGGTTTACCATTACGAGAATACAAAATAATATAATTAACAGATAAATTCGTGGAAATATTTCACTGACACAAATAAATTAATTTAATGTTTAATATTTTTGTACACAAACATTTATGATTTATTTAATACAAAACAATAAAAATTTATAAAACATTTCATAAACTAAAAAAGTAATAGATTTTTGAGATTTCAATGTAAACTAAAAAAAGTCAGTGTAGTTTTTATTCTTTCCCAGATTTAAAAAAAAACAAGCATTTCATGTAAATACCTAAGTATGTTTTAGGTACATTCGCCGCTAATTAATAGTCGAACTGTAACAAATTAGAAATATTATTATTTTTACTAGGATTTTAATAATAAATATTTATTGAAATTTATTTAATTTATTTTATACAAAATACTTAATCATCGCTCTACCATGCATCATAATCTCTTTTGATCCCTAATTATTTGGCATCAAACAAATCGGCGCTGTTTCAAGAACATTTCGATAGAAACAGCCGTTCTATCCAAATTGTTTTGGTGCAATCGCTAACTACTAGTGTGCATCCAAAGTGCCTTAACGCAAGTACATTATAAAGCCATAGTCGAGTTGCAATTTCAACACCACCTACCGGCGCGGCGGCGTCCTTTTCCGTCGCAGCCGTAGGTCACCGACTTAGGCCGATTCTAATTGGATATACATGCATTTATTACTAAAGATCACGGCCGCACTCAATCTAATTATGATTAAATATTTTTTCTATACAAATTTAACGTTTTTGATTTATTTTACATATTTACGCAACATTGTTACGCCACTCATGGCTGGAACCTGTCCATGAGAGGCTCGTGAGAGCTTTGACATCTGAAGAACAGAGCCTTGACCTAGTTTCGTTTATTTGTTTTACTTTAAACTGTCTCCAAATTAAAAACCCGTCCAAAAATATCACAATCACGCATGAAAGTTACATCACGTTCACTTACTATGTATCTACAGCGTTTTACCAAATACCTGATTACGATGAAATTAATTGAAAAATCCGTCGTCTTTAAATCATGCTAAAATTAGAAAGCACGTGTTACATGTGTGTAACGATTCAATAAAATAACAATGAATACAATACTATAAAACGAATAATATCGGTCTCTAAAATAACTTTGTATCGGGAAGTTACATCATTATTGTTGTGTAACAGTACATAATTATTGTACTTAAAATATGTATTTTATTTGAACTCAACACGTACCTAATTAACCATTTTTAACTATTGACCTAATTCTTAAAAACAAAGGATTCGGAAATCATACTAAGGATCATTCTTACAAAATCACCAAGTAAAAATATTCGAGGATAAAAAACAAAACCGACTTTAAAACATAACAGCCACTACCAAGTTGCCTTTTTTCAGAAGCAATAAGTGAAGATGTTCAAGTTAGTAGTCCTGACCGTTGCGCTGGCTGCGTGCGCGCACGCCTACTCCTCCGGCGCCCCCGAGAGCGCCTGCCAGGACATGATCCCGAAGCACCCTGTGGCACCGCAAAAATCTGCCGCCCCCTACATCATCACCACCAGCACCAAGGTATGTTCTCCTGGTATTCTTCACATTAGATGCAAATCAGGACAAGAGCTAAATAAATAAACCGACTTGTGTTTATATCTATAGGTATTTTCACGTTAAGACGGTTTCGGTCTGCTGAATGCTGACATGCATAACAGCGTCAGCGCCACCACATAATTTTGAACTAGTTCGAACACACAGCACAAGGCAGAGGTTGCACTTATGGGTCTAAAGTATAAGATCTTATTTTGTTCTGAAATGTCTCTTGAAATACACATATAAAATCCCACACTTTGATTCGATCGGTATAGAAAGCAATATTACGAGGAAATAGAACGCATGATCTGAACAAACAAATAGGTATTAGGTAGGTACCTACTTTAGTTTAGTCCATTTTAGCATAAAATCAAGAGTAGGAACCAAAAAAGTTAGGCATAAAACATAATGGGTACTTTATCTCCATGCTTGAATATATTTAGCTTATCCATATACGGCTTATAACTTTGCCCATGATTATCTAGAAAACCTATCGTTTATCTGTGTTAATTAATCGCCCCATTGAACTTGAGTCATAAAAGTGTAGTGACCTAACTATGCATTCGCCAGTTCTGCAATGGAAAGTAGATATAACACGAGGAAAAGGGTATTTCCAGATAAGAATGAGTAAAATTCTATGAGTCTACTATCTAAATATGTATCCTACTATTCCTACTTAATATTATAAACGCGAAAGTTTATATGTATGGACGTTTGTTTCTCTTTCACGCAAAAACTACTGAACGGATTGAGATGAAACTTTGCAATAATTTATTTATAAAGATATTGCGTGAAACGAAGTTCACCGGGTCAGCTAGTACAATATATATAAACATATACTATGCATAGTCCACTATGCGTAATAAAGTAGGTATCATAGGCTAGGTAGAGTCTATCTACGATGATCAGAATCACTGGAAATAGCTGTACTTATATTAAAGACATCGATTGATATCTAATCCCAATCAATACATTTTAAATATAATTAGGTAGGTACATCAGAACTTTCATTGTTATCAAACATATCATGATCATCAGATTTCAAACTCAATAATATTATTGCTCTACTCCATGACGGATTATGAGATAATATAATTAACATGAACAATACGAGTACATTATATTATTAGCGTTACGTTACATCGTTGGAAATCCCACGATGACCATAGTAATACTTAGTATGTACTATTATGTTTATAAACCAGGTTATTTTTTTCCACGGGTAGATTTTTTTATAGATTGTCCTAGGCCCAATATCGGGAGATATTGAAGTTCTATGTTTCTCATTTATCAACAACAAATAAAATGTATCTAATAATGCATACCTACATGTTTTGAATTTATTTGTAAACGACTTCCAAAAAGGAGGACGTTCTATGTTCGTCTGTATGTATATTTTTTTGTGTTCATCGATAATTCCGCCAATTGTGAAGTCGTTTTTGAAAATTCAACAATAATGTAAAAAATTCGAGCGAAATATTCGAATTTTGTACACGATGAAAGGCGGTTTTGCAATTTTTTGCGAAAAATAATTATTGGTTGTGCTCTTCTTGTTATAATTCCGATTACTATTAAATATTTATCATTGAGACATTCTTGATTTGATTTGTATTATCTCTATTTCTAACCGACTTCAATGTTCCGAGGTTCTATGCTCGTCTGTATGTATTTTTTTGTGTGTGTTCATTAATATTTTCGCCAATTGTGAACTGATTAAAAAAATATTGTTTAGTTGGTAGAACATATCTTAGAGGTGGTCCCATTTAAATTTTATCGAAATTTATTTTTAATATTAAATCTAAAAATGATCTAAAATGGCATACATCGATTCGAACGAAATATTCGAATCTAATGCGTAGATTGAAGTCAGTTATACAATTTTTGGCGAAAAATAATTTGTACTTATTAAATTGTATGGACATGTACTAATTTAAACTGATAATTGAAATATGCAGACGGTGAAGGCGGGTTCTCCGATGGAGGTGGTGATCTCGGGCAAGAGTCCTCAGGACAAGATCCGCGGGCTGCTGCTGCAGGCCAGGATAGGAGACAAGCCCGTGGGCAAGTTCACTCTCGCGCCCAACGACCAGTTCGCACAGCTTTTGAACTGCGGCGAGCCTGGCGTAAGTACCTATACCTATCAAGCTATACATATCTAAAAATCCTAATCATGCTTTCGGATTTATCACATTATGGTAGTCCTTACAAAAAAACTAAACTATGAAACTATATTTCCGTACAAAAACTCCATTGGCTCTAGATGGCTATTGGCTCCTATATAAAATAGCTGTTTTTTTCTTTACGATTACAGGTTTGATTTTGATTGTTTTTAATAATGTGTATAATGCACCAACCATAATAACAATATTAGCTTTGAAATTTCCTACAATACGCAAAGCAACCTTGTAATTAACTAAGCTGACCAAAGTCGGATATCCCTAGGTTTTACCTACTATCCTGCTCTAAGTATGCATTGGTTTCTTGAAGTTTCATAGACAGAGGTTTTGAAAGTCATCTCAATCCACCAGTCATTTCGTTTCTCCATATGAATCATTTTGTTGATGTTATGTTTTACGTCAATCGCCTATGGTGTGCAGAAGTGATTTCCTATTTACCCATTCTATTAGCAAATTAGAATTGGCTAAAATTTATTTTTGCCCTATAAATTGATAAGCGCTTATTTTTTTCAGTTATGAAACATTTTTTTAATCACGCCTCAGATTATAATTAAAATTGATATATTATTATTACATTCCATTAAAATTACTTATCGAGAAGTTTACAGATCTTTCAATAAATCATCATCATCATCGATGAATAATAGTTCACAGGTACATTCATACAAGTCATTTGTTATATCGTCTGTTTTTTGCTTGATATCGTAATATTTTATGTAACCTATATAGATAGTACATTAGTAATGTGATGTTATGGGAATGTTATAAACAGGGACCATAGAACAGAAACAATTTGATATAGGTACCTACTTATTTTAAAAGTGGGCTGGTCTTCGTCATTCCATCGATATTTTTAACCCCCGACGCAAAAGAGGGGTGTTTGTCTGTCTGTGGCATCATAGCCGAACCACTGGATGACTTTTGGATGAAAGGAGACTTAATCGAGAGTGTTCTTAGCTATGTTTTATAAAAATCGATTGAGCCGTTTAAGAGTTATGGTGGGTTAAAGTGGGGATGGAAGAACCAAAATTCTACAAATGTGCCCAAAATGGTTGTCAAATAAAAGATAAGATATTTTATCAGTGGTAGGACTCTGTCTAGTGTCGGGGGTTTTTTAAATTTTTAATATAATGTTTACAAAATATTTGAACCTTGTAGTCAAAATTAGCCAATTCTTGTACTTAGTCAGTATTTTTTTGAAGATGACTACGCATTTTTAGTACCTACTTATTCTGTAGAGCAATTTAAGCGTAACATCTAATTCTATATTCTAAGTGATGTGTAATATGCCCGCAGACAAAGTAACTGAGTTCGAGTAGATGCGTATTGGAATGAATCATGTCACTCACGATTTTAGGCACTTAGCACACTTCCTTAAAAAGTTTTACTATACATACTAATCGCACTAGATCGCTTTGTCACGGTGTAGCTAAGATTATTTAAAGTTGTATAATATAGGCAGTAAAAAACGTTTATTGACAAAAAGACCTTCGCGATCTATTTGTTAGAAGTTTTTCATGATGTTGGTAGCTACAGGGAAGTTTACAGATTTCTTCGTGCGTGAAATATATTCAGTGTGATTGCCCTGCGACCCTGTCTCTACAGCCTGATAGGTAGCTTTAAGAATGGCGTTTCCGCTAAGGCAACCTTACCTGAGATTTTATTGAACAATTTTAATTTTATCTTATTAATTGAAATTACTTTCAAAGTTATCATTACCTACTGAAGCTGGAATTCAGCTATAGGTAGTAGTAGTATGGGTCAGTAAAGATGAATGCCAAAAATTTTAAACGTTATGTCGGGCTTAGATGATCATGACGACATAGTTGTACTGTAATATACCGGGCTTATAATAGTCCACCTATGGACATAGGCGTACTCACGAAGAGCGAATGGGATGTCGACCGCGCTGGCCCAGTGCGCGTTGGTGGTCACTTACTCCATCGAATTTCTTCTACGTATGTAGATTCCTCCTCAATGATTTCCTTCATCGAAAAGCTAGTGGTGTGTAAATCCAATTCCTTGGAATTTATGTACTTATGGATTTACACATAATATAAATCATCATCTGTTTCTTGAAACAGAAGATTACACAGTTCAAGCGCTTCTCGAAATCTGGGTTGCCTAAGATATTAAGTACCTATTCAATCTCGAAACATATTTAAACTGAACAATTTAGGTTAGGTTATACCTAAAACCTGGTAAGGTGCCTACTTAAACTGGAAATAGGTATAGTCGATTAAAGTTATCACATTAATAATACATATATGTTTAGGTTCTATTGTTAAGTAGCTCGACTATTACAATTTGTTTTATTAGTAGCTAGCTCTACTACATACTACAATTTGATTTAGATACTTCAAACTTTTTCCTTAAAGTACCTAAGCACTCTATTAACATACACGCTTTTATGACAGATTTAGTGTTATGGTCAAAATATGATACATTCATACGTACAATATCAATATAATACTAATAAAATAAAACTATACTCTATAGGTAAGGTAACTAGCAAATCTAGCAATGCACCTGTACAGCAAAATTCCCCTCTAAGTACAAATCGGTATATGTAGCTACGCCAAAAGGCGACGACAATAAGTGACCGTTAAGGTTAACAGCAGCTAGCCATAAGCTAAAATCGGAAGTAGAAGTAAGTACCTACATTGTTATATTCGAGGACATTGAGCTAGGCCTTAGCGGTCCCTTCACTCAGACGACTAGACGCCAAATTCGATGTTATGGGTAACAGGTACCTATGGACAATTATAACCAGTAGATAGCCAGGAAACCTGTAACGTTTAGATATCATTATAGTTTTAGCTATTTACAGGTCGCGGCATATAAGTGTAGCGCTTAGGGAAGTGTGGAGGGGATGGCTGCGCAGGGGTTTAGTATGGCGGTAACCATGCGCAGCCATTCCCTGCACACTACCCTCAGCGCTAGACTTACGTGCCGCTACTTGTAACTAGCTAAAGGTCAAATACATTTAAAAAAATCGAATGTTAAAATACATACACGCATACACGCAGATATGATAATGAACCATAATGTGTTGTAAAACGTGCAATAAGTAAGGACATGAATGCAACGGTGTATCAAATGATATTTGAAACAAGCTTATTCCAAGTCCAAATGACATTGGGTTGGTTTGGTACGAGTAAATACCTCTACATTATGTTCCTAGATAATTGTATGATTCTACCGTGCTTTGGTAATGTTCACCTTCAACGCACCATAGACGACGCCTTGACCAGCTGTCGTAGTATTTTGTACTAAATTAGAGGTAAACTGACAAGTTTGCAGTGAACTTAAAATTTTCCACAGAATGCGTTATGACAGTGACGGTAATATATTGCATATTCGTTATTCGCATTTATTAGGTACATGCGTAGGTAATAAATATTTTAATAGACTTCATTATGATCTTATTAGCCCGTTAAATAGCTACGCTCCTAGGTACACAACTAATATTAGCTACTATGTATAC
Source organism: Hypomecis atomaria (assembly GCA_964007245.1). Taxonomy (NCBI): domain Eukaryota; kingdom Metazoa; phylum Arthropoda; class Insecta; order Lepidoptera; family Geometridae; genus Hypomecis; species Hypomecis atomaria. The sequence continues at coordinate 3,262,947 of OZ023281.1, forward strand.
ATCAGTTACAACGTGAAAGTGAAGTACCTAACATCGAATTACGAGCAACCTTATGAATGAAATAAAATCAAAACCAATCGCAATTTCTTATCTTAAAATTACTACCGAGTTGATGTTCTAATGGACATCAAATATCCAAATCAGTTGCGATAGCAGATATAATTATAAGAATTTATAGAGTTCAGTAGAGTATGTAATGCAAATAAGAAACCCGACGCACCAAGTATAATGCAACAAGTATAACAAACTTTAAAATAAAGTTATTAATTCCCAGTTGTTTATTTCTCCTGGGCCACCCCAGGGGTATTTTAGACTGGGAAAGGGTACCTATATATATATATATATTATATATATATATATATATACCTATGGTAATTTCGATAGTTTTATCTAATTATATTTATTTTTCTCCCTTTTGAAATGTGACACACCCTTGCCCAGCACTGCGACACGACAGGCTGGAAAAATAACATTTTTACTGCAACCAGAACGGCATCATGTTTCCAAGTACTTACCAGGTGTCTTCTTCCCCAGATCTTTCTTTCATCAAGATATTGATGTATTATTTACCTACTCTTTTCCACAGAACGCTGTAACCCATAAGAGTCACGACGCTCAGTTCGACAAGCAGACCGCTACCTACACCTGGACGCCCCCTGCTGGCTTCAACGGCGAAATTAAATTCAGGTAAATACAAAATGTATAATGAATAATTATACATCGTGATTTCCTCCGACTATGAAATTGTTATTTAAGAAATTAACAAAACAACTCATAATTAAAATAAAATTCTCCCTATTTTACGACTATCAAGTGACAACAACCTCTAATCGTTAATTTTGTATGTACAATACCTACCTACATTTTTATATGAAGGCCTTTTGAAAGCTAATTTTCTGGACTATCATGATAGAACTTTTACAAAAAGCGCCTAAAACTCGCATACACACACTTCTACTACACAGACATATTAAGATATGTCTGTTAATAGTTTCTGGCTAAACTTCAATTATATTCCTTTTGTTTGGGAGCTTTTGGACCGAAAGTCCATGCCAGCCCCATCGTACCTTTATAAATACAAGCTTATTAAATATTATACACACAGACATACATATTTATACATACACACTAAAATATAATAAGCAAGCGAGGCAGTCTCGTGGAGAATCGGTTTATTTTTTATATGGGAATCAAACCATCACATAAAACAGTCACCGAAGTCAGGCATGTTCTGCCCATCAAATTAAGTATAGCCATAAATTACCAATAATCAAAATGTCGTACATGAAGACTGCAAGTAATGAAACGAATGCATCGTTGACACATGAATGCATTATTGTGTGGGTCTTTCATTTGGTGTTTTACGACACCGCGCCGCAATCGAATTAGCGCGCGGTTGTGAAAGAACCAGCTCGTTCGCACACACGCCACCGCAGTTATCTCAAAATAAAAAAAGATCCGTCATCATTTTATCATTACAGCTAGCTTTAAGGATAAATTAAAAAAGCATCTGTAAAAAGCTTTAACAGAAATGGATCTACATTGAAAATGCTGTACCCAGCAAGAGCAGAATATCCCACTCAGACGCGGAGGAATGACCTAAGACCGCAAAACGCGCTGGATGCAACGCATTTGATCGCTCTTCGTGATTATGCGCGTATGATCGGACTTTAAGAAAACTCCATAGGGTGGCCTATACATGTATGTAGCTGAAATGATGATGACGAATCTTCGAAAAATAACGGCTCGATAACAAGGCGTGCGATTGAAATAAACCCACAATTACTATAGCTAGGCCGGCAATAGATAGAACAAAATTAAATCAAATAGCCAGTATAATGACTCGAGCAAACGACATGTTATTGCACCTTGAAAACTACTTGGCGTTTATGCAATTTTGAACAAACTTGTCGTATCGTTTACGTTCTAAAATGACGGGGTGTCCTTATTTCTGTTGGAAACTAAAGTTAAAAAAAAACACTAATAGGTATAGACTGAATCAAATTTAATGGCATCTGTGAAGCTGCACAAAGAAGGATGCAGCGAATGGACCTGTCGTTTTTTTTTTTTTTTGCAAGTAGGTAGAAAACAAAACATCATTTATAATAATGATATGTGCTTCAAAAATTTAGTGATTTTTTGCTGTTTTCATATCACTAATTAAAATTAATATTAGCCCACCAGAAAAATTACAATGATTTTTTATTGTTTCAACATTAAAGATTACATACATAAGAAGTGGCGGTATGACCACTGCACGCGCACGTATTACGTACGAATATGCTACTGAGCCTACCATTGCTAGGTGCTTGGTAGGACCACGGGAAAAAAATCTTACCCGTGGTCCTACTAGACACCACGAACAAGATTTTTTTCCTGTGGTCCTACCAAGCAATCCAGAACGACTACGGGCAAAAATTTAGTGCCCGTGGTCCTACTAATGCAGTGACATATCCGCCGGGTGACATCTGGTAGAAGCACGGGCAACAAACGTCGTGTTCACAGACGGCATAAAGTTTGATTGTACTATAGACGCAGAAGCAACTTATTCATATTTATTTTTAGTATTATATGTGTTCTAACGTATTGCTTTTCTTTTCTAGGGCTACAATCGCTCTGAACGGTGCAGTATTCTGGGTGGGAGTAGAATCAGCCCCCGTCAAAGTGTCTAACTAAACACTTACCTACTGACCCATAGTAATTATTAGAATAAGGTTCCCTAAGTGATGATATTTAATAGGTTTAATAATTTACCTATAAAATAAGTTATACCGTAGATTTCTTACCATTTAAACGATGTGATACCTACTTTAATTTGTCAATAAATTTATTTTTACATTAATTGTGTTTTTATTTAAATGTTACTGACTACTGCTCATTATGTGTGAATTCTCACGTTTTTACTAGCATATTAACCTGTTAAGAATGTTTGAATAGGTTTATACAATGCAAACAAAATAATTCAAAGTTATAAAACACTTTATTCAAACGTAGCACCTAGAAATTTGTCCTCGAGATCCATTTTATAAAATGTAAGTCTTGATAATAATACCGAATACCAATCGTCTGGACGTCTGTAAATATAGTTATTACGAGGTTCAAAACCGAAAAGAATTACTAATAGAAACTAAATCTAATTAAAGGCAAGAACTTATATTGACACAATAATTATTATCTAGGAATCTTTAATTCTAGTGAAGATACTATAGTTACAGAGCACAGACGTAATAGTTACAATTTTTACTTCCAAATAAAATACTACAGAGGCAAGCATATTTCTAATGACGGATATGGTACGATATTCCAGTCTGCAAATAAACGAAATACAATAGGCGTGATGGCTAAAAAATATAATTAGTCCGTCAGATAGACTATCAAAAAATATAAGACACGTATTTTTTCTTTTGTTAATTTAACAAAACTTCATGAAGATATAGCCCGTTAAAGTTCCGCGTGACGTCACGAGTGTTCTACAAAATGTATAGAAGACTACGTCGCACTAGTGACGTCACGAGCCCCCACTCCCAAACTTTGACAAGGTTTATCTTTGTCATTTATTGTTTGATTGACAAAAAAAATATGTGTCCAATATTCTTTAATAATCTAACTAACAGACTAATTATAATAATGATTTCTAGACCCAGTCATCATGCCAATTCAGTACCGATCCGTAACTCTACTGCAAGAAACAAATAAAAACAGAAGCGATATCCAACAGTTGCTCTACACAGCATTCAACAACTTAGAACTAGTAGTTCACGCAATTCCAAATGCACTACAATACATATTTCATTTCTAGAACATCAACTTTGTAACATTAAATTCACAACTCAATAGTGCAAACGGTATTGCAAGCTTTACAGTTCTTTTAATTACTAGTTATGTAATAGTACATTGTACACCGAGGGGAGAAAACGATATATTTCTGTTAGAGAGTAGGTACGTTTAAGCCGACGCGCAGCGGAGGGCTTAAAGGAAACTCGAGAACAGAAATAGAACTTTCTCCCTAGTGATACATAGTGTTTTATACTACACCTACGAGGAAAATAAAATACAATATCAGATCACTTTCACTATCAGATGACATTTTGGAAAATTATTTAGAAAATTAAAAACTAGGTACTGTTAAATTATCAATTTAGTTAAAAACAAAATTTAACGCAACGAAATAAATTGCCGCGCTTTTTTTTCGCTTTGCAGAATAAGGTTGCTATCCTCATTTCATTAAAAATAGAAAACAAACAAAAAAAAAATCCGCCTCTTTTCTCTAATTATTTGATGTAAAACCTTTTATAGATTTGAGGTTTGTATGTTTCCCGCCTCTTTTTTAAATTATTTCATACAAAACCTTTTTGAGGTTTGACGTTTGTATTATTTTTTATGTTTGCTGCTAAAAACAAAAGAAAGCTAGCCGGGCAGTAATGGATTTTCATACAACATTCCTGCCCTGCTTCGGAGGGCAGTAATGAAATTCCATATAAATTTTCCCGCCGCACATTTTTAAGGGAGAAATTACGAACATAAACGGGTTACAAGCCGTGAAGCCGTGGTGGTCTAGTGGTAATGACACCCGCCTTACAATCGTGAGGTCGTGGGTTCAAACTTGGTCCCGTACCAATGAATTCCTTGGAATTTATGTACGGAATTTCACACCAGTGGCTTTTCGGTGAAGGAAAACATCGTGAGGCAACCTGTATACGTCCAAGGAAGAAATTCGATGGCGTATGTGAATCCACCAACCCGCACTGGGCAAGCGTGGTGGATAAGGCTCAATCACCCTTAGTAAGTTGATTTACCTCAAATTGGACATTTGCAGCCTCAGAAAATGAAATCGAGCAATTAAATGCAACCATCAATAAAAAATACAAAAACACCTGTTTTTGATTAACGAAATTAGTTACAGATTTAATATTACGTGACAACGTCTGAGTTTTTCAGTAACATCAAACATCAGCAGATTTAAATTCCATCTTTATAATAAATATCTCATGAAAATTAACAATGTTTATTAATTTTCATTTATGATATTTTCTCAGAATAGTTATTCGCGTAACACTCCTAGTTAGGCTTTATTTTAATATCCAAGGTCATTCGTCAAATCCTTACATAGTATAAAATAAAGTCGCTATTTTCGTTTGTTTGTATGCTTAAATCTTTAAAACTACGCAACGGATTTTGATGCGGTTTTTTTTAATGGATAGAGTGATTCAAGAGGAAGACTTATACTCGTATGTATAAAAATTCCCGAAATTCCCACGGGAACGGGCACAACGCGGGTAAAACCGCGGGGCGCTGCTAGTACTAAAATAAATGAGAATTGACGGATGTCAAAAATGAAGCCATTTAGTGCCAATTATTATTATAAATCGAGAAAACTTCCAACAAAAGCAACTTTATAATCAGACCTTTACTTTGGACTTTTTTTTTAGATACTTTGGTATTCTAATGAAAACTACTCCTTTTATACCTGATTCCTCCAAAAGCTAATGTGTTTATTATAATCATCGCCCGCTTAGACTTGATGTTATGATGTAAAATAGCATAAAGTGTGTTATTGAGAATACATACTTATAAAATTGTCTGGGCTAACTGAACGCAATGATAAAACAATTCAAAAATTATAGCAACTGAATTTAATGCTCTAAAATCGAAGTTAGGGCTTTTTGCCCGACTGCTTACAAAACTTTTTTTTATGCTGTTTCCAGTTGATTTTATTGTGTTTTGTTAAACTAATACTTTTACTGAACGTTCAGCGTTAGTTTTGATCGTTTCTAGACTGCACTAATGTGATATTCAATTTATATTGAAAGATGAGACTGTAACTTTTAACTATTTATTTTAACACCCAAGACATTCATCAGTATTCGTAAAATTATCAAGTTATGTTTATATAATTTAGCAAAAACGAACTAAATGCAACTACTTTAGGGTTGCAAGCCAAAGGTAATGTAAACCTTCGAGCAAATATCTACAGAGCCACAATCCCTAAGAGAAAGTAGTAAAAAATGTCCGAACGCAGTCATACATACCTACCGACTTAGATACTCGTATTTACATTAAATAATTTACAATGACTCGTTTTGTCGAATCTCGATGTTATGTCACCTTATTAGTGCTTGTAACCGAGCACTTTGGTATCGCGCGGTGTTGTAGACGGCTAGCAATCGCCTTACGACTAACTAAAAAGCCTACCCACTATGTACGGACACTTTTTTCCACGATTATGACTCCATAGGTATTTGCTCGAAGCTTCTAACACGGATCCAATCTGCATTTACAAGCACACGTTTCAGTGTGGTTTCGCAGTTGGTCCACGAGGAATTCTCCTCCAAAAGGTACTCGTAAGTGACAGCGCCGAAAATGTCTATTACTTTTATTTTAATTGGCATCACAGTTTATGCATGACTGCTTATCCAAAACTTTGGGTTCAAACAATCAAACAATCTTATTATTGTTCTACAATGATAAAAAAAATGAATTATTAAATTGTTTTACGCACTTGGCAAGTAATAAATAAATGAAATGAAAAAAAATGTTAGGGGTGATACGCATAATTTTTGTTGGGCTCTCAAATAAAAAAGGAAGAGTAGGTGAAAAATAAAAATAACTAAACAAAAGAGACCCTTTAATTGGGATAGTACATAACTTGATTATTCCACCGCCATGACAAATATTAACACGTACCTAATATATAAAACCAAATAATTGACCTCACTACGAACAGAAACTATTATTTTATCATAGCAATAGGTATAGGAAACAAAAAATCACAAAAAATATGAAAAATAAAATAAGACCACTCTAAAATTGCTGCCATACTTTTCTGAACTCTAGTAACTAATGAAAATGCAGATAAGTTCGTATATGGCCCTGTGTAGGGGGTGGCTAGTCCTGGTGTCAGAGTTTTTAGGCCGCCTGAAGGCCTCTGACTTGGCTAATGCTGATAGATATCAGTATTGTCCAGATTAGACTTCAGAAAATGGTGTAAAAGTATCTACTATAAGATACACGGAATTTATACAGGGTTATTCCTAATCAATTAGCATCCTTTTAGGGGCTTATGCTGTACATCAAAACTCACAACATTTGTTTTGATTTGACAAAACTAAAAAAAAACAGCTGTTCCATACTTTTTGTTGCGGGTAAACGATATTTTTCGATGGAACAATTTTTTTGTGTTTTGACAATGGTCGCAGAACAAAAGTTGTCAGTTTTGATGTACACAATAAGCCCCTAAAGGATGCTAATTGATTACCAATAACCCTGTATAATAATATTTAAACCTATTCGGTAAAATATTTAGTGTCATGTCCTGATCGAACATACCAAGTCGTGCATCATGTGTGTAGCACATCGTGCAAGTATGTATAAGACGAATCAAAGTTCTCGGCGGGTGTGAAATTAGCTGCAAGCTGCGCAAAACCCATCCTCGCGAAGCTGTTACGTGAGCTTCAGTCATTAAATAAATAATAAATAAATATAATCTTTATTGACATCAAAATACATGAGATTTACAAAGATGTGTTAGCACCCGGACAAGAATTTCTGATTCCCGGATGCTAACGTCTTCCAACGTGCTAAATAATTTTGAAGTAAATGAAAACTGAAAAATAAAAATTAATTTTTAAATACATTTATATGATAAATACAATGCCAAGAGATTAATAATATTAAAATTATAAATTTGGAATTTCGTTCTTAAGTAAGAACAGATTATAGAATATATTACTCATATTACAATATTCGAAACAAAATATAATTATAAAAAGATCAGATCTGTATGGCAGAAACGTTCATCAAAATAGAGAGATAACACAACTGTAAAAAAGTGAACCTGTGTGCGTGCGTAATGGTTTTAACCCTTTAATATAGCGATACATAAAAAATGCGGAAAACTGTTCATGATTTTATGTCATACGAACTGAAACTATCACATTGGAAATTAGTACTTTCTACCGATATTTGAAGATAACAGTTCAGTCATTCAGTCAGGGTTGGGTTTGAGCAGCCTGTAGCCGCCAAGTTTGATTCGGCCTGTGTGTTGATGAGATGGTAGCACTAATGTTTCAATTCCTGTATAGTAGCGTGACCGCAGTGACACGGTGATAGTATTCAACAGTATTGAGACTCGGCCCTGTCCTTAAAATATGTAGATAAAATAATCTACAGCGCCAAGTGGCCACGCAGAACGTATCACGAGCTAGGGCTGCCCGCCTTCAGTATTTTTATTTCATCTACTTACTATTTACTACTTGAGTTTATTTCTAGTTTCTATCTATTATGAAGTAAAATTATTATATGTATTGCATTAATTAATTAGTTATGAATGAAAAAGGAACGTTCAATAAAAATACATATTGGATTTTTTTGATGTTTTTAGGGTTCCGTAGTAAAACGAGTAACCCTAAAATTTTCGGTTTATGTTTTTACATAAACCGAACGCTTACCAAAAATACAAATCCACACGTGCGTTCGTTACTACGGCGCGCCGCGACTGACTAGCATACCAAACTTCGAGTCGCGTAGGTATGATTCGCATTCCAACCGTTTGTATGAAGACGGAATACTGTTAGATAATATCATTACCGTGGCAGTGAAAATGGAGACTCAGCGAGTGGCGTCATTTACATTGAAGTACCTACATATTTCTTTAATTAATTTCGCTATTAGTTGAAATTGTTGAAATCAAAGAAAAATATGAATAATTGCATAAGGATGAAATCTATGCTTGACATTTTGATGTTCAATTTAATTGTAATGACTATAGTACGTAGTATTATTATATATTCTTTGACTATAGTCAAAATGTGGCTTTATTAGACTTAGCATAGCTAGTAAATTGGCAAGACAAGGTCATGTTTGTGCCGTATTGATCGTGTATTAGGCACAAGGCAATTTTGGTGATTACCTCTTTATGATAAGATGCTAACTACAATAAGATGATGTACCTACCTAGGTTTAGCTGCGAATATGGATATAAAACTTGAATATCAAGAGAAAATATCTAGCTCTGCGCCTGAAGCCCCATTGACGTGGCGCCTCAATCGCTCAGTTCCTTAGTTGTCATAGTACCTACCTACTTAGTTCCCATATTCTGCCGCCGGACTTCAGTGGTGCCGCGGAGTTTACGCCAATGGCTACGAATTATTCCTCGACAGCCGCTGTCACCAAATACGCTAGTGTGACTTTGACGTGGTAGTAGTTTTGTATAAACAATCGCCAATTGCAGTCTTTGGGAGCTGTGATTGACACTAACCACAGACTAAGACCCCTAAAACTCTGAAGAGAGTCCTAAAACTATATAGAATTGGTACACGTTCGGTTTCCGAAAAGTATTGAATGTTTTACGTCAGGTTTTTTCCGAACGGATATCATCGGCAACGCAGGAGCAGCTTGTCGAACGTTTTGTAAGTAGGTAAAGCAGAGCATTTGGGTTCCCGAATTCGGAATCTTGATTTGGAAATTCGAAAATAACACATGTGCGGCCAGTCTAAAACGACTCAAAAGCATTTGGTGACAGCATCTGCCTTATATATGAATTCGACTTTTATATTCTTTCCGTACCATTCATAATGTTCGGGAAAGTATTATTTGGTGTTATATGCCTCCATTTTTGAAACTAATTAACAAATGTAAAGACCAAGCATTATCACATCGTAAGTTATGACGATTCTTAAAAACAAATTTTTGTACAATTTTGTAATTATTTAAAATAATCAAATTGTCATAGTGTATTTTATATGGAATTGATTCGTTGATTTTGAAAAATCGTCGCCAGTATACAGTACATACCTTTAGTAAGTATGTAAAGTTGGTTACGTGTTCGATAGAGTAAATGGAAATAAACTGTGCCAACTCGATGCAAATTACACATTCAATTAGAAAATTGTTTATGTTGACTCTATTAAACGTAGAAAAAAATCGTCAAAATTGGCTGGATGACTAAAAAAAATATTAGCCCGTCAGATAGATTATCAAAAAATATTAGACACGTATTATTTCTTTTGTCAATTAAACAAAAATTGATGAAAATATAGCCCTTTAAAGTTCCGCGTAACGTCACGACTAGACTACAAAAGTATAGACTTTTGACAGAGAAGTGACGTCACGAGCCCCCACTCTCGAACTTTGACAAGGTTTATCTTTGTCATTTATTGTCCGATTGACAAAAGAAAAAATACGTGTCGAATATTTTTTGATAATCTAACTAACAGACTAATTACACTTATTATTTTCAACCCAGTCATCATGCCTTTTTCGATTTAGAATATGCTGGCAGTTTAGCTGCCCAGTTTCCCCATCTTTTGCTTGAATGTTCAGTCTTTTTGTTGTCTACAGCATCATTTGTACTATTTAGAAACCAGCCATTCTAAATCACAATCATACTGTATACTGTTTTTACTTACTGCAATAACTTGGTCTTTTTACACATATAAGGAAGAACAAAATTGTATTGTTTAAATATAAATAATTTACTTAGAGAATAAATAATTAAATATACTTAAGTTGAGAATTTTCAAGAAACAAAATCATTGGTAATTTAAATGCACTCAAATTTAAAGAATCTTATACCTAAATACAAAACATCACAGTTAATACTGAATAAGTAGTAAATAAATACATATTATTGAATATATTAAAGTTTTTTTTTAAAACTATAGATTAAACATTGTTGTATTCAAAAAGTCAACATATGGTTCATTATTTGTAATGTCTGATGAGAAAATTAAAAAAATACAGTATTGTAATCATACTTATTAAATGTTTTCGTAAAATAAAAAATACAGATACTTAAAAGAATGACTGTTACAACACAATTGAAAAATTAGTTGTAAATATCAGCAAGATGTTTAGTTCTGTTTAAAGCAGACCACTCACGATTCGAACATCGCATCAGTTCATTGAATCAGTCCAGCGGGGGCCTAATTCAGTTAACCATTGATGGTAGATACTGAAATGGTCTCTCATGAAAAATTTAAATTACCCAAGTTATTGAAGAAACAATATTGCACCTCTACATTTTTCATCTTCAGAAAACATTGGTAGATAGGAAATCAAATTTTGAACATCTTTGGTTGCAACCATTTCTTGTGTAAAATTGAAGTTACAGGAGTTTTTTCGTCAAGTTTGTTGAAACCAAGCGAACCATTGCAGTACCTTGCGTCAACAGTTAACTAAATTAGGCTCCTTCAGGACTGATTCGATGAACCGATGCGATGATTGAATCATGTGTGGCCAGCTTAAGACTGTTATAGTTTATAGATGTCGTAGGAACATTTGATAACCGTTTTTTGCAAAATTGCTAGGATTTTGCAAAAAAATGGTTCATCAAATCTTACTACAACTTAGATAATGTTTAATCTGTAGTTTTAAAATTCCTTTCGGTTGGTGGCTATCATTGGTTCTGTATGAAGTAGTTTTGCCTTTTCAGTTGTCTATAAAGTGATATATACTTCCCTGCAGCAGAAGTTCTAGGAACAACATATTGTTTGCAGAATAGTTTGGGGTCCTGGGCCTTCTCGGAGAGCTCCCCGCAGTCCAGGGCTCGGAGGAAAGCAAGCACGAAGGTGAAGCAGTTATGCCTGTCTTCATTGTAACGTTCTCTCTCCCACAGCGGGCTGGAGCTTATCTGAAATCAATATTTTGAAATGATTATTAAAAAAGTAATCATAGGTATAGTCTTGTTCTGTATGCGTAGTAGGTATGTATGTATATTTTGTAATTAGATCAGTTCCAAAAGATTATAAAACAAGTGTAGGTATCTGAGAAATGGATAAGATGTCAAACTGTTTAAGATTCATTGTACTTGTGGATGACCAATCATGATATAAATTGATATCATTGTGAATCATCTGATTGAAACAAAAAGACAGTGATCCAATTTGTCACGATAAAATTGCATAAGTTTTGGACCGATATCTGCAATACATTGTGAACACAATTAATTTTAGATATTTTGTACAAATTATGAAATAACTGTACCTTCAATAGCACTCCATCCCATATTTCATTCCAGAGCTCATCAAATTGCTCTAAAAGGAGACACTGGTCCCAGTCGGGGCTGGAGTCAGAGGTACTCCACTTCTTGGCCAGTGGATCCACTCCACGGATTCCCTCTTCACTAAATTCCACAACACAACCTTGGGAATTAGTCACTCCTATGTGTAAGTCTTTCGAGTTGTAATAGTCACTGCAACATAAAAATGCGAACGTGAGTGCAGGCACATAAACATCGATATAAAAGTGATTCACTATTTTCATGACACATTACAGTAAAATAAATAATATTCAGATCTTACTTAAGGAAGTCTCCATGGGTCGGCTTCATCACAATAGCGCGAGGATGTTGCGATGCTTTCACAAAAGGATAAGGAACCCTGAAACAAAATTAGGGCGCTTAGCGACAACCTTGATAAGTCAACGGTCAGAGATATTATTATTTCAACACAAAAGACTTTGTCCTTACCTGAATGGCAAGAGATTGTAGTCGTATCTATCCAGCTTTTGTTGGCATACCGGGCACTGCTCAGGAATTATTGTACAAAACACTTTGTGATCACAATGGTGGAAACAAAGGATACCCGGATCCATTTTTGCACAAGCTTTGTCGGTCTATATTCAATGGAACCTAGATGTTTAATTAGTTGTTTCAAATTGTTAAGGTTTCGGGAAGCTTTGAGCAAAGAAAAATGATGAGATATAGCCAATTAGCGAATTGGCTAAGCAAAAGCGTTAAGAAAACCACTGCGGCTATTGTTCTACCTTTCACATCTTGATCTTGTGAAATGAAATTGTTTCACGAGGAACGTTCAAAAACTTCATTAGAAAACAGAAAGGCTCTCTTTTGATCAAGTGAAATCATTGAATGAAATTCATGCTTTAAGATTTTTATTATGAGCGTAGGGAAAAAAATACGAATATATTTTTTAAACATACGATTTTATTTATAAAAGTAGTAAAAAAAAAATACAAGCGGCAAAGCATTTTAGATGTTTTGCGGTTCGAGTTTCTTTACTTTGAAACGGATTATTATTCATGGTTTTAGAACACATAAAAGCATTTTTCTGTGATTGGAGAAACAATCAGCTGTGAACAGATGACTCAACTGTAGACTATCTATTGGGTAAGCATTACCAAGCTCAATTTTCATTGGCTGATTATTTTTACTTAAGTTTTAGCGGGAAATTTTAAATACTTTTCCCAAAGTTACTCTTAACTGCAATTAGAACTTTTATTTTACAGAGATAAATTATTTATAAATAAAAACAGCTGACTCGGTTAACTTCTCACCATCCGCAACTGTCAATGACACCCAGAAACCTTTTTGGCTCATGCACAATTGCACACAGCGCAACAACTTTGCAATTCTATAAAGGACATAATAATATGTCCTATAGAAATATAAAAAAATATAAAAATATATATTTGTCTATATATGTTGGTCTATATAGACAAACATTCATTTTTAATAAGCAGGATATCATTAAATTAAATAAGTGTTCAAGTGTTTGAAAGTATAAATCATGGGACATTATTTTAATTAAAAGTCAAAAACGTAGGTATTAGCTGACTAATCAACAGTACACATAATAATAGTGTAGTAGATATTCTGTGTACAGTAATTGGATTTTAGTCCCTTTTTGTAGTTTTTACATAGTGTACCTACCTATCATATAAAATTGTATCATGCTGTTGCTGAGACAAACAGGTACTTATTCTATTACCAAATGCAATACCTCTATTTAGTAATGTCGACACGAAATAGAGGTGAGACGCACTACGTATGTATTGTACCTTACGTGAGATACGGTACACCTCTATGATACAAAACTCCCATCCTATAGGGCGTGGCTTGGCATGCATATAAACTACTTTGATGGTCACACAGATAGCGGTGGTGTTGAAATTTTATCAATAACTTCGTGTGCCATATCCATCGTGCTGTGTATTTATCCGTTGCTATGACGACCGGTCTGGCGCTAAAGTAAACCACACCTACGGCCCTAGTTTTTCGTTCCAGTGAACTGCCAGTGGACTCACCTTTTCATATGTCCTTTGTTAATGGTATTCCGTCATAGTTCAGCCGCTAGTCACGAGAACTGAATGTGTTCAAAATTAAACGTATAGAAGGACTTAAAGTAATATTACAATAAATTCCAATAACTAAATAGTACAATTTACTTACAATGTCCCAATATAGCATCAAGTAGAGTTAATAAGTGTTTGGTTGTGCATAAGCTTTGATATAAGTTATGGGTTGTTGCCAAGTGATCGTTTTGTAATATTTGGCTTCAAACTTTTAATCGATGGTAAAATAACGACTTTGTATGGTGTTTGAACTGTTTAATCCCAAACGGGATGAGTTTAGAAAGATGCTAAGTTTAAAATAGGTGTGGTTGAAAGTGAATCATGGTATTGGTAGAGGTGTGAAGGGATGCAATAATGGATATGGAGAAGAAAAGGGGTTTGCACGTGGTGTGGTGGTTGGTAGCGACGGTGAAGATGGTCACCGCCGGAATCTCGTGCCTGAGCAACCCTTGCTTTCACGGCATTTGTATCGACGATATCAATAGGTAAGTAAATTATGTATTTGCATTCTTATAATAATAACATTACAATCAATCTTAAGTTAGCTAGAAAAAGTTAGACTATTTATATGTCTGTTGCCGAATTAGGCCAGTGGCCTGTGTTTCGGCTTACAGCGCCCGGCGCCATCTCTTATTTTTGCATATACTACGAGCATAAAAATAAATTAAATAAAATATAGATCGTGCTTTTATAAATTAATGCAAAAATATTTAAATATAGAATTTTGTGTTATAAATAAAAATATTGTGTACGAGTAAGCTTGCAAAATCCTACACCGAATAACATTAATTACCAACATTACCATATAAACAACAAAACATACATTTTATATACAGATGCATGTATTTTATTATTATATTGTAATGGTGCAAACCTGCTCTACTTTTCATAATAATCTGCGAGATACTAATAATCGGCCAAGTACGAGTCGATCTCGCGCACGGATGGTTCCGTACTGTATAATATTTACCCCCTTTAAATATTTATTTTATTTTAATTTTATTATATGTTATTGAAGTGAATATACAACTAAATATTCTGTGAAAATTTCAAGCATCTACCTGTTACGATTATTAATATAGTGCAAAAAACGGCTAAAAAATCAGGTTTGTTGTATGGGAACCTTAATTATTAATTTTATTCTGTTTTTAGTATTAGCAGTAAACAGAAATACATCATCTGTGAAAATTTCAGCTTTCTAGCAATAACGGTTCATGAGATACTGCCTAGAGACAGACAGACGTTCAGACGGACAGCGGAGTCTTAGTAATAGGGTCCCGTTTTTACCCTTTGGGTACGGAACCCTAAAAACCAATAGCGCCAACAAATACCGTCATTAGTTTTTAAAACTTTTCATAAC
Source organism: Hypomecis atomaria (assembly GCA_964007245.1). NCBI lineage: Eukaryota > Metazoa > Arthropoda > Insecta > Lepidoptera > Geometridae > Hypomecis > Hypomecis atomaria. The sequence continues at coordinate 3,278,395 of OZ023281.1, forward strand.
CGTGCCTTTTTTTTGTGTATGCGTGCCTATGATGTCCAATTCGAGTTTTAAAATCTCTTGACTTTAAATTCCACAAGGAAGTTCCATACGAGTTCTCATATGGAACTTCCTTGACCTACCCATATCCCTCAGGAGGTTTTTTAACAACTCCTGAAACTTAGTTACACAAAAAGATATCCGAAACAATCGTTCGGAGTGGCATCGCGTGACGTTGCCGTACCAATCTCACAGTTTATGGGGTCGGAGGTGGAGGGATGCCAGCTCTACAGGTCCCTCTATAGGGAAGATATGCTAATACTTGATAGATTCTTTAATATTTTTACGATATTTTTCTACTAGGCCTTTAATGTTGACGAGTCACGAAGGAACAAAAATAAAAGTGTAATGTAAATGTACGTAGCTGGTGAGGGAAGCAACACATTGAGGGTAATGAATGGATACAACAATGCAATACAATAGGTATCATACTCTTTACAAAATACAAGCTAAAAGTACAACTTAAATATATTAAAAGAAAATTTTTATCTAGGTAATTGTGAAAACAAAAGAAGATCGCATTCTTAATTTGAAAAGCGCGTGCGCGGTTCTCGGAGGTCGGTCGCGTCGCGCGGAGGTCGGTAGCGCTGGCGACCGCGAAGGCTCACTCACCACAACGCTACATAAAACCTGTTCGTTTTAGGTTTATAAAACATCATTGGTTTTAGGCAAGGAATATTACTACTCCATTGTGAAAACTTTGCGTGAGAAAAGAGTCGCTATGGGCTTATAAGTTTTTCATGATATTTTTATCGAGGACTGAAATCGAAACTTCATTGAACCAAAACAAAGGTTCCCTAGTTTCATTAAAATTCTTTAAAAAAAAAAAAAAAAAAACGTGCGGAGGTATGCCTTTGCTAAGACATCGATTTGTCATCAACCAGCACCTTCACTGCATACTACTAAGAAGCCGCCGCGGTGTCGCAACCAAAGACCCACCAGCACCGGGCGACACCCAGAAATCTTGCAATCGTTATTGTTCTTATTATATTCAGTACAGAAATTACTCACTCTTCCTTTCCAATATCGAGGGATCAGTCACGGATCAGTCCTCCACTTGTAATTTATTAATTTTATTTTAATTAAATTAAGTTGCACCACATTCCAGCTTTCTTTTTGCATCCTTCGACTGCGGCCAAACGTAATTCATTCGATAATATTTTGTTTTTGAATATTACACATATTGTTTCTATTAAAATTTTGTATGTTCCAGCACGTATGCTTGTTACTGCGTGGACGGGTACACAGGCGTACAATGCCAGACCAACTGGGACGAATGCTGGTCCAGTCCCTGCCAGAACGGAGGCACGTGCATCGACGGCATAGCTTCCTACAACTGCTCCTGCCCTGAAGGCTTCATAGGTACTGTATTATATCTAGCTGTCCCGGCAAATGTTTTTTTGCCATATAGAGTTGCCCCAGTACGTGCGCTTGTTACTGCGTGGACGGATACACAGGCGTACAATGCCAGACCAATTGGGACGAATGCTGGTCCAGTCCCTGCCAGAACGGAGGCACGAGCATCGACGGCATAGCTTCCTACAACTGCTCTTGCCCTGAACGCTTCATAGGTATTGTACCAAATACCAGCCTTTTTTAACCAACTTTTAAAAAGGAGATTCTCAATTCGTTTGTATGTTTTTTAGTAAGTAAATGTATTTATGTAAGTATTACGCGATTGCTCCGCCAATTATAAACCGATTCTGATGATTCTTTTTTGTTTGGTGGATCACACTTACTTCAGAGATTGTGTTAAATACATTTTATCGAAATTGGAGTTGTACGAGTATTTGAAAAATCAGCAATAATGTGAAAATAACTAGGTACATAGAATTCATCATCCGTGCGAACTATCGAATCATAATTCAACTGTGTAGGTACAGATAGAGATACACAGTTGAAGTCAGTCACGGTTGGGTAAAAGTCCTTTCTTCAAGTATTGCACTTGGCTATAATCGTCTCGCCGTCCTCTCTACAAACCTGTAACAGAAAACTAACGAATTACTTAATTTAAATCCCCAAAAACATCAATAACTAAAATAGGTACCTATGTACCCTGACTCTCATGAGGACTTGAGTATCGCGGAGACGATTCAATTGAACATAGACATACACACACACACACATACACACACACACACACACACGCTGCGTAATTTGTAAATCCTGTAAAATACCTGCGTAGTTAAGTCGTATTTGTTGTAAAATTACTCGTATACTTTATTAATTTATACTAAATTACTGTAATCTGTTTTGGCCTTATTTTTAATTACTGTAGTTGTATTTAAATATTATATTGTTTGCTGTTGATTACATGAAATAAATAAAATAAAAAAAATGTTATGTCCAAATCATTTTACGGAATTTAATTTTTTTTTGGATTCACACTCTCACACCGCGAATATCACATTTTTTTTTTGTTTTTGATTGCTATTAGGCCATATACATATGTATATAGGTAGGTAGGTATAGGTAGGTTGGCTACACAGACGATTGACACTAATTCATGTTTACCATACATCCATCATTAAGTTAATGTATTAGTATCGATCGGTAATCGCCTAACAGAATGCCTTTGCTATGAAATCGAATGTAGAGTTGTTTTCCTTACTACTCGTACCCAGATATTCTCCCCGTCATGTCACCCCAGAACCATGTTTCGTATCAAAGCAATTGGACAGTTATTTTTATATTAAACATTTCAAAAATTCGTCGCAGATGCAGAACTCGAACCTTGCGTCTTCGGATCACTAGCCCGACGAAATTAGAATAGAATTTTTGAAATGTTTATCATAAAAATAACTCTTTGAGATAAACCTAGTGTGGGATGCACTATAAAATTAAAATCATTGCAATAGGACAGCTTGTAAAGGAAAACATTACAACAATAGCAAAACAAACTTAGCAGCAAAACGAAAACCTGTCGCCAATACGCTTTAAAGAAGCCATATGTCCGATTCCAAGTTACTTTCAGGTACCTATAGGTCGAATCAAACATCTTCTCGGCTGTGAAGTTAGCAATTTTTTTCTATCGCGAATAAGTCAACGCGAAGATGAAGCACCCAGACCTAGAAGATACCTATTCACTCTGATCTTAAAAAGCTTTAGATAATATATCATAGGAAACAGGAAAGCAGGAATACTGTTCCATTCCCTGGCGTACGAATCACTATAAAATCAAAAATTTTCATTCTGTTACTCCAGGCGAAAATTGCGAGACGAACTTCAACGAATGTGAATCTAACCCTTGCATGAACAACGGAACTTGCATCGACATGACCAACGGATACGTCTGCTCCTGTATCCCGGGCTTCTCAGGCCAGCACTGTGAGGTTGACATCGCCGTCTGCAACACTACTGAGGAGGTCAGGTGCTACAACGGCGCCCAGTGTATTGAAGGACCAGGGTTTAAGTTCTATTGCAAATGCTTGCCAGGTAAGGGCTATGCCTTAGAGCGACGTCACACATGACACAGTACTTATTCTGAAACTGTCTCATGTATTCATGAAGTCACTCATAGGTACCTACTCCTAACTCCATACGCCATCAATGAACAAAACCGTACTTATACCTACGATAAAATGGATCAGTAAAACGGACACCATTGTGTGAACCGGCGACCCTTAGTAGCTTCTTAGTACAGAACAACACAGAAGTAGTTATTTGGCACGAGCTGATCTTGTACAGTAACTAGTTTAATATGGAAGAAAAAAAAGTAGTAACTGTTGTTTATTTTGTGCCAAAATCGTCGAGAATGTTTATGGGGACCTGCGCCTTAAAGATAATTCACACTATTTTAACATTATTTTTTAATGATTCTTCTTTTATTATAACTTCTATCAAAATGGTGTTGGGTGGTGGTCTGGTGGTGGTTACATTGTCTTTGGGCTTCCAGGGTGGACAGGCTTAAAGTGCAACGATCAGATCGATGAATGCGAATCCAATCCGTGCCAAAACGGCGGAGCTTGCATCGATGTTCATGCAGACTATATGTGCGCATGCACATTTGGTAAGAGGCGTTTACTTACTTTTCACCTTCTTTACAAGTTTCTAACATTGTGAGATCGCTGGCTTTTTGATGACGTCAGAATTGGCCTTCCTGAGCCTGCCTCAATATATTACACCGCATTCTTTTTGTTCTTATGTTTCCAATTTCTTATCGCTTCTTTCCCATTCTCCTAAGAATAGTTTGTTCTTAAATTCAGCAAACCTGTAGTTATTGAAAAAGTTCCTTGTCTGTTTTTTCGGGAAATATCCTACTAGTAACAGGTTCACGAAATACAAAGTACTTCATAAAATACGAGGCACTTTTACGAAGTACTTAATAAGAAAGTTTACATAAAAGTTGGTCCACCAAGTGGAATACCGTATGTATTTTAGGGTTCACGGGCAAAAGCTGCGAGGTACAAATAGAGTTCTGTGACGAGAACTCTTGCAGCAACAACGCCCTATGCGTGGTGGAGGACGGCGTGCGAGTGTGCTACTGCGTGCCCGACTACCACGGAGAACGCTGCGAGCTGCAGTACGACGAGTGTTTACTTGGACCTAGGTAACCTTCTTACAGGAAATAAGTAAAAATGCCATTTGAAACCGAAATGCTGACAGCACTGCAGCGGCTGATACAAACTGGTAGTGCAGCTGTGGCCAAGACTGCACTGTACGTGCTGACAGCAGTTGCAGTTGGCAGATCGGCGCAAAATAGCACCTTAACGCACCAACGAGTTGCATCTGTTCGACCACGCGACGGTAGAAAAGGGCAAATAAATGACGATCATGATGCCGCGACACTAGTTGCGGGTTTGTGGCCACAAAAAACGATTAAATTACGATGCTATTTGAAAATGATATCAAGCCAAAATACGAAATAAGATTGTTTTTTATCCCTATTCTTTTTCAGGTGTATGAACGGTGGCACTTGCATCGATGGAGTCGACAATTTCACCTGCTCCTGCCCCCCGAGATTAACTGGTCCTTTATGCGAGTGCCTCATTTTGGATGACGGCAGTCACGATTGTGAATACGTCAGTCCCACACCAGGCTCCACACAATCTGTCCTGACCACTATTATATTCGAAGGATCAACAGATGTATCTTCAACGATCAGTGGTTATAACGACACTATAGGTAGGACTGTATTAACAACTGAGGCTGAAAATTTTACTTCCATCGGATTTGTTACTACTGAGAAAGAAATAGATACTACAACAGATCAAGCGACTACTACATCTGTAATTAATATAGAAACGGTCACCGTCACAGCCGATAGTACTGATAAGGCTGTGACTGAAGAGACTACCAAACAAACTATAGAATCGGATAGTTCTAAAACTGAAACAACCACTGAAGTAACTTCTACGAATCCACCAGTTCCATCGATTGATACGACAACTGATAGTGTGCTTTCTAAAACTACAAAAGACTCACCAGATTTAGTTACACCTACTGAAACACCTTCATCGTCAGATGTGGATGGAACTTCTGAAATAACATCTACGCCAAAAGCTGTTACCACGGATAAAATGTTTACTGATACGCCTACAGAACATGGTTCTGAAGTCCCAACGCCCCCAACATTTTCGACAACCGAAGCAATGGAGGTTACCACAGGGCCTGATACTGGGACCCATTTGTATACAACCGTTCCATCAGAATGTACCTACTCATTTTGTAATAATCACGGAACCTGTGTCAATTCTCCTCATGGCATTCGAGTATGTGAAAATTGGACTTTAAGTGCATTTCTAAGATTTGACTTATGTGATGAATGTCTTTTTAATTTTATAATTTTATTTCAGTGTCATTGCATGTTCAACTATGGTGGTAGATTTTGTGAGGAGAAAATTTCGATATTGTCAGCTGCTTTTGGAGGGAATTCGTTTATAGCACATAAGCTCCAGAACACTACATCAATAGACATCGGTTTTAATGCAAAAACGCTTCTATCAGAAGGACAGATAATGCACGTAGATATCGCTTCGGGGGTTTACATACAGCTTTACATGAGCACTGGATTGCTAAAGTTCAAGTTCTCGTGTGGATACCAAACGATGCTTCTCAGTGAGCTGAAGACGTTTGTCAATAAAGGATTTCCTATGCGGATTGAGACAAGGTACAAAATTCGACGCGTGACCAAATGATGGTGTAAAGTAAAGTAAAGTAAAAGTTTATTGCACAAACTGTGTAAAATGGTGGTACAAAATTTCTTAGTAACAACAGTCTATCCTAGCGGACATGCAATTTTTGGTAACTTAAATTATAAAGTTTACCTGCCTAAGCATAAGCTATGTCAAAATTTTCTATTTAGGTTGACATAGAGAATCTATCACAAATAAATACACAATTTTATACTTACAAACAACCTATCATATCCAACATTTGAGATCATTTAACTAAATATTATATATCTACGAGTATGTTACACTACATACTAAAAACAAAATAAAATATTACATATTTTAACCATACTCAACGTCATAGCATTTTATAGGTAAGTAAAAACTTGAACATCCTAAAGGTACATGGTATAATAATATATTATATTACATTACTACTTATCAATATGAAGTCTCTTATTCTAGATTTATTTTTTATATTACAAGTATGGACCGGAACCGTGTGTACATGCATAAAATTCCTTCATGTTGTAAAAAGTTTTCTCGATTAGCCATTTTTTCAAGCTTTTTTAAAGTTATTTCCACACAAAGCCTTAATATGATGAGGTAAGTCATTAAAAGTATTGATTGCCATCGTGTAAGTACTTCTGTGAAACATTTCATTGTTTGCTTGTGGAATACCTATATTGAATTGATATTTACGACGTAGAGATTCTGAGCGTACTGATTTGTTTACAATAAAAATGTTTGGGTTGTTTTTAACAAACAGGCAAATCTCAAATATATAAATGTTACAAGATCGTTTCTTTTAAAGATTTCTCTCACTGAGTAATATATATCTAATGCAACTCTTCTGTATTGTGAATGTGCTATCGATATCTACTGAGTTTCCCCAAAAGATTACTCCATACTTTAAATGTGGGTAGACATAGCCATAATATGCATTTTTTTCTACGTCTTTTGATCAGGTATTACTTAGAATCGAAAGTGCATAGCGATATTTGGAAATTTTGGAGTTAGTTTGACATACATGTTCTTTCCAGTTCATGTGACAATCAATTGTGATTCCTAAAAATGTTGATTTGTTCATCTCGCATATTTGTATGCCATCATAGGAAACATTTAGCTGCTGTGGTGAAGTTTGATGGTTTCTGAATTGTAGAATCTTCGTTTTATTTAAATTTATTGAATCTAAATTTTGAACTAGCTTTTCTAACGTTAGTTTTACCTCATTTTCGAACTCTGCTGCACTTAATTTATTTTGAGGTATATAAAGTGTGGCATCATCTGCAAACATAATACAGTGATGTTCTGTTGCTGAAGGAAAGCTATTTATATAGATTAAGAAGAGTAAAGAGCCTAAAATGCTACCTTGCGGAACATCTAGAGATATGTTTTGAAGATTGGATTGTATTTTTGTTAATGGTTTTGGACTGGCGGTCATAAAAATCTACACTTGTACATTGTTTCCTGTTTTGTAGATAACTTTTTATTCTCCAATATTTCTATTAATGTGCTGTGTACCTACAACACAATCGAACGCTTTCGATAGATCTAAGGTAGGGCAGGCTGAGAAGGCCCACTTTTTTACAAAATCAAATAAGTCTTAATTTTATCATCTCAACACAATAAAAACGTGTTTATGAAACCCTTCGTTCTCTTACTAATATTCAAATAAATATATTTTTTAAGTTGTGTAGATAATTTGCATGTTTTTTACCTTTCTTAAAAACCCTTCTTTTGGGCCTTACTAAACGTGGCATGTCTAATAAGGCCCTGACAATAATATAATTATTTATCACGAAAATAAGAACTTGAGATTTAAAATTTACAAAAATATGTAAATTGCAATATTTTTCGACTTGGACAAAAGTGAATCCTAACTGATATCAACAATAGTTTATAAGAAAAAAAAATATTTCTGCTAGGTAGCAAAACAGCCCGTACTCAGCCCTTTTTTACTTTTTACGGGAATGATTTTGATACAGTATATGTTTTTTTAAAGTTAATGTAATGTTTAGGAATTTAATTTCAAGATTTTTTAAAAATAAATACTTTCATACTTTGGGCCTTGATAGACAAAACTGGGTTAAAAGGCCCAGCTATATGGTTAGAAGGCCCAAATTATTGGTAGGAAAGCCATTAGAGGGCTTTTTACCAATAATTTGGACCTGGGATTTATGATATGCAAGGAATGAGGAACGGAGACGATAACATCTTACAAAGGATGATTAAAAAAATATATAGAGTATAAAGACATTTTTTATATTAAATATTTAAGGGCCTTGCCAGGCTAGAATAGGATTGCAAGGCCCAATCAAGCCTTGTAAGGCCCAAAAAAGTAACTACTTGGGCCTTCCAAAACGACTTGGGCTTTGAAACCCAAACTAACCATTTTCGTAATAAATTTGATAAAAAAATCACAATCTAAAAGTAAATAGTGTTAGGTAATGATTAAATAAACACTTTAAACTAATCATCTGCTTAAAAATCTTGGGATAAGCAACAGAAAACTTACTTTTTGTGTCCGAGAAAAATAGCAAAATAGGTGACGGCGTCCAAGCTCGGCGAGAAAAGTGGCGGCACTGACAAAATGGCGGCCGCCAGCGGAACGCTGCAGGCGCATTCTGCGTTCCTATTGGTCCGTTACTCACGTGACTAGAGACCAGTGCGCTATGAATGTATTTAATGTGTTTTTTGAAACTTGGGCCTTACAACACAGCGGGCCTTCTCAGTCGGCACTACCTTAGTAGTATTTGCTACACCTTTTATTTTGTGGTTTATATCTTCCCACACCTGCTTAAGGCATTTAAATATTGCAGAAGTAGTATTTGTTTATTTGGCTCAACGTATAAGCATTGCCATTAAGCGTGGCAATGCTGCTAGCATGCTGGGCACGCTGCTAACTGGCAGTGCGCTTGAGCATTTGGATTATCTTTAGACATTCAAGCTTCGATCAAGAATACATATTGTATTCCTGATCGAAGCATTCAAGGGTCTGTTTGATCCAATTTCGTTTTAAGTAGTAGGTAGTAGTTTATGTAGTTTTAGCATAAGTAATGTAAGTAGTGTTGTATTTTGTTACAGTTATTATAGGCACTTGCTTGACCTAATAAAAAAAAGTAGGTACCTCCATACAAATACAAACCTATCCAACCATACATAACAAATCCTAATGTAACAATTCCATATTTTTTAGGCTAGATTTATTCCCCAACGAACACCACTGCAACGCAACTCTTCGTCTCAACGATACAGTGGCGATGAGTGGAGGCCAAATCGCCAACATCGGAGCTTTGGACCACAACACCACTCTGTATTTGGGGAATTCGCCTGATGTCGCAGATCCGGAGACAAAGCCTTTTATTGGATGTATCAGAGATTTGACGGTAAGAATGTGTCCATTTTGGTATAATAAATTAATTTATTAAAATATTTTTAAACAAGCTTTTAGTTGAATGCTGAATCGACAATTCTCTTCAATGGGTGCATGGGTGGACAGTGCCCACCCCAGAAAGATTGAAGGTCAATATTCTTTTGAAAAACAGCCAGTTGCCCCCATACATATTTTTTTATCTACGTCATTGGGTCTTTATATCTGCAAATGTCACAGGTGAACGGCGAAGAGCGCGAGGTTTTTGGGGGAGCTATTTCGGCGGGAGAAGTGAGCGAATGTGTCTCGCTCGCGTGTCTGTCGGCGCCCTGCCTCAATGGCGGCTCCTGTGCCGATCGCGACAGCACCTACACGTGTTCCTGTGCTAATGGGTAAGGAAGGAAACCCAAATAATAATATCCTATGTGAATGGGGAAGAGCGCGAGGTTTTCGGCGACGCTATCTCGGCGGGCGAAGTGAGCGAATGTGAGTCGCTCGCGTGTCTTTCGGCGCCCTGCCTCAACGGAGGGTCTTGGTTGGTCCCATAGTAAAAGTTCGTCACACAGTGTAGTACAATTATATCCTATATAGTCCGTTACCTAGAGCTACACCCCGAATATGCAAATGTACAACACCAAAATCCTATACCTACTTACAGATAAGTAGAACATTTATTTTGATCATACTACATTGTTAACCAAAATTGAGTCTTACTAGTCTTAATAAAATAATACAGTACCTAATACAGACAACACAATTAGGTAAACAACAAAAAACTCGTAGGTACTTGGTGTGAAGGTGTACTCAAAGAAAGACAATGCCTCATTTCAGGTGGACAGGTGTACACTGCTCGGAATCAGTGTGCTCACACAACCCGTGCCAATCGGGAGGCAGTTGCGTGCGACACCCAGGCAGCGGCTTCCTGTGTCTCTGCCCTTACGGGAAACACGGCATCTTTTGTGAATACAGTTAGTGCAATAATTATGTCTATAATATTCATTTTTAGCATATAATTGAATAAAAAAATCAGTATTACATAAAGAGTATCAAAAAAGCAGAGCTTGGAAAAACCTGACCGAGTGTTGTCTTTTACCAGTGAATAAAAATATTACTCAAAGATGGAAAGAGATTAAATACACTCAGGTACGAATATTAATATTTTGGATAACGAAAATATAATTTACAAAATACGATGAACTAACTTTTTCGCAGAACTTTAGTTAATTTCCTCGATGTTGCACCACTACTGTCCACTACCTACATTTCAACACATTACGAGTACAGTAAAGGATTACTTTGTTTCAGACGTGGAGATAACCCGGCCGTCTCTCAGTCCCATCAGTACAGGAATTTCCTCCTACCTCATGTACCCACTATCGCCCGCTGCCATGAACTCCGACCGCTTCGACCTGCGCCTGCGCTTCCAAACCGCCGATATGGACCAGATATCTCTCCTCGCGTTCGTCGGCCAGAACGGAAGACATGACGCGCGCAGCCCGCATTTGGCCTTGACGTTTGTGAAAGGCTATATTATGCTGACGTGGAATATGGGAAATGGTAAAATTAAGCATCACTCTAAAAAGTCTAAAATATTACATTGTTGTTTAATACTAGATTTTTTTCTTGATTTAGTCGTCCCTTCTGGTTCTGTTCCTATCTATTGACTGCCTCGGTGGTCCAGTGGTTAGCGACCCTAACTTCTGGTTCAAAGAAGCGCGGGTTCGATTCCCACCCAGGGCAAGCATTTTTGTGATGAACTTAGATGTTTGCTCTGTGTCTGGGTGTTGTTATGTATGTATTTAAAAAATAATCAGTCTCTGACAAGTATTCTTAAGTTAGTTTTTATTTGAAAAACTAACTTAAAAAATTCTTAAACTTTCATTCGTATTTATACATTAACATTTGTTAGTGAAATAATGTTTCTAGCATTGTTTAGACAAACGCGTCTAACTTCTTCAAAAACAAAGTCTTAGAAATATCATGTTCCACGTTGGGCGCCAATTTTTCAGACAACAACGAATAAAGCATCCAAAGCGGAGCTCAAATTTCATTATCAAGACATTGTTTTACACTACTAGTGCCCTATAACAATTATTGTTCTACGTTCGAACTTCGAACCCAGAACAGAGTAAAAAATGTGTTCTTATATTTTTTGAGGGACATTTTTTTTCCAAAATAAAGACCCAACTCATAGTGTGGATGGCTCGCGACTGTAGTGAGTTGGGTCTCCTCTATTCTATTATCTATTCCAAAATAGCATTTGTTTCGTGAGGTCCTCGTCGCATATTCACGTCTCGTGCACTGAGCGCGCGTCGCGGCGGGCACGCGGTGCGCGTGTGGCGCCGCGGGCGCAGCGCCGGCCTCAACGTCGACGGCCGACAGAACGTCACCGGGAACGCGCCCGCTGCTGCCGCCGACGCTAAGATGCCGGTCATGCCTTATCTGTTCATAGGTATGTGCTATGTGGGTAATGTGGGGAAGGATGGGATTTCTTTTGTTGAAAAAAAATGAATCTGTTGTGATCTTTGTCAAAAACTTAAAAATTAGATTTATCTAGGACGAAGGTCCTTCAGCAAACCCTCATGGTGGTATTGAACTATTCAGTGTGTTCAGTCCTACAATCTATAAAATCACCGGCATTTTTTTTATTTACCGACTCGAATGCTAAACCCCTACGCAAATACAACTTACAATCAGCTCGTCTAGATCGTGAAATCGACCCCAGATTGTCAAAAAAGTGTCAAATTTTTGTGGTAAGCAATTCTTGAACGTTTTGCTGTCTCTGTACGAGTATAATTATTATAGTGTTCAAGTTTCCCACTAGTGACCCAGTACAATATTCATACGTCTGTGTGTAGGAGGCCATCCGTCGGAGAGTTTCCGCTCCCTTCCCCACGACTTGCCGCTGCACACCGGCTGGCGCGGCTGTGTGTGGGAGGTGGGGGGCCAGACCGTGGGCCCGGGGCGCGTCGCTGGCGGCCGGGGGGTGGGCCAGTGCGGGGTGCAGCAGTGTACCGCCCGCTCGTGCCACGCGCCAAGGGGTGTCTGCATACACTCGCCGGCTACTTATGGGTAAGCAACTCTTCCATAGATAGATGAGTGTCTAGGAGGCCTCCGATGTTTCCGCACGACTTGCCGCTGCACAGTGTCTGCCGCGATTGTGTATGGGAAATGGGTGGTTAGACTGTGGGTGAGTCCTGAGCGCGCGCTCGTGCCACGACCACGGTGTGTCTGCATACACTCGCCGGCTACTTATGTGTAAGTAAATATTTCTTCAATAGATGTGTGTATAGAAAGCCACCCGGTGTCTCAGCTTTTTTCCGCACAGCGGCTCCTACAGTTAGGCTGTAGGAAATACTTTATTTAGGCTGGCGTACCGACCAAACCTAAATACCTATATGTTTGGCTGCGACCTGAAAATAAACGTGTCCTTGGCTAGCCATAAAAAGTAAGCTGTAATAAGTATATGATAACTGTAAATTTCTATAGTTAGCTAGCTGCATGGTAGTGTTATCCCGTCCCCTCTCTCCGTCGAACTAACTCCAGTCTACCTCGCTTGCTAGGAGACCTGAAAATAAACTTTCGCGCAAGTTTAGTAATAAAGAAATATTGCAGATGCATCTGTAACGAAGGTTTCTTCGGTCCGACTTGCTCCCACTCCCATAACCCGTGCGACGCGAGCGTCACCAAGTGCCAGGGGCAGTGCGTCGTCACGGCTGAGGGGGAGGCTCAGTGCGACTGTCCTTACGGGAAGACTGGGCCCTACTGTGATCAAGGTAAGCTTTCCTTTCTAAACAATCGATGAATTGTGTTACAGAAAATTACAGTTTTCTCAGATAGAACTTGCTGTCAGAAATAATACTTGTGTTATTTTTAAACCTTCGCGATTGGAACACATTATTCTTATACATACAATATTCTACGGAACTAATCACGTACTAAAAACTCGAGATAAATAAATACCTCAATTATCCCGACGCGACGTTTCGACCGAGTTACATCGATCATGGTCACGGGTAGACGTCTAAAAGAATAAGAAATACCTAACACTCTACCTACCCAAATTATCGCTATTATCTTACCTGTAGGCAAATCGCGATTCTAGCAAGACACGGTTTCAACCCTGGGCGAATTGAGAAGGTCCGAATTTTTCAAACTATAAACAGGATAAAAAATACGAGATAAATAAATACCTCGCCATCCCGACGTTATATTACGACGATATAATTTTGAAATGTTCAAATCTCAATTGTTTTAAAACAACATATTTCAGAAAAGTTTACGTGGTTCACATAATTTGTCTGCTCTCAGAATTATTTCCAACTGACGTCCTCTTCACGGGTCTTCGTTCATACATCCTCCTGCACCCGCGCTCGGTGTCCAGCATCAGTTTGTCGCTGGAAGCCGAGATCAAGCCGGCCAAAGCACGGGGGCTGGTGTTATTCGTCGAGACTCCGCACTTCTATACTGTTTTGTCGCTGCAAGGCGGTCTGTTGGAGTATCGATGGACAGGTAAGAAAAGTCGCTAGAAGTGTAGGAGCGAAATTCTGCCCATCTGGTCGTGCCAATGGGACTCATTAGGGCGGACTGCTACAGGTCGATGTGGCGCTCGGTACAGAGGCGTTCTGGCATACACTTGCCACACACCCTACCTCCCTACAACGGGACGGGTGTAACGGGAGTGACGTCACTAGTAAGGAGCGATGTGGTTCTGTTCATGTCTCAATCGTGGCAGGCTGCTACAGTTAGTACGTGTGAGTAGATGTGACGCTCGCTACTGAGGCCAAATTGGCCCACGCACTCTCTACAACCCCGCTATTTCCTGAACCAATCCAGACCGTGTAACGGGAGACACGTCACTAGTAAAGAGCGATGCAGTTCTGTTTATGTTTCGATGGCGGTGGGCGCTCGTTCTTGCGAGTAACTCGCGCGAGCAGGAGAAAAAGCGAAGCGGCCCCTGACCCGTGCTTGCCTTGCCCGCACACTCCCAACAACCCCGCTATTTCTTGAACGTTTTCAGACCGTGTATCGGGAGTGACGTCGCTGGTAAGGAGCGGCGTGGTTCTGTCCATGTCCCAGTGGCACAGCGTGAAGGCGGGCCGCTACGGCAGCCGCCTGTACGTGTGGGTGGACGCGGCGCTCAGCACCGAAGCCATGCTGGCCCACGCTTACCCACACACCACCAACAATGCTACCATTTATTTAGGTAAGTTGAACTGAGCTGCCCGAGGATGACACATTATATTGTGTAGGGAAGAAAATAACTTCATGGATGATAACGTTGTTGTCACGCATAAGCATGTTTGTCCTAGGCACTACTGATAAATGAAAGTAAAGATTAATTACGCGAAATATGAAATGATAAATTGACGATGACCTCTTAAAGATTTTGCAAATACTTTTAGGTGGCGCGAAAGACCTATCGACTCTCCCTTTCGACGCCATGTTTGGGCCCCCAGAGACCTACACGGGCTGTATTAGGAACCTTCACGTCAACAACATCCTCATTGTGTTGGAACAGCAGAATATTCAAGGTAAACATTTCTAAGAGTAATTTGAAGTAGGTAGGTATGGGAAGATGTTGGCTCTGTACGGTGGTAGCCCACAGAACAGATCTAGGTTTTTCTCTCTTCTGTGGGGCAACCTCACAAGTCGTGTTATGACTATACGAACACGTGAGTGAGTCCCGTTTTATATCGTTTAAAATGTGTGAAAACCACGTAAATTTCCATAGTAAAACCTCACCATAACTCAAAATAAAATAAATAAAATAAGCGATTTCGTCAACTGAGGTCGCTTGCACCATAAGTACATGTTTAAACTAAAAATAAAACAGGCTTAGAACGACTTATGGACTATTTTTGACCATTTGTTGGGTTTGTCACACAGTAACTTTTCTGGTCTTTCTCACTCGTTCTATATTTTTGATCCTTCGAGCCGGAAGCCATAAGTTTTAGTTTTGTTGTTGCCACTGGGTAAAGGGCAAAGATTGTCTCCATTCCATATACGTACGTACCTATCTATCCTTAGCCTTTCGCATTTAGCGCATTTTGTTGGCACAAAAACTATGGTATCATTTATTTTAAGGTTTCGACATTTTTCTTATTGTTTGTTAGTAGTTTAGTGTGTAGATATAATAAAGTATTTATAATATAGTTATCACTAACTTACTAAGATATCGAGGACTTAATAACAGTTATAACTTGAATGCAATCATCACACACACACACACACACTCACCCTCACACACAAACACGCACACACAATGCAAACGGCTATTGTTGTCTAAATTAGTTGTGTAATTTTGATTATAACATTGTCTTTTATTTGATAATTTTCTGTTATCCAAATTTATAATGTTGTCTAAATTCTTTTGCCGGAGGTGGGCGATGCTGCCCGCGACAGTCTTTCTGACTACTGCAGGTAGTATCGTTCCTTTGTTTAGAACTAAGTTTTTGTGCCCAATAAAGAATTTATTTATTTATTTCTGTCTAACTACGGTGTGTTAAGTGAACTGACTTTTCACAAAAAAGCGTCTTATGTCGGTTGTCTACTAGGTCAATTAAGATGGGTGTTGCTTAAAAAGAATAATTTCCTCAGAGGGTCAGAACGTGGGTGACTGCGACGGCACGGCGTGCGGCGGCGAGGCGTGCGGCGGCGGCTCCTGCGTGGTGGAGGCGGGCCGCGCGCGCTGCTCCTGCGGGCCCGCCGCCGCCGCCACGCGCTGCCGCCGCCATGCCGCGTGCGATAACAAGCTGTGTACCGCTCCGCGCGGCCGGTGCCAGGGCGCCGCGTGCATCTGCGCCGCGGGATACGGAGGCATCAATTGTGAACACAGTGAGTACTACTGTTTTAAGTTCAGTGATGTACCTATGCTGTCTTCGGTACGGCCGGTCGGCCTGCGACAACAAGCTGTGTACTTATGTACAATGCCGCGCGGCCGGTGCCAAGGCGCTGTGGGTATCTGAGCTACGGAGGCATTAATTGAGAACAGTAAGTGTACCCTAATACGCGCGCACTACGCTAATTGATATCTGTGTATCTGAGTTTTATTCATTAACACAGGCCAAGTGGCCGCGTGTATCTGCGCCAATAGCTATGGATACATAGTAATCATCACAGTGAGCATCTTTTTTACTCAATGTCTTTCTTGACAGGTTTCCAAAGAAATATGTTTATTTAAAAATTGGACAGTCATGGTCATGAGTGATTCAGCAATTGACAGCCTCAGAAAAACATTAACTGAACACATTAGTCTAGATTATTCGCCTAGATTAGTTTCAGTACTTTTTATTTAAATTCAAATATTTAATAAGAATCAACAGTTGCGTTGTTCTTCAAAATGTGTTGTTTTCAGAGATCAACATCACGATCCCCCAGTTCGAAGGCAACTCTCTGCTGTCGCTGTCGCGCGGCGCGGGCGGGCGGCGCGCGGGCGCGCAGCGGCTGGCGCGCGCGCGGCCTGCCTATGTCGCGCTCAACTTCACCACGGCGCAGCCTGATGGCTTGCTGCTTTGGGCTCACATGGTAACTAGGCTGACACTTCGCAGGCAACTCGATCACTGTTATCGTTGTCGCGCAACCACCATTTTTTAACTAGTATTCAACTTCGCCACTGCGCAACCTAACGGCCTTCTGCTTTGTGCTCATATGGTAACTAACATTTTACTGACTTTCCGAAAAACCTCGCTTTTGTACGTAGTACGCACCTGTTGGTATCATACGGTCTAAATGATGATGACAACGAAATTTCGAATACTGATCTGGTCGATAGAGAAAATCTAAAATAAAAAAACAAAGATCTTCTTTCTTTTTTTTGGATTTTATCTCTTTTCTTCCTTTTCAGTGATCTACATTGGTATAGCTCCTATAAAATTAATTTATAACGACCAGTACTGTTACAACCATCAAAATCATGTTTTGTCATTATGTAGGTACTAGACTATCAGTGTGAACTTCAATAGGCTTAGGTAATTATTTTATACTAGTAAACTAGATTTTTTAAACGAAGCCGATTTGTTTACCAATAATAAATAAATAGACTATTCGCAAACCCCTGATGGATGAAGCCAGTTTGAAGGCACTTTCAAGGACTCAAATACAAAGGATACCATCTCTTTCAGGACACGGACTACATCGGAATGGGTCTCGAAAACGGCTACCTCAGGCTGGTGTGGTCGCTCCAACACAACTCTACCCTCGAGCTATCTCCCAAGGAGGCTCGCAGAGCGCGGGTTTTGTCTCGCCTGGTCCCGAGCGCAGGCTATTTAGCTGATGGCGAGTGGCACACAGTGGTGCTGAGAATCGAGCGAAACAATATCAGCCTTGTAGTGGATACAGTGGTCGCGTATGTGGAAGAACCGGGATTACATGCAGTGGCTCATTATGATGACGTTGACTTGTACATCGGTAAGTGTCATCTTGCAGGTGTAAAAAGATTTAACATACCTACTGTCTCGCCTGGTCCCGAGCGCGGGTTACTTAGTGGCATGCATTGGTGTTGATGTTGAGGGTCGACCGGGACAATATCCGCCTGGTGGTCAAGGACACTCCTTCATTGGAAGGACTTTTTCGTTAACGGTCGACGTTCTGGGGCTGAAAAGAAGATTCTTCTTCTTTTCAGTCTTAGAACGTCCTCTTCAAGACATAGTCTTCCCGTATAAATCTTGAACGAATATAGACCGGTTGAAAGCGGCGTGATCCTGCAGTCTTAATGAGGTCCACCTTGTCTTACTCTGCGCTTGCCGATATACTTACTATAAGCGTCACACAAATCGGCGGATGGAAATTTATGCACAGAACGCTGCGCAAAAGCTGAAATATAGGTATGCGCGGGAGCCAGAGAGACGCCGGGGCACACCCGCCCACCAGCACGAAGTAGAGAGCGCGCGGGAGGCAAGCCGCGCGCTCTGTACTCACCACTACGCCACGCGGTGTCGGCATTGTGCATACATGCGCAATAATTAGCGAATCACGGTGAAGTGTCATCATCCGCCGATTTGTGTGGCGCTTAGTATACGTATATAGTCTTGAAAAGTTTTCGAACACATCGGTTATCTTTATCTGTCGCCCGTGCTGTGTCTGCCCACTGCCATTTTAACTTGTCCATTTGCTGGGCTATGCCGGTAACTTTGGTTCTTTTGCGGATCTCCTCATTTCTGATTCGATCTCGCAGAGAGTTGCAAGCATAGCCCTCTTCGCAGCTCGTCGTAGATGGACTGATCATGATTCATGTACACAGGTGGTATAGCGGACGCCAGTGCCACAGCAAGGAAACTATTCCCCCACAAGTTCAAAGGCTGCATCGATCACATATCTACGCAGGAAAAAAGCTACCTTACTAATTTCACCGAGGTGTACAGCGAAAACATCAAGTCGTGCCAACTGTTTCCCCCAACTTAGACTACATTAGTAATTAGCTTTAAAAAGTGTGTAGTAATTTGATTACATCGAGTAGTCAATGAGAATGATTTTATCATGCATTTAGAAGTGTAATCAAAGGCGGATTGACTTATCCATCTTACGAAGATCTTCGTGAGGGTGAACGCGCACCTATTCGCGTCGCAAGAGCAGCGATCAATCTTTATATGTACTGGGTTATCTGCCTACCCTGTCAAAAGGGGGCGATTAAGACCATCGTCATGAACAACTTGTACTATGGACAAACCCAAAATTCGACAAAAAAACAGCTGTTTTATACAAAATTTCAGCTCGGAATCGACAAAATGTATGAAACAGCAGATCTTTTTTCTCAAATCCCGGGTTGACCCGATAATAAACGTTGTTCATAGTGATGGTCTGAACCACCTCTTTTCGGCTTAGTACACCAGATCTGGATAACTCTGTATGAAAAAATATGCCGCCGCATGACCCGATTTTTGTCAAATGAAGGCGTTTGGCGGTGCATACGGCTCCTGCGGTCCGGATGGGCGCACGTTCAATTTTAATGTGCCGTGAAATGTCGTGAAATAGCAAAATATTTTCAAGACATATTTGTCGACGTGTTTTTCCTCAAAATGTTAAATGATATTTGCTCTACGGTGTTGATGTAGGTAATGACTTTAATTAATTGTGTTTCGTAACTTAGGTAAATGAACGTTTCAACATTTTTGTCACACTAAGGTGCATAATACCTACTCAGAGTACAAACATTTCTAGTCTCTTTTTTATAGGACCAATTAATGTCAGCATTAGATAGGTTTTTTACAATATAATTGTGTAGATTGTTTTGTATGAAAGCAGAAGACATTAGTACTTTAGACTTACTCCGCCGTCATAGGAAAAAAAGCCATGTAGAATCTCAGAATAAGGAAAAACAGTAGAAGCGACATAAAGTAAAAAAGTTGTGATGCATGATTCCACAAACATGGCGTCGAAAATCCATAGAAACTGCTATGTAATCTAGACACAAATGACACTTGAACTGCTGATCAAATGTCAAATTTGATTTCACAAAGATGGTGGACAAACTTCAAACGTCTCCTAGGCAGGGCTTTTAATTTGAACTTTATCGGCATAGCAATAATGCCATGTCATTTCAAACACCGCCCCTATGTGTAGAATGGACACAATACGTGGACATATTTTTAAAATGTTGTTCTCCTTGTCTAAATAGATCGCAATGACAATGACATATTTTTTCACCTAGTTCATGGTTGAGACCATTAGATTGTTACCAAAATGTAAGACATTATTCGGAACCAGCAAGTTTATTCTATTCTTCAAAAACAGACGTACACACATTTAACAGCTTTTCTTTCCCATGGCGGTAGTTCATATTTTTATGATACCAAGCCGTAATTCTATTTTATAATTCTTCCTATATCTAAGCTCAGCCTGAGCCATGTAACTAAAACCAATATGGCGCGTATAATATTATGGCCACAAAGATCCTACCAGAGGGATAATGTGGTCCATCGAGCAAATCTGAAAGAGATGCATTGATTTGGCACGAGTTAGAGAGAGACATGAAAAATATCTCGATTCGGTGACTGTCTAAATATCCGACATATTTAGGCACGGAACGCAAAATTCTTGTCAAATTTCAATACATTTGGCAGTTTTGACAACTCGCGGATAGATTTAGCATATTTTTGTGGTTGAGAATAACATTGCATCGGGCGACAACAGCGTTATCCCTCTGAGATCTCTGTCTGTGTATATGTCGTATCATACAAGTCGGCGGAAGTGAAGTTAGCTACAATCTGCGCAATATCCAATCCTGACTGAAGCTCACATAAAGCTACGATCGATGCGCAAGATTGGACATTGCGCAGCTTGTAGCTAACGTCACATCCGCCGATTTGAATGATTCGCTCTATACAATGCGAACATCATCGGGGGCGTGCGCACTGCGCAGTGCCTCGCCTCAGATGACACCTAAAAATCGAGTTTCTTAACCTACTCGTAGTTGATAACTTGTTTAATATCATCTGTGTCGTAGTTTTGACAGTTTTGTAGAAAGAAAATTAAACATTCAGTATACACAAAATATAGTTTTATTGATATATTCATGTTTAATAAATTGTATACATAATAACATCATCAAATATTATATTATAAACATATACATTTCGTTATACGTACTTATTCAAACACAAATACAATATGAGATGTAATCCCCGTTAAACATATCTCATAATTCTAACGTTTAGTCAACACTGTGTAATATATTCAATTGGCATACATGTTCAGTAGCTAAACATGTTCCTTACAAGAAGCTCGTGAACATCTGATTTATTTACACTTCAATATTAAAAGCGATGTACATTCACAAAGTCATAGAATTCATTAGGCCTATTTACAAGTGGAATTAACATGGAATGCTTGACTGCAGTTCAGCTTGCCGTGTTGTACAACGTGTAAAACTTAGGAACATCGATTCCTTCATTGACACTATATTATCAGATATAATTTCTAAAAATAAATATTATATTAAGCGATAAAGAATAAATAAATTGTTAATTGCACGTCATCATTATTATAAAAAATTTCGAAAAATTAAATAGTTCCTTTATAAGGCGAGCTGCGCTCACCGTTGAATGCCTCGTCGCGCTCGCGCCAGGCACCGAGTGATCCTCTACATTATATCTTACCAACAAATTTAAAATCTCGATACCGAAATGTAACACGTATCCATTACCCTAGGAATGTTTCTGACAACAATAATAAACAATATAGGAAGAAAAGAATAAGCTAATCACAGGAGAAGTAAATATCATATATTTACGAGATAATTTGACCGTTTGTCGGTGCGCGTAGTCTCTTCTATAACGATAACACCTAATGATACTGGCGGAAGGAAGATAGGTCGATTGCAATAAGGCCTACGTAAATATGACAATACATTCATATTATCTAAATATGCATGATTTATGACATGTATGATTAATTAGATCCACGAAACAACATTTAAATGTAGATAATAATAATTGGTACTAAGAAACATCAATGTTTAAATGTATAATAATACCCCATACACGTATTTAATCTAATATACTGAATAAAGAATAATTAAATTCATGTTTATTTACTTATCTATAAAGAAATTCGTTTAAAATAATATTTATAGATATAATCGGTTAACAATTTCTCTAATAAAGTTATCAAAGCAACAATCACCAAAAATAATGACAATACCATTTTTGGATACAATTTTTCGGATCGTAATTCGTAATAGATTAGCACGAATCTCACAGTTACTTTACCGGGTGGTAACAATCTCGAAAGTCGGTAATGTCTACATTTACAAACGAATTATACTATGTTACAAAATTTCACCAAAAAGTAGCTTTCCATTAACCCTACAAAACAAGTTTGAGTTTATCGATGATACAATATAATTAGGTACATTGATATAATCAAACAAGCATTCGGTCGGCGGCGCTCGTGGTGTTGGCGGCCGACGGAGCAGATACGACCCTGTCCGAGACGCGGCACGTAAGCTTCTTCCATTCAACTATATAAACAAAGCTTTACTTGTAAAATCAGTCTCATTCGCATAAGGAAGTGATCACAGCACACACACTGGAAACTCGTTGCAGAGCGAGGGGCCACGACCCTCTAAACGAAACTTTAATAATAATAGAGCACCTCGTTCGCTAACTTCTTATAATTAAATCTGATAGTGATAGAATACGCAACGGACCGATCGAATCTATAAAACAATATCGAACGTTTCGAAACAAAGCACCGAGTCGCGGAGTACTAAAATATTGGAAGTATTTCGATATCACTACGTGAATTTTACGATTTGATATTTCATCGAGCGCACGAATTAAAACAAACCACGCGTCCGCGGGCGGGACACGGAATAACAAGTCACGAGCGCAGACTAGATTACGGAAACTCGCGAGAGCCGAGTCGCGCGGGCCGCGGCGACGCGACCTCTCGCATCTCTGTAAAAATATAGATTTATAAAAATGCAGCCTCACATTCGTGCAAAACAAAATTTTACAAGTGAAGCTACACAGAGTTAGTCTATCCTCCGATACGTATGTGCGGGTCGGGCGAGCGCGCGGCTCAGAGGCGGGCGAGCGCGCGCGGGCGCGCCGCCGCCAGCGCGCGTCAGGGCTGCGGCTCCACGAACACGCGCTCCAGCAGCACCGCCACCAGCACCGCCAGCAGCACGAACGCCGCCGCCAGCAGCAGCGCCAGCTGCCGCGGCGCCAGCGTGCGCGGTGACGGCGCGCGCACCGCGCGGCGCGGGGGGCGCGCGCCCGCCGCCGGCACCGCCAGCCGCGCCGCGCCCGACCACGCGCCCGCCAGCCCGCCGCGCACCGCGCACACGCGCACCAGGTACTCCGCGCCCGCCTCCAGCTCCTCCAGCGCGCACTGCGGCTCCGCGCCCGCGTACACCTGCAACACGGCACCGCGGTCACTACCGCTGGCGAGACTCGCGCCCGTCCCCGCGTCCCGCACGACCGATACCATACGCACCTGCTTGTACACGGCGTCCTTGAGGCGGGCGCACTGCAGCACGTAGTGCGCGTCCTCCACGGGCTCCCACACGGCGGTGGCGCGGCGCGGCGCGGGCAGCGACAGCGCGGGCGTGCGCGGCGCGGGCGGCGGCGCGGGCGCCGTGCGCGCGCTCACCGGCTCCGACCAGGCGCCGCGGCCGCCGCGCTCGTCGCTGGCGCGGATGCGGAACCAGTACTCGGTGTTCTCGCGCAGCTTCTTGGCCTTGCAGGAGCGCGCCGAGCCGCGGTACACGGGGCGGAAGTCGCGCGCCTCGGCCGCGCGCATCTCCACGCAGTAGTGCGCGCCCTCGCCCCCGCTCGCCTCCCACTCGAGCCGCAGGTGGTTGTGCGCGGGCGGCGCCACGGCCAGCCGCGGCGGCGCGGGCGGCGGCGGCCGCGTGCCCGCGCGCGCCTCCTCCGACCACTCGCCGAGCCCGAGCTCGTTGAGCGCGGCCACGCGCACGCGGTACACGGTGTCGGGCGCGAGGCCCTCGACCAGGCGCTCGGGCGCCGGGCCCTCGGTGTCGTAGGCGGCCTCGTCGACCTGCACGCGGTAGCGGAGCACGTCGGCGCCGTGCGGCGCGGGCGCGCGCCACTGCAGCCGCAGCGAGCTGGCCGTGGCCTCGTGGCGCAGGCCGAGCGGCGCGGCGGGCGGCGCGCGCGGCGTGAGCAGCTCGCGCACGCCCGAGTACCCGCCGCGGCCGGCCGCGTTGCGCGCGCACACCCGGAACAGGTACGGAGAGAAGGGCGTCAGCTCGCCGACCACGCATCCCGTGTCGGCGCCGCGGTACACCTCCGCGAACGTCGCCTCGGCGCCCGAGCTCATCTCGAGCCGGTAGTCGAGGATGGGAGCGCCGTTGTCGGCGGGCGGCACCCAGTCGAGGCGCGCCGAGCGCGGGGACTCGGCGTGCGCAGCGGGCGGCGCGGGCGCGTCGGGCGGTGCCGCCGGCGTGCTGAAGGCGAGCGGCGGCGACGCGGGCCCGGCGCCCACGGAGTTGGTGGCCACCACCCACAGGCGGTAGTCGCGGCCGGGCAGCAGGTCGCGCACGAGGCACTCGGCCGCGGCGCCGCAGTACGCGAGCCGCACGTTCCCCGCCGCGTCCTCCACCTCGAGCCGGTAGTCGGCGAGCGGCGCGCCGCCGCAGCAGTCGGGCGCGCGCCACCGCACGGCCAGCTGCGTAGCGCGCGGCGCGGCCTGCGGCTCGGGCGCGGCGGGCGCGCCGGGCGCGGCCGGCTCCGTGGCCACGGTCTCGGCGGGCGACCAGTCGCTCTCGCCGGCGCGGTTGGCGCAGCGCACGCGCGCGCGGTAGGGCGTGCCGGGCCGCAGGCGGTCGCAGTGCGCCTCGCGCTCGGGCCCGCGGTACGTCTGCCGGTAGCCCTCGCCGGCGTCCAGCTCGAGCGTGTAGGAGTCGACGGGCGCGCCGCCGTCCTCGGCGGGCGGCTCCCAGCGCAGGCGGAAGGCGCGCGAGTGGATCTTGCCGCGCGGCGCGGGCCGGCCGGGCGGCGCGGGCCGCTCGGCCAGCGTGCGGTAGCACACCTCGGCGGACCAGGGCCCCTGGCCGTCGGCGCTCTCGCAGCGCAGCCGGAAGCGGTAGTCGGTGGCGCGGCGCAGGCCGGCGCACGTGTGCGTCGCCTCGGCGCCCGCGTACACGGGCAGGAAGCCGTGGCCGCGCGCCGCGTCGTCCATCTGCAGCGTGAACTCTTCGTCGGCGCGGCGCTCCCACGCCAGCGCCAGCGAGTCGGCGGCGGCGGCGGCGAGGCGCGGCGGGTCGGGCGCGGGCGGCGGCGAGCCCGCCGTCCACACGACCAGCTCCTCGCTCCAGTCGCCGCGGCCGCACTCGTTGACGGCGGCCACGCGGAACCGGTAGCGCGTCTGCGGGCGCAGGCCGTTGGCCGTGTGCTGCTTGGTGCGCGGCCGCGCGATCTCGGCGAACCCGTCGCCCGCGTCCATCTCGAGCGTGTAGTGCGCGAGACGTGCGCCGTTGTCGGCGGCGGCGGGCCAGCGCAGCAGCACGGAGGTGCGCAGGCGCTGCGCCACGCGCGGCGCGGCGGGCGCGTCGGGCGGCGCGGGCGGCGCGCGGAACGTGGCCACCTCGCTGGCCGGGCCGGTCTGGTCGGCCGCGCGCACCTGCAGGCACACCGAGTACTCGCACCCGGGCCGCAGGTCGCGCACGCTGCACAGACAACACACGGTTAGCATCGAGCGGGCTCGGAGCGGCTGGGAGCGGTCGGCGGTCGGGGGGCGCGCTACTGACCGGCAGGAGAGCGAGGCGCCGCTGTAGATGGCCTTGTACCGGCCGCGGTCGCCGAGCAGCAGCTCGTACGTCAGCTCGGTGTTGGGCAGCGTCACGCCCTCCGGCAGCGGCGAGTTCCACTGCACGAGCGCGCTCGTCGGAGTTATGTCGCTCACCTGCGAAACCACAACCAATAATATTATATATTTCAAGCATTCCACACAGTAGTATTTTTTTTTAAATAATCTTTTTTGTTCTCTATTTTATATCAATATATCTAGGCTACTAACTACCATATTTCTATTTTCCAAAACTGCCTAATTCCTTTTTTTTTCGTCAAAATCAATTTATCGATAAACAGAGTTTACAAGTCTGTAATTATAAATAATGAGCGTATTTTTAATAATATAATTATCTGA
This sequence comes from Hypomecis atomaria, assembly GCA_964007245.1. Classification (NCBI taxonomy): domain Eukaryota; kingdom Metazoa; phylum Arthropoda; class Insecta; order Lepidoptera; family Geometridae; genus Hypomecis; species Hypomecis atomaria. Next base: position 3,304,528 of record OZ023281.1, read on the forward strand.
AATCACAATTTCAGTTAATGAAATAATTTGTATAGCATTGCTAATTATTATTTACGAAATGTAATTTTTGTTAATATGGGTACAAAAACTTGATATAAATGATTATTTTTAAATGTGAGGCAATCGGGGACAATCGTGACTAGGAAATCATGAGACAGTAGGTAGTTACTTGCGGCGTGCGCGTGGCGGACGCGCGGCGCAGGAGAAAAAGCGAAGCCGCACGTCAGAACGCGTACACAATACGGGCACAGGTGGTCGCATCAGGGATGGTCGTGATTAGGAGATCATAAGAGCATGGGTAGTTACTATGGGCGTGCGCGTGGCGGAGAGCAGGTCGAGCACGGCGCCGGTGTCGTCGTCGTCGCCGTGCAGCGAGGCACCAGCGGAGGAGCCCTCGCCCTCGGACCAGGCGCCCGAGGACGCGCCGCCCGAGCCGCCGCCGCGCCCGTTCACCTCCTTGCGCGGCGACAGCGAAGGCGTCGACGCGCCCGACTTCACTTCTAGAAATTACATAAATCGAATCAAAGTTAATGACATCTGTGAAGTTAGTTACAACCTGTGCAATACCCCACTCCTCACCCCAGCCCGGGTAGCACGGCAAGGGGAGAAAACCATTTTATCCACTCTTAATGTCAGATGTTATTGTCAATCCATACTTTATTTCCTCTTCGAGGGGATATAATGGTGGAAAGACTATTAGTCCCTTTGCCAGGCTTCCCGTGCTGATGACATAAGAATTTTCTACTGTCCAACGACTCTTCTCGTGTTCACAGACGCCCTTAAGGCTGTATCCTACTATACTCAGTTATTTTTCCTTTAAATTTAATTGTTGTTCTTTAAGTTTAATTCTATATTTGCTACAAAAAAGACATTAAATAACATAGTCCTTCAGTAACTCTGACAGATACTCATGCACTAGTAATGCTTTTGATATTGCAATTATTATTGTCCTTAAGCTATGGTGACTTCTTACCATCAGAAAACTTATCAATATGTTTGCCAATTACAATGAAAATAAAGACGTTTGCAAACCCAGAATGCAGATTTTATTTATAGCTTAAAACCATCACATAATTTCGCTCTCATAGTTTAATTAAACTAGGTGTTTGTCTGCGACATTTCCAACTGAAGAAATTTAATCTAACAAGACAATTTGTCTGAGAGCTACGATTTAGAGAGAGAGTAACACAGAGAGATAGAGGACTAACCGATGCCATTATTCCTAGTGGTGTGCTGTTTCCTCTCGAGCTTCTGCTTGAGTTTAGAGTAGGCTCTCTGGGTTCGCTCGTCCTTCTGGTACACGGGCGGGGGCGAGTGCTGCATGTGGTGCGGCGGCACGTGGAAGTGCTGGAACGCGCCGCTGTAGTAGTGCTGTGTGTGCTGTGGCCCTCCGGCGCCATTTGTGGGGCCCTGCAATACAAAATAACAATAGGATTGTTAACTAAAAAAATATAATTAGTCCATCAAATAGATTGTCAAAAAATATTAGACACGTATTTTTTCTTTTGTCAATTCGACAAAATATGATGAAAATAGCCTGTTAAAGTTCCGCGTCGTCGCGAGCCCCCACTCTCAAACTGACAAGATTTATCTTTGTCACTGATTGTTTTATTGACAAACGAAAAAATATGTGTCGAATATTTATTAAAAATAATACTAACGGACTACTTATATTAATGATATTTATACCTAGTAAACTTGCCTATTATGTTTATTTGCGCAACAACTTAAGTCATAAGGTGCGTTCGGGTAGCCCATTGATGGCGAAATAAACAGTTAAAAACGCCATAACAATTACATTCAGCGTTCGTTTTGAGAATATGTGAGCAAAAATTGCGTTTTAACTGTTTTCATTCACCATTTGGATAGCTCAAAAACAATTAAAATGCCACTGTTAACTGCCATTTTTGACCCACCTGTGGAGGTGGGTTCTTTGTGATTGTTTGCTGAGATTTAGAGTTTGATGTTTAGCGTTCGTTTTGGGTATTTTTGGTGGCATTATTGGCGAAATTCCCAAACCGAATGGTTTATATTAACGCTAATTTTGCATATGCCAAAAATGCCATTGATCCCAACACGAATGCACCTTTAAGGTTCGTGCACATTATGTCGGGCCGCAGCGGGGCGGAGCGGGTCATACATATTATATATTAGTATAAAAATGCGGAAAATACGGCTCGCTGTGGCCCGACATAATATGCGCGAACCTTTAGATCTCAATTAGCATGCCCTGGATCAGGGATGTGGCAGTTGCATATCCGCAGATGCACAAGCGGATTGAATTAAAGATATTTTATAAGAGCCAACTGTTTTTCAGGGGTGATTTGTATCTAAGGTATTATCCGATGCAATAAAAATTGAATTCAGTAGCTATCAATTGATGTGTATTCAGACAGAAAGGTAAACATTTATTGTATGTGATTACTAAATGGATGGAGAATTTGTCAAAGATAATTTTAGAGTCAAGATTTACAGTAACTACTATTTAACAATTAAATAGTCTAGAAAATAGATTACAGAAAAATATATAAAGACATAAACATTTTCCATTACTGTTGATTTTTCAAAAAGGGCTCTGCCAATTTCTATGCAATTTAAATGGGATAGTGGATCCTAACGAAACATTTTTTTTTATTTGGTTCACAATTAGAGAAAATTTCGATGAACATACACAAAAAAATACATAAAGACAAACATAAAACCTCCTCCTTTTTGTAAGTCTGTAAAAAATTACTCATAATTATCGAGATTTAATGTAGCCTTTCAGCAATGCATCTCAACTCTTACAAACATATGTTTTGCAAAATAATCATTATATACCACTTCAGAATGTTTACATAGGTACTATGCCTAAAAATGTTAAGATCAAAAGTGTGAAACTACATTTTCAGATAGCATATTGAATCAAATTCATGATTGATAATGTGAGTAAAACAAGACAGAATAAAATAATGAAGTCCAGTACAAACATTAACACCAACCTTTTCATTGCCTTTTTGAGAAGGTATTTCCCTATTACTGCCCTCGGGATTACTCATTTTTGGTTTTCATAACAATGTGGAATTCGTAGTTCAAGGTATCAACGTCACTGCTAGCTACCGTGCCGTGCCACGTACAATCGAATGCCAACTGCTTATTTCTGATAACGCGACCGCTAATATCGCGCCGCCGCTACGGCAGCAGGTATAACGTTGCCACAAGTAAATTACCAATACGCAATCGGATAAGCTATACAAATAATCGAACACTTTACATAGCCGGTTTATTCGAAATTATACACGTGCAAGAGACAAAGTTTTATGCGCATTATAAAACAAAAAAACAATCAAGGAAATTGTTTACACAGCGGGTTCACGTATCGAATAGCCGTACATTATTCTAGTTTTTCGTCAAAATAATTACAGTATTTCACTTCTGGCATATAATTAAATATTTTCTCTATGATTGCAACACAATCACTAGGTACTTTAGTCTTTATTCATAGTACACGATACACAAAATTCAATAATTTAAGCCATTTATTTAATCAATTCGTAAACAAAACAAAACGAGCGTCGTCCAGTGTTACCACCAGAGTTTTATAAAAAAGGCTATGAAACTGCCTTCGCCAGAATTATAAGTATGGCGTTAATTTTTGACGTTCCTATACAAACCTCTGGCAAAGAATATATAATAATACTACGTACCTCTGGGTAACGATTTAGGACATTGACTTAGTTATTTTCGGAAAAGAAAAGAACATTTTGAAGAAATGAATCTATTTTAATTTCAAACTATTGAAAAACTTACGTTCAAACTCTCCACAAAAAAGGATTACATTAGGTAGGTATTTTTTTTAATCAAATATATGAACTATACAGGAATGTGACAGAATGTAATATGTATGCCTGTACGAACGGGAAGCGCAAAGCATGCGATGCTCTGCGAACATTTAATAATCGGCCAAGTACGAGTCGGACTCGCGCACGGGGATCCCATACAGTACGGAGGGTTCCGTACTGTATGGGAGCCCCCCTTAAATATTTATTTTATTTTAATTTAATGATTTACTATTGAAGTGAATATAAAACTAAGTATTCTATTAAAATTTCAAGCATCTACCTTTAATACAGAGCGAAAAAAGTCTAAAAATTCAGGTTTGTTGTATGGAAGCCCCCCTTAAATATTTATTTAATTCTCTTTTTAGTATTTGTTGTTATAGCGGCAACAGAAATGCATCATCAGATGGAGATGTATTTCTGATGGAGACAGACGGACAGACGGACATCGAAGTCTTAGTAATAGGGTCCCGTTTTTCCCTTTGGGTACGGAACCCAAAAAATGATTGTAACTTTCCAATATTGGGCATTTAGTTTCTTTCTAACTCGTGCCGTAGCAAATCAACGCAATGTACCTGTCGATTATCTTTCAATTTTCCACCAACCAGGTTTGATTTTAGCACTATTTAAAAAGCTTAATCTAGTAACAAAGATGATGATGCGGCAGCACTAGCAAAGCACTTTTATATTTTGACAATGACACTCCGAACATTTGACTTTGATAAATTGAGACCGAATAGTTCGATTTTTTTAATGTTTTGTTTTTAATTATCTTGGCATTGCAATCTGAAACATTTGCCAGTAATAAAAAAATATGAAACTAAAATAACAGCACAGCCAATCGAAGCCGTACTCTTGCCCTACCTCCTCACTCCTCAAATTCAGAGCATCAAGCATAAAATATAATTTGCTTATAGTTTGTTTTGTTATGTAAAATTACAATGACTCACAAAAGTCAATGGCCGTAAGTTACGTTTTGCGAATTATTATTCTAGTACAAACAAGGAAGAATATAAAAAATGTAGGTATTTGCTATCTGCGGAAACCATTGAGATCTAACTAACGGAAACACGCTGTTCTCCCTAGGTACTTTACATCGAATAATGCCACCTGATTTAAGTACAATATAATGTACCTGCATTGTGGAGCCTAACTAAAAAAAAAAAGCCAAAAAGCCTTACATACAGAATGTACCTAGCTCTGAAATTAATTACAATTAAGGACTTTCAGGTGTCTATTGTAGTTGCAAAATTACTTATCATTATGAACTTGAACTTTTACTATTCACGATTTGAAAATCAGCTGTTCCCTACATTTTGACGAGAATCAATGTTTTTTGCATCAAACAGTTGATTTTATTTCAGGGTTAAGTAGGTTAACAGTAAAAAGTTCGGGTTGAAGAATTTTATTTACAATTCAACGTACAATTTTATTCAAGAGCTGTGTGTTTGTATCGTAGGCATTTCGACTTTATTTTAATGATTTTCAAGGACAGCTTAAAGACTGGCCTATCCGAGTTCGGGCCCGTACGACATAAAAGAGTAGAAATTATTTTTATTTGGGAACTAAAAAGTCACTATTGCTGCAAACTATCAGACATTGTTAATTTTCTTGCATTTTTCTTGTATTGTGTTATTTTGTGGATTGTGAACAGAAACACAGTGTTATCTTGAAAAAAAATGATGCTAACAAAGCGATGGTGGCGCCCTCATTTATTTTGAACTATTTTATGTCACACTGTAGGTCAGTGTAGGTACTCCACGCATATCAGATAATTTAACTTTAGTTTTGTTTCATACGAGTAGACAAATTGTACCTAATTCCTTTCTATTCAAATACAAAAGGTTTTTTTTTTTTTAAATTTAGTTCCGCGAACGGGCGCGCTTAGATAGTGCGATGGCGCTACTTGTAGCAAAGCTATTTTTTTGGGAAAATCGTTTAAAAATGTAAAGATATCTTACGTAATGGTGCGGTGGTTGGTGGTGCGGCGGTGGCTGGTGGTGCTGCGGCGGCTGGTGGTGCGGCTGGTGGTGCGGGCCGTGGTGCGGGTGCGGCGGCCCGTGCGGGTGCACCAGGTAGTGCCGCATGTTCTCGTCTATCACGGGCGGCATCATCTGCGGCATCATCGTGGCTGATGTCACTACTGGCATGCCTCCTGGAAACATTTTTAAAACAAATTACACCGCTGTTAAAAGCCCTAATAAGTATAGGCAGAATCAAACAACTTAGCGGCTATGACGTTAGCTAAAAACTGCTGATAACCCTATTGAAGGCGACAAGTCTTCATGCAAGTTCTTCGCTAGCGTGGCGAGCACTTTTACCGAGTGAGAGAGAGATGAGAAACTCAGTGGTGTTGCGTGTCTCTCTTGCCTAAGTACGCGCTGGTGTACTTGCCCCTTAAGACGCTGTCTGTGTGAAGTGCAAGGATTTGCTACTCGAAGATGCCTGAAGTAGTTGATCTGCCGCCGAGGTGCAGGGGTCTCGAATTAGACCTCATGAATCTTAATTTTCCTTGGCTTTAAGTAGCCATTTTATTCCAAAATAACCCTGTACAATCCAATCGTTAACTGTACAATCACTTATCACTAATTCACTACTACGTTAACTTGCCGAGATCGAGTTGTAGATTAGAACTTCACTTCACTTTTCAAATTACGACTGACTCTCGGGCGATCCGCGTGCCCTACATATACTATTCAACTACTTGGCTGTTCGTTCTCCTGACCAATCAGAGCTCTCCGAATGTTCAAGAACCTTCCCTTCTTTCTTCGGGGCCTAAGTAGGTTACGATGTAACTGGAAGATTCTAGAACACATTTCTGGAATATCCTATGAATCGAACTCGAATGTTCGAGAACCTTCGCTTCTTTCTAAGTAGGTTACAATGTTTCGGGAAGGTTCTAGAACACCTTTCTGGAATGTTCTATGAATCGAACTCGAATGTTCGAGAACCTTCCCTTCTTTCTAAGTAGGTTACAATGTTTCGGGAAGGTTCTAGAACACCTTTATGGAATGTTCTATGAATTGAATTCGATCGAACGGTAAAACATAGGTAAAAATCTATTCTGAACAAATTCGAAACTAACTTACTATTTTATGTACGAATTAGTGTTGATCGCCGACACCTATCCTGACTCTGCGCGAGAATTGGGTATATCGTAGTTTGTAACTAATTTCACTCGCCAAGGTATTTGGTCCAGCCTATTTGATAAAGTTAGAGCAACGTTGGCACAAAATTAAAAACGTGAAAATAAGCTGTCGCGTACCTTTTTGACCGACGAACCGAACCGGAGGAGGTACTCAATTCGACGTGTTTATTTTTTTTTTAATGTTATAACCACACATAACTTTTTTCATAGTAGTCAGAAATTAATAATTCTTTTTTTTTTGGAAAGGGTATGCTTTGAAATTGGTCCCATTGAAATTTTATTGAAATCGGCTCAGCCATTTGTGATAAATCAACAATAATGTGAAAAATGCTATGTCGATCCGTGCGAAATATTATAGAATTCTGTACACGGGTGAAGTCGGTCATGCTATTTTTTGCAAAAAATAATTATCTTATTTTTTTACATAAACTGAATCAAGCTGTGAATAATATATGTACAGGGTTATTCCTAATCAATTAGCATCCTCTTGGGGGCTTTTTCTGTACATCAAAACTGACGACTTTTGTTCTGTGACTTATGTCAAAACTCAAAAAAAACTGCTGTTTCATACATTTTGTCGCGGGTAAACGATATTTTTCTATGGAACAACAATTTTTTTTTGAGTTTTGACAAAAGTCGTAGAACAAAAGTTGTTAGTTTTGATGTACAGAATAAGCCCCTAAAAGGATGCTAATTGATTAGGAATAACCCTGTATAAGTCCTACTTATCCTTATTAAGTACTAGACGACCCGCCCCGGCTTCGCACAGGTGTATTATACATATAAACCTTCCTCTTGAATCACTCTATCCATTAAAAAAACCGCATCAAAATCCGTTGCGTAGTTTTAAAGATTTAAGCATACAGACAAACAAACAGACAAAAATAGCGACTTTATTTTATACTATGTACTAGACGACCCGCCCCGGCTTCGCACAGGTGTATTATACATATAAACCTTCCTCTTGAATCACTCTATCCATTAAAAAAAACCGCATCAAAATCCGTTGCGTAGTTTTAAAGATTTAAGCATACAGACAAACAAACAGACAAAAATAGCGACTTTATTTTATACTATGTAAGGAAGTAGGTAGGTTCTACGTCAAGTATTGTACCTACTTAGTATGGAGTCTGAATCAGAACTAATCACAATTACATAAAGATAGCATAATAATCTCCTTACATAAAACAAATTAGTAGGTAGATTACGTGCTTATCAGATACCTGCCACAGCTACGTAGGATTATAGGGTTCACTAGTAAAATAACACGAATAAGAAAACGTTTTATCCGTTCGTCTTAATGGAAAAAGTATCCCATAAAATTAGATTAATAGAATATGATATTAACTTCATGATAGCATAGACGAAACAAATAATATTTTTATGCAATAACTGTGGGTTCGATCATTTGGATCTCTAGCTTAGCTTGTAATTCCGTATGATAATGTTGATTTTTATTTTTATAGGTTGGCGTTTTACCACGACCTTCCTGATGGGATTATATTTAGGGAGCTTACCTAGACTATATAGTAAAGGAGATAATGCAAAATGGGCCAAGACTAGGTACAGTAGCTCAAAAAATCCGTTAAACTATGATAAATAAATGCGCAGAGTTAAACAACTGCATCACATGCTTAATTTATGAGTAATTTCACATTTTCCAATTTGATTTTTGTTCAGTCTTTGAATTACTGTCCTTTTGGTCACATGTAACCTTAATACCCGAATGCACGAAATTACTTTTAATGGACACTGTTATTGTAAAAAATAACGGGAAAATCATTTTCCGAAAGAAACAAAGCAAATTATGAAATACTGTGGCCCAACCAATCTTTAGTGGCCCAATTTCTATGCATATTTGCAATATCTCCTTTATGGCAGGTACATGTTAACCATTTACCTAAACCAGATTTGAAGGCTTCTAAATTGATGATATTTGACCTTATAAGCTGATTGTAGTGGCGTAGGACTTGTTATTTTAGAGATACGTTTGCCGTCATCACACATTTTCTATTTAATTCTCCCAAACTTCCATATGGTCCTTCGAGCCGACCCGAACCTCGCGCATTTGTTGTGAGCTTCAGTCAGGATTGGATTATCCGATCCGCAGCTTGTAACTAACATCACATAGACATAACATCATAATAAAAAAAAATCGGCCAAGTACGAGTCGGACTCGCGCACGTAGGGTTCCGTACTGTATGGGAGCCTCTCTTAAATATTTATTCTATTTTAATTTTATTACTTATTATTGAAGTGAACATACAACTAAACATTTTGTGAAAATTTCAAGCATCTACCTGTTACCATTATTAATATAGAGCGAAGAACGGCAAAAAATCAGGTTTGTTGTATGGGAGCCCCCCTTAATTATTAATTTTATTCTATTTTTACTATTTTTTGTTATAGCGGCAACAGAAATACGTCATCTGTGAAAATTTCAGCTTTTTAGCTATAGCGGTTCATGATATACAGCCTGGAGACGGACAGACAGACGGACAGCGGAGTCTTAGTATTAGGGTCCCGTTTTTACCCTTTGGGTACGGAACCCTAAAAATATTCACTGCCTTTTTCGGTTATGAAATGGCAGTGATTTGAGGCAAAATTTGAAAAATTGCCGTGTCCCATCATTTTCATACTCTTTTACTTCTCTGATTGCCGTGTTTATGATGCGGCAGTTCCGGAAAGTTCTGCAGTGTACCGTGTTTTGTTTTTGCCGATTAGCCCCGATTGCCGTATAACACGGCAAAAGACATGATGACTAAAAAAAATATAATTAGTCCGTTAGATAGACTTTCAAAAAATATTAGATACGTATTTTTTCTTTTGTCAATTGAACAAACATTGATGAAGATATAGTTCGTCAAATAGTTCCGCGTGACGTCACATGTGCCATACAAATGTATAGACCTCTGTAAGAGACAAAGTTTAACTTTGTCATTTCTTGTTTGATTAACAAAAGAAAGCACTGCTGCCATCTTTGGGATGGCTCGGCTAAGTATCAGCTCGAGGCCTTGGAATCGGTGGACCGGCGTGCTGTTCGGCTTATACGAGTAGGTGATGAAAAGTTGGTTTCAAAAAAACTTCATAGCCTGGAGCACCGCCGTAGGGTTGCGAGTCTGTCCATTTTTTATAGGATTCATTTCGGAGAGTGTGCATCTGAGCTGCACGACCTTATCCTACCATCCCCTTTTTACTACAGGACAAGTAGGAGGACGCCACATTACCACCCCTACGTCGGTTTTCCTTCGATACGTACGAAGCGGTTTGACTCAACATTTCTGATTCGTACCGCCAGGGAATGGAACAGTCTTCCTGCTTTCCTGTTTCCTAAGAGATATAATCTGAAGCTTTTCAAGGTCAGAGTGAATAGGTATCTTCTAGGTCTGCGTGCTTCATCTTCGACCACAACGTCGCTTACCAACAGGCGAGTTGGTGGTCAAACGCGGAGTAATTTGCGTTAAAAAAAAACCTGTCCAATATTTTTTTGATAATCTATCTCACGGACTAATTAGAATAATGATTTTTTTACCCAGTCATCATGCCTATGTCCGTTGCAATGGCAACACTGAGGTGTGTTCCCAGCCGCCAAGAAGTTTGACTCGGCCTGTAGCTGGGCTCATCAGGCGGCAAGATTGCTGCCTGCAAGTCATGCATATTGTTAAACTACTAATTTGCCGCCCCGTAAATTCTTACAGAAATATAAAAGTAGCCCAGTTTTTGGTAAATCCGCCACTGATAATAATGATGACACTTGTTTACAATTTTATAATTTATTACAATTACAATATTATTTATGAGTTATACGAATTATTACGCATGCATATAACATTATTATCAGTGGATTGTGTCATTCATTATTTAGGTACCTACCTACCAGTTTAGATAAATGCCGTTTGTTATTGTTCAGAATGTTCAGATATACATAATTATTATTATCTTATCATGAAATTGAAATGTAAATAAACAAGTTGCAGAAAATAGGTATCTATTGTACATTGTACATTAATTATTTTATTAATAAAATTAACGGTTGTAATACATCCATCAGTCATAGGACGTCCACTGTTGGACATAGGCCTCCCCTAAAGATCTCCAATAAGACCGGTTGGTAGCGGCTTGCATCCAGCGCGATCCTGCGTTCTTAATGAGGTCATCCGTCCCCCTTGTGGGTAGACGTCCTACGCTGCGCTTGCCGGTACGTGGTCTCCACTCCAGAACTTTTCGACCCCATCGGTCATCAATCCTCCGCGCTAAGTGCCCTGCCCATTGCCACTTCAACTTCCCAATCCACTGGTAGGGCATGTAATAGGACTATTTTATTTTACGACTCTATAAATTTAACTTTATTCCTATTCGCAGGACAAAGATTTTTAACTAATTAAGAAGTAGGTAAACGTTAATTGTAAGAAATGAATGAAAAAATCCAAGCTACTCATCGTGAAGCCCGCCACGATATGTAGGATTGTAGGTGCTCTAAGCTCTAGCCGGGGCGGCCGGGTGACGTCACGGCCGGCTAGGTTTTGCTTTATTTTGGCATCGACGCCGTCCGTTACGCTTCGTAACTTCGCAGCTGTGTTGAATGAACGTGTTTTGGATATTCGTAGAAATCCCTGTTTGTGGAATCATCCGCTTTTGTAGGACCGACCGTTTGCGGCGGAAATGTGGCGCATAGTTCGAGCGCGCGGCGCAACCGACCGCAGCCTCTTGAGCAACGCGCTAGGAATCCCACGAGAGCCTTGAAGTTCTTTGTTTCGAGTAAAAGGGATTTTCCCACTTTTAATTTGCCACGATTACTTAACTTTCTGCCACAACCGCTAATTCAATGTGGCTTGCTCTGATTCTATGTTTGGGTTAGTCTGTCGGCGCTATTTATGCTGCGGTCAGGCCAGCAAATGATATTGCAACAAAGTAGGAACAAAATTAGATTAGTGCACTCGCGCTATCCAAGACAACTTACCTAGATACATTCCGAGAATCTATAAAGTGCGCAATCGGCTCATTTGTTTTGCAAGTAGATTCAATTTCTAGAATACAAAGTCACGAGTATCAGCTCGTTCATAATCATAACCCAAATACATCATAACGACGTACCTATCGTGCACATAGACACTAGTATACCTATGTTGGCGAGCTAGCAACAGCATCGGCAGTAACTCTAGATAGAAATGGCATTTGAGGCGATAAACAGTCATTTGTTTCTGGCCAGTTGCGACCGATGATGATCCGAGTGGCTCCGGTTGTATTTACGAGCAAAATTACTCGGCTAGTTGCTGCAGTCGTAAAATTCTCTACATTCAAACATTACATTTGCATTCTAAGAACTAGTATTTACTTATGCAATACATTTTTCATTTAAATAATAAAGTTGAAGGTTTTAAATTGTTCCTTGATAGCAATGCAGCTAGCTATGAGGTATGAGTAAGTACATGTGTAGATATGTAGATTAATTACTCCAGTAAAATACCAGTGCTATCACGTAGGTATTTATTTAACTAGCTCAGCCACTATTGTCGCATGCCGCGATCAAAATGGTAGAGAATACTCATCATCTGACTGAAAGATAAGCCAGGGGAAGAAGGGGAACATTCATTTCTAAACCTCATTGGTCTCGAATTCGACTTTCAATATCGTTTACTTACTAACAAAACAATTGTTTGAAGGTTAGATAAATAATGGGTTAAAGCTCGGTTATTAACTTATTATATTTTTTAGGTACTATCTATATAAGTATGTATTTAAAATATGTATATGTAGTATATCAGTCTCTGGCAGCCATATCACAAGCTATGCTTAGTTTGGGGTCAGAGACCGTGTGTAAGATGTCACTAATATTTTTTTATTATTTAATATTTATTTATTTATTATTAACTTATTATGCGGCGTAGAATTATGCAATCAGAGTTGGGTGTAAGTAGTGATACTAGATATAAGTAGTTTTAAGACCAGTACCATGTACCACAGAAGAGAGAGAAGGAAATATAGGTCTGCTGTTCTGTGCCATGTACCTATCCTACATTCTTGCAAATAAAAATATGAATACGTATTTCTCTAGACGGCGAACATATTCTAGGATATTTTTTTTACTCATCATTTAAACAAATTATAATCAATCCCAAAAGCACGAAAAAGCAACCAGCTCTATGTAGGTAAATTTTATACGTTTTGTTAGGATTGCAACTTTTTGTATGGAACAGCATAATTTTCTACGTCGTCTGTGGTCTAGAGAAACACCTGTATTTCTGGACAAGCCTTCCAAGATACACCTTAACAAATATCATTTCTATCAAGTTGTATAATATACAGATAGATTAGCTTGAATCTTCGCTTGAATCAAAACTTAAAGGTGTCTGTGATACAAGCCGCGCAAAACATTACTCCTCACCCCGCTGACATAGGAATTTGATACTGCGTAACGAGAATCTGTGTTCCTAAAACCGCACTACACATTAATAAGAACAATAGCATGTATCGTCCCGTCGGGCTCAGCGCCTTCCGCGCTCGCCCATGCCCGGTAAGCTGTGGAGGTCAAAGCTCGTAGTCATTAAAAAAAGGTATGTTACCGTATTCATTGAGCTGCACGGTGCACATGTGCGCGTGCTGCGGGTGCTGCTGCGGGTGCGGGCACATCTCCTGCGGCACGTAGTACTGCTCGGGCGGGTAGTACTCGCCGTAGTAGGGGTCGGGGCCGCCGCCGCCGCCCTCCGCCACGCCCACGCCCACCATGGCGGGCTCTAGCAGCGCATGGCCTGGAGCCAGCGCCGCGACTCCGCGACCGCGCTCCTTCAAACGCTATCTGGAACAATCGCAGAACCATTGTTCAAATCCACATTCCACGCTCTTATAACTACGGGTTCTGAGGTTGACAGACCAACCAATCTTATTGAAGATGTATAGGGAAGGCTTATTTCTAGCAGTGGACGTCCTATGGCTGAAATGATGACGATGATATTGATTATACTGCACAAGAGCTGGTCGTAGAGATATATGTATAAGCAAAATATTATGGTTATTGCTGAACTACAAGCCTGGCCAGCCTGCCAAAACTAGAGAAGCGCGCTAATGAATGGCTCTACTATACACGAACAAATAATATCCGCAGGGCGCTACTCTACTATGGGGAATTAGTGTGAATTCTTATACGCTTGAGTTGTCCTGTCGTAGTAGTATAGTTTCGTCGTAGTTTATCTCATCAGCAAGAGCTATCTAGCTAGATATTGTTGGACCTTCGACTTTTTAAATCGCTAACATCGAAATGCCAAGAGCAAATCTAGACTAGCAACTTAGCAACTTTGCGAAATAGGTTCATAAGCGATTAGTTGCACAAGAAGACTCATCACGTCGATACTACATCCGCGTGAGGCGTCGTGATCGTGTTTGCCTTCTAAATGGGCTGTAGTCGGCCTCACGAGCTCTGCATGGATGCGCGAGCGCAGACTAACCTGTGCCAGTGATTGTGGCATCGCACTGCCTTGAACAACTAATCGTTTAGAAATCCAATGATCAGAATATGATCGACATATTCTTACTCTTCTTTTTTTGACGAGTATACATTTATAGTGAATTTGATTTAATTTATCTATTTCGTAAAACAGATAGTTATGTATGTACACTATGTTTAAAAATACTGTGTCTCATATCAAAGAATTTCCTTTTTTTTTCAATAGGACATGGATGGACGCCTGACAAATTATTTTCCCGTTCTTCATAAGAAAAATCCGATTCTGTCATATATTGTACGAGTAAATAACAAGTAATCGGATTCCCCAAGCGAAAAAATGCAATCGAGATACTTATTGACAATGAAGTTACTTCTAAATCTGCGCCTCGCAGACATATATGTACTTACCTGTATGGAAAAAGTGTAATAATAAATTATGTACAAGATGTTGTTATGCGCAAACAGAGCAGGGAACCACTTTTACTATGGTAACAACTCCGAAATTCCCTGCACTTTGCACGATATACTTATAATTATCATAGTCCAGATATTTTACCTACATCGCTCATCGCGAATAAGACAACGCGCGATTTCGTAGAACCCAAGAACACAACAAAGTTTTTTCTAAAGTCTTTCTGAGCGTGTTGTGGACGCGTGACCGATTTGCTGATGTTTATTTGGCTCAACGTATAAGCATTGCCACTCACTGTGACAATGCTGACAGCATGCTGGGTGTCATAATGTAACCTCTACAGAGATTTTAACAACTTGATGTCTTGTCAACTTTGATGTATTTCTCTAATAAAATAACATGAACTTAAAAGATGTTGATTTTATAATATTGGCGACGATTTAACGATTTTAAAATGGATGCGAACCAATTTCGCGAGTTTTTGAAACAGCAACAACAACTAACGGAAGTAGTGCGTATGTTAGCATTGCAACAAACCGAACGAGTACCATCGACATCAACAAACATCAACGATGATCTTAGTCGGAAGATAAGTAATTTTTCAAAAGATACATTTAACCCTGAAACAACTTCGATAAACGACTTCATAGAATATTTCGAGGCCAAGTGCAATATTTATGGAAGCGAGTACAAGAAAATTCAAAAAGACCTACTCGTCACATGTCTACCACCTGAAATATTTCACAAAATTAAAACGTCATTCATGAACACTTTCGAAAAACGCTCATATGAAGAAATTAAAGCAAAACTATACAGTTTTTACTCATCGAAAACAACTCGTTATAAGGCATTGACAGAGTTTTGGAATTGCACAAGGAAAGAAGGTGAGTCAATGGAAACTTACGCTAACAAAATAAAAGAACTAAGCAAAGATTGTGGTTACGAAGGGCAATTTTTAGAACGTCAGCTACGTGATCGTTTTGCTACTGGCCTCAACCACGAGTCATTAGAAATAGATCTAAACAGAAATGGCCAGAATTGCAAGATCGGGACAGCGATGGAAACATAATAGAAGTAACATTCGAACAAATTTTTGCAATTTCACAATCTAGAGAGCTTGCGGAAAACGATAACGCTAACATTAATATAACGGTACAACGTATCAAAGACAGAACTCTAAACAAATCTCCCACAAATAACTACAAACAACGAGTTCTTACAAAGGATCAATGCAAAAGGTGCGGAAAGAGGGACAAACATGAAATGACGGATTGCGTAGCAAAAAAATACATCTGCAAAGCATGCAATATGAGAGGTCATTTTGAAAGCTGTTGTTTAAAAACAGGCAGAGCATACATATCTTTCAGACGGAGTCCGTCAAGATCTTTTAGGCAGAGAAATGTCAACAATGTGCTGTCAAGAAGAAACGCCAATGCAGGAACAACCTCATATCCAACAAGCAGCTCATCTGATGACGACAGCGAATATAATTCAAATGTTCATAAAATTAATACTAACACCATGAGATGCAAAAAAATTGACACTCATATAAATGGGCTCATATGTACCATGGACTGGGACCCAGGTTCAATTTATTCAATTATCAGTACGGCTTTTTGGAAGAAAATCGGATCACCCGAATTAACAGCAGGACCAAAACTACGTGCCTACGGCGACCATAAACTAAAGCCTAAAGGTCTTACAGATGTTAGAGTGGAAGTACAAGGAGTACAGAAGATTTTACCTGTGGTTGTAATAAAAAGCGCCAACCCTATGTTATTTGGACTACAATGGAGTGAAATGTTCAACATGATTTTTCCTAACTCAGTCTATTCAGTTAAAACTCAAGCAATGTCACTTAAACAAATCATTGACGGAAACAAAGAACTCTTTAACGACAAGTTAGGAGAAGTAAAGAATTATGAGGTGAACATTCATATCAAACCTGGAACTGTACCGAAACATTTACCAGCACGACCGATTAAGTTCAGTATTCGAAATAACGTTGAAGCTGAACTCGAGCGACTTATAAACGAGGGAATTATTGAAAAGGTTGACCCCAATCAAACACCAATAGAATGGGCTACACCAACTGTAAACGTTGTTAAACCAAATGGGACGATAAGAATCTGTGGTGATTATCGTACCACCATAAACCCGGTGCTAGTAACACATACACATCCAGTACCTCAGTTTGATCACTTGAGACAACGGCTTGCTAACGGAGAGAAATATTCAAAAATTGATTTAAAGGATGCATACCTACAATTTAAATTAGCACCGGAATCAAAAAAATATTTGACAATAGCAACTCACAAAGGTTATTTTCAATATAATAGAATGCCTTTCGGAATAACAACAGCACCAGCTATTTTTCAACATTATCTCGAGAAAGTATTAGACAACATCTCCAACACAGCAATCTATTTCGATGACATAGCTATCACTGGACAAAATGACGAAGAACACCTGAAAACATTAGCAGAAGTTATGGATAGACTCAACAAAGCTGGAATGAAAGTGAACCTTAAAAAGTGCACTTTTCTTCAAAATGAAATCGAATACCTTGGACATACAATTAGCAAATCTGGAGTTAAGCCCACTAAATCTAAAATGGACGCTATTCTCAATGCGCCACCACCTGAAAACGTTAAAGAATTAAGATCTTTTTTAGGATTAGTTAACTTTTACGAACGATTCATACCGCATCTACATAGTATATGTGCAGAATTACACAGCTTGACCGGACATAGACAAAAATGGAAATGGACCAACAACGAAAACACAATATTTGAAAAAACTAAAGAGGCAATTACAAGGTCTAAACCTCTTATATCCTTTAATGAAGAACTACCTCTATTTCTAGCTTGTGACGCTTCAGAAAAAGGAATTGGGGCTGTCCTGTATCACACAATCAACGAAACTAAAAGACCAATCGCATTTGCATCAAGGAAATTAAAACAAGCGGAAAGCAATTATTCCGTCATAGATCGAGAAGCCCTTGCAATATTTTTTGGAATAACAAAATTTGATCAGTTTCTACGGGGAGCAAAATTCACACTGGTAACAGATCATAAACCACTTATACATCTACTTGGGACTAATCGAAACCTACCCAAGTTAGTCAACAATAGACTTGTTCGATGGGCTCTGGTAATTGGTAGTTACAATTACGACATAAAATATACAAAAGGTGAAAACAACATACTCGCTGATCCTCTATCAAGACTTCCCAATCCTAACGAACAACCATCCAAAGCAGAATCCTCAGTCAACAAAATTATTCAAAAAATTACTGAGACTATGATAAACGAAATAGCTATTAACGAAGAAACTATCAAAGACCAAACCAAAAAGGATACAACTCTACTAAAAACCATTCAACACATAAGAACAAATTGGAGATCATATAGATACGATGAACATTCATTACAAGCATTTTTTAAAAAACGTAACGAGTTATCGGTAGAGAACGACATCTTGATGTGGCAAGGTAGGATAATCATTCCGACCTCTATGAGAAAATTAGCACTGAAATACCTTCATAGGGGACATCCAGGGATATCAGCCATGAGGGCACTTGCAAGGTTCTATATATGGTGGCCATCACTTGAAGAAGATATTGATAAGATGCTTTATCTAAATGGATAGAAGTAAAACCAATGAACAAAACAACAACAGATAAACTGTGTGAGGAACTAGAAGACATTTTTACAACCTTTGGTTTACCTCAAATAATAGTATCTGATAATGGACCACAATTCACATCAGAAGTATTCAGAACATATTGTAAAAGGAGAGGCATCGTTCACATAAGATCATCTCCATATCATCCACGTACCAATGGGTTAGCAGAGCGTTTAGTGCGTACATTCAAAACAAGGATGTCTAGTGAACATAACATGAATAATGACCTAACAGAAAGACTCAGGAGTTTCTTATTCACGTATAGAAACACACCACACAACACTACCCTTAAATCTCCAGCTCAAAATGATGTTTGGAAGGCAACTAAACTGTATATTAGACAATGCCCGCCCAAACACGAGAGAAATGCTTCAAAACAAAGAAGTTAAAGCCAACATCCTGGCAGAACAGTCTCCAAATTACCGTCCGGGAAGTAAAGTTTTTGTTCGAACAAAGGAAGAGGCAAAATGGAAACCAGCAACTATTGAGAAAAGAACTCATAAATATTCATTTGTGATAAAAACACCTGAAGGAATTTTAAGGAGGAGGCACGCCGATCACATAAGGCCAAATAACACTCAGCAGTCTCCACAAACTGAATCAACACCATTTCAGACACCTCGAACAAATTCACCTCAGACGCAACCTTCAACTGTACCAGACCCGGACCCGACTGTAGCAATACCTCCCGCAACACCATCCGCAACACCTCCCACAACACGCAGAAGTATGAGGAACATCAGGCCACCTCGCCGTCTCATCGAAGATATGTGAATGGGGAGGAATGTCATAATGTAACCTCTACAGAGATTTTAACAACTTGATGTCTTGTCAACTTTGATGTATTTCTCTAATAAAATAACATGAACTTAAAAGATGTTGATTTTATAATACTGGGCACGCTGCCAGCTGGCAGTGGGCTTGAGCATTTGGATTATCTTTAGACCTTCAAGGGTCTGTGGATGATCCAAATGCTGTTTATGTAGTTTTAGCTTATGTAAGTAGTGATGCATTTTGTTGTAGCTAATATAGGCACTTGCCATTAAAAAAAACGCAATTATATGTGTTTGACCTAGGATGAAGCGTCGATCACAGATGAAGCGAGAGACGCGGGTGCAATGCGCAACAAAATGAACTTTAGTGAAGTTTACTGCAACATCCTAAATTACGATTATACTGCAAGACGAACAAATTGTACTCGGCGGCATAATAGATGCACAGCGCCTGCTGAGTGCTGACGCTCCCGCTTCGTGTCGTGTCCCACTTCCCACGTGTTGGTGTTGCTTTACTAAAGGCACAACATAGCTGTAGGTATAGTATATTTTATTCATCATTATGACCAACTTTTACTATGGGACCAAACCAGAAATTGTAAAAAAAACAGCTGATACATCGAAAGTCAAACACATTTTAACCGGCTTCAAAAAAGGTGGTTCTCAATTCGACTCGACCAAGATGTTATTTTTTGTATTTACCTATGTTACGCGATTACATTAACATTGACATTATTATTTTTTCAGACTGCTAAGATTTATATAATTATGATTTTCTTTTGTTTGTAAATTTGACGTACCTTATGTAACATACGTAGTTATAAGGTCAATAAAAATTCTAATTCTAATTACTCCGCCAATTATGAACCGATTTTGTCGATTCTTGTTTTGCTTGATAGACCATACTTTTGCGCTTGTACCATTAAAATTTGATCGAAATCGGCTGAGTAGTTTTTGAACATCAACAAGAATGTAAAAATTACTACACCGATACCGATGATACTCGTACATCGATTCGTGTGAACTATTCGAATTTTTTACACGGTTGAAGTTGGTTGGGTCATTTTCGGCGAAAAATAATTATTGTACCAACTGCTTTTTGCGATTTCAGGGATGGTCCATAACAAAAGTTAGACATTATCATAAGAACAATGATGTACAAAAATACATCCGTCATAAAAATACAATACCTACTGTCAGTTTGTGCACTTAGCAAAACAAAAACACCTTGTAATTACAATGCTCCTTTATTTAGAAACTGCTGCTAAGTATACTGTCCCTATTCAACAACATGAATAATGAGTCAGCCTCTCGAGGGAAATGTCCGCAAATACCACAATGAACATTTAAATGCAACCATATACACTGAATTTTTATGCAAACAACAACAATCAGTCGACGACGTCCAGCAACAAATGTGAATGAATAATATAATTCGTCAAATCTGAGTCACGCACCCGCGCCGTATCAACAATAGGCATTACGGTTTACCCATTCACATTTACTTGCCTTTTAGGTATTTGACTGTAATTCTCACACTTTACACGTAATGAAGGAAAATCATAATTTAATTAAGTGATGTGCAATTAACAATATTAATTTATTTGTAGATTAAGAGTAAAACAGTGTAGTTTATTCGGTTTACATTTTCTTGAAATGATTTCATAAACAATGTAAAATAATACATAGCGCCCTAATGACTTTCATTACTGTCTAGTACCTAAGTGTTTCATTAGAGTCTATAAAAGCCTAGACGATGATGGCCCAGAGTACAACAATGTATTCGATGGTTTGATTTTATGTGTCGCATGTCGTCTAAAAGCCCAGTGAACTTCTCTATCAATCTCAATGAGCTTAGTTGCCAAAGAGAGAGAGCCATACAAATGTGTGAACGTTTCTACTTGTCTATTTGGTACAAGATCTAGCGCTAAGCAAGCGAGACTAACTCTTAACTACCTAACTTTAAATCTAACAAACAAAGAAGGTAACCGTGGTTGCTGAAATAGTTAAACTTCCTTGCAGTACCTGTATTGAATCAGCTGCGAGTAGCGGACGCAGGAAGAATATTTTCCCACCTTACGACACAACAACCTAATGAAAATCATAATCGAAAGAAAAGTAAAAAGAAAGAGAAAAGAGCAAGGTCAGGAAGAGCATTATTAGGTCAAAATACAAGTAAAATGTACACGTCATGTCGTACAGGAAGGTGAAAACACTACCGGAAGACGTGAGCGTGAGGCGTGGAAATTACTTCACCGACAAGATAAGTTTTGACTGAATGAACACAATATAGTAAATAAGTAAGTAAGTTCGTATAAACCAACCAACCAAACCAGCTGGTGGGTTTCCATAACTCACATATGTCAACATTGTGTTGTTATTTTTAGATGAGGTTAATTTTACTTAAATTGTAATTGTTTATTTATTTTCCTTGGTATTCTTGGATTAATGATTGGTTAGTTTGTGATGAATGGTCGCGCGACCAATCATTAATCTAAGGTTATTTATTGTTTTTAACTTTATTGTTAATGATTTGAAATGTGCTTAGATTCATGACGTTTCAAAAGTGTATCTTTTGTACTTAATTGAAATAAATATATTTGAACTTGAACTTATAGGCCGGGTGGCTAGCCCTGGTGTCAGAGTTTTTAGGCCGCCTGAAGGCCTCTGATTTGGCCAAATCTGAAATGTAAAATTAAATAGAAAATGTAAGTAAATACTACCTGACATAGCCTACTCGATTATCGTAGCCAACTCGATTTTCGAATAAAACCTCTTTACAATGCCCATATTTGTTCTAAGTAAAGAAGTTTCCATACGAATTTCTTTTCTAAAAGACATTTCAAATTTTAATTACTTTAATCCCTAGAGAGTTTCATACAACATTATTACCCTGCCATAGCCCTCAAGATGGTGTGAAGATTTGACTTGTTTTACGTTGAGATTGTATGACATAAATTATAATAATTATATCTCACTCTAGGGATTAAAGTAAGTAATTAAAATTTGAAATGTCTTATTCGTATGGAAACTTCTCTACTTAGAACAAATGTGGGCATTAAAAATGACCAATTATTGGTCATTTTCGAGCAGGTGGTATGAAAATGCATTTATAACACTCATCACCTTCAGATCAGTTTGATCATAACCCAATAAGTGATTGTCCAGATAGGTATGTTATACTTGTTTCGACATCATAATTTTGAAAAGAATCAAGTTCTTGAAATCGTTTATCATTGCTTTTCATATTTTATGGCAGGTAATGAATTACGAAACCGGATTACAGATCAATTTACGATATTCATCATTTTCCGGGGAATCCCCTAGAAAAATGATATCAATTTAGTTTAATGTTGGATGTAACCAAAGATCGTAGCGTCAGCTTATACAATGTTATCATGAAAGTGAATGTCGCAGAAATGCAGACACGTATCAAAACAATCTCCAATTACCAGATACCTAGTAATATTATGAGATAAATTTAATCGAACCGATAGTACATTAATGCATTAGGTACTAAATGCCAAATTGCATACTCACAAAAATAGAGTAATAAAATGCCCCTTGCATGTTATTAATGACAAGCGACCCGCCCCGGCTTCGCACAGGTGTAATATACATATAAA
This sequence comes from Hypomecis atomaria, assembly GCA_964007245.1. Lineage (NCBI taxonomy): Eukaryota > Metazoa > Arthropoda > Insecta > Lepidoptera > Geometridae > Hypomecis > Hypomecis atomaria. Next base: position 3,327,433 of record OZ023281.1, read on the forward strand.
CCTTCCTCTTGAATCACTCTACGAGTATCTATTAAAAAAACTGCATCAAAATCCGTTGCGTAGTTTCATAGATATAAGCATACATGAGGACAGACAGCGGGAAGCGACTTTGTTTTATACTATGTAGTGACTTTACTTATTCATTCAGGTGCATTGTTATCTACTGACATAGATTAATTAATAATTTAATCTATGCCTACTGAGGAAAATAGAAAATTAAGTTGCCTGGATTTTTGAGGGCAGCCCTCAAATTAGGCTAGTACGTACATCCACAGAACAGCAGAACTCCCTCTTCAGTGAGTACTATCCTATTATAACTCCTTGATTAAGTAATAAAATGAATGTAAGTAGTGCATTTCGGAAAAGAAACAAAACTTGCAACCTTGAGAAACGCTCACTCATCCAATCCAGCAGTGCAGTGCTTACAAGCTCATGAATAATAAGTAACAATCAGAATATTCATGTCATACCTACATAATCTGAATAGTGACCTTGTCTGAGTGGAATACAGTAGGTACAATCACAATACAGTCTGGCTCAAGTAGGTACTATACCTAGAAGTACAGAGGGCCGCCCGTCTCACACTCACACGGTAGCTGATTGAAAGCGACAGACAAATTATAAAATTGCTCGTCCATCAGTACAAGAACTCAGTGCAACTGTGTATAAGACTGGTTTGAATAAAGAGCAGATGAATAGGGCAACATTTGACATTTTGCTAATTATCCTAAATTAAACACGCTGAATTAATTAAAGCGGTACTCTACTTGTATTTTTATATCGCGGAAACAACGAAGCTGTTTTCGATAAGGATATTTTCGATGCAGTTTTAAATTCATAGGTACGTAAGCGCACCGCGGTCGATTTCTTCGAAATCCAACTCTGTAAATAAATCAATCGAGGTTATGTTTGTTTCATAGGAATTGGTAAGTACATAGTTTTATACTACGACCGCAAGCTTAATCTGAGAATCATTTTCCTTGTTTTGCTTTTTATTAACCCCCGACGCAAAAGAGGGGTGTTATAAGTTTGACTTGTCTGTTTGTCTGTCTGTGTGTATGTCTGTCTGTCTGTCTGTCTGTAGCATCATAGCGCCCGAACCACTGAACCGATTTCAGTTTAGTTTTTTTTGGATGAAAGGAGACTTAGTCGAGAGTGTTCTTAGCTATGTTTTATAAAAATCGATTGAGCCGTTTAAGAGTTATGGTGGGTTAAAGTGGGGATGGTAGAACCAAAATTCTACAAATGTGCCCAAAATGGTTGTCAAATGAAAGATAAGACATTTTATCAGTATTTTTTTATTTTGTCGGGGGTTTTTTAAATTTTTAATTTAAGTTTTTACTTTACGACTAACGCTAAGCTTACTATTCAATAAAGTCTCTAAAATGCATCGAGTAGTTCACGGTTAATAAGGGCCTTCCACTCCTTGTTGTAAAGCTAAGCAAGAATTCCTTAGCTATTAATCCATTGGTCTCGATCCGGATCAATTGAATAAACGCGGACAGAGGAGTGGTGGCGATGGCGTGGCGATCACCATTATAACCATTTAGCGTTCCTGCGATGTTATGTAAATAGGCCGAGGCGCAGGCCGGCCGCTCGCCGCCGCTCGCCGCCACATTCTCGCTGCTCGCAGGGTCACGGCCGAACGTACGCCCCATGCCCTCAGCCCTAGCTCATTACCTACGCTAACTACGTACGTCATTAATCCTACAAGGTAATTGCTGGGTGCTGGAAACTCGCCCGCTTTATTGGCGCCACCAATGAAAATATTCACGGCTGGCAGATTGTACAATTAATATGCAAAATGTTTTCTAGTCAAGTTAGGAATCGAAATTCCCGAATTTATCAAGCGGTAATTGTAGTGAACCAGACGAGGTATGGGTAATAATGGTTAATTACATTCATATACCGAAACCGCAACATTGACCGCAAAGATCAAATTAAATTCATAATTATGTCTAAATAGGTAATAAGTACGTGATCACGTATCACCGCCATAGGTATATTGATTCTGTATTAGGTATCATGAGTCAATTTGGCAAATATATATTTATTACAACGCTCTCGACGCTGGTATAGGTAGAGCTGTAGGTAGAGCCCAATTGAAATGTAACAAAATCTCGGCCTCTGACGCACGCACGCGTCCACCCGTCGATCGAACGCAATTATAATAACGATAAAATGAAAATACCAACGACAATCGAGGCTAAATTGTATAGCAATCTAAACAAAACGGTAAAAAAATATTAGTATAGTAAGCAATGAATGTATGACAGACTTCCGCACACAGCTTTCCAAACCAATACGAGCATAAGTTTATAAGTAGAGCTAAAGATTTAAGAGTGACGAAGAAAGGATGATAAAATATTTTCCGTTTGCTGCCCGTAGTAGATAGGGTACGGGCACCAGTAGTCAGCCCCGCACCAGTAGTCAGCCTTTTCCAGCTAATAACCTATAGGAATAGCGTTCTATTGCAAATTAACCAATCAAGTCACTTTTAAAAACAGCTGTGCCTTCTCATTGGTCGGTTTGGAACATCACATTGACGCTGTGTGGCTGCAAGAAACAGTACATTGAGTCCATTTCGACGTCGTCGCTTGTCGTGACAAGTCGCGGCGTGCGCGCCAAAATTTTCTTAGTGGGAAGTGTCTGAGAAAAAGGTGAGTTATAGCGATTTATTATTAACTTTTATGTCATGTTTTATTAAAATATACTGTAATTACATTTTTCACATCAAAATCAAATAAGTAATAGAACAGTTTCTTTATAGTTATTTAAATAACGAGGTGGCTGACTACTGGGTATGCGTTTTTTGTACATTAACCAGTGGTCGGCCATCCCCGGCTGAGTACTAGATTTTATGCTTTATTTTAAGTCGGAGTCTTATTGGTATCATTTTAGAGTTAAAAATTCATCCTTTAATTTAGTATAACCATGTCATACATAATTTCATCAAAAAACCAGTAGTCGGCCGCCTAACTAGATACGTTCAAACTACGGCTGAGTACTGGTGCGGTTGGACCCAGTGTTCAGCCGTCAGTAACTTACGCTGCTTAATTTATTGATTTATTTAATTAGTACCTACCTACCAAGTAATTTTTTAGTTTATTGGCATTGTTTATTTGTTTCAGTTCCGTATGTCTCTTTCGAGGCCCATATTACAATACCCTGAAGACAAACTAACCCAAGCTTTGGACGCTATCAGAAATGGCATGCCAATTAGAGAAGCTAGTAGGAACTATGAGGTTCCTCGAGGCACAATTCAAGATAGACTTCATCTTCGAGTTCCTGAAGGTCCTAGAAAAATGGGACCCGACTCCATCCTCAACAAACTAGAAGAAGGGGAAATTGCAACGTGGCTGAAAGACATTGCAACTTGTGGTTTCGGAATGAAGCCTGACAATTTATTTAATACTGTCCAGGACATGATGATTGAAGACGGCAGGCCCAATCCGTTTGTAAATGGAAGACCAGGCAAGAAGTGGATGAATTCTTTTTTCAAACGTAACAATATGTTTTCAATGAGAACACCTGAAGCTATTTCAAAGGGAAGAGCAGTAATCACTGAAGAGAGTATTAGAAAGTGGTTTGAGAAACTCACAAATTACCTAACAAAAAATCAAGCACTCGACGTGTTAGAAGACCCAAAAAGAATTCTAAACGGTGACGAAACAAGCTTCATGCTTTGCCCAAAAACCGGAAAAGTGATAGCACCCCGAGGATATAAAAATGTATACCAAATAGTAAAGGGCAAAGAAAAGGAAGCAGTCACCGTTTTAGCATTTTTTTCCGCTATGGGCGATATTTTACCTCCCTGTGTAGTTTTCCCATACATCAGACCCCCCAAAGATGTTATAAATAGCATGCCTGATGGTTGGTTCCTCGGTAAATCAGACACTGGTTGGATGAAGGCAGACATTTTCTACGATTATATATCTAAATGCCTATCCAAGTGGATAGATGAAAACAAAGTGAAAAAACCGGTGCTTGTTTTTGTCGACGGCCACAAAACTCACATGACAATGAATCTCAGTAAATACTGTCACGACAATAACATCATTTTGTACGCACTGCCACCCAATACAACACATCTGATGCAACCGGCAGATGTTAGCGTTTTTAAACCACTAAAATCAGAATGGGCGAAAACTGTTCATGATTGGTGTTCACAGCCACAAAACGCTAACACTGTGTTGACAAAATCTTCATTCTGTCCATTGTTAGGAAAAGTACTATGCAAAGAATCTCTGAAAGAAGCCATCAAAAATGGATTCCGTAAGTGTGGCCTTTTTCCATTTGATCCAAGTGCAGTAGATTATTCAAAATGCGTGCAAAATATTTTAGAGAAAAAGAATGCATCTGTCAGCAAGATAACTTCACCAACTAACCTCGAGAAAGGAGATTTTGACATTGCGTCAAAAGTTTTAAAGCATTTGGGCAACGATTTGACCGCAAGAGGTGTTGATGTGAATGTTGTACTCGAAATTGTTGAAAATGCCAAACTCATTGAAGGATTAAATAATACAGTAAGCAGTAATATCACAGAGAGAAGAGTTGAGGATAATGAACAAAGCGTAATAGTTGAGGAAAGAACAGAACCTGGATTCACAGTTACGAATGCCAGTCTTATTATCTGAGAAACTGAAAAAAATGGAGCCAAAGAAGAATTATCCGTAATTAGAACTGAAGAAGAAAATAAATACCAAAAAGAGATTGAAATAGAAAGTTATAGAACTAGGAAAGACAATAAAGAAGATGATAAAAGTAAGTCAAATACATCACAATCCGAAATACTAGATACTGATACTAGTAATTTAAATAATCTGGCACTTGGCGAACTCACTTTTCTTAATAACAATTTATTGGACAATGATATTCATGTGAGTACATTCGAAGTCAATGACAATTCAATATTAGTACTACCCATCGGGGACAACTCTCCGATCTCAAGAAGTGAGCCGACGTGTCATCAAAAACCTAAGACTGATTTTGTGATACAAATTCAGTCGCCGAAAGTATCACCTTTTGTTCGAAAGCATCTCATTATACCGTCACCAATAAAGAAAACTGCAACTCCTAGAGTAATGAACAGAATTGGAGCAATATCTTCTGAAGAATGGAGACAATTTGAAGTTTTGAAAGAGGAAGAGAAACAAAAAAAGAAAGATGCAGTTGAAGAAAGAAAGTTACAGAGACAAAAGAATAAAGAAGAAAAGCAGAAACAAAAAAATGAAAACAAGAAAAAAAAAGCTGCTAATTCTACCAAGCGTAAAGTGAAAGGACTTACTACAAAGAAGAAAGATGATGATTCTGACCCAGAATTCATTGTAAAAAGCACAAAGAAAAGAAAATTAAATGAAATGAATGATAAAACAGAACAGACTAACTGTGATTTAGTGGAAGTTAAACCAAATAAGATTAAAATCCTCAGTGATATACTTATAACACCTGGAACTCCTGCGAAAGAAACTAATAAAGAAAATACACTTCTGAAAAAAATAGTTAATCGTAGAGAAACCTTTAGAAATGAAGAAGAACTTGAGAATTTTTTAAATAGTAATTTTGATGATGAATAAGTTAATTTAGTTTCTTGTGATATTAGAGTACCTAACTAAGGTCCTATTATTTAATTAAGTTCATTAAGTTCCTAGATAATTAAGCTTAAAACTATTGATCTCATGAGAGGCTGACTACTGGTAGCAATATGGCCGAGTACTGGGTTGTGACGGCTGAGTACTGGGGAAATGTGCCTTATTTTGATAAACACTTTATTTTCAATACTTATTATAGAACAATATGATATCTGGTAATTTCATAACAAAGTTTAATAAATGATTAAGTGAATGAGTACAAAAGGTTTTTGATTACTATTTTTAATAATTTTCTATACATATTTAAACTTGCGCTTTCCACTAAAAGGCTGACTACTGGTGCCCGTACCCTACTACCATTAATTTATTTTGGTTGTATTTCTGTAAGTACCTGTTCTTATGTGACTTCCGATCGACTAAACGGCTTGTCCGATTTGGGATTGCAAGGTGTCTTTAGGTGTGTCATCCTTGTATCCGGCGTATAATGACTCATAAGATATATTTTACTGTCGGTTTTTTGACTTTAGTTAAAAGTAAATCTTAGTTATTATTTATGTCTAAAAACTGTCTAATTTACGAACGTTTAAATAATAATTAGAAAGGTGTATTCGTTTAAATTTACTTAAAGTTACACGTATAGCAGAGATATACTGTTTGTTTGTCGAGTAGTCGATTAGAGTTATCGTTGGGATTCCCAAACGTCGAAAACTGCGTGAGGAAGACTGTAAAGACGAGGCTTTCCGAGAACTCATTTACATTAAAGGCACATAACATAGCAGCGGCGCACTGACGGTAGCAATATGACAACGGTCATCCGATAATGTTGCCAAGTTACATACTTATTGCTACTTCGAATTCAAAACAAAATTAAATGTTCGAGTACAGTACATGTTCGCTTAAAATAGCATGAGTTGTGACGTCGCTTGATTCATATAGGCTTCTAAAATTAAACAAGTACAATTTACAAAGTAAAACAAGGTAGGTAGGTAGGTATAGGCTAATACAATAAAATTACGGAGAAAACCTGAATTACGTCACGACTACATGACATGCAATTTTGATGTCGTTGAACATATTTACGGTTTTCCTACTGTATTTCGCTCACATCTATTTTACTTTTATAGCGAAGTGATCATTATGTGTGCGGTAGAGCGAGACCAGCTCATCACCTGTAAGCTGCCGATGACCACTACAAATTATATTGTCTGTGGCATAACTTCATGCACCGTAGCGTAGGTAAGGTACATAACAAATGTCTAAGCACGCCTGCACAGTTAATGGTATCTTTACCGTGTCATCTGTTAAGAGAACGTAGCGCTGGTACTTTATCTTTCGTATTTTCAGTTTTTAAAGCCTCTAAAAATCTTTTATTAGGAATTTAAATGGATATATTTTCAAACTGTTATCATCGTCACAATCAGTTCAATAATTTTGTCAAAATTACAATAAAAAACTAGAGTAAAATATTCCATGCAAATAATTTTATTTGAAGTCGGTTGTGCTGTGTTAAAACAAATCAACAGTAAGGTACTTGTCAAAATCAGACATACTCACATGACAATTTATTTCTAGCACATATTTGTAATTATTGTACGTTTTAACTTATTGTAATATTGTCCATACGTTTCCTTGCATCCAAGAGAGGTTGTTTGGAAGAAATGGCTTTTAGCGATAAGACCGCCTTTTGTGCCTTTTCTGTCTTTGTTTTTTTTGTTATTTGTTGGTGTCAATAAAGTGTTGTTGTTGTTATAAATACCTCAAGATCCAGTTTAAAAAAACCATGCGCGAGTGAGACAGCTCGTCAAGAGAGCAAAGTAGATTCCTAGTTCTTTACAAATGAAGCAACGCTACGTGTGGAATGGGTAATTTTTTGCAAAGTTGAGCGGCTGGCTGCCGCCTTCGCCGCCGCCTCAGCTGACAGGCGCCGTGACGACGCGCGGTCGATAGTCAACGGCGACGGATCAAGGACCACCGCCCACATGTAAACATAGACAATGCGGACAAAACACCTTGTTTTCTACGTCTCGGAAATAATAAGAACTTAGCTCCTAATCATTACAGGTAGGTAATACTTACCTATCTCAGAGTATAAGATACGTATGTTAACGTATCTTATACTCGTAGATACGCAGGTATTACCTGTAATAAGACAACGTTTATGCGCGTCATATCCGACTTATTTTACATACAATACATCTCAGATGTTTGCTGTTTTAGTACCTACTTCCTGAAATCAATTATTTATTAATGAAATTAATTAAAAAAATATCAGAAACCTAAACTGTAAAATGTGACGTATGTTTATGGTACTATAGATAAAAGAAGAATCATCAAAGGACAGTCAATAAAAAACAGTCAAAATGACTAGGCGGTACTCTTTTTTGTATTGCGTAGGTAACCGATCAATAAAAAAATGCTTTTCATAAATGAAAATGTGGGTTCAGAAAAACCGCAGGCACCAAATAATGTAAAAATAGATTGTATGCGTGGGGTGCATTAACCCCACAGCCTCCGCTGGAGCCGAGGGGCGCCGCCCACCAAACGGGCGGCGAAGGGCGGCGCCCACGCATTGACGCACTGCCACCTATCAGCCGTCAATGAACATTACAGCTAGTCTCTCGGTTTTTAAACCTTAAGATCGTACATGGACCTGAATCCCGTAATGATGTGAAAAATAAACTAGTAACTAAGTAAATCGAACCTGTCTTTATAACTAGCTGTCGCTATCACCATAGAGGACTTGATATTAATTTGGTAGAGCCTGTTCTACGTTAAAATACAAAAAAAAAGTTTTCATAAAAAGCAAACAAAATTTTGATAAATCACTTATAAATTTGATTAAGCGGCGTATTAAACGTTACGTGTCTACTCCTGGTGATTGCACTTAAGTTCGCTCACGCTTACTCTCAGTCTCCCCATTAGTCTCTAATTACATTATCGTGGGGCAATGCATTAGCTTACAATAAAGTTAGGGCCGTGTTGTCTGTCACAATTACTGCGTAGTGGCGCCGAGCGTGGTGGGGCGAGAAATTATACGCCGGATATGGAGTACACTTGAACTGCAACCACTATTTCTGGATCGGGGCCAAAACTCTCGGGAGGGATTCATCGTCCTACCGATTCCCTAGTTCGGAGAATAAAACGATTCGCATTTTTACAGCACGACTGTATCTTGACCAACTTTTTTACTAGCTAGAGTTAGCAAATAACTCTCGAATGCTATACGACTTAAAATAGCAAAACAAAGTCCCTACTTGAAAACTTCATTCCTATCTAAATATTACACTTACTCTACTTAACGTATCATTTTCAAAAAATCATTGCTATTATTAAAGATTTTGATTAAAAAAAATAAAAACAAACCAAACCGTAATTTCGATAAAACTTATAATACCCATTCATGCAATATTCTGCAAGCAAACTGTTCGACAATGACAGAAAACTGGTGGCGTAGCGTGCTCTAATTAAAAGGCAATGACTCCCGAGAGACCGTCAGTCATTATTACATTCGCCATAGCAATAGCGTCATAGCAAGCAAAACTTAGTTTACATGCTGACATTTCTCATTTCATCGCAATAAACAACTCGCAAGTGGGCTGGAATTGTCTACCGTTTTGGTATTACCTATGTTGATACATTTCTATTTTCAGAACGTTACGTGTCCGCGTCGAGCTCTTTAGGAAAATCAATTTAAAACCCATTTATGGACTTCAATTGTCGCTACATGATGAATAACTCACAATTCCTACAAGTTTGTTTCTATCTTACATACTCGTATTAATAAACATTCATGCATAATTGGTATTTTGATCTAGTAATAAGTACTATAAATGTAACTGTGGTAATTTTAATTATATTCATTGTGGAGCAAAGATGACTCTAAAAATAGCACAATGAATACACAAGCTGATAACTAGATGTGAATGGATGTACTAGACTGGATCAATGTTGGGTTGGGACTATGAATCAAACTATAAATAGATTTTTACTACGATTTTGAAAATTCCAAACTTACCTATCCTGCTTTCAAGCAGAGACGAACGCTTAAAATCTTTACAGCGAACGTATTTTAATTAACTTTTAGGTTACATAAGTACAACTAGGAAGTCATATTATTTGTTAGAGAGCTTTTAAATTGTCTTATGTAGGTATATACGTACATATTACTAGTAGAAAATCGAGCACAAACAAAATCAAAACACTGACTGATAAAAACCAGATCCAACTTTCAAATTCTTTTGTTTAGCCGTCGGTGTGTGATTAATGTCTCGTGTAATTTCATTCAATGGATTTTAAAGTCCGACCCGTAGAGACTATAAATAATCTATGGCGTAGAACAATGGTATAATCCATAGTTCTTGCCTGTTCGGGGGCCGTGCATCGACCCCTGCACATAAATAAAATGTCCGAAACCACGAGACAGCCAAAACACGCACTAATCTGCAGATGTAGAGTCATATTTACAAAGTCCAAATAATAACAATCACAACTTTGAGTTACTTCTATAAAATCGATAAAAGTGCTCTACAAAGCTGTTGCTGAAAGATTTTTTTTTCTATTTTGTAGAATCAGAATCAATATTTATGCAGTCTGAAATAATTTTGCTTGGTAAAATATATTTTGACGCGCAGAGAGGGCTAGCTTATCAGCGCCCGTTGTGCAACTAAGTTATTTGAAGCGATGTTGCAATATCTTTTAACAACGTTTTAGATGTTTTAACCTACTTTTCAGCACTTCCTGAGATAACGCGACATTCTATAGTTTGTCGCAAACAAATCTAGTATTTCCCCAGAGCAAAGTTCATCATCCGCGTTCGTGACATGACACACGCAACACAATCATAACAAAGCAGATATAGTTATGAACGACGGATTGTTATATGGTATCTGTTGGCAATCTCGCACATGTTGTAAATAACATGAATAATTTTAATTCCCCGCCATGATAACGTAAATAGAGCGAGAACTATGCCGCATACATAATTATTTGCCGTATGCGGCGCACACGCAATCGCAGTGAAAAAAATTACATTAGCATAGAGCCTGGTTTGATGCGAACGTTCGCGATTTTTAATTGGTTTTCATCTGTATTCGGATTATTCGGTTGATGCTAATGAGCTGGCAAATATGAGAAGCAGATTACTTGTTAAGTGACGTTGTGTTCCGGTCCTAAGACATCATCACAATATGATTTGATTTTATAAAGGATGTGGCACAGTTTGAATATCAATATGAACTAAAATTGTCAAAAAAATGAAACAACTTGTCGCGGCGCGGCGTAGTGTTCTTTGTATTGTAACGCAGTTAACTCAAAACAAAACGCGCTACGACGGCGGTAATATGCAAAATACGACAATAATAACTCAATATAGTATAGGTAAGTATAAATGAGACCAATCGTGTAAATCAGATTTTTTTGCTAACCATGTGATAGTAGAATAATCACAGCGCAATCTGTTAGGCAGTGGCTATCACGGCGTGGTATATAGATAGACATGCAGACACAAGTAGATGAGGCTCAGGGCTTATCTTTCGCAGGATACGTTGCCTCTTCCGTCGACCGATGAGATAGCGGCACTACGCGTCCCCCACCTCTCCAACATCTCAGCATAATACAAATGTTTAATAAACATACCATTCAAAGGGTGCACTCTATCTAGATCTGTTGCTGATGAAAAACTGAAGAGAGGCAGAACAGGCTATAAACTTAGAAGAAATGTGGAAATAAAACTATTTAGGAATTTTAAATCTAATTACATTAGACAGAGTGTGGGATTTTTTAAGTTAAAAAATTTCTGTTAAAATATTTTTTGCAGAGATATACGCAAAAACGCCTAAAATTTCAGTATAGAAAAAACAAGTTGTTAAGAGATACAAAAAATAATCCTGTAAAAAGCCTCAACTTTGAATTTGTAAGCAACAAAAGTTTCGCAAGAGACTAAAATGTAGAAGCCTACATTTCTTGAAATCGTGAAAAAGCTGCGAAATTCCAAATCACGTGCCTTCATGTCGACATTCCATGTATGGTAGGTATACCATGGGAGGTATAAATGTTGGTTGCGTGTCCCCATTGTATCCATGCCGGTCAATTAGCAACCCTTAATAGTGGCCATTCAGCACGCGACCCGCGTGAATGAACCCAGGGAGAACGGAGAAAGATTACAAACAGGGTAGTTTGATGTGAAATATCTTGAAGAGAAGCGGTACTAAGAAAAGATCAGCTGTAATAGTCAGACGTTTGTATCTCTAGAAAACGTTATTGCTGAGAATTCATATTTCATGGCTTTGTGGGAAAGAACCCAAATAGCTCTATGTCACGAAAACATCCCGTTTATTATGTAATAGGATATGGATATTTAGTAACAGAAGATACAATACAATAGTAACGGTTTTGTGAATTAGATATTTCGTAGTAAGAACGTAGCCCTCGCCATGTTTAGATCGGAATATATACTTACACCGTTATCCCTTTGTAGAGTTTGCAAAAACAAGAGTTTTTAGCACAACGAGCTTCGTAGCGTTCGTAGCTAAATCAGAAATAGAAGTTTATGAGGAAACTTATTTTAAAGCTTTCATAGATATTTTACCTACCTTGGCCGTGCCGGGCCCGAAACTTAGGGGTAGGTAAAGATACTTTTTAGGGTTCCGTAACCAAAGGGTAAAAACGGAACCCTATTACTAAGACTTCGATGTCCGTCTGTCTGTCACCGGGCTGTATCTCATGAACTATGATAGCTAGGCAGCTGAAATTCTCACAGATGATGTATTTATGTTGCCGCTATAACAACAATTACTAAAAACAGAATAAAATAAATATTAAAGGGGGGCTCCCATACAACAAACATGATTTTTAGGAGTTTTTTGCTCGCTATTAATAACGGGATGAGGAATGGGGTTCCTATACGGTACGGAACCCTTCGTGCGCGAGTCCGACTCGCACTTGGCCGATTGATGTAAGTAGGGACATAACGTCTTGGACCCTTCTGAAAAAATACTATAATAGGATTTTGTGAATTGCGCTTCAAATCAGTTATGCGATTCAGTGGAGTAAATCCGTCATTCACAGAATTGATAGGACAAATGGTGTGGGCGGCGGAACTCATCGCTTACGAGTATACCCAATTTAGGTATTTATGTGCGAGTATATCTCGTAATTCTTGTGTCTTTGGATCGACGTTATAAACTTGTAAAACAATTTTGAATTGTGCAAATAGTGCTTTCTCATGTTATAATTACCAACATCGCCCTAGGACGTCTGCAGCTGGACGTAACCTATCAATACCTCGGAGAAGAAATTGGTTGTACAATAATATCATCAAATCGTTGGCTGTTCGCAGCTGACCAAGCTGACCTACCGCGCTCTCTGTCAACTCGCTTAATTATCTACAAATATCTACATTTTACGATGTAATATACGGTTTGCAGTTTTAAAGTAGCCACAATTTTACAGTTTAGTTAAATAACTAATCTATAGGTGCCATACATTTGAGAATTACATGTTACAACCTGAATTTGCAATGTGCGAACATACGAATATTTTCCCTTTCCGTGAATATGCGGGTGGCAAGTACAAAATACAAAAAAAAGTTAGTGACAGGCTTATGTTTCCTGTACTAAACAGAAAGTTTGAATATCGCGTGGCGGTTTGTGATCAAAGCAGTAAACACACGCTGCGGTCACCGTGAGCGCGCAGCGACCGCAACGACAAAGTCTGTGCTAAGTGTACGCCCCGCTGAGAGTTTTTAAGAATAATTAATTTTTAATTTTCCTTTTACAGTTAACACACACTATCATTACCTACAACAAAGTCTTCACAGCCTAGTTTTTCGTAGAAGTGCATAATTAAGTGTGCAAGAAATCAATTTTAACACCGAAGTACCTAATGGTATAGCGTGGCAAGAAATGTTGCATTGAGTTTCTGTCAAGACCTTATCAGACAAGAATACAAGTTTTCTACGAAGTCTATCGCCACCTCCGCTGCGTAATTTACTCACAAGCTGCCATGCATGCCACCGGCATGAATACGCAATAAGCAAAAACAGCATGAATATGGCAATTAATAGTAATTGAAGCTACGTCGTCTAATGCACAGGTGCTCCCATCCCATGGATTATGTTTCGTAGTACGTTGCTCTCCCTCCACTGCACTACAGCCCCACTACCCAAGCCTAGAGCTACTGGTGTCGGCCGCTCCATCATCACCAGATCGGCAGTAGCGCCGCATGTACGCATAGGCGTAAATTACGAGTATTTCAAAACATTCATTGCTTCTACGTACTCGGCTAATTGGTTTCGTGTTAACTGTTCACGATTGAAGTCTATGATTTGTGTAGAGAAAGCGGCTCAATGCACGTGGGACAGAAAGCAACGATGATTATACATAATTCGAACATCAGCGTGTATTTTCTGGGGAGGGTCAATCAGGGAAATAATTACAAGTTCGGAGGGTCGGAGGGCCGAGCCCGCAGTGACAACCCAGGAGAGCGCCGGCGGCAATCCAAGCCGGAATTATCATACCTACGGAAGGGAACTTTTAAAGTTATTTATATCGATGAAACAACAAACTATAATCAGCGCCAATCATAGGATAGTCCTACACTCACACTACACACAGTAATAGGTACTACAAAATGGATATCATCAAATTTGTTCACGTTTAAAATCATACAAAACAAAAATATCAAATGTAAAGTCGGCAACAAGGAAGGTTTGTCAACGCAACAGCGGGCTCGGTTCTCGCGGTGTGACCGGAGCTCATTTAAATTTCACACGTAGATGCAGATCGCAGTACCTATGTCGCCTTCTGTTTTATTCATTCGGTCAAAGATCATGATGTCACCATGGAGACCGCCTGCGCGCTGCGAGATGGAAAGTAGGTACAGCATAGTATGAAATTAATAACGACTTTTTTTTCCGTAAACATCCTCTCCAATTTTAGAGTATAGAGTCTAAATCATATTGCATGTACGTTATCCGCTGTACATGTATACTTACTCGCCAATTTATTTGATGAAGGAGTTAATGATCGGCTCTATAAATTGGTTGAATATTGAAACGGTCATGAGATGCTAGAGAATTAAGATTCATTTCTGTCCGCACCAACCGGACTGAATGTCAATAAACCAGTTGTAGACGGACAGAAGATGTACCTACTCAGACACTTGATTTAAAACGACATAAACGGCTGTTCATGGGCGAAGAATTACTGGATCTGGTTCATGAAAATTATCTTTAAAAAAATACTCAATAAGATCATTAACTTTTTCGTTAGATCAAAGATTTACTATTAATTAAATCAATGTAAAATTATGAGCCCTTTGAAGTCTGAATTGGGTCGCTTGAGTTTTCGTTTCGCTCTAAGGCGAGACAAAAGCCAATGCGATCCAGAACAGGCTCGCATACCAGTCATGGTAATCCCGTAGTTCTAATAATAAATGTTAAGTAATGGTATTAATTATAACTACGTCAGCATAAAAGGTAAATATATCCCAACTCCATTACATTCCTTCAGAATTTATGATGAACCTATACTTACCTATAGTACCTAAATGTTAGTAGATATAGGTATAATATTATTTGTGGGCTGAATAAAAGGAATGTACACGAGTATTAGGTCCACTCTATTCGGCTGGTCCATTTCGATTGCACAATGTTTTAACATTGGTTTCTACTGTTAGTTGCGAGCAACGAGATTACATACAATTGTATGGTTGCGAGACTCACATCACTATTTGATTTGACATAATGTGCGAATTTCCCTCATTGTTCAATAGCGGTATATAGAAACTAATAAGAGTACATATATCTATAATTATGAGTAGCGATGAGTTATGTCTTTTTCAATGCACTTAAAATAATTGGTTCCGAATTTCTATACTCTAATACATTTTTTTTAGTAACAATTACTTAGTACCTATTTATTATTATTTTTATTTTATTTTATTTTTATTTTTAGGACATCTTATACACACGGTCTCTGACCCCAAACTAAGCAAAGCTTGTGATATGGCTGCCAGAGACTGATATAATACATTTACATATTTTAAATACATACTTATATAGATATTCTATTATATTATTTTTTCACAAAACATTTTTTTATAAACTATGATTATCTCTAATATTAATATTTTTTTTAATAAATATGCGGCCACTATTCTGGGCACCTTCCCGCAAGCTGCTGGTCTTGACAGCGTGTTTGTTTTGTAAATATATATTTTTTTATGTTTTTTAAATATCTTATTTCTTTATAATTATATTGTACATAGTGTAGTTTAATTTGTAAATATTTATTATTTTTGCAATTTCATTTAAGTTTTTCTTACATATTAAAATATTCAATCTTCCATAATATCAATCGGACATCCGTAACGATCAATATTTTACGACACGACAACACATTGTACTGTAAATTGTTTATCAAAACGATGTAACCTTCACCAAAATTACGTGGGGCATGCATGGTGCGTCATAGTCATAAGGCGTATAATGTCTACAACTCTACATGCTGGCATGGCATAGCCACTTGTTTATGCGCTGGAGTCTGGTCCCTTGACATTAGGTACAATACTTGTAAGACTATAATGCCTAAGCTCTGAGTTTAGAAGGCCTTAGCGCAGCTGGATTGGATTCCCACTGAGAGAAACGATTTCTAGGAAATGTTTAGCCGTTTACTCGCCTCAGTCAATAAACTCTGCATATTTATTCACATTGACTATTGATATAAATAATATAGAAGACAAATACATTGGATACCTACATACAAACATTTGCTTTTTGGCATTTCATATTTGAGTAGAAATTATCTATACTAATCTATACTAATATAATAAAGAAGTAAAGTTTGTGAGGTTGTAGGGGGTAATCTCTGGATCTACTCAACCGATTTTTCACAAACAGAAAGCCACATTATCTGTGAGTGTCATAGACTATAAAGTAAGCGCGGGCGAAGCCGCGGGCAAAGTCTAGTGAGTTACAATACAACGTTTGTTTAAAAATGTTGATATATCGGTATTCATAATTTTATCATAAGTATGCTAAATAAAATGGTTGACAAGTTCACGGTTATCACAGAACGTTCACATCGATCGTAGTTTAATAAAACCATATCAAACTCACGATAATTGAGTGCTTCAACATCATGAGCTTGCTACAACAATAACCAGCTAGCTTAGCATTCGACCACGAAAAGCCACGAAAAGAAGTCTTTTCGACGTGTGAAAAAGTGACAGATATACTTCGCCATAACTCTGTCTAACACGTCGAAAGAAATATTTCGTGGTGCGCATCCTAATCCGGCAAGTCAAGCAACATAATTATATTTTGTCGTGTGCATGTCGTGAAATTGGTAGGTACCTAGTTCATAGTACAGCCGGTTTCAATAAGATATAGTGTTAGAGCTATTGTTTAGAATAATTGTTTATAAGAAGTTTTAGAATAAGTTGCGAGCGGGGAGGCCGGGATTCGCCCGCCACCGCTAGAATAAGACGGACGATTGTAAAGCTCTAGTACTTATCAAATAATAAATAGCAATTTCTAAGTACGTATAGTTTGATTATTAGCTTAATCCTTTTATAATAGAGGAAACAGAAAGAAATCGCGAAGAAAAGTCAGCTGTTTCATACATTTTGTGGAAGTTCGTTGAACATTTTGTATGAAACAGCTAATTTATTTTTCGCGATTTTGGGTTTGGTCCATAGTAAAAGTCGGTAATAAAGCTGAGTACAACTACAACTCAGAAAAATTCCGTCATTTCCCGTATAGCTTTCAAAAGTAGATTTGATAGTAAGCAAGTACTTTACGCACAGTGGCAGATTTACGTATTTGCCGCCAGCAGGCTGCTGAAGTTTGCTAACTTGTTTTCAGATATTAAATGTTATTAGATAGAGCTGAATTAGAAGTTTTCCATGGACCAAATCATCCGGAACGTTAAGGTGTCCTGGCAGACCGTCCATTGTTCAGTTTATGACTCATGCAGGATATTCATGGAGCAGTAATGTGGTAGTTCCTCAATCAATTTAAGCATTATGTTGATACCAAGCTACCGTCTCAAGTTTGTGTGTTTGACGCACGGGTACGGCTGACGTACCGGAACCTTTGACGCAAAACTGTAAAGAATGGTGTTTATTGACCATATTTAGCACAGATATTTAGTCTTTCTCTAGTTTTGTTTTTATTACTTGTAAAAAATATAATATCCCTAAGCTAAACTGGAAAAAAGATTACTCCTTATTGTAATAGTTTTGTTTTGAAGCTAAGATTTGTAATATGTTGATTTAAATTGATTTAAATTATGTCAACTGTTTTACATAATTAGTTTTCTTAAAACTTCTAAAGCTAGAACCGTGATGTGTGTGTGAACTATATGATCAAATGCCACCAATTCTATTTTGATGGCTGGTCTTTTGTCTTTTTGACAAAACTCTACCTTTATAACTGTGGTCAAAAGGTCAGATCATGTTTTTCTGTTTAACTTTAAGAAGGGACAACATATTTATTTGCTTCTACTTCAACTACTATCGAAAATATTAAATCTGTTTGTAGTGAATTCTAATTACATATTCTACTAAAACATGGCAACAAGCGATGGAATGGATAAAAAACTATTAAATGTTTTAAAGAATTCGTAGGTACGAGTACTTACATAATGCTTATTTGGAACGAATACCTGACTCTCGTAAAATGTAAAGTTTAAAATGTATCCATTAGGCATATTGTGAAAACCATAAACTGTTATCTTTTCGCAAATAACCCGCATGTATGCTAATCAATTGTCATAATAAGACGCGATTTGTGATAAAATACCCGTAAAATACCGCGCGTCAAAGTGACAATCACTTGAATACCAATAAAATGAGTCAATAACACGGAATATAATCAATTTGAAAACCACATTTTTGTGTAAGCAGCGTATATGGTTCGGCGTAGGCGCGTGTCACCTGTCGAGGCACGCGCCTCTTTGGGGTGCATCCATCCGGAAGTCCTTTAGGTACACATACTGCACCGTCTGTCGTCCTGTGATCGATATTAAGGAGTAACGAACCTACTATAATCGTAGTTCAATTAGATGTTGTTTATAGTTACTGCATCTGAAGTATGAGCTTGCTTAGCAAACATAGGTTGCAACTCCTTTTTTAGGGTTCCGTACCACCAAGTTACCAAGTACCAAGTTAGGCCAGCGCTGTCGGGTGCCACAGAGGAGTGCGCAAGCGTTCCCGTAGCCCCGACACCAGGCGCAGCGCAAAAAAAAAAGGGTTCCGAACCCAAAGGGTAAAAACGGGACCCTATTACTATTACTAATCGATATGCTACCCAATACTTAATTGATTAATAATTATGTTAAAAAGCTTGTATGCAGCAAGTTGTCAGGACACTAAAATTTATAAGAGCCAAGTACCAAGCAATGAAGGCAAGAAGTACTTAAAGCGTTCATTGAAAGTATTGGAAGGCAGCGAGCCGCGAAGGGTGGAACTATCAGATCAGTCACGATCCAGAGCAGAGTCCGGAGCGCATTGTTACATCACGCGCACTTTCTAACTCGACAAGCGACGTGCTCTACGATTTAAATCGCCATCGGCTCTAATTAAAGTACCCGTCGACCAGACTCGATAGCCTTACTGCTGGAGAATTGCGGATGAATTACACGATACGAAATTATACCCAGACTCCGGCTGCACCAGCATACGGCGAGGACAATAGAGTTTTGCAATGAAGCTTCACTTTCGATTTCTTTTAATATTTAATATCTGATTCGACGAATGATTTATTAGTTCGTCTCACAATGTGATGAGTAAAATGAGATAATTAAACATTTCATCGTATCACAATGTTGCAATTAAGATCGAAGAACAAAGGGGCCCGATGTAGTCAGCACGAATCCTAAATAGCGAACGCATTGAAGCACAATCGCGGATGACGCGCTGCTATCGAAATGCTGGCTGATGTAGAATGCACGCGCGCACCACACACACACACACACCACGGTACCTAACTGGACCGCGAACTATGTGGAGAGGGATCGCCATCGCATCCGCCTAGAACACTCCTATCATGGAAAATTTCGCTTTGCAATTCGATAAGCATTAATGAGAAAGATGAGAATGGCGGAAAAGCGTGAAGGTAAAATGAAGCTCGAAGGTGCAAGCGATACAAGTGTGAGATGTAGAAAGTACTTTAGAAAGGAACCGAAGGTACGCATGACCCAGCGGCGGCGGCGCGCGGCGAGGTGAGCGGCCCGCTGCGCCTGCGCCGCGCGTTGCGACACCACGCGGAACTTGCGGCCATCGCTGTCAACCTTTTAATTACTATACGGTTATTCGCATACCCGTCCTCGGCTTACCTACTTATTCTCTAGCATAGCGTATCAGCGGGGCTATGAATTACCGATCCCTTGCATACAGACAACTTTCTACAGATCCCTAGTAAGTAAAAGTAGCTAGTACGTAATAAGTTACGTCCTATCTAATGCAATGATAACAACGAAAATATCAAACCAATCAACATCTTATGGCCTTTTTAATGTTTACCATCTTATGTAATCATTGCAATACCAAAGCTTGTAGAGCAAACAAGTACATACGACATTTAAGTGATTGCATACTAAAACAAATTCAGAAATGCTGGCCTGACTGAGTAGGCATTGCAACAGACCGCTATTGAGTTTAAGCGTTCGTAGAATTTCATTAGATTGTGAGGCTCATACGTTCATAACGATCTGCAATCGGCGCGGTGCTTCAATTGTCGTGAGTGCACGTCTGCGCAGCGCTCGGCGGGCCGCGGGCTTCAACGGGCATCAATTCCACTACGTAGTACCGCGCGAATAGTTTAGGCGATGAACTCAGCCACGCAGGGCGGTATTTAGCCAGACGGGCGCGGGCGCGAGGCCGGCCCGCCGCCGCTGCCCGCCAGCTGACGCTCAGCTGTTACGCTCATCAGTGCAGAGTGTTTTGACAGTCGCTCGGAGAGCCATCCTAGGCCGACTGGCACTGCAATCACGCTTTAGGAAATCAGATACAGACAAATTAAATGACATTAAATTCACACACCAGACTCGTTTGAAGTTGTTATACTTTGGAAGCGCTGCATATAAAGTTGATGTGGCAACAGCTGCGAAACTATTCTAATAGCGCCAATCGTTCATTCACAGTGTTCGCTAAATAAGAGTAATGAAGACTGGCGCCGCCGAGTTCGTCTCCAATGCGGTCTTGTATGCTTACCTAAATATCAAATCGGTGGTGCTGCAGACGCGCCTAATTCTAAATTGATGTGGTGACTGTATTCTTAATTACACTTTGATCCATGTAGTTGCTTTGTTTTCCTTTTATTCAAATTCACAACGCTATCTTTCCTATTTCAGTTGTAGTTCATGGTAGGTTTCAGGTAGGTATAGCAACCAACGAGCAAACGACGTTCACGGCCAAATCATAGAGCCTCGAATGTATCGATCACATCGGCGTGGCTAGTAAGCTGTTTGTATTGTATTGAGATAAGCAGATAAGCTATAGGTACTACACTGCTGACAAATACACAACCGTGACTGTATTTATGTTATACATCACAATGGAGCAGTAGAAAGTTTGATGATAGCTTCATATAAATTACGCAAGGATATTTTAACTTGATGGTATGGTCCTTCGAGCTAGATCAGTTAGGCCATGTGTGAATTATACATAATTACATAAAAATAATGAAAACATGATTTCATTGTAACTTGTGTAGTTACAATACTTACTTAGTTGCAAAACACGTGTCCTACACATTTGTCAGTTATAGTAAATGTTAGCGATTACTGCATTATATAATGAGATAAAAAGCAAATAGCAAGAACGTTAGGTAAACAAGGGGTGATTCATGCTTCTGTAAGACATTTTACGTATGTGAACTACTCAGATCCCACAGAGCTGCAATATGGGAACTTAGTCACCCTAACTTTTGAACTATGAATAACAAATCTGAAAACTGATGGCGCACTTTATAGTTGAATTCCAAATATGTATATACATTTTTTAATACAGCATCCTGTATAATCTTCAAAGCCCTCTTCGAAAACTACCAGAAAACAACTCTATAGCACATCTAGGACATCTACGTAGGTACTTCAGAACTTCAAACATTTGATGTACTTTTTTCTCAATTCGTTCCAATAGAATAGTACTAATAAGTATATCACACACATGAAATAATTGTCGCTATTTGCTAAGATTTTAATTGCAAACGTAATTGTCAAAGTAGAGAGTTGTAGAAGCACGCGATGTTGATTGTATCGAGCACATAGAGAAGTAACGTCCGACGCGGTCATTGTGTGCGACAGTGCGACACAGGAAAACATGAGCCATCGCGATGTGCCTCGCCGGTAACAATGAAAAGTTTTTTAAACAGCAGAGACATTTCAATTGTTACCTACCTACTCTTTACCCCGGCAATAGCCATGCGAGATTCCTCCCAGTACACACCCGTTTTAGTCTTCAAACTGCAAAAATTAAACCGAGTAAATAATATGAATCATACTGGTAGGAGTTACAAATTGAAGAGATTATGTAGATGCGTTTAATACGCCCACATAGCATCAAATACGCGAGTAGAAGTAGCCGGCTTGTGTGCATTTCCTAGCACACTATACAGGGTTATTTCTAATCAATTAGCATCCTTTTAGGGGCTTATTCTGTACATCAAAACTAACAACTTTTGTTATACGACTTTTGACAAAACTCAAAAAAAACAATTGTTAACCCGCAACAAAATGTATGGAATAGCTGTTTTTTTTTTGAGTTCTGACAAAGGCGCAGAACAAAAGTTGTTAGTTTTGATGTACAGAATAAGCCCCTAAAAGGATGCTAATTGATTAGAAATAACCCTGTATAGCGTTGAAATTTTGGAGTTTACAAAATAAGAACCTTATGCCAACGACAAATTTAATCGTAATCTGATCGACCGTACAGCCAAGAAAAGATAATAAACAAGACAAACAGACAGGATTTGTACTTATCGAGTTGATCAATCTCAAGCAATAGTCGAGTGTAGTATGTTATTGCTTTATTCGAGCCGCATTTCTTGTAGAAAATAAATGTATAAAATATAATAACGCTTAACAGTAATATAGAGTTCATAAGGAGTCACTAACTGACTTAATCATGCCATTGACTACGAGAATAAATATAGCTTGGTATTCCGTTATCAGTACCCAACAATACAACTGAAGTAAACAGTAAAGAAATCTCCATTTATGTTGTAGGTAATTATTTTGAAGTCTAAATTCAAACATTACTCATATAAACACGATATAATACTGTTTTACAGTCGTGTATACGTATGAATGGAAAACAGAGATAAATCACACTTTCCCTGCATCGAGCATCGTTACACTGAAATATTTGTAAAGAGGATCACGTGAGTTATTCTGGGCGTTCGCATCAGATTATTTTCATTGATAAACGTGTGGACGAAAATACAGTGACATTAGCCGTTAGAGGTCGCAACTTGCAGATGTGTACCGCTTGTGCTGGAAGCGTAGCACATTTTCTTCGATGCCATATAAATCCACATATCGGTTAATTAACACTTTCCTATACACCTAGGCTACACTGGACCAAAACCATTTCTCTACATTGATATATGGTATAAATGCTACCGGCTAGGTATTCTAGACATAACATTATAAAACATGAACGAGTTCAGTCAAGCAGATATAACTGTTCATAATATTTATCAATGCCGTACGACAATGTCAAAGATAACATCATCATAATATTTCTCAGAGGTGAATGATACCCATCGAAGTAGATTAAATAAGAAGACTTGAGCTATAAAAGTAATGGTCTAGCGTCAAAACAGGATAGTCTGCATCGAAATAGGATTATAAGATACATTTTTAGCTTTATGGTTTATTTTTAAGTTGTATTAAGGGCCACGTAAGCGTGGCAGCGACGTGAGGTTGATGCTATTTGCGTCGGGACAGGCCGGAGGCAGGCGAGCGCCGCCGCCGCCGCCGGGCTGCGCCGGGCACAGCTGACGTGGGCACACGAGGAGGCCCCCCTTCCAGCCTCCCCTATCGATCGCACCCCCAGCCCGTCACATAGCCCCCGCCGTGGCTGCACCACTTGTTACATCTCTTGCCCTTTATAACGTGATTCCACCACTGTTTTCCTTTTTACTTTGAAAGTTTGAAACTACGGACGGATGTTGTTTGTGGTCACGGTTAGTACTTATTGTAATTTACATACTGAATACAATACTAGAGATAATTGGATACCTATTTAATTGTTTAATGAAGTATTCGAGAAAAAGTCAGAGGATATCTGGGGGATTTTACACTAATGAAGATTATGATGTTTGGCTAGCTTTGTGTACTTATTCGACCAACTAACCAGTCGACGACTGATTCTGGTAATAAAAATGGTAGATTATGACATTTATAAAAAAAAAATATATTTCTACCTATACTTACCTAATAAATTAGGTTTTTAAAACCTGTTAAAATAATTAGGTATTTCTTATCTGACAATCAACAGTTTATTTTCAATTAAGTAGAGCAACTAAATAAATTTTATAAGTTTCACTGAAATGTGAATTTTATGGAACAATATACGTTTTAAAATGGCTTGATATGTTTTTTTTTTGTTGTACATCTTGTAACAATTTTTGGGACAAGCAATTTTTACAGAATTTATCCGATAAACTTGGTTCTAATAAATATGAATAACAAGGCAAGGCAAAATCTTTTTGCAAAACTATATAAATTAGAATTCATCATTAAAATATAACATGGAGGGAGACGTGGAAGATCGACCTTCACCTATCTGATAACCAGATGTGACATAATTTTTATGAAATGTTAATTACACACAAATAGACCAGTGATATTATATTGTAATGTATTTAATTCGATACATTTTTTTTTTAACTTCACTCTTTTGATATCCTGATTTTTTTAATTCGAACTAAGTAATAGTTTTAAATGTAAAGAATATACCTAGGTAGGTTTGCTTACTTAATTTTGTTCATACTACCTGGCAAGAAACTCTGTACAAAAATGTCAATATAAGTGCGAAACTGATCTTACAACCAGTCAAAACTGGTATCATAAGAAAGATAATTTCTTTACAAAATTAATCCAGCAGGCTTGCTTCCAAAAAATTGTTCATGACATATTTTAAATACAATAAAAATTAACCATGAACACTTTTGGGAAGGCAAGCTATCATAGGCGTGTTTATAAATAAATAATAATTAATAAAAAATTACGGCTCATCTGGTTATTACATGGGTGAAGGTTCTTCAGCGGCTCTTGGCTTAATAAAATGTATGCTCTATCTTTTTACCGCACTAAGCGCCGAGTTCACCAACGCTTGTTTAAGTTAAACGTGTGATTACTGTATTTAACCAACGGTTGATAAATTAACATCTGTTGGTGAACTAGGGTCTAAAACCCGAGTTTAGTCGTTGTTTAAATACAGTAATCACACGTTTAACTTAATCAACGTTGGTGAACTTGGGTCTAAACATATATAGCTACACTAGCGCAGGTATTTGTTTGCTTTGATAAAGAAAGTGGTTAGTGCAATCTAATGGGGTTTTGCTTATCGGCGGTGATAACACGGCTGGTGCCGGTGACTTCTACACCAGCCAATCAATTGCACTCAACATTCCTATATAGCTCGTAAATTGCGTAATTCCAATCATTGCAAGAGCGAGATCGCAAGCTAAGTAAAGAAATAATGCATCAATTTCTCCTACAGCCGCTATTCCGAAACTAGAAAGATTATTTCAAAAACAATGTTCCAGAGAGGTCTTCTATTTACCAGGAGCCCAAAACACTCACTGGTATAGGTAGCAAATACTCCTACACCGCAAAATGCATGTTTACAAAACTTAGGTGCAGCAGCACATCAGTGTTGTGTGAGCTCATAAGTTATTTGTTGTTCTTTTGTGAATAATAATTGTGATATTATTTTAATGTCGTTACGCGTAGTTGTGATTTCATACTGTTTCATGCGAAATTGGGTCCCCGCTCTAGAGACAAGAAACATGTCGCATCTCGCAAAATTGCGATCATCAATAACTCTACCAGACAGATTGATCACACCATAAATACATACTCGATCTTAAACTATACAAAAGAAATTCAACAAATGTACATGAGACATGACATAATTTTATCGTCGTGTGAAAATGTGACAGAAATATACCTCACCATAACTTTATCTCATTTTGACACATCGATAAAATTATGTCGTGGTGCGTATTCTATCCGAGCTGAATTGTAATCTGGAAATTCTTCATGAGGGGTTCTATTTTATTATTTTTGGGTTGCCAAACGGCCTTCATCCCTTCGTTTTGACATTTCTATAACATTAAGTAGCTTTACTGCTAAAAATCGTTACATCATGAAAAATGCGAATGGTGCCCAGCTGCAGTACCAGGAACAATAAAATATAGAAAAACTCAGAATCCTAGCAATTATATAAAGCATCCAAGCATCTATACCTTACGCGCTTTGACGTTAGATGTTCAGTCAGTTCGCATATGCCAGGTGGCTAGCCCTGGCGTCAGAGTTTTTAAGCAGCCGACATAGCCAAACGGTTAAAACAACCGGAGCTCAGTTGGAAAATGCCACCCGCGGTCACCCATCCAAATACTGACCGTGCTGACAAACATGATGTTCAGTAATCGTTAAAGATAATTGGAAATTTGATTGCCTTATGTCGGAATGGCTGATGGTTAATCAAACGAATCGCCCAATATTACCTATACGAACAGCATTAAGTTTATGCGGATACACCCATTATCATAACAAAATTATCCGTGTCTAAGGCCTAAGCGAGTAAGCATACCTTTCTCTGGTAGGTATATATTTTCGCCAGCATCTATTACGTCAATCTTACTGTGAAAACTATATTTTATTTAGAATATAACTCGGAATTACTCATGTGAGATTGAAACTCGCGTCAACTATAGTTTCAACAGCATTTGGGGGCCTTTTTCTTGACGAGTACCAGCGCGCACGGTGTCATTGCGCTTAGCACTTATCCAATATTACTACACTTATTATAATGCAGATAAAAGATTGAATCTCATGTTCATAATTAAATGTGTGTTCAAATTCTTGTAAATAACATTAATTATCGTCGCATCATGACCGTGACATGTGCGCGTGCACATGTCACGGCGAAAGTCAGATTGTTGTGGAAGATGTTTGTTTGATTTACAGATTTCTTTGATTGTCATTTTGTGTTAAATTGTCAATTTATTGTATACAAATTATAACTATAATAGGAAAAAATATTACAAACTAGGTAGGTAGAGATATACTCGATTAGTATAGGCTTTTTCCAATACATAAATACTAGACTAGTATTTTGTTTTCATTTAAACATAATAGAAAAGTTGTTTACTCGATCTCTATACTATTTATCTAAGTAGAGATCACGGATGTTATTACAATAAAATGCAAGAAAATAAGAAAAACAAGACAAAGAAGCTTCTAGGTATCGAATGATACTAATCGCCACGTATCTCAAGATAATAACGCACAAGAAGTCGGCGACTCCGGCGCGCCTCGAGCGCTGGACGAGGAAAATCCACAAGCATCCTGTTTGTATGTCGACTTACACGCACTTACAATACACGTATAAGTGTATGGTTCCAAGACATCGTTACAACTATAAGTGGTAGTGGGACAGCAAGTCAGCAATAAACAAATGCAAGGCTTTCTTTGACATGCAGAGAATTTGTAACTACTTTATTCTATTTCATATTCTTTCTTTAAAATAAGATCCGTTCCTGGATTATGACTTACATCATAATCGAGGCACATATTATTAGATATAACAAGTAGTATCTACCAGGTTTTATTAGTAATAATATATTGCTGGAGACGTCTAAACTTGGCTAAAAGCAGGTTTGCTACATGACAGGCATGAATATAAAAGTGGCACCTCAGTAAACGTGACGACGCTTTCATTTTTCTCAGCAGCAACCAGTTCTACAAGCTAGGTACATGAGTTCGGAAAAGAAGCTAGGAGGCAGGTAAAGATAACTTTTATTGCGCGGTACGAAAAACAGACATAAAAAGCGAGGCTGCAGCTAAATAAAATACTTGAAAATATGTAAAAGTCACGTACCTACATTTTACACGCGAAACACAACAGGTCGGGTGCTTGGAGTTCGTATTGAAGTAGGTATTCATTCGGTTAAATTTTTAATACTTTATTTAACGTTACATTACAGAGCTTATTTTGTTGTCCCGCGTGCGCGCGGTCAACGGTCGCCGTCCGAGCCGGCAGCGGCGGCGCCTGAGGGGCCCCACGCACCCATTGCGAAAAATAATGCAGCCATACACACGTCACATGTTTTGGCGTACTTTAATGTCTATTATGTCTGAGAGTATTCTGACAAGCCCGCTTCAAAAGCTTTTGTTTTGGATTTTATAATTAATTGTCCCATTGTGTTGTATTCGTCGAGTACGAACGTAATTTGGAATGGACTGGTATATCACCTCTACCAATTCTATACGTAATACGTTAAGGCGAAGCGTGGAATTATAATAAAAAAGAAGTAGGTAGGTAAGTAGGTAAAAAACCAGGTAGAATCAGTATTCTCGGTAGAGACGATTGTCGACTTATCAATCATTCAATGCCTTTCTTTCTTATTAAGTATATGATGATTGTCATATTTATCATAGTATGGTACTCTTTAATAGATACTCCGAGTAAAGGTAGCGTAGGTTCAAAGTAATTTTTCGAGTAATCGGGTCGCAAACGAGTTGTGTCGGCGCGGTGCGCGGCGCGCGGGCGGGGCGGGCGGCGCGTTCAACGAACGTCCGCGGGCCGGCGCGGCCCAAGGTCGCCGCGTCCACTCGCCCGCCGCCACCACCACCACCAACCTTCTGGGGCTTTATTTAACCGACTTTCTGCATTATTCTTAAGCATCGGTACAACAAACACGGAGCATGCCGAAAACTAAATTTGTTATTTTCAACCATAGGTGATGAACAGTCGAATAAGCTACAATGAAACTACAAGAGTCTGTTGCAACAAACATTTCATGTCGTTGCCAAGACTAGCCATCTAACAGCGCGTGATACTAGGCGATTTTTAAAATGTGTGACTAATTCTTCGTTTATTTTTAACGACAGGCGTGGAGCAACGAGCAACACTAATGTAAGTTCCACGTGCAAAATGAAAATATAAACTAAGCGTTTTGGATCAGTCGTCGACTCATAGGTGATTGTCGTCAATTCGGTCTATCGATGCGGATGTTTGTGCAACGTGCAACCCATGCATAGTTTCGACACACTAAAAGTGAACGTTGAGTGACGCAATCTTATATTAGTGAATTACCAACGAAGCAATGATACTAAACCGCTAGAATCTCGAATCATAAAAGAATTGAGCGGTTACGTTATGCAATTACAATTATGTAAGTGATAAATGCCGCATTCATGAATTTGCATAGATGTCATCATTTTGAGAATCGAATTTATATTAATTTTTTCCTCATCTCTTGTGCCCATAAAATTGATTTTAAAATGTATGTATCTTAGCTTATAAAACAGGTAACTACCTATTTTTTATTTCAATGATCGTAACTTAATTTTATAATGTAAAGTCAAGTATGTAAAGGTGACTTAGCAAGACTTTAAAACAACAGACTGCTAATGCGATTTGGTTATCTAAATATCTCTAAAAGCAGTGGAACTAATTGATGTTCCATTGTCTTTAATGACATCAGGCGGTCTTTTTCAGCTTCCGCATTTAGAGTTTAGTATACTGAGATCATTTTGGATAACAAAGTTTTTAGGGTGGGCTAGAAAGTAGGTTTGAACACGTACCATGTATCTTATAGAGTTTAGATTGTTTAGCAAGAAGGAACATGTGTAAATTTATTCGCTATTGAAGTAACTTGGACTGACCGCGCCCCGGTCTGGTATGCTGGGTGTTGCGATATCGGCGGCACACGTGTCCACGACAAATCACCAAGAGACACAAAATACACAACTTGTTATAGTACATATACAATGGACTGATACAACCTAAACGCCAAGGACAAAATTCATGCCGAACACATAATTATATAAACTTATGAATATGAACAAAGAAAATACGTAGTTTGCCTGCGATTAGGAGGCCCTGCTGACTACTTTGAAACACGTAAGTATTTTTAAAATATAAAGAATTCAAACGATCATAACCATTTGAGTCATATTCAATTAAATTCAGACATTTAAAGCCATAAACATTTAAATATTATACCTGAACTCATAGAATAATAACGGCGTTATTATTCTATGCCTGAACTATTATATTCAAAAAGTCAAAAGCTGGAGACAAAAAGACAATGTTTAACAATATTTTCAATCACTGGCTGTCAGTTTATATCAACAAGAATGTTGAATGCGAAATTGTTTTCCTGCTCTCAAAGTTTTTCCTTATACCAAAATAAAGAACATTTTTTGCCAATTAAAATCGTGATCCTTCGTAAAGGTCCGATTATCCGATTTGTTATGACTACAGGTTTTACTAAAGAATTGCACAGTTGTGGAATTTGCAGATGGGCTATTTACTCGTAGCAGTGATTTCTGCACAGCTCCCTCTATTGAGGTAATTTAGTTGTTGCCTGCTAAGCGACGAGTTGCGACGACGTTGCGCATTGGAGAAATTCCTCGAGTATTCGGTTCAACGGCCGCGCGAGCGTGAACGTTGTGCGCCTGTGTGTTTGAGTGAACGGCGCGGACGCACACACGGACCCATACCCTGCCTCTGCAAACACGACAGAACCGTTACCTGCTTTGCTATGCTCCTACACATCACCTACCAAGGCCTCGCCAAATAGAGGCTGTCTCATTTGACAATTAGTCAGCCATAAAATGCTTTATGGAATACCAATGATCGTTAAAAAGCGTAGGTATAAAATCATCTTGCGATAAATTTTCCATGGATCAAATAGCAAAATACGAACAAAGAGAGCGATCTAGAGTCAGGTAGCGACATACAGGCGACAGAGCCGAACAATACCGACGAGAGAGATTGACCGCGGGATTCGATTAAAATGAAAGGGTCCCAGTCCCTTAGACTAATTATATGTTATATCCTCTTTCTATATCCATCTCTGAGTAACATTATTCAACTCACAACAAAACGATACGCCCCCCTAATGACGTCAAAGTTCTGGACTCATCAATGCTTATAGCGAGCTTAAATTTGTAAGCAGAAATAGGTACAGTTTGAATTTGATGTCTACTTTGAAGAAGAAATAAGACGCAAATACAGCAGCTGCCTATACAAGCAGCTCCTAGCTGACATCCTGACCGATTTACTACGTAATTGAATGTGATTCAATTTGAAATGAGTGTTCATTGGGAATGTTAGAGGGTCGTGTTCGTAGAGCCAACGAAAGGCGTCGATGATAAGACTAAACGATTTTGATTCATGAATATAAACATCTAGTGAGGATTGTATGATATAAGAATAATTGGATGTAGTGTATCCAATACACTTTTAGTGCACGAGACATACAAAGAAACAAGACACATTGTGGTATCCAGATGTAGAGTATCTATTTCGCCAATAGATAGTACATGTATTTATAGATAGTAATAAAGATTATAATATTATTTTGTCGCATTGCAAAAAAGTAAAAGTTCTTGAATATAAATGCTTCAATTAAAATGCAGTAACCCATTTCAAAAATGCATAAGCAGGATGTTTTGACATTTGAGCTAAATATAAAAGTTGTTTTGAATGTCAAGGATTTTGTAAACACGAGAATCGTTTTATTGAAATCTTGACTCCTTTTATAAGGACTTGAGAAAATTAACATGATAATTTTACATTAGCCGAGAGATAAAGTTACAGTTGACCTGTTAGCAAACATAGTAAAGAAGTTATCGTAACTGTAAATACTCGTAAATAGGTACATAATAAGATATGGCAGCGATTCTGGGAATCGACACAAAGAAGCGTGCTATAGCTATCTGAAACGAGATTAAAGGTCATTGAGATTGCGTGAATTCGACCCGAGACCCGGACGCTACGTGATAAACGAATTTCGTTACCTAAGCACTCGAAATACCATTTTCGTCAACGCATTGACGCCAATGCTGGTATAATTTTTAATACCTCATAGATGTTTCTTCCTTTCGCTTTGATTTATAAAGATATGGTACCATAAATTGCTGTCTCCGTTTAGCATTTGTAAAATGGTGCTATTGTAGAAGTTGTTAAGAAATAAATTCAAGACAAATGTACGCGTTTATCATACCTATGATAAATTTGAATAAACCCAACGTATAGCGTACATACCTAATTCTAAAAAAAAATCATAAACCCAAAGTAAAATTAAAACAATGCCAATATTGATTTCAGAAATGCTATTAAAATTGTTACAAAATCAATGTAAATAAAATCGGTGCTTTTCATAGATTACACGCTTGGTAGAGTTAAAAAATATTATGACATACAGGACAAGCATACAGAAGAGAAAGAAATAAGATCTTCCTTTAGATTCGGAACCCTAAAAAATGTAAACATCGTCCGTTTTAAATTGATTTATATTGGCGTCAAAGTGTAGAGAACGATAATGTAGATCTAAAATCTTATATCTACGAGTACGAGTACCTGTAGATAAATATTCTTTAATAGGTTATTACGTTTGTTTGACGACATCCTGCTTGATGTTTAGCGAATACGCGGTCAAATGTGCAGCACGCTTACTTAGAAGACCTATCTACTGATATTATAATATAAGCGCCCAAGACAAGGGTAGCAAAGTCTAAGTATCAAGTACCACCACAAGGTACCCACATCGAAAAGTTTGTAACAATTTGTGGGTCACACAGCGGAAGCGAGGACGGACGCGTTTCGAAATATAGCACGCACTATCGAGCTCATTACACTCGTTATGCGAGATCATGACTAATGTCAACTGAGATACTCATTTATCAACAATTTATACAGTTCTATACTGGACCCTCCCGATAAGCTTATTGACGTTGAAAAGAAGTTAACATACAATTGTAGAGTCAGTATAGATTTGAATTTTCACATCAAAACCCGATAGAAGAACTATTATCATAGAAAAATATCAGCTTAGCATAGATTTATTTCTCGCTACTAGTTTGAGTGGGAATGAGAAAGAGCAGGCGATGCGTCACTACATGTTTGCCTACTTTATATTTTTTGATTTTCGACGTTTAGTACGAGTATGTGTGAGCGGGCACTGTTGCGAATGCGTGGATGCTAGTGCAACAGAGGCGACTCCGCTCCGGAGTCACACTGACATTGCATATAATCCGGCATCCCATATGGAATGCGGTCGGCGGAGTACTCAACCGGCTGCGCACCGCCCCGCGCCGCTCACCTCCATGTTTTCTTATCCACTCGCTTCCGTCTACCATATGATACAGTGGGATAGGACCGATTCCAACAAGAATCCAATAAGCCGAAAAGTAGCTCCGCGAGCCTGCAACGCAGTTTCTCTGATTTACGTAAATTGATAGCGTCGTTTTAAGAATGGAAATTTTATGGCCTGCGTAGACGTAGGCAAATTATTAGCTGGTTCTCGTAGCAAAATGTTAAATGTATGAATAAAAACGACACGAGCGAATCGAAAATTTTCGCTACTATTGCGCGCAGTCCCCGGCATTCCGGAGCGTATCGACGAGACGTTCGCCACGTAGCGGCCAGTCGAACCTCCGTCCGGACGAGTACAATTCGCAGAATCGGAAATTTCACTCACCTTCGCCGGAGAACCGTAGATCGTTATAAATATCCACTCGAGTCGATCGCACAGATAATACGGTTATCGTCCGTACAACACAAATATTCACCACACCAAAACGACAACATAAAATATAAACGCGGGCGGAGGCACCGACGTCGGCGAGGTCTGATCGCTCGCGGCCGACGTACTCTTCGCACTGATCGAAATGCAACTCGGAAAAATGCACAGGGCGGGGTTGTCGAATGTCATAAACGGTCGGTTACAGAGGTCGGACACTCGCCGGTGGAGCGCGGAGAGGTGCGATACACCAGCGCATAACGCGACGCCGCTCGGCGGACTGAGAGGCGCGCAGCGCGGCGCGGGCGAGGGGCGGCGGCGCGCGACGTGGCCGGAGCCGGCGCCCGCCGCCGCGCCCGCCTGGCAACACCGACGGAGGCGCCGCCGCCGCCGCCGACCTCGTCCATCACAGGACACCTTATCCTTTACGACTCTCTCCTATTCAAATCCAGGCTACAGCCTTGTCTAAGCATTATCTCCATAGAAACCGACGACGCTCGATATCCCCGTCTCTACATCTTATTACCAGCATCATAATGAGCGCAATTTGCGTAGCTGTTTTGTTCCATATGATAAATGGTATACCCGTGTTTACCGTCATTTATACAGAATAAACATTTAACTGGATTGTAATATGAATTATATTGCAATTTCGTATGCCAGTTTTCCTGGCATTTAAAATCGCGCCGCGCAACTTTGTTTTCAGAGTGCGTCTAGGTAGGTATATGTCAAAATAACAAAGTGACAATATAGCGAATATAAACCGCGGCGTGAGCCGGAACCACTAACGCCTGCTGCGTTATCATCCGTGTTATTGGAACCGGAATAACAGGAACGGCCATGTACCAAATGCAGCTATGAACTCCTCCGATTGCGACATCGCGGCTTCACAGGCGGTTCCTGCGGTACCCTGTAATTATGGCACTTTCTTTCCCATTGTTAGCATGATGAAATCAGTTTTACTATCTCTAGCGTTCGAGTGAGATTGGCGCGGCAGAGGGGATGGGCGGGAGGGACGCGCGGGGCGGGGGTATGCACTCGTTACTTGCCGCACTTGACGGTATACTTTCACCTATGCAGGTACATAGCTACCACCGCACTTGCAGCTCGATCGTTTCACATGTGCCCAAGTGACACTCGTGAGACTGATTTCCAATAAAACGAGCCAATGACCATAATACACTTTTATTTCTCGAGATCACAGCTCACGCCTGATACATACACTCAGTACATCCACAAGATTCATATACAGAACAAATGAAAGATCTTAATGATCACAACCTGTTCCAAAATTAAAATTGTCCGAATGACAAAATAAATTTTAAAAACCTTTTGAAAAATGTCATGTGATTCAATACATTAACTTAACGCCGTTATATACAACATATAATAACTATATTATTTTACATTATTTTTTATGGTTTTGTCAAATCAATCAATACAAATGATGTCTGGAGCACAGAGGAGTTCTTTTAGGAAGAAGCTTAGTGTCGCTTTCTTTGACATAGCTATATGTTTGAGCTGACAACACTACGACGCGCGTCTTCAAAAAAGAACCCAATTTTAACACTAACTTAAATGTTTCTTCATTATAAAATGAGTTTTTAATAAGTCATCTCTGGAAGTATTGCCCTAATGCTAATAATTCATAATTGAATATTTGAGTCCTCACAATGCATTCACTTTTTCACTTATTCAGTACATTTACAGTTACATATTTAATAAGAAATAGAACAGTCGAGTTGATACAACCGGCGGGGAAAGTTAAAGCCAGGGGTGCCACGCGGGGTCCATGCGGCACAGATTGTCATGACTATTGGCGGCGGTGACCAGGGTTGCCACCTTGCTGTCCGGCCCGTCGAATACGGCGAGGGAATTCAGTCTATTCATGATAACAGTCACGGCCTTATTAACCATATTGATGATGGTCTCGTTATCCATTTCCACCGGTTTGTTCTCGGTGGAAGTTCCGGCGGTGGGCAACCCTGACTTGTCTTCCAGGCGCTTTCTGTAACCGGTGACCATCTCGTCGCGTAGTATTGTGCGCAGTATCGATTGTATCTGTAATAAAATTTATAATCTTTACATTTATTTCATAAATGCTAACATTTGACTATGTTGGCGACATATTTTACCAATTAAGAATTGTGTAAATATTACTTACGAACAACTAATAACTTTTCAGAATATAACTTGTGAAACTCTGCTAGAAAAAAAATTGCATACAATACCGCAAATTATAAACTCTTGAATATATTTTTGATGAGCAAATAATGAGTGACTCAATAGGATTGCAAACGTTTTATCTAATACACGTTATGTATATTCTATACGTTTAGATGTGCATTTCCTAAGTGCAAACTTGCAATGCGCGTAAATGCCAAAACTACTTATATTTATTGCATTGTTGGCACCATTATGCGCTTAGGCAAAGATGTCATAATATAATTATTAAGGAGTCATTTATTTAATAAAAAGAATGTCTAAACAGCAATTTATTTCCTATTTTCGCAATATATTAGAAACAGCTGGTAATTTCTGCACATCGTTTATCTAAATTCATTTCAATAAGTCCCTCGTGATTTTCGTGTAACGATAGTTATAGCAACAACAATTTGTAAGATAAATAGAAATTGGGTATACTTACAAAGAAAGGTACTGAATAAAAGCAATACCTTTTTGACAGTACTACTTAGAGAAACAAAAGAAAGAGCAGCATAAAGTTCCTTCATCCGGATTTCATCAATCGAATTTCAGAACTTTATGCAGCTTCAGCTTCATAGGCCGATTCAAACTTCTTGGCGGGTGTGAAGTTAGCTACAAGCTGCGCGTAACCCAATCCTCGCGCAGTGGTTATAAGCCGAATCATAAAGTCAGCGGATGTGAAGTTAGCTACAAGCTGCGCAATATCCAATCAACGCGCAGCTTTCTGTGAGCTTCAGTCAGGATTGGGTAATGCGCAGCTAGTAGCTAACATCACAGCCGCCGAGAAGTCTGATTCTGCCTAAACTGTTTTATCAGAGCGAGATTCTGATAAACCGTTGTAAAAAAACAATTGTAAGAGTTGGTTACCTTGAAGTTCGGTGTGACGAGACACCTGGCCACGGCTATAGCGGAGGCGGTGAGCGGGCCGGTGATGCCGATGTTGGTGAGCAGCTCGGCGATGTTGGGCGTCAGCCGGAACGGCACGGGCCGGTTGCAGTCCAGCTCACCTGCCCAACGTTCCCACTCCGTCAGTTATCGAAGCCAACAAATTATTACTCCTAATCCATGAAGTCCTAATAGTACGTGACATCTCCTCTCAGTCCCAACACAAAACACCAGCGCTGCTTGTTTACAAGTAGCATTTAGCGCTGAGTTGGGCAATCTATGGGTGCTTCATAATAGGTAGCTACCTCTTAATGTGTAATTGTCTAAACGTTAGAAAAGTACTCTGTTTATTACGAAATAAAGTTTTTTTCATCCTTAATGTTCCAACCCAACCAACTGATTGCTTGACTGTTGGCTTCTGGGTAGTTTGTAAGTATGATCTAATTTATTTATGAATGCGCACCCCGTCTATTATATACGCTATCTATTCTCTCCATTTTAAAGTTGCCTGGCAGAGATCGCTGTTAGCGAAAAGGCCGCCCGTTGTTACACTATTTTTGCATCTTTGTTTCCTGTAATTATTTATTTCGTGTTGTGTAATAAAGCGTTTATCTATGTATCTGTCGCTGATTTTCAACTAGTCTTATTGGAGATTCATTGGGGAGGCATATTACACCACCACGCTCTATTGACTTAGTGAAGCAGTGGACGTCCTTCAGCTAATATTATGATCATGATACAACTGTTAGTAAACCACACTTAATCACACATGCGACCTTTTACTCCATGTAAAGAAACAAAAGCTTTTATAATTTGTTATGCAGCGGAAAACAAAACACAAAAACTTAAACGATCCTCAATGACATCATGCTACTCTTCGAAACGCCCGCAAATAACCAAAACTTGCTGGAATTAGCGACGCCAAAGCAAAAAGTTTATTAATCTATTAAGCTGTAAAAAAATTATCACATGCATTAAATATCGGAAAACAAACAAAAAGCAAGTTATACAACGAAGCTCAAGCCGAAATGTTAAAAAATGTTAGCAAAAAATGTTGATAATAAAAAAAGATACATTCACCGATTGCCGTATTAAAGACCAACACAAAAAATTCCGTGTGAAAATATTACAGATAAATTTGGTATGCAGTTAGAAACGTTTTTGCCGTGTCAAATGCCATGCATACCTATGAATGATCTCAGAAGTAATAATGTCTAACGTAATGTTAATGCACATCTCAGAAGACAACAAAACATAAAGCATTCTTCTCTCCATAAAGTCTTTGCCTTATGTAGATTCAGTACCAAAATAGATTAACATGTAGAATACTCGCTTAGCAGATTAATAGTGGATTATGTACCAAGAGAACCAAGTGGTGTCTACGTCACGGGCGACAGTTGGACCCTGAGCGTAGTGAGGGACTCTATAGTTAACTCCCGAGTGCAGCGAGGGAGTTTTAAGTTAAATATTTAGAGTCCTGAGTGAAGCGAGGGGTTCAAGTCGCCCAAGATGAAGACAAACTTAGTTCTAGAGGTCCATACTCTACTTTTCATACATCCTGCGAGAAAATATAACCCTAAGAATATAAGTAATACCTACTTCATCAATTACATGTGAAAAATTAAGTGTAGATACTTATTAGGCAACTCGGTATTGTTCACAATAAATGAAAACAAATTAGAACTAGGATTTTTCATAGAATCGCACATAATTTATAATAAAACAGAGAATATAAATATTACCTGAAAATATAAGACCATGGCCAGCTCGATTATCATGGCCTAGCAAGGGCATTGCAAAGAGGTTTTATTCTATCAAATCGAACTGATACGGGCACCAAAGAGGTTATAATCTGTGAAGTCGAGTAGAACTTCCAATTTACAATGCCAGTTGCCGTGCAATGTAA
The DNA here is from genome assembly GCA_964007245.1 of Hypomecis atomaria. Lineage (NCBI taxonomy): Eukaryota > Metazoa > Arthropoda > Insecta > Lepidoptera > Geometridae > Hypomecis > Hypomecis atomaria. The sequence goes on from OZ023281.1 coordinate 3,365,792, forward strand.
AGAGGTTATATTCGACTTTGCAAAATGAAACCTCTTTACGATGTCCTTAAATATTCTAAGGTGAGAAATTTTCATAGGAATTAGATGTTCCAAATTTAAATCACTTTAACCCCAAGGGAGTTTCATACATCATTATTGACCTGCCATACCCTTCGAGATTGTGTTAAGATAATGACTCGTTTTACACTGAAGTTCTACGACATTATAATGGATCATTTTCGACAGGTGGTATGAAAAAAAAACATTATAGCAACATAACATAAGCCGGTGCTAGAAAAGGTTAAAATACTCGTAGTATAGACAACACAACGTAATCACAAGAAAAGTGTTAGTACCTGCAACCATCATTTATGTACATTGAGAAATAAATCAATAAGTTATGCATAATTAAGTTTATTACACACTTGGCCAATACGGTATTTCATTATTAATCTGTGTATCACTGCTGAACATGGTCTTCTACTCATTGCACTATATTAAGGCCTTAGTTCACCGTTCTAGCCAAATGCAATTTACCAGATTTCAAAAGTATTTGATATGAATTGAATATCTACTCAATACTCAATTATTTATTGAAACATATATATAATATCTATCAGACCAATAGGTTCTCTTATAATGTTTACCTTCACCCTTACAAAGCTAATGACGATTAACAGTACGCATAAAACATAACTAAGCAAAGACAGGTACAACCTTCAGGATTTAAACCTAAGACACCAGGATTGAAATTCAGTGGATCTACGAATTAGGCTAGTAAGAGTTGAATGCCCAACAAAGCTCGTAAATGTTATTTGTTAAATAGAATGTCGTTACAATCACATAAGAGGTAAATATAATAACAAAATTATTTACAATCTCGGCTGTATTGTACATAATGAGCTAAAATACAGCGTGCATATATCTTATCATTGCCGTTCATTCAAGCAACAAAAAAACAACAATCGGTTTACGTAATCCGGTTATTTGCCTAAACATACAAGTCGACGGATGTGAAGTTAGCTTCAAGCTGCGAAATATCCAATCCTGACTGAAGCTCACATAAAGCTACACTTTGGTTTCGCGCAGTTTTTAGCTAATTTCACATCCGCCGACTTGTATGATTCGGCCTACTAATATAATGAAGCTGTAATCATACGATCATACGATTCACAGTTTAAATGGGAATAAACAATAATACCAGAGTCAAGATAAACCAATTATAAAACATTAGGGCTTAGGGATCGACAAATTGCATAATTTTGACGTGATAACCAAATCAAACGTATCGTACACGAAGACCAAAGAACACATAGTAGCGGATAAAATTGAACGTAAGTTATGAGCAAGCCAAATCATGCTCATCTAGGCTAGACGAACAATCTCGCTTAGGTTATTCAAGAAATAAAAATTCGCTAAACCGAGACGTGACACGAGAAGAACATTATAATTCATACCTGTTGTATCGTCGACGTCGAACTTGAAGTAGGAGACGTTGAGTAGCCCCGAATCTTGATGCACGTACATCATGTCTGGATTGAGCCGCGTCAGGTGCAGCACGTACTCGGCGAAGCTCGCCAGAGACAGCTGCAGCGTCAGCATTTTACGGAACGTCCAGTAGTCCGTGGGCGAAGAAAACGTCGCCGCCGCCCACTCGCGCACCATGCCCTTGGGGACCATCGTCGCTTGCACCTTCAAACATCAGTTTCATTCTTAAATCCGTTCTAGCCTAGTTTCGCTACGCTAAGCAACTTTTTGAATATAAAATGTCGATCATGCGAGCGAGATAACACTGACGCCCGGGAGAATGCTTATTAAATAACTTGACCGTTACTGGAAGCTTTTATAATGAGAGAGAGCGTATCCCTTTCCGTCGAACAGCTAACGTTTTCAGTCCCTTTAAGCGTTGTAACCGGAAGCCTCCAGGTGGCGCCTCTGTAGCGATGCGCGCCATTTTATTTTCTAGGAAAAATGGCGTGCCTTTTGGCCTCATTGGCGTTGAATTTTTCGTCGAAGCAACAGCTCCGGGCAGCTCTAGCTAGCTCCCGGCCTGTTGCACAGTTTATTTTTTATAAAATTAGTATCTATAACTAATATACCGATTAAACTCAGTGAATATGTGGTGGTGCTCATCATCGAAATGAACACGTTGTTTCCAAGAAATAACGGAGCTAAGTATAAGTACCTGCGCAGTAAGTTCCCACATATTATTATATCTATTTCTCTAAAAATGGATTTTTTAAAGAAATTTACTGTGCCCAAGGTTTGAAAACCAGTGTGGCATAGCATTTTCTCAATAAATAAATTTTTAACGGTTTTTACCGTTCGTTTACAAAATTTTCAGCAAAGCCTAATGGGTTTTAACCAAAAGTGCTTCAAATAGGGCAATCGGTCGCCCTATACAATTGTTTTCATCCCTGTTTAATAAATTTCCTTTAAAAAATAGATGAACGCGACTGCTTCAAGCGGTCAAAGACGTGTGATGTCAGCTAAGCAGAGCTTCGGCAGCGGGTAAGCGTGCTGAACGTTTCCAACCAGATGGACAAATCTATCGATGAAAATGGGTGAGCGAAATTTGGATTCTTAGTAGAACTTCTTTAAGCTTATATTGCAGCAGAATTTTATTTATACGGCAGTTTAACACTGCAGTGTTCATATATTCGGCACCGTAAGATATACCTAGGTTTCCTAAACCTAGTATCAAGCAACCTGGAAAAAATATACGGCAACGATAGCCGATAAATAGCACCCACCTTACGATTTTTAATCTTATTTTACCTAAGAGTTTCTAAAGTGATCAGAACTTTATCTCAGTTGATAAAATTTTGTGCAAAGTTATATTTGATGCGTTTAGATTTCATTTTATTCGTTAGAAAATGAGCAAATACTTTCAACACGTGTTGGAAAATAACGAGTTAATGAATGGTTGTCTTGCTGTTTTCTATTGAGCTTACTGAGTACCTAAGCGCCTATTTGCGAGCAACTTATTTGTTCTTTCGACTCGAAATATACGTGATATTACAAATACCGCCGTTTTAGGGTAAATGTATTTTTCAGAAACTACCTTCTGATTATTTTTAGCAAATTGTTTGACAAAACCATGTATAACAGTATGGAAGAAGCAACGTTACCATGCTTCAATGCACGTGAACCACCCTCGTGGGGTCGGTATTTCTAATACCTTCTTATGAACGGATCAAGCTACCTGATATCAGTGGCGTGTGCTTGATATGAACATGTTGTTACCGATCATATAATGATAAAATCGATAAAATTATAAACGAACAGGTTAGCGCACCTACCGGATTTATGCACATCATCAATTAACTACCCTCATGGAGTCAGTGCTTTTTGTGAAATTCACTACTTGGAAAGTGAGTGATACAGTGTACAATGCACTTTTACATCATATTAATTAACTATCCTCATGGGGTCAGTGCTTATTGTGATACGAGTACATGCAACCCTCGCGGAGTGAATTTTACATCATTTATGCAAATAATTTAAAAACTGAGTGTAAATGTACTTCCACAAATCGTAACAAACATTTGTCTAGTTTCGGCCACTACCTTGTACAGTATTCAATTATTTGCGTTATTAGTATTGGAAAATGAAATTCCTATTATTTTCTTTCATAGAAAATATGAAATTTTATTCAAATTAAGCATTCAATGCGGTTGACCTTATTTTAATGGATGATTTGAGCTACTGTACATAGTCGGGTCTTTGCATACTATCGTCGCAGGAATGTGTTTTTCACATAATTATAATATGCTATCATCGCAGAACATAATCATAATGTGCTACCCTCGCCTCCTCCCTATGTAAAATTACGATGTATATGCCATTACGATGTAGATACCCTTTTTGTACATTTTTAAGATATTCACGATGTTCAACTTAATAAGCTAAGAGTATGATTTTTACTAAAACCCTCGCCGGTTTTCCATACTAGTAGCTACAATACCAGTGGCTTCTATTCAGTTAGCTTCATTGGGAAAAATTGAATAAACATAATTCATGCGATTCCAACTCCAATAATTGCAATCCTAATAATGAATTATATCACTATCAAGCATTCGCAAGCTTGTAATAAATCACTGAAAAACGTAGTGATTTTCTTCCGAGTATTCCGGGAGTATTCTCAAACCAAAGCAGTAAGTAATTTGTAGCATACCCAAAAATAATAAAATATGTAAGGGTTTGTGTAAAATGGGGCTTATATCATTAAAATACATTAATTAAATATACCATAAGAAAAATCAGACTGTTCTTTGTAGGAAGTCTGTAAATGGTAACAACATAATAATATTAAAGAAACATGTACACAGCTCGCATCTATTTAAATTCTATTAAATCTCTTCACATTTTCGGGAAAGAAAACCATTCAAGGTGCAATTATGCAAGTACCCTGTTAAGGAGATAGCAAGACTTGCTTGAGCAGTACTATGTTGTGTATCTACTAAAATCGAAACTATTTGGAGAAAATTAGCATGTCTTATCCGCAAGGATAGCAATCGTGAACATGTTTGCTCATACCGATATAGGAAAAACATAAATTAATAGATAAACGTCACTAGGAAAGTTAGTTACCCACATACTCTTTGTTTTTCGCATATAACAAAAACCGTGTAAGACTAATAGATATTTAAACTGTCGATGCGATATTTATTTTTTACTTAATCCATACCCCCTATTTCTACTATGTTAGCAGTGTTTAAGTTCACTATTTTAAAATGAATGTCATTTTATATAATGTAGATATTATTTGAGTACATTACATATCGGCATACCAGAATGCAAAGCTACTAAAGGCCCAACAATATATCTACCTACCTACTTTATATTGTGTAATATAATGTCTTTCTATTTTAAGAAAATAGAGAATAAGGTGCATCCTTTCTGGTTGCATTATTTTGACATTACTTACAGAACCACTTAACAAACGCAGTGCCTACCTAATAATTGTGTCTGCGACTACAAACGTATTGTAAAGTTCGTATAGTGAAATAAAATGACAAACAGATGCGATACCATAATCGCATGACTAATCTGTCAGGCTTAGTTTATAACCGCAGGATTTTTATATTTCATGAAATGGCGTACTTAGTTGTAATTAAGGAGAAAACAGTGAAATTATGAAGAATATTAAATATAATCGTGAGTTGTATCCGGTTTTCATATAAAATTTAATAATGAATCCTCACGCTAGTTTCAATTAAGTGATTATAAAGAATGTTGATGTTAATACATGCAGTAATGTATGTTGCATTTGTGGCCAGATACTACTGCTGCTAGATTGTGTGATCTTCCGTCGCACGGAAGAAAACGTGAAGACGAGTTTGTTTACCATTTTGGCTCAGGCTAATACCCCTTTTAATGTTTTATTTTGTATTAATGACCATTTATCATAATTATATTTTATTTTGAAACTTTTTAATTTACTTAAATACAAACAAAATAAGAATGTAGTGTTAGTAAAAATAGATTGAAACAAAAATGCGCGTCTGATAACCCTAGCTTTTTATGGTGTGGAGGGTAGCTCAGGTCTTACTACCTTCTTTTTTCCACAATACAGCACAGTGTTGGATAGATCAACTCAAATATTAGCTAAAAGAGAATAGTAGTCAACACAAAAGTTAATGTATCTTGTTTAGCTAAGTATTTATAAAATATTATAAATATTTCTGGCAAGTACATAGGTTACGGTGCACTTTACGGCGGCGGCGCCTACGCAATGTATAAAATTAATGAGATTACTTAATTTTTGAGAATGTTGTAATCCAACATAATAATATCATTGTAAAAAGCAGCCTAACTAATTTGCTTTACATAAAACTAATCGTTAAGTACAGATCAATCCTACATTCGCAACTTGACGATCGAGCCGGGAGTTATTAAAAATTCAAGGGGCTATTTTTGCCAGTGGTGTTTTTTGTGAGTTCTTTCTTAGTTTTTGTTTTCTTTTGCGAGTCATTAATCAAGTGAGTTTGTCAAAACTAGTATTAGAACGAACTTAGCTACCTATTTCTCACACATTGTTAGTCGCAGCTAAAACAACTTTTATTAAAAGTCGCGTTATTGCTTCGCATGACAATTGGAAATCTTCAGGCGCAACTCCAACTGATAGCTTTAAGCTAAAGACCATTAAATATATAGAGATTTACTAACAGGTACACATGTATCCTGTACGTATAAGTACGAGACCAATAACTGTACCGTGACATTTAATTGCATAATTACTTTGATTTTATTTTAGCTGCCATTGTTTGACCATTGTTTTTAGTGGGTCAGTGACATTTTTATATTATATTTTTTATATATATTCTTTCAATTATATATTGACTGAATTGGCTTCTACATAACTACTATGAAGTCAAAATCTGAAGTAAATCAACTTTCGAGATTTATTGCCAAATTATCGACTCGTGTCGAACGGCACAGGCTAAGCAAGCCACCTACCGCCCCTCGCGGGGGAGAGGTACACTAAATGCAACAGTTCCATCGCGTGGAACTCCCTGCTTTAGTAATGTCGCAAAATATGAATGCATAACGCATCCTTGCAATAATGGCACAGGCTAAGTAAGCCATCCACCGCCCATTACGAGGGAGAGGTACTTGAAAAGTAACAGTTCCATCCAGTGGGACTCCCTGCTTTAGCAATGATGCAAAATATGAATGCATAACGCATCCTTGCAATAATGGCACAGGCTAAGTAAGCCATCCACCCCCATCACGAGGGAGAGGTACTTGAAAAGTAACAGTTCCATCGAGTGGGACTCCCTGCTTTAGCAATGATGCAAAATATGAATGCATAACGCATTCTTGCAATAATGGCACAGTCTAAGCTAGCCATCCACTGCTCCTCACGATGGAGAGGTACTCTAAAAGTAACAATTCTATTGCGTGGGACTCTCTGCTTAGTAATGACGCAAAATACGAATGCATATCGCATTCCTGCAATAATGTAATGTAAATATCATTACCGAACAAATCCTTCTCAATAGGACCTGTTTACGAGGTCAGATTCTTTCAGGTGGCTTAGAAACTCGGACACTTGGGTTAGCCACCCAGCCTAACCGTAAGTACAAGTATGCATGTAGATATGCGATGAATACAACGAAAACGCGTTGTTATAAAATCCTCATGGTTTTATGTACATATTAAAGCTTTACGTATGTTGTAAATTATTTATAAGTTAACACTTTGTTGTTGTTTATTGTTTTTATTTAATTTTGCAAATTAAAAGTACTCTTGCTAAATAGGTCATGTTTATTGAAGATAATGGCCTAAGTGACCGGAAGATTCTTGATGTCCATTTTCTTATGGGATTTAAGTTATATTTTATATTTTCTGGACATTATTCACTATAAAGTAACTTAATGTATTTGAAATCATTAGTAATTAAATTGTCACCCGAGCTATAGATCTCACATTGGCGTAATCACATTGGCGTACCTAATACATAATCATAAGTTATAATTTAAAGCCCCACTCCAGGTGACGCCACCAGGCGATAACAAACAGAATCTCATTATAAAAGCTTCCAGTAACGGTCAAGTTATTTAATAGCAGCGTTTTACCTGAAATAAAACGCATATTAAAATACTTACCTTACTGGAAGCTTTACTTTTAATTTCTGCCTGGTGGAAATTACAAAAATTAACGCAATGAGGCCAAAAGGCACGCCTTTTTCCTAGAAAATAAAATGGCGCGCATCGCTACAGAGGCGCCACCTGGAGGCTTCCGGTTACAACGCTTAAAGGGACTGAAAACGTTAGCTGTTCGACGGAAAGGGATACGCTCTCTCTCATTATAAAAGCTTCCAGTAAGGTAAGTATTTTAATATGCGTTTTATTTCAGGTAAAACGCTGCTATTATCTCCCAATACTTTGTATTTTTATAACTTTAAATAATGAATAAACTTGCATGCGCAGCTTCATAAAAGCGGCGGCGAACATCAGAGCGCGCCGATTTACAAGCATGTTAAATGTCATACCTCGCGGAGAATGTCCCTCAAAACCTGCTGCGAGGCTTGCGAGCCGCGCGCCTGCACCGCCGCTAGCCGCTCGTAATACCGCGCAATGGGGGCATCGTATTCCACACCCCTGCAGAACAAAGCACAAGATAACGATAATAATCCGGTCTCACGGTAAATTACTAAGTGACACGAGCCGTAAAAAGGGAGAACGTGCGAGTACTATTTTACTTATTTCATGTGTCGACGACGGCCGCACAATGTAGCGGAAAAAACGCTCACCTATTGGCGCACTCGGTGCGATAGATATCGAGCAGCGATATCGAGCTAGGGTTGTCTTCGACGAGGCGCATCTGCGGAGAGACGGAGACGACTCGCGGGACGGTGAAGTGGAGGAATCTTCTGGAAGTTTCCTTCTGCTTGCCGAGGTAGTGGTTGAGCATCCGGAGCAGCTGCAGGACGCGCTCCTCGCGGCGCGCGTCGCCGAGCCCGGAGTCGTTGACGACGAGGTAGGGGTAGATCTTGCCGTTGTGTCCGCGGATGTAGAGGCGGCGCGCGTACGTGTTGTGTTTCTGCACGATCTCGACGCGCGGCATGAAGCGCGCGATGCGCACGTGGTAGTGCGTGTGCTTGGGCAGCAGGAACTCGCCCGGGAGCTCCACTTCGGCCGTTTTCAGGCTGAAGTTCGATAGGAATCGACACTTTTCTTCGATGAGGAACGACCTGAAAAATATAATTTGGTGAGGAAATGTCCTAAAGGATTAGTATGAGTTTATACGTAAACTGAAACTAGTTCCCGTATATTTCGTGTAAAGTTTATATATCTTTGTATACCGCCCCTGTTGAAAACCAAAAAAAGAACTTAAAAAAAAATTATAAAAATTGAGCCACACAAAAACGACAATAGTTTTCGTTTACTATACAAACTCATACTCATACATAGGAAGATGCTTGAAATATTAAGTGGTATAATTTCTTTCAAAAATAATTAATATATATACGCTGCGCGGAACCCAATCCTCACACAGCTTCAGTCAGGATTGTCTTATACACAGCTAGTAGCTAACATTACTGCCACTAAGAAGATTGATTGGGCCTACAGGACGAGAAACTTACTTCGGCAAGATCTTGGTCTTGGTCTCCAATATCTTGACCCACTTCCTGAGCTTCTGTATGAGATTCTGCAGCTTCATAGCGTTGGGTTGCGAGAAGTCGAAGTCCGCGGTGAACTGATTCTTCATCTTCTGGAATATGGGGTCTTGGATGGTGGCCTGCGCTCGACGCGCGAGGTTCTCAGACACAGCTGCAGAGAATGCACTACTTGTAAGACATTCTGCAGACATACAAAATGAAAGTTCTCGGATGAAATATCTGTTTGTAACAACACTTTGGGTATAGTGAGTTAGATATTATGTGTTTGTGTTTACTTTGAATGTTGTCCCTGTATCTTATTGTGTTGTTCCAAATACATTTCTGTTACGATAGTTTAAGAGGGCTATTACAAAAGTCTAGCGACACGATTCTCCACGCACTGTTTTTTAGAGTGAACCCGGGCGATGCCGTTGCTACTATTTGTAAAGGCATTTTATTGATTTACTAAAATAATAAAACTTTATAAAGTAACATCATGACAAATATTTATTTATTTTTTGTAAAAAAAAAAAACAACATTTCGTTCCTATTATTGTAAAAATTGATAGACTAATATGGTAGCAATTATAACATTTCAAAGTGTTTTGATGTTTTTTGTGCTATTACAACAATAAAAAAAGATAAATAAAGATAAACACATGACATCACTTCTCAAATCCCATAGATGGTAATATTTTTGTTTCTTAGCGAATATAATCAATAAATATCGTCAAAATGTGGTTTTAATCTGACGCTATTTTGGCGACTTCTCTGTGGTAGCAGCCTTAAAACACATACAAATATTTAGTCTAATAAATGAACTCAACTAATAAATTGCACAACAGATTAATCGACATTTCAATTCATTTACCAAACGCCAGTAACTTACTGATAAATTGCACGAAATAACAGATTTATCGACATCTCAATATATTTAAGCCAAATACTAGCTTGAAAGAACATCGCGATTGTCGTAGTTTGAATGTAAGATTTAGCCATCAAGCAAGAAGTGCGAACGAGCTAATGAAAAAATATATCAAAATCTGGGAGTATTTGTTTGTATTTCTGTTCCCACTTGGCTCAATATCGCTACGCAACACAGGTTCTTTATTGAGACGAAGGTTTAGCAAATACATTTTGTTTCACATGTTTTATCCAAAAAAGCCTCCAACTGAATCGGATAAAACCGAGAGACGCAGCTAGTATTAATTAGTTTTTCTAAAAGATCTGCAATGATACTGATACAAATTTATTGACGGATATACTACATTTATCAGGAGTATGTTCATTTCCTACGATTTACAAAAATATTGCTATAAATTTATTATATTCATTAATTTCGCACAACAGATAAATAATATCATATCCTCAGATAAGCTAATGGACTCGTGTTCCGGTGATTTAAAACTGACGACTTTTATCGCGGAATTGGGCAATCTAACTTATACTCGCGGTGACCTTTAGCAGTTCGCTTTGGACACAGTGGGCGACACGTGCCGCCGCCGCGTGTGGCTACTTTTCAGACTCAACCGTGAAATATTGTTTGCGGAAACGATAAGAGCCTCGTGCATGGAGAAATTATTGAACTTGGATTATGCTAAGGCGATGTTTGGAGTATGAATACGGAGTGCGCTATTAGATTAAAAAGTCGCTAAAAAATTGCAATAAAATAAATTTTAGTTTGATGCTCACAATGAGGACTTAGTATTAACAATTATAATAAAACATACGGTTAAATATATTGAATAGTATTAAAAATATGTTTCTTTACAGAGGCAGGTAGTTATAGAACAGTAACACACAAAAGATAATCTTTTAGGAGCCCCTTAGTTTACATTAATGTACGGGCAAACGCGTGTCTACAGGGTGGAAAAACGATTTAATTAGAACGCAGGATCACACTGGATATAACCCGCTTACAACAGGTTCTACTGGAAGTCTGTTGGGGAGATCTATGTCCAACAGTGCACGTCCTACGATTAATGTGATGAGTGATGTGATGTGTACATATATTATTTTTTTGAAATGTGACAATAATGACGGGAGATGCTGTGATGCGTAGGAAAGACAGGAACAGGAAGACCATGATAAGCATTCATAGATAAAATTATACAGAGGGCAGATGAAGCGATTATCATACATAATATCATCATGTAAAAACACTATCCCCAAGTGGAAATTGCTCCACCAACACAATTTCTCTAATTTTGGACTGATTAATTGCACTGTACTGTAGTGGCCTTTTCATAGTGTACTATGGAACATAAGTCTACCCTCGAAGGACGCTTTCTTCACTAGGCCACCGCGGCTTTAACTGTATTGTACCGGACTTTTAATAGTCCGCTGCTGAACATCGTCGGCTCAAAGCGGGTTGGTCATGATGGAAACTATAAGCTTCGCCAAAAACGATTTTGAAGTTTGTCCGCCATATTGCTGGGATGCCATTGTGACATTTGAACAGCAGTTCAAGTGTCATTTTTGCCAAGTTATTCCGTTGATTACATAACAGTTTCTCTGTGTTTTCGACGTCTTACATGCCTTAAGTCAGTGAAGTCTTACGATTTTTCCACCTCAATTTTTTACTCTAATCCTTACATAGTATAAAATAAAGTCGCTATTTTCGTTTGTTTGTTTGTTTGTCTGTATGCTTAAATCTTTAAAACTACGCAACGGATTTTAATGCGGTTTTTTTTAATGGATAGAGTGATTCAAGAGGAAGGTTTATATGTATAAAAATTCCCGAAATTCCCACGGGAACGGGCACAACGCGGGTAAAACCGCGGGGCGCTGCTAGTTAATTATATTTTAAGGTTGGTACCAATCCGCACTGGACCAGAATTGTGGATATGGCCAAATCACCCTTCGTGGGTAGGCCTACGTCCAGCAATGGACTATTAAAAAGGCTGCTACAGTAAGGGGTTGGTAGATAAATGATTGGTGAGTGAACGATCGGTGGTAATGGTAGGTGCAGATTGGTGGACAAATGATTGCGTAGTGGGTGAACGATCGTCGGTAATGGTGGGTGCGGATTGGTGGACAAATGATTGTGTGGTGGGTGAACGATCGGTGGTAATGGTGCGTGCGGATTGGTGGACAAATGATTGTGTGGTGGAGTGGTGGGTGAACGATGGGCGGTAATGGTGGGTGCGGATACGTACTGATGCCGATGCCGAGGCCGAAGCTGGAGACGACCTTCTTGATGAAATGCAGCGTGTGGGGGGTGACGGTCGCGTCGGCCACGGCGGCGCGGTGGTGGTAGGCCACCACGTGGCACTTGGCCAGCCCGGCGCGCAGCTGCCGCAGGATCTCCTCGTACCAGTTCTCGCGGAACCACACCATCTGCGGAACGACGCTTTTAAATATCGACTACGCCACAAACGGAAGCTCGGTCCGTATCGCATTGCTTCATAGGCACGATGACTTAGGTAAATTAATAGGCATGTTAGCTAGGTTCATTCAAGTTTTTGTCACCTGTTTCATATATGAATATCCTTACATAGTATAAAATAAAGTCGCTATTTTTGTCTGTTTGTTTGTCTGTATGCTTAAATCTTTAAAACTACGCAACGGATTTTGATGCGGTTTTTTTTAATGGATAGAGTGATTCAAGAGGAAGGTTTATATGTATAATACACCTGTGCGAAGCCGGGGCGGGTCGTCTAGTTAATAAATAAACATTTGATTTGATTTGAATTCATTTTGAAAAATATTATTTTTATTAGTAGTTATTTATTGGACACGTATTTTTTACAACAGCATAAAGTGCGTCAAAGTTCGGGAATGGGGCCACATGACGTCACTTCTACATAAAAAGTAAGTTTGTTAATGCATATATATATTTTTATATATGATACGCATTAGTATAAATAGTACCTGATCGACGATGCCTTCGAGCGAGGAGAGTATGGTGGGGTGTATCTCCCGCTGCAGCTGCATGATCTTGGAGCAGCGCCACATGGGCAGCGTGGCCTTGATGGGGCCGGCCTCGGCCGCGGCCGCGCTCGCGCCCGCGCCGCCCGCTGTCGTTCCGCCCTCGCCCGCCTTACTCGGGCCCTGTACAAATATAAGTTTTTTGTACTAAAGTCCCCGTCACGAGAAGCTATAAATTATGTAAACAAACATCTTTTACTAAGTAGACATTTTATACTGCGAGATAATAATAAATTGAACATATTCAATCGACATGAAATATAGACGGGTTATATGAAAGTAACAACCAATTTAATTTAGTCGGATCATATTTTAACGACGCAAAGCGCTATCGTTTTTGTTTCTTGGTACCGGAATGCGTCCGTCGCAGGGATTGTAAACTATCGGGACGCCATTTCGAAATAAACGCGTCATTCGAGTTTCGAATGCGTACGAGGTTTCATTGCTTTGCATATATCGCGGATCTGGTTGTTATTGTTAATTTTGTTATTGTTTCGTTATCACTTTTTATTGTTGTTAAGATATGGTTAATATAAGAAGTAGGTTTTAAATTGTGAAGTAATTGGTTAGGTTAATTGGTACACCAATGGTGATATAGCTTATATAGCGAATAATTATTCTTATATAATATATGTTTATTAATATTTGTTACTTAATAATTTATTAAATCTTAAACAAATTCATTTTTTTGTTGGTACAAATGTTGTGAACTCCTGAACACTTGTTTACAAAATTTATAGCTTCTCGTGACGGGGACTTTAGTTCCTCTACTATTTCTATTCAGAGTAGGTTTGGACAGATTTTACAGAAGATTTGATGATATATCAGTTTTATTTTTTACAAATAAAGAAGCTACAAGCATTTTTTTTTCTTGCTAGACAAAGAGCGCACTATAGCAGACTATGACATCACGGCCCGTAAGTATCATACATTCGCCATACTATATTATGCTTTGTGGGTAAGGGACAAGGCATTCCCTCTGTATCCCTACTAAAATTGTTACAAGCTTATATTTCCGAACTCGATTAGCCAATTTTTTTTTCAGTTTACGAATCATAAAATCAATTGCATAATTCACTAAATCTAATACTTTTAATAAATTTAATACTAGTCAACTACCTACTATTACCTTTCGTGGGTAGGCCTACGTCCTGCAGTGGACTATTAAAAAGGCTATTACAGTGTCTGTTAACTTCCTAAATGTGAACATAATAAAATTGTGTACTCACAGCAGAAGTAGAAGGCAAGTGTCCGGCGGCGATGTTCTCGGCCGTCTTGTGTCGCTCGCGCTGCTCTATCTTGAGCGTGAGGTAGAGCGTGCGGATCGGGAAGTAGACCGCTTGCGGGTACAGCCGCCCCACCTGCTCGCAACAATACCTCTCCACGTGAAGTTACCAATTTAATGATCCGAGGCAAGTTGTACAGGTCGCGACATGTAAAACGAACGCTGGGAGCTTCAAACTGCGTACAAGAAAATTTCTCTCCTATCGCATAGTTAATAGGAGTTAAATTTCCTGGTACGCAGCTTTAATTGCAGCAAGGAAATTTAACTCCTATCACGTATGCAATAGGAGTTAAATTTATTTGCGCACAGCTTGACACTCCAGCGATCATTTTTCGTGACGCGCCGTATAGCCACTGTCTGAGATATGTGTGAGTAGTGTTCTAAACTCAAGGAGCGTCGGAGCGTCCCGCAGATAGCAACGGCATGCAGCTGCGGTTTAGTCACTAACCAATTTACAGGTCTTCATTTAAAACATTTCGGGCTCTATGTTTGGCCATACATTAGGCCGTCGCCGCACGCCGAAGATGTTTACAGGACGCCTTGTTTGAACTGCGGTTCGACCCAGTTAAAGGATTTTTTTTACTTATTATGTAGGCAGAGGTCGAATCAAATTTAATGGTGTCTGTAATATTGACTACAAGTTGGGAAAAACCTCACTCCTCACCCTCGCTGACATATTAATTTGCTACTGCGCAACGACGCACTCGGGTTTACAGACGCCATTAAGAATCTTTAGCCCATTAGAATCGTCGTAATATACCTAGTTGATCGAAAATATAATCAACCGCCACTTCGTTATTCAGAAGGTTTCTGTTTACTGAAACTGTCTCCGGAAATTTGTCTCCCAATGAGGCCTGCTGACAGACTCGTGGTGTGCCCGATTGTAGGGTAGATACACCGGTTGTGGCCATCTTAAGTGCCATTTTTGACCACTTTGATTTTAATGAATTGCAGACAATTTTAATGTTAAAATAATATTTTTTCCAAGACGGTTCTGTGCTTTAGTATACCATAGTAGTTATCAAAGGTGTCAACGTCGTCGCGCCATCTCTTTCGGGGCCTGCCAAGTGGCCGGACCGGAAATATAAGGGGGAGGCCTTTGCCCAGCAGTGGGACACGACAGGCTCACAACAATATTTTTTAAGAAATTTTCATATTTGGACATTCACACAAATAATATGTGTGGTGTTACATTGTTTATTATCTATTTACGCAATAATTTTGACATCCAATGGCCAAAACCGGGACAGTGGCCACAACCATTGCATCTTGCCCATTTTTATTATTGTAATCATATTGCAATAAGCTCCCACAGATCTCAGACGGTTGCTAGAACTTGCGTGTGGTCTATAAATCAATGAGAAAGTTTCTTCATGCTAGTTTACATCAGAATTTTCACTGGGGTGAAGAAAACATACGTAATATAAATGTGTAAATAAAATAAATGGGACTTGAGTACCAAATAGTGAGGAATGTGGAAGCAGTGTTTTTGTCTTTTGTGATTTAAAACATTGAGAATGATTTGCTCGAGTGGGCTTGAAGAGCTTTATGCTTTATTCTACAGAAGTGTAAGATTTATCAAACCATAACGACAGAAGTGATCAATTAATGGCGTGGATGAATGTCACCATGGTTTCTCTGTCACCTTAGTTGCAGTTTTGATACATCTTAGAATCGTTATTGAAATCCATGTAAGTTATCTGTATAGGATAAAATAGGGGGAAACATGCATATAATTTTACACCATCGTTCGCAGCTATTTTACAAAATGAATATAACATTTACTCTGCCTTCAACATTTAAGACGATCATGCATCAAAATTTGTGTCACGTGTTCGTCTGCATATCGATTCGAGTTATTCCAAAAATGTTTATCAAATCTATTACACCATCTGCACAAGATACGCACAGAACAAATCAAAGTACGTAATAATTAAAAATACATAGTTCGGATATCGTTAAACTTAATGCTATTCCCATCAATACAACACAGAATATAGCACTAGAACTTACATGAATCAATACGTTCTGTAGGGGATTCTTGCAGGTCTGCGCCGAGCACGCAAGAAGGAGTGACATTCAACTTAGAACCCATACAATGCGTTAGTGACGTCATCGAACACTAGCGGGGGGCGAGCGGAGACCACGCCGGAAATAACATAAACAAACACATGCGCTACCAGTTACAAATTCACCAAATATGGACAAACGCATGAAGCAATAATGCTTATTTCGATATAACGAATAAATTACACGCATCGCGCTAAGAAACTCTGAATAAATTTATTTTAAAAACCCTGACGACAGTTAATAAAAATTATTTGAAGCGACATGGGCTATAGTTTAATATAAATACTTAAATTATTTTGTTTTTGCTTTGTCAGGTGATATGATGGAAAAAACATGCGTGGACACAAACGGGTGACTCTTCGATATACAACAAATACAAACGACTTTAATGCATCAAGACGAGTATCTTTTACTACGGGACCAACATCGAAACCGCGAAAAAAAAACCAGCTATTCCATACATTATGTCGATGTCAATGGACTTTTCTATGGATCAGCTGTGTTTTTGCGAATTCGGTGTTAGTGCCATTAGTAAAAGTTGTTCATCTTGATGCACTAAACTAGCTCGCTCTTAAGAGGTGAGTAAATCACCAGTGATCTTGTATTGGAAATTATCTAGCTTAATTAGATAAAACGTAGACGGGACGGTAACCCGTAGATGCAGGTTCAAATTCTGCGGTCACGGCGAATTTTTGAAAAATAACTCTTTGAGAACCCTAGTGTGGGAAGCACTACGAAAATTGAATTAGTGACCCCGTTTATACAGGGCTATCCAGTACTGCCGTACTAAGCCGAAAGGAGTTGATTCAGACCATCATTATAAACAACTTTTACTATAGGGCCAATCCGAGAAAAAAAAGCCGTTTTGTACAATTTGTCGATTCCGAATTGCAATTTTGTAAGGAACATTTGTTTTGTCGAATTCTTGGTTGTCCCCGTAGTAAAAGTTGTTTATAATGAAGATCTGAATCACCTTCGTTCGGTTTAGTACAGGGCAAGCAGGTAACCGTGTATAAGCACGCATGTCGCCTCTAGCCGTGATCTCCGTTCAAACCCCGAGCCGCGGCGCTAAACTCACGTGACTGAGCAGGTTGAGTATGACGCTCCCGTCGTACTGCACGAGGCAGGCGAGGAGCTGCGGGATCCAGGGCAGCCACTGCACGGGCGGGACGCCCACCGAGTATTTGTCCAGGGCGTCTGCGAGGCTGTTCTTTTCGTCGTCGAAGCTCAGCATCCAAAGAACCTAGACGTGACAATAGTGTTCATATTTTTGCCAAAAATGGGATAACCAACGTCAACCGTGTACAGAATTCGAATAGTTCGCACGGATGTATGATCGATGTATATGTATATCGATATTTTTGTAATCTCCTTTTAAATCCCTTTATTTTGCTATAGGCCATATCACACAAGTTAGCGGAAATGAAGCAGCGCGTTGATTGGATATTGCGCAGTTTGTAGATAACTTCATTTCCGCCAACTTGTGTGATACGGCCTATACCCTACTCCGGTTTGGCTAAAAGAAAGTTTGGAACTACTTACGATTTGGCGCCAAAAATCCGCCATTTTGTGGGCTTTTTAGACGAATCTAACGATACTTCAGCCTTTTGGAAGATACGTGGGAATGGAATAAATACATTTACAAACAAAAATTCCTTCTTTGGCAGTGGGGTAAAAGCAACATGTATTAACTCTTAAGTTTTCAGAGGTAGGCGCAAAGAAGTTTCTCGCAAGGCCCACGCGTATATCTCCCACCGGCCCTAGCTACATATCTTGTTAACACGGCTAGTCGATACTGCCAATTTCATAAGTCCCAACCCAGGCGATTCTCCTGTCTTAAACACTCAGCAGACTTACACAATAAGAATTGACGGAAGTGTTTTGTTCAAATTCTAACCTTAGCACAGTATTTCCTCGACTTGGATTCGTTCTGATGCCTGCACGCGTGTAAGAAGCACGTCATGGCGGACACTCCGACGTTGATTTGCCGCGGGTCTCTTATGAAGATCTGCTCCAAATAATCGCCCCACAGCGCCCACGCTTTCACCAACGTGTCATGAAGTTGAACCGCCGCGGCGAACGCTTTGTTCGCGTCTTCCGATCGCCCCAACTGGGCGAGCAACAGTCCTTTGAAAGCGTAGAATTCCGCAGTCATTTCTTTTGTGAAATATTTGAAGTTGGTAGACTCGATCATGTCTAAGCCTTCTTGGAGCTCGTCCTTTCCTTCGGTCCAGGACATTTGGATGTGGCATTTGACTTGCTGTCGTATCTTTTGGAAGCAGTCCACTATTGGCACGCTAGGTATTGTGTAAATGCGGTGCAATGAGTCGAGGCATACGCCCGATAGGTTGTGCTTTCTTGCTATTTTAGCGAAGTGGATGATAGCCTGCAATGGAAAATTTTTGATACTATTTTATTATTAACTAACTGGCTAGACACAAATTAAAGTGATTTACTACAACTTTGTTGAAGCGTCTTCCATTGGCCATAACATTAAAAGGCACATTGATTTCATTGGGTAGGGCGGTAGTGACGTGAACCGCGTGAGGCGAGCAACAGCGTTAGTTTCTTTGTGTCTAGATCCAAAACTCAACGCAACTCCGTTCTAGGCAGTTCATATGTCAGCACCTCTTTGGTAAGTTTGAAATGACCCTATGGTAAGTTTGAAATGACCTTATGGTAAGTTTGAATTGACTGCCTCGGTGGCTCAGTGGTTAGTGACCCTAACTTCTGGGTCAAAGGGGCGTGGATTCGATCCCCACCCAGAGCAAGTATTTATGTGATGAACATAGGTGTTTGCTCTGTGTCTGGGTGTTATTTAATTACTATCTATATAAGTATGTATTTAAAAAGATGTAAGTATAAGTAGTATATCAGTCTCTGGCAGCCATATCATAAGCTATGCTTAGTTTGGGGTCAGATGCCGTGTGTAAGATGTCCTCAAATATTTATTTATTATTATTATTTATTTACCTTTGGTAAGTTTGATTTGATCTTTGATAAGTTTGAATTGTCCTTTGGTAAGTTTTAATTTACCTTTGGTAAGTTATCTGTGGTAAGTTTGAAAAGCCCTTTAATAAATTTGAATTGACCTTTAGTAAGTTTGAAATGACCTTTGATAAGTTTGCAATGACTTTTGGTAAGTTTGAAATGATCTTATGGTAAGTTGAAATTGACCTTTAGTAATGACATTTAACTAACTGACTTAAGTATGAAATGTCCTTCGGTAAGTTTGGCGGTGTAGTGTAGTGTAGTGTAGTGTTGTATAACGGACCTGCGCGGAGGCGTGCACGCCCAGCATGCTGTGGTTGGAGGCGTGCTCGGCCTGCGAGTCGTAGTGCGAGGCGATGAACTGGTAGTGGTGCTGGCGCCACGTGAAGATGGCGCCCCAGTGCGACAGCGGGTCGGCCACCACGGGCAGCCGGTTGCGCCACGTCTTCACGATCGCCTTCATGTCGTGCAGCGACGTCGGCCGGCTGTGCAGCAAACCCTGACAACACGTACCACTCGGTCATCCAACTACAAAAATACGCTTATTACGCTACTAGAAATGAATTCTATTGTCTCTTTTTAATTTTGTTTTTTGTGTTTTGTGTGCGATTTATGGGTCTGAGTTTAGTTCTGAGCTTGGATTTGAGTTTGCGGTTTGAAAAAAAAAAAAAGTTATTATGTAGGTGGTTATCGTCGCAGCAGGCGTCGCCACTAGCGTGAGTAGGTGTACTGACGGTGTGTATCTGAGCGGCCTCGCTGAGCTCCATGAGCTGCTGCGCGGCGCGGAGGAGCGGCAGGTGCGCGTGCGCGACGAGGCGCGGTAGGCGGCGCCACTAGCGTGAGTAGGTGTACTGACGGTGTGTATCTGCGCGGCCTCGCTGAGCTCCATGAGCTGCTGCGCGGCGCGGAGGAGCGGCAGGTGCGCGTGCGCGACGAGGCGCGGTAGGCGGCGCCACTAGCGTGAGTAGGTGTACTGACGGTGTGTATCTGCGCGGCCTCGCTGAGCTCCATGAGCTGCTGCGCGGCGCGGAGGAGCGGCAGGTGCGCGTGCGCGACGAGGCGCGGTAGGCGGCGCCACTAGCGTGAGTAGGTGTACTGACGGTGTGTATCTGCGCGGCCTCGCTGAGCTCCATGAGCTGCTGCGCGGCGCGGAGGAGCGGCAGGTGCGCGTGCGCGACGAGGCGCGGTAGGCGGCGCCACTCGCGCAGACACTGCGCGGCGGCCGCCTCCGCGTGCCTCTCCACGCCCGACAGCTGCTGCTCGCCTCCCGCGCAGATGCACAGGTATCCCCGGTACAGGTTCACCAGCCACGCTGCGAACACACACAACACACATGGATAACCAATAAGTACAAACCATGCAACTTATGAAACGTACCCATGCCACGTGACCCGTTGAGAAAATGAGGTGTCTTAAAATTACCACGCTATATATTCTCAATAATTATATCAATTATTTGCACGGTCACTGGGTCACGTGGTATAGGTACGTTCTCTTAACCGCTTAATTCGCTCCCAACGCTGCCATTAAACCTACACCGGTTTGACTAACTGTACGTATTTACAACAGTTATGACGTCATTAAGGCCGATTACAGAAGCGCCAGCGTAAATTTAATAGCAACGTAAAAAGCGTTCCCTCTATCGAATGCCTAAAGTGAAATAGAAACAGAACTAAGCTAATAAAATTACGATGGCGCCTCTGTAATCGGGCTTCTTGTAATGGTATTGTTTGCAAAAAAAGTTTATTATTTAAAAATATATTTTAACTAGCAGTTGGGCCCAAATTTTACATACAGCTTAGGCTCGGGAGTTTTTACAGCAAATTACACACACATGACATCGAAACGAGACTTTTTTTTCTGATCTAATAAACTTATTATTCATATTTATGACACGTAGGTATTCCCATTAGAAAAATGAAAAAAATCTTACCCAATTCCTTAGGACAGTTGTATTCTACTTCAGCCAGCGCGTCCTTCATGGTAGCCCAGTTGGGATTTCTCCAAGAGCTTTCTAGAATGAGGAACGGGTCCCGGCCGCTTCTCGTGAGGCCAATCTCCAGGAGGGAGTCCCATTGGTTCAGCTCCTTGGCGCATTTGAGCCAATGTTGGGTCCAAAGAGTGCATTCTTTGTGCATGTTCACTGACGATGGATTAGCTGCGTATTCGTTTTTGTATTTGGCCATTGCGACGTCATAAGCAGCCTGTAATAAAAAATAACTTATTATGTTAATAAGTAAAAGCAATGCTATATTTTACGATACATTCAATTTGTAATGATATCAAAAATAAGTATTCTTTTTGGAAAACAATCTGTAGTATTATCTTAAAGTGATTGAAGTGCTACTAACCTGAGCCTGCTCGTAGAAACCTTGCTGTTCGTAAGCAATCGCCATGTTGGTTTCTCGATAGCGCGCATGCTTTTGCCACAGCCCCGACCACATGTCCTCTTCTTGTAGGAGCTCGTACATATCGCTCAGAGAATCTAGTATTTCCTGCAATGAAATATAATTTTCAATTATTGCAATCATGAGATATGATCTTAGCGAGACAAGGATGTCTTAGTCAAATATGACAAAACCTTTCACAATATTATTGAAGATCAGAAAACTTTCTTCGAAAGTAGGAAGCTTTTCCTAGAGCGTTATGACGTGCTAAAACGTCATTTAAGTTTGAATATCACGTAAGTCAAAATTACAACGTGCGAAGCTAGCGATACTATAGATAAAACAACGCGTCTTGAATTATAAATTGAATTGAAATAATCGGCCAAGTACGAGTCGGACTCGCGCACGGAGGGTTCCGTACTATATGGGAGCCCCCTTAAATAATTATTTTATTTTAATTTTATTATTGAAGTGAATATACAACTTACTATTCTGTAAAAATTTCAAGCATCTACCTGTTACCATTATTAATATAGAGCGAATAATCGGCCAAGTACGAGTCGGACTCGCACACTGAGGGTTCCGTACATTCAAATTCAAATTTCTTTATTGAGGAAAAACGATCTGAATCAATTACATTTGCCTCACAATATTAAAATAAAATAAAAAACCAACGGAAAAAAGAAAACATAAAAAATACAATACAAAATCAAAAAATAATTTTAAAAATTGAACAAACATGAGTCACGCAATTTCAATGGTAAAATGTCAAATTAAAAAAAAAAAAATAGGATACAATGTCAAAAATTAGGTTAAATGGCACAACAAAAAAAGCATGCATAAATTATGATTATACAATGTCAATAATAGAATTATAAAATGTCAAATAAAAAATCAGCACAAATAATGTCAAAATTAGATTAAATGTCACAAATTCATAATTCTTCGATTACAAACGAACTATCAGGCCGTTTGCATCGATCCCACTGGTCAGTGAGATTTTCACAATATGCCGTGAGGACGGCTACAATGGATCTCCATTTGTCAAAGATGATATCACAATCAGTGTTGGCAGACAAGAGTGCATTGAAGTGAGTGCGAGAGCGCAACAGAGGCGACACAGAGCGTGCTACAGTACGACTATGTTCAACGTGGAAAAGGCTCTGCATCCGGCCCCGTCTGTTACACGGTATACCAGGCTCGTCAGGTACAAATAAGACGCACAGCAAATTATGCAACTCAATTGAATCAATTGACCCTCGAAGAACTTTGCAGCAGGTAAGGAGCTGGTCTAGGATTCTTCTTACCTCTAAGGAGTTGTAGCCAAGTTGGCCAAGTAAAAATTTTGTCGGGTATAAGAATGGATAATAACCATATTGTTTCTTATATAAAAATCTTAAGAATGCTTTTTGGACCTTCTCCAGAATCCGGGCGTAAGTTACATGATGCGGGTTCCAGACGCAAGCGCTCGACTCCAGTTTGCTTCTGACCAGAGAGCTGTATAGAGTTTTGACTACTTGAGGGTTTTCAAAATCTTTGGAATTGCGTAGTACAAAGCCAAGACGACGAAATGCCTCTTTAGCGAGGTCAGTGACGTGATCGTGAAAAGTGAGGCCACGGTCAAAAGTTACACCTAAATCTTTAATATGACTTACTCTATTTATAGTTTTGTCGTGTAAACGATAACCAAAATGAGTTGGATTCTTCTTCCGATCGAAGGTCATGACATTGCATTTGCCCAAGTTAAATAGCATTTTGTTCTTGACACTCCACTCATAAATGCGGTTGATGTCATCCTGTAGTCTTAATGAGTCACTGGGTGTTTTGATCTCAAGAAAAAGTTTGAGATCATCCGCGTACAGGAGACATTGAGCGGAGATCAATACTTTGGCCAGGTCATGGATCATCATCTGGAAGAAGAGCGGACCATCCACGGAACCCTGGCTTACTCCAGATCTAGTGGGATAAGGACTCGACTCATACGTCCCATGCCTCACATATTGACACCGGCCACGCATGAGGTCCGAGATAAAGATAGAGAGACTGGGAGCGAAACCAAATGAACATGATAGCTTACGTAGCAAAATATCGTTGTCTATTTTATCGAAAGCTTTTTGGAAGTCGCAATAAATTACATCTACTTGAGATCCACGGTCCAAAGCACAAGAAATATAGTCGACCAGGCATAGCAAGTTAGTGTTTACTGAGCGACCTGGCCTAAAGCCGTGCTGCTCTTCCCCTATCTGTTGCTTTACTTGCCTATAAATCTCACTGTGCAAAATATATTCAAATACCTTGGCAGGGGCACACAAGATTGCAATTGGGCGGTACTCCTCTACAATAGTCCTATTACTACCTTTAGGGATGGGGGGTCACCCTCGAGATTTTCCATTGGTCGGGATACCTTCCATTCCTAAGTGACAAATTTAAGATATGGTATAAAGGAAGGAGAAAGTGTTCTTTACCGCTCTTAAGGACTGAGCTTGGCAAGCTGTCGGGACCTGGTGAATTACTTGTTTTCAATTTATTTATAGCGCGGTCGATGTCCTCGGGTGACACACTAGGTATAGCAACGTAGCCACAGTGCTCGTCTCTATCAGGACACACGTCAACGTTCAGCGCCGGCGGATCATTTAGAAAAACACTAGAAAAATATTTTGCAAATGCCTCAGCAGCCTCCACGCCAGTAAAAGTGCATCCCTCATACGAAACTCGGGGTTCAAAACCACCCTTCGATCTCAAGCTATGTACATCATCATAAAAGCATCCGTAGCAATTGTGACATCGGTAGAGTTAAGAACAGATTCCCATGAAGTCTCAGCTAGCAATGACTGAAAGAGTACATTTGGGAGCCCCCCTTAAATATTTATTTTATTTCAATTTTATTATTTATTATTATTCAAGTGAACATACAACTAAATATTCTGTGAAAATTTTAAGCATTTACCTGTTACCATTATTAATATAGAGCGAAAAACGGCTAAAAAATCAGGTTTGTTGTATGGGAGCCCCCCTTAATTATTAATTATATTCTGTTTTTAGTATTTGTTGTTATAGCGGCAACAGAAATACATCATCTGTGAAAATTTCAGCTTTCTAGGTATAGCGGTTCATGAGATACAGCCCAGTGACAGACAGACAGACGGACATCGGAGTCTTAGTAATAGGGTCCCGTTTTTACCCTTTGGGTACGGAACCCTAAAACGGCTAAAAAAATCAGGTTTGTTGTATGGGAGCCCCCCTTAATCATTAATTTTATTCTGTTTTTAGTATTTGTTGTCATAGCGGCAACAGAAATACGTCATCTGTGAAAATTTCAGTTTTCTAGCTATAGCGGTTCATGAGACACAGCTTGGAGACAGACAGACGGACAGACGGACAGCGGAGTTTTAGTTATAGGGTCCCGTTTTTACCCTTTGGGTACGGAACCCTACAAAACTTAAACAATGATATTTTAGGGTAAAGGTATACGAACCGTGGGCGTGGTAGTTTCCGTCTCGTAGTCGTATATGTCGATCTGTTCTCGCGGCGCGCGGCCCGCGGCCTGATCGATGGCCATCTGCTCTAGATTCAACGTCATGCGGTGCCACAGGTTGTGAGTCTTGCCTAGGTACTTCATCATAGGCCTGAAAATTACACTTGACTTGATAAAAATGACACTAGTTTTTATATATTATTATCCTATATTATCCCACTGCTGGGTAGAGGTCTCCCCCAATTCCTTCCACTTTTATGCAATTTATTATCAAGGACTGCACGCGTTTATTAGAATAACAGTGAAAGTGCACAATCTGTAGTTCAGCACCCTTTCTTATCAGGCAGAATAAGATGAAAAACAAGTATTATTTCAGGTTATATCTCCCCGGAACGACTTACGGTTTAATACTGATGGGAGGGTTGCACCGCGCCAGCGCTTCAATAAACGTGTTGAGCGCGCTGAGTGGCTGGTCGCGTTGGACCACGTGCACGCCGGAAATTATGAACGGGACTATCTCGTTCATTATCGTCTGCAAATGGAATACGCTTTAACTGGCTGGAAAATTAAAGGGAAAAAATGTCATGGACAAAGTTTAAGTGAGTAAAATATGTGTGTGTGTCACGCTAAGCAGCGGCGTAATAGGGTTTATATTATATTATATTCGTTTATGTGTGTTATAAAAAAAATCAACGTTCCAGCTATCACCGTTCCTGAGATACAGCCTGGTGACAGACAGACAGACGGACAAACGGACGGATAGCGGAGTCTTAGAATAAGGGTCCCGTTTTAACCCTTTGAGTACGGAACCCTAAAAAGATCGGTTGTCTTTTTTGAGAGCCTTGTATAGCACTCAACCCTGACGGTCGTTGATCCAATTCCATAGTGCAGGCAGCTACCGCAACTGGCATCCAAGTGACAAAGATACGTCATCGTCATTGCTATTATGTTCTAAATAGTCCGGCAGCTGTGCGATTATTTAGAGCGTTGTTTAGTACTCACCCCTAGCTGGCGGTCGTCGAGCGAGTTCCACAGCGCGGGCAGCAGCCGCGTGCCGGTGTGGTGCGCGAGACCGTCATCCATATGACAGAGCTGCGCCGTCGCCAGCGCCAGCTCCGAGGTGCGCACGCCACGCGCTCCTTCTAAGTACTCACCCCTAGCTGGCGGTCGTCGAGCGAGTTCCACAGCGCGGGCAGCAGCCGCGAGCCGGTGTGGTGCGCGAGGCCGTCATCCATATGACAGAGCTGCGCCGTCGCCAGCGCCAGCTCCGAGGTGCGCACGCCACGCGCTCCTTCTAAGTACTCACCCCTAGCTGGCGGTCGTCGAGCGAGTTCCACAGCGCGGGCAGCAGCCGCGTGCCGGTGTGGTGCGCGAGGCCGTCATCCATATGACAGAGCTGCGCCGTCGCCAGCGCCAGCTCCGAGGTGCGCACGCCACGCGCTCCTTCTAAGTACTCACCCCTAGCTGGCGGTCGTCGAGCGAGTTCCACAGCGCGGGCAGCAGCCGCGTGCCGGTGTGGTGCGCGAGGCCGTCATCCATATGACAGAGCTGCGCCGTCGCCAGCGCCAGCTCCGAGGTGCGCACGCCACGCGCTCCTTCTAAGTACTCACCCCTAGCTGGCGGTCGTCGAGCGAGTTCCACAGCGCGGGCAGCAGCCGCGAGCCGGTGTGGTGCGCGAGGCCGTCATCCATATGACAGAGCTGCGCCGTCGCCAGCGCCAGCTCCGAGGTGCGCACGCCACGCGCTCCTTCTAAGTACTCACCCCTAGCTGGCGGTCGTCGAGCGAGTTCCACAGCGCGGGCAGCAGCCGCGAGCCGGTGTGGTGCGCGAGGCCGTCATCCATATGACAGAGCTGCGCCGTCGCCAGCGCCAGCTCCGAGGTGCGCACGCCACGCGCTCCTTCTAAGTACTCACCCCTAGCTGGCGGTCGTCGAGCGAGTTCCACAGCGCGGGCAGCAGCCGCGTGCCGGTGTGGTGCGCGAGACCGTCATCCATATGACAGAGCTGCGCCGTCGCCAGCGCCAGCTCCGAGGTGCGCACGCCACGCGCTCCTTCTAAGTACTCCGCTTGCTTTGCAATTATTTGGTTCAGCAACCGCTTCCTAAACGATAAAGTTGGGACTTTGTCAGCTAAATACATCAAAAGAGTACAAGGTAGATTACTAAATGCAGGGATTTCCATAGTTATAAATTTAACTCATTATGAGCAACTTTTACCTTGAAATTGCAAGAAAACTGTTTCCTACACAAAAAGTTACTTTTAAACACGATATTTTTTTGCAATTTCAGGGTTAGTCCCATAGTTGCTGTTAAACCACACCTTGTAGAATGAATTCAGGCCCCTTACGACTTCGTTTAATTTATAATTTCTTTTACATCGCAATAACTTCTTTTTATGACAAAAGTAGGAAACAAAAGCAAAATTGAAGTGTCGTCGACATAATCGTGACCGTTTTAACTTACCTATTTGGATGGGTCTTGACCAAATCATCTTTCTGATTGGAACTGGAATCCAAATCCATATCCAGCACGTCCTCTTTATCCGGGTCCATGGAGTCGCTGAACCCATCGGAAGACTCCTCCTTCACCGACGTGTACATGGAGAAAAGCTTGCGCTCTTCGCTGTCGGCCGTGTTGATGACCGACGACACGCACGGCAGCAGGTATTTTGTGTTTGAGAGCCGGATTTGTGTAGCTGTGAAAGAAATGACTTGATGAATTTTACTGCCTCGGTGGCTCAGCGGTTAGTGACCCTAACTACTGGGTCAAAGAGGCGTGGGCAAGTATTTATGTGATGAACATAGGTGTTTGCTCTGTGTCTGGGTGTTATTTAGTTACTATCTATAAAAGTATGATTTTAAAAATTTGTATAAGTAGTTTATCAGCCTCTGGCAGCCATATCATAAGATTTGCTTAGTTTGGGGTCAAAGGTCGCGTTTTAGATGGTCCCAAATATTTATTAAAAATATAAAACAAAAAATGCACTTCTATTTTGGTATGGATACAATAAATTCAAAATGTATAAATTCTTTCAATAAAATACCTTCTCGAATAGGCATAACTAAATAATTTCGCTACGCAATCACCTTTAATGTATGTTAAAAGTAAAGTTTGTGTTATTTATTACGGCTATTTATAAACAGTTAACTATATAAAAACCTATTAAAATTGTAATTTTCAATTATAAACTCAATTTACTAATTATTATTATTGTAATTTTTTTTTCTTTACTGTACTGTAAATTCAAAATTGTTATTTTTTTTTTTTATATAATTATATTGATATGTTAAAATTGGGAGAAGCCACTGGCTTTAGAAATACAGTTGTAAGACTAGTTCGGAGCCAGTGGATTCATTAAGTTTTTGTCATCTGTTTGTTATCAATAAATAAACTTTGATTTGATTTGAAAACTTCGTCACCAGACAAGTAAAAATCTGGTTATTTTGAATTGATGAACGGAGCATCCGATCCAAACATTCTACGCATGTCCAATTCTTGCCGCCACATTAACTTACACATTCGTTTACCGCCGAGGTCTGTTTTTCCATCCAAGTACAATTTAGGCGTCTTCAAATCTTGAACGCCGCAGAAGCAAATATGTATATTGTATAAGTCGTTACTGTAAATTTACGCAGCCGTGACCGTAACGTAAGTAAGCGTCTACCATTCTAGATCGCATCTCTCCCTAAGATCTGACAGTACGTGGTAAAACGATATGCTACAGAACCTATTGTCATTGACACAAAAACGTTTAGCTAGTAGTTCTTCGAACAGTAGACCTAGCGGCACAACTTTTTGGCTGAATATTCACAAGCCTATCTCGACTCGCCCTTGGCCAATTTGGTTCACAGTCGCAAGTCTGGAAGGATTTATTAAAATATTATCTAAATGGGCTGCTAAACAACGCGACGTCAAATTAAATATCGAAAATGGCGACGACAAAAAATCCATGAATAAATCGAATCTGTACCAAGTTTCGTCAGGATTCGTTAAAAAATGCGACCTATAAAGAAAAATCAACACCCGGCCAGACAAAACGGAGACCTCTTTCACTTCGTTCACTGTAGTTCCCGGTTGTTCAGGCGGCCTAAAAACTCGGACACCAGGGCTATCCACCCGGCCTATACCAAGTTCGTTCACTTAGTTACAAAGTGGATGAAACTGACTGGTGACACAGGTGACGAGCAGCAGCTCCAGGCACTGCTTGATCCAGTAGTGCTGGCCGATGTGCTCCCAGTTCTGCGAGCAGATGATGTAGAGCAGGCGGTCGAACACGCGCCGGCGCACGCTGCCGTCGTACACCTCGAAGAACTTGGCGCGGATGGCGGGCTGCGGGCAGCGGAGGCCGGCCAGGAACGCCGGCTCTAGCTTCATGGACAGCTCGGTCACTTTTAGCTGTTCGTCTCTGTGGAACGAATAAAAAGGGTAATGTTTAAGGAAAAGAAAAAAAATAGTTTTTGAAAGGTGGTAATGCGGGTAGTGTTCCAGGAACTCGAGTACCTGATCGTCCGGGAACCCTTTCAACGTATTGCATGAGTTTGATGAGAAATACTGACCTCTCTGAAGTACTGACTCGCATTATCAAGAAACGATCATAGCCAAACTTGTAACAAAGTATCTATAGTAGTATTTGCTTGTAACCTAAGTACCCTCGAAAGTATCAAATGAACAAATTAGAATCACAGATATTACTAACCTATAAACACAGTTCATCATCTACAGGAACATCGCGTTGAGTTCCTGATCGTCCGGAAACCTTATCTCAACGTATTGCATGAGTTTAACGAGAAGTACTGACCTATCTCGCATTATCAAGAAACGGTCATAACTAAAACTTGTAGCAAAAGAACCCTTGAATGTATCAACAATAGACGTTACTGACCTATAAACATAATTGATCATCTCCAGGAACTGCGCGTTGAGTTCCTGATCGTCCGGGAACCTTTTCTCAACATATTGCATGAGCTTGACGAGGAGTATGGATTTCTCTCGCAGTGACGGCGCGCCGGCGTTGGACGCGGCCACGGTCGAGCTCCGCTGCTTCACCCACTCTTCTACCATGCGGGTTATGGCTTTCATTACCTGATACACAAATATTTATTCAAATATATTACACGCCTCGTGCGATGAAATCTTAGCGCGAGTCTAAACTACATCGCGTAGACGAAAGCCAAAGCGAATATTGATTCGCGCTAAGAGCTTATGATTCGACGCTAGTAAAATTCGAAACAAGATTTATTGCTACCTTTCAAAAGTAGTGTAAGAAGTTATAAGCATCGACACGTGTATGTATCAATGAGGAACTTTAGTGAAAATACATATCAAAGTTTGATCAAAAACAAAACTACAGATTTCCCAAGCATACCTTAGCATCATTAGTTTTTTCGATGAGTCCGACGAGCACAGTGCCGATGAAGGTCTTCCTTGTATCCGGAGGCATCACAGATACACGGGTTTTCAGAAGATCCAAAGCGAGAATCTGAAATGACATGTTCAACTTACTTTTATTAAAGTTGGATAACATAATGGCCTTTCGCATAATAATAATTAAATCATGACTTTTCAAAAAAATCTTCAGGAATGTATTTTATTGTTGCTTAGGTACATAAGAATTATAAAAACATGGCACGTGTGTTTTTGCATAATATCTCCAAATACACTAAGTTATATTGCCATCATTTTCCTAATAGAGGTACAAGAAAGAGATGGCGCACACCTCAGAACTGTCCAATAAGTCGAACCTTAGCAGCTGAAATTGGTACCATAGTTTGATGGCACTAAGAATAACTTTCACATTTTTATCTATATATGACAACAATACTACCAGACTTAGAGTAATGAGTTTTATAGGGATTAGCTTTATAGGCAACTCCCCAAAAGGTCTGAAGTGGCCGAATCCGGGTTAATGAGCGACGTGGTCCCGGGCCATTCTCTGCAGCACCCTCATGAGCGGCGACTTCAACCGACGCTCGAAGTAAAGCAGGCTTTTAGCATCATGACGTGATCCCGGGCCATTCGCTGCAGCACCCTCATATGAGCGGAGATATCAACCGATCAATATACGAGGGGCTCGAAGTACAGCAATCCTTTTTCATCATGAGAGGTCCGAGCAGCGCACCGTCCCCGCTCGAACTCCTACCAGCCCCGGCCGACTTCTCGAAAGTCACCAACCTTCGAAATCATACTTGCTCGCTCACGCATGCATAATTATATCGTTTCTAACTCACCAAAAGATCTGATGTAGCCGAGTCCGGGTTGGGAGCGACGTGGTCCCGGGCCATTCGCTGAAGCACCCTCATGAGCGGAGATATCAACCGATCAATATAAGAGGGGCTGGAAGTACAGCAAGCCTTCAGCATCATGAGCGGGCCGAGCAGCGCGCCCGCGCCGCCGCCCGAGCTCGCGCCAGCCCCGGCCGACTTCTCGTACGTAGCTAGTCCTTCGAATGCGTACTTGCTCACGCAGGCGTATAACGTTTCTAATTCTTCGTACTGCATGACAAATGATATTCGTTAACATAGATGAAATACTCAAGCCACTTGAAAGAAACATATGATTAAAGGTGGTTTTAAATGGTCAAAATGATATTGTTAGATTTCTCGGCCGCGTCTTTGGGATTAGACAGGATTTTGTAAAACGCAAACCTATCTAGTATAAAAATATTATGGTCTTGCCTGTCAGGATATCCAAAGTCTAGGTTGTTAAAGATTTTTGTCATATCGCAAATAGTATACATTATTTAAGTCGTTCACTACTACATAATTATTTGTTCGCCAAATCTTTTTAAAAAATGGATACAAGCACCTTGCTATTCAGTACGCTTACAAGTAGCGGCACGTAAGTCTAGCGCTGAGGGTACTGTGGAGGGGATGGCTGCGCATGTTGATCGCCATACTAAAATCATGCGCAGCCACCCCCTCCACACTTATATGCCGCGACCTGTACTCATATTTCTATAGCTTTTATTATGTATCCTATTTCAATGAATTGTCAATGTATTTTCAGATGGTCATTCTAATTGTAACAAAATAAAGAAGATGCCTTACAAACCTTAGACGCCTGCGCGGTTCCAGTAGGCTCAGTGGGGAATATAGCAGTCAACTTTGCAAGCAAGTTGTGCGTCAAGCGAACTATCTTCGCATTGGTGGAGGAGACGCAAGCGGCCAGACCGCGCTGCAGCGGCTTTAGAGCAGCCAGTATCTGTTCCCGACGCAGCACGCCGAGCAGGAACACCAACAGCTCCAGCGCTGTACACGCGTTGGCGCATGACGCAGCGTTCGATTCTGCGCTTGAAAATACCTGACAAACAAATTAATTATATTTGCTATTTTAGACACAAAAAAGTACAAAATATTGAAATAAAGAAATTTTTATTTGCAACAAAAATAAGAGGTACAATACATAAAGAACGACATAACAAATGATAAAACACAAAAAACAACAGTATTTTACCTAGTATTCCTGTCACAAAACTTTATTATTGTCCTTTATTTTATTTACAGACGTTTATAATAACAATATTTAACATTATGACCAACTTTTACCATAAGTCCAACCCCAAAACACAAAATAAAATTAGCTGTTTTATTCAAAACTTTCCAGAGATTTTCAATAAAATGTATAGAGCTAGAAAATTATACTTCTCGTGATTTTCGGTTTGGCCCATAGTAACAGTTGTTCATAATTATGACCTCTGTAAATCCTTGCACCTTGAATCGCAAAGGAATCATTGTATATCTGTGCACTTTCCAGAGCAACACTTGTATAGTTGTAGAGAAGACAAGAGATTGATCCTACGGATTAACGTAAATTACAAAAACTTATATGCTCTGGTTATAAATTCTAAAAATGACGATACTAGTACACAGAGTATAGTTTTTAACCCCCGACAAAGAGAGGTGTGTTATAAGTTTAACGTGTCTGTGTATCTTTCTGTGGCATCGTAGCTTCCAAACGGATGAACCGATTTTCGTTTAGTTTTTTTTTTTTTTGCGTCATAGATAATTTTATCCCGAGTGTTCTTATAGTCATGTTTCATGAAAATCTGTTCAGCCGTTTGAAGATCATCTGCTCTTTTCTAGTTGATGAGGGGATCTGACTACCGTACCGTATTACTTCAATGATATTGAAAGGACATAGATTAATTTTGTGTCGGGGAGTTTTTAAATTTTTTAATTTTTATAGTAAATTATTTACTTTGTCGAGCCAAGCGAGCTTTGGATCACAATGGTGCGGCCACACATCTGGCTTGAGCGCGGCGCGTAGAAGAAGCACGCAGCGCCGCGACAGCGCCTCGCCCGGCGACGCGCCGCCCGCCCCGCCGCCCGCGCCGCCTTCGTTCACCTGTGTCACACATTTTAAATCTATATTTCTAGCACAGGTTGTTCCAATTGAGAATTTTAGACTTGAGTAATTAATGTAGAGAATAAATAAAAAAATCGGCCAAGTATTTTTAGCGGCAACAGAAATACCTACATCATATGTAAAAATTTCAACTGTCTAGCTATCACGGTACATGAGATACAGCCTGGTGATGAGCAGACAGACCGACGGACGGACGAACAACGGATCCTTAGTAATAGGGTCCCGTTTTTACCCTTTGCCTTTGGGTACAGGAACCTAAAAAAAATATATATTATCGACTCATCTCGAGTTCGCGTTTAGTAATTGAACAACTGTCATGTGTTTACCTGACAAGCGAGGTTGACAACTACGTCGACGTGTTGCTTGTCGAGCGGCTTGGCTGCGTCTGGCTCGATCCGCGTCACTGTGACCTAACTCACCTCACATTCAGTGATTGTGCTACTGTCATGAAAACGACACGTGTTTACCCTCAGAAGAATTACAAGTAATATAAGTATTGCTAAATTTTACTCTAATAAAAACTACGGTACAGCTTTCTTATTCATATCTGGTTATACAGCATACGCGAGAGTGAGTGGAACAAAATCAAAACGCAATGTCTGTCGCATAGGGCAAAATCACTAGTTGGAATGTCAAAATGGTTAAAAATTTGGTTAAACTTGGTCTTTTGTCTTTTTTGGGAAATTTGAACCCTCTAATTTCAGTAAGAAGGTTCAAATCTATAATCATTTTACCTTATTGAATTTGGACAGCCGAGATAGCTCAATGCTAGTTTGTAAAGCCCTTTGAAATTAAGTAAGTTCGGGTGATTGTGCATCATTTTCTAACACTTTTTAAATTTCATATTTCAAATGAGACAAAGTGATGTATATCTCTACTTGCTATTTTAGTACGGTGTCTATTACTGTTCTTATTCTATGTGTTTACCTGACAGGCGAGGCGCAGCAGCAGGTTGATGTCTACGTCGACGTGTTGCTTGACGAGCGGCTTGGCGGCGTCTGGCTCGAGCCACAACACGCTGACCTAACTCATCGTATCGTGTTCACGATTACTGATTGTGCAACTGTCATTTACGTAAGATGGCATGTGTTTACCTGTGCTGTCATCTAAGATAACACGTGTTTACCTGACAAGCGAGGCGCAGCAGCAGGTTGACGACGACGTCGACGTGTTGCCTGTCGAGCGGCTTGGCGGCGTCTGGCTCGAGCCGCGACACGCTGGCCTGCGGGCTCGCCCACCCCGTGTTCAGGGCCTTGCGAGACTCGGTGCCGCTGTCGTCTGATGACATGCGCTTCATTGCGCCGCTCGGTGAAGTCGCCACCTGACCGGTGAAAAACTGTATTTAGCGCGCCAAAAATGTACCATCACATTTTTCATATCGAATTTCGTGACTCATCATTATTCATCTCTTATAAATAAAATTCTCGTGTCACAATGTTAGTTACCTTACTCCTCCGAAACGGCTTTACTGATTTTTACCAAATTTTATATGCATATTCAGTAGGTCTGAGAATCGGCTACTATCTATTTTACACATCTAAGTGATAAAGGTTGTTCAAAACAACGTTTGCCGGGTCAGCTAATAATAATATAATTAACAGCAAAAAAAATTCAAGAAAAACCACAAAATTCTCACTAAATAAAATTCAGATGACGCCAGATCCAATTTACTTTGGGCTGAACCGTTCCTAGCATTGCTTCACTGCACGGACGTGACGCACCGGGGAAATAAATGACCTCCTTCTTTGCTGCCTAAAACCCTTTTGGTTTCAGGGATCTGACTCTTTTGTATACAAGGAACTGAGCATTTGGTATATGAATATACGTACGATATTTTCGGGCGAGGAGTGGTCGCGGATGCGCTGCAGCTCCCACTTGAGCGCGACCTCGGCGAGATCGACGGCGAGCCGCCGATGCTCGAGCGAGGCCGTGGCGCTGAACCCGAGCCTCTGCATGGCCGTCACCATGTGCCCCACTAGCGCGTGTCTCACCGGGAAGTACACCTGCCGGGGAATACAGACCGCGTCATGTACAAAGCACGCTGGAGCTTTAAGATCACACATACTACACAGTTATAGGCTAAATCATACAAGTCGACGGATGTGAAGTTAGCTACAACCTGCGCAATATCCAATTCTGACTGAAGCTCACATAAAGCTGCGCGTTGATTGGGTTTCGCGCTGCTTGAATCATTCAAAAATTAAGAAAATATGCATAAAAGCCACTGAAGATTAAGATTTGAGTGACCCTGAAACTTACATAAGACGAAAACAACACGCAATTTTTTATTGACTTTCAATATTTTTGTGCATTTACGCTGCAGCTGTAGCATTCTTATACCGCCAAGCTTAAACTGACCTTGTAATGCCTGACGACGAGTTGCAATATATGGAAGAGCTGCTGAACAGAATGTCCGTCTTCGACGATGATCTTCTTCGTCCAGTGTGTGAGCATCGTGTTGCCGTCTTCCATGCGTTGGGGCATCGCCGGCGTTAGGATCTCTAGCGCTTGTCGCACTACGCCGCGCGCTTCCACCGCGTGGGCTTTTAGTAGACTGTGAAATACTGAAAAAAAAACAACGGGTTGCACTCCGGGAGTGCCGGCTGAAGTGAAAACTCGTCTTACGAATTTTCGATCAGCTTGCGTCCTGACGCGAGTTTAACGTTTTTACCCATCCCAAAAAGTGCACAACGCCGCTTAAGAAGTCATATAAAAGTAATCGGCCAAGTACGAGTCGGACTCGCGCACGGAGGGTTCCGTACTGTATGGGAGCCCCCCTTAAATAATTATTTAATTTTAATTTTATTATTTATTATTGAAGTGGATATAAAACTAAATATTCTGTGAAAATTTCATTATTAATTTAGAGAGAAAAACTAAATATTCAGGTTTGTTGTATGGGAGCCCCCCTTAAATATTTATTGTATTTTTAGTATTTGTTGTTATAGCGGCAACAGAAATACATCATCTGTGAAAATTTCAGCTGCCTAGCTATCATGGTTCATGTCTCTCTGTCTCTGTGTCTCTGTCCGGATGTGGATTTTTGTCTACAGTCGCATTTTTAACAAATCTCAACGAAACTTGATACACATCCTAACTTCATACTTCAAATATTAATGATTTTTTGTCGTCGGCGATTTTTGATTGAGGAAGGTATTTCCCTCAAAATGGGGGGAAATCCAAATCCTAACAAGATTCGCGAGTAAGAACCAAATCGGTTCAGAGCGAGCCGAGATATAGGCTTATGAAGATTCAGTTAAAGAGATATTTCTACTCTTCGAAGAACTACTAGGAATATCGCAGCAACTGAACTTCCTGACTTTTTATCATTGTTATCAGTACAATGAACGTTAATAATTTTTGAAACAAAAATAAAAGACGGCAAAAATTATATTTCACACGAGTTGGGTTGCACTTTATGCGAACATGCTGAAAAACATGTTATGCGCTTGTAAAATAGATAGAGAGATAATTTAACTTCAAGAGCACGAATTTTGAAATGAGAATTTTAATCTTACCTTGTAAGACAATGCGCTTGTGAATAGCAAATTTGGCTATGATGTGACTGAGCAGCAAGTGACCATGGTATCTGAAACAAATGTAGTTATTAATTTTGGCCAGTGGATATTAAATTCATATGTACCTATTGAATAGAAATGTAAAAACTACTATAGCACGGTCATTTTTAGGGTTTCGTACTCAAAGGGAAAAACGGGACCCTATTACTAAGACTTCGATGTCCGTCTGTCTGTCTGTCCATCTGTCACCGGGCTGTATCTCATTAACCATGATAGCTAGGCAGCTGAAATTTTCACAGATGATGTATTTCTGTTGCCGCTATAACAACAAATACTAAAAACAAAATAAAATAAATATTTAAGGGGGGCTCCCATACAACAAACCTGAATATTTAGACGTTTTTCGCTCTATATTAATAATGGTACTCGTACCTGGTAGATGCTTGAAATTTTCACAGAATATTTAGTTTTATATTCCCTTCGATAATAAATAATAAAATTAAAATAAAATAAATATTTAAGGGGGGCTCCCATACAGTACGGAACCCTCTGTGCGCGAGTCCGACTCGTACTTGGCCGATTATTAACTTAGGTGTTGGGTCATAAAAGTCAGTAAGGCTTCGATAATTACGAAGGTTCGTAAGCCCAACAACGAGTGCAAGCAAAACTGAAAGTAAATATTCGCCGATTTATAGAGCAAAAGAGTCCTCATTACCTGGTCGCAGGATCGACATAATTTTTTCCCAGCAGACAGGGCCAAGCGAAGGTCATGAGCCGACGCAGCTTGTTCCCCTGCTTCTTGTTGTTGGCGTCGTGGATGTGCGCGGACGCTTGCTCCAGTAACAAGCACGCGAACTGGAGAAGCGAAATGCGTACTGCGTCCGAACACGCAAATGGATTTTCTGGGTCTATTACCTGTAGAACACATTTTTGTATGAAAATTCTTGTTTTCAAATTATTATGTATTTACAATGTAGCGTGATGTACTGGTATACATACGAGGTTGACTCGCCTTGTTTGTATACCACAGTCGATATTCTAGATAACTGACATATGTATCCTTTAATATCATCACACTCCTCATTATCAGCAAGTTTTACTAAGGGACCATCCCGTTTTAATATAAATCATCCCTATCCCTGGGGCTGGCGCGGTACGGGCCGGACAGGGCCCGTAAGACGCTCGGGCTTCAAAAATGTATAGAACGTGCGTCGTACGTGTGTCGAACGGGCGACGTACGGGTCCCAGCCCGTCCCACGCCCGCCTCCTCCTTATGTAAATCATCCCTAAACCGAAGCAACTGCTTGTCTTAATGATGAGTATAATGATATCGTAGAATTTGACCGTCAACTAGAAATACCTACACCTTTTAAATACACTGAATCCACTCACGTTATTAATGAACACTGAGACAACATTGTCGGGGTTATCCTGGTAGGGCGCCGGTGCTCCGCCGACGATTTTCTGTCCCTTCTCGAAGCTAACCGCGAAGCAAGGGATCAGGATCATCTGCAGCACCTTGGCCTTAAGCTCTTGGGACATCGTGTCCGTAGAGAAATGCTCTACGAAACGGAAGAACGCCGACCGCTTCCATTCTAACGTGTAGTTCTGTGCCACCGTGTTCTCTAAGAAGTCGCGAAGGAACTGAAATGCAATGAACAAAATTTGATATAGTCACATCCACGTTCACTGGAGACTTTATTAAATCTTCACCTTTTAAAAATAACGGCATTTAGCTCCAACAAAACCAGTACATTAGATATCTTCCAATATTAACAGTTTACTATGAAAAGAGACTCATATTTTCTGAAGTTTCCAAACCACCCTCTGATTAAGATCAAATAGGTATGATGTGATCTAATGCAAAGCTATCTAGTTGAAGAATAATCGGCCAAGTACGCGTCGGTCTCGCGTACTAAGGGTCCCGTACTGTGTGGGAGCCTCCTTTAAATATTTTGTTTGTTTTTTTTTTTCATTTCTGTGCAATTTAAAAATTAAAGTGAATATACAACTAAGCATTCTGTGAATATTTCAAGCGTCTACCTGTTATTAATTTCGAACGAAAAACGGCTAAAAATTAAGGTTTGTTGTATGGGAGCCACCCTTAAATATTTAATTTTCTGTTTTTAGTGTTTGTTGTTATAGCGGCCACAGAAATGCAGCATCTGTGAAAATTTCAGCTTTTTAGCTATAACGGTTCATGAGATACAGTCTGGTGACAGACAGACGGACAGACGGTTAGCGGAGTCTTAGTAATAGGGTCTCGTTTTCACCCTTTGGGTACGGAACCCTAAAAAGTATTCCAAAAAGTGATAAGCCGCAATTATTATTATCAGTCACCTGGAAGTCTGGTATGAATCTGTCGCAGAGTGCTCGCAGCAACTGGAAGAGCAGGTCGATATTGGAAGGATGATGGCAGAAGTAATGCAGCAGAATCTTCACGATTAGCTTCGGCTCCTTCCAGTGAGTGCAGTCTACCAAGTCCACTTTCTTGTGTGTCTCCTATACAGGAATATAAAAACCATTAGCAAAAAGGTTACCACAACTAAGAGAAAGGTAAAAGAAAGAAGAAATATTGTTTTATAGTTCTCATAATCTAAGCCAATCAATCGGCTTGTTATATTTATTTTTCGCCATAAATGGAACAATTTATTTCGATAATTGCAATCTACGTATAAAATTTG
Organism: Hypomecis atomaria; assembly: GCA_964007245.1. NCBI lineage: Eukaryota > Metazoa > Arthropoda > Insecta > Lepidoptera > Geometridae > Hypomecis > Hypomecis atomaria. The sequence continues at coordinate 3,405,583 of OZ023281.1, forward strand.
AATAGTTCGATAGGTTTAATTGTTTAGATTTACAAAATCAACCGATTTCTATAAAATTTAAATGGCCTAAATGATTGTGATGAAACCCATGAAATATGACTTACGAGACAAAAAATCATAGCCAAAATATATTTATAATTGGGGGAATGATCACATATAGTAAATACAAAAAACATACAGTCTTGAGGTAAGGCCTTCTTGATTATATTTATTGCTATGAAGTTTTATATTCTTTTAAACTAAAACTCTCTGTAAACAACGTAATAACGAAGATATAGAACTCAAATCCAAAATGTCTGAAAAATACAACTTACGTGATACTGATCGTTACACCAGATTCTCTTCAACAGTTCAATCAAGTCTTGTTGCGTCGACAACCACTGATCATCAAACTTTATCAACAGAGATATCACTCTAACCGCCTGGAACTGCATTTCCGATTTATCGGCTTGAGATATCGCACTTGCAGTGCCTGTGGATAAAACAAAACTTTACTTGCATGTGATGTGGTTAGGTTATGTGAAGGCAGCACATACGTCACATATCTGGTATACAGGCTGTCACATAAGGGCAAGGACTTTCAGAGGTGTACTACTGTTATACCAATCATTATCAACAACTTTCACTATGAGACCAACTGTGGAATTACGAAAAATTTCTGTTCCATACCAAAAAGTTCATTCACTCACGGCAAAATGTATACTGATCTTTGCATCGCGATTTCGGGGTTGGTCTCATAATAAAAATCAATCAAAATGATGACTGTAAAGAAATAATCAGCGTAAGCGGCTTCAAAACTACTAATGCTTTTGCATTTCATACATGATTCCAAGCTTCATGTTTGCGAAATCAATGTTAATTTAGAAAAATGCTGCCGAATGCTATCAATAAATATACCTAGTTAATGAGAAATGTATTAAAATCTACCACAAAAGCTTGTCTACTTCTAGTACGAAAAAAAACATACAACAAATACAGCATTAACTACTCAACGAATCTAGGAAACACAAAAATTCTTTACAAAGTTCACTGAGACCCAACTTACGAAATGGCATCAGATGAAACAAATACACTAAAGAAACATAAATTAAGATAAACTGAATAATTCCTACTAATATTAATAATACGAAAATATGTTGATTTATTGGTTTGTTTGTTACTCTTTCATAGAGTATCCATGTCAAAAATTAAGTCTAGGGTAGTGTCATGGGCTACATTTTATTCAGGAAAAAATGGACGTACTCGTAGTTTAGCAGAAAGGACTCAACTCACTGAGTTATAGCCATTTAAAGATTCGGATTGCCTAACATGTCGTTTGAGTCTGCGAGATGAAAAAAAACTGGTAATGTCTACGTATGACTCTATTTTGAAAACCTGTTTTCTTTTTATATGAAAGATCTTACTTCATAGGCCACTTTGGTATCATTAGCTCATTTTTGACCAGTATGGTTTGAGTCCTTTTTGCTAAACTATGTCCATTAAGGATGGTAAGGGAAGCCGCGGGTTAAGCTAGTAAGTAAGAAATGAAGCTAAAACACATTACCTTTGAGCTGCCTACCTGCAGTGTTAGCAGCCAACAGCTGCATGAGGCGCGGTTTCTTGGCGGTCTGCAGCGCCTCCCGGTACGCCTTGCCGGCCTCGGGGTGCTTTATGAGGAACACCAGGAAACGGCTCCATTGCTGGTCTTTTATGTTGTTGTCGTTTAGAATGAGATCTAACGTCTCTTTGGGATATCTGGAAATTACCAATGTTGACTAACTTGAACTTTTTTTTACTTTTATTACTTTCACATGTTTGTTTGTTTGTAACTAAAACCTTTGAACTAGATTCTGGCCTACTTTACCGGTCAAATTTAATTTAAACTTTGTTGACTTATCAAGGATCGATATCAATGGACTTTAATAAGTCTAAATTAACTAAAACAGGCTTTGTATAATTGACTTACACGACTTTGAATAAAGACAACCTGCTTTCGAACTTGTATGATATTGTTACCATGGTATAGGCCAAATCAAAATTAATGGCGTCTGTGAACACATGGCGAATCATTGCGCAGTAGCAATTTAATCATTATGTCAGCGGCGCAAGGAATGTAGATATGAGCAGCTTATAGTTAACGTCACAGTCGCCATTAATACTGATTCATTCTATACGTAACTGAAGTATAACAAAACCAACTGACCGTAGCAGGAATTTGACTAGTGGTTCTCTAAACGGCGATCCAGCCTCGATCATGAGCGACTTCTCGGTGTGGAATATGAGTCGGCACAGCACGTCGATGAACCGCGGGGAAGCGGCCGGGATTTGGTGGAAGATGCCGATCAGAATGATGATCTTTTGCTCGTTTTCAGTGTTCTTTGACACGTTTTGGAGGAAATTTATACCTGCAAAACGAACAGTTCGTATACTTACTGGCCTTCTTAAGCCGTAATTACAGTCAATAATTAGTTCCATTAAGCTCCTCCAGTCTTCGTTACACTTTAATGCAATGATTTTATCAAAATAGCAATCTTGTCCAGGTCTGACCTGGGATTTTCACGCCCAAGAGCTGATGGATACCCCACACATCACCGTTAGGCACGCACCAATTTGTCATCTTATTAGGCCCAATTATAAAGGCGCCATCGTAAATTTAATAGCAACGTAAAAAGTATTCTCTCTATCGAATGTCTGAAGTGAAAAAGAAACAGAAATATTCTTAGCTTTTATAATTACGATGGCGCCTACATAATTGGACCTATTTGTCCACCTGTCGCTCCCAACAGAAAAAAATCCATTTACATTACGCATAGATAAAAGCTCTATAACATTTCACTATGGAAACTAACGTGGTTTTCGTACATTTTAATTAAGTAAAACACAGGTGTTACTCACGTTTGATTTTTAGTAGGATACTACTATAGTTTCGATCGCATTTGGCGATCTTTCTCAAGGTCGGAGTACTAGCTCGCGGGCTCGTCTCGCATAGCCCTGTCAGTGCTTTGCGAGACGTGAGTAACACCTGTGTTTTACTTAATTAAAACTCTATAACATTCTTACCTCGATTTGTTTGTATAGAATAGTCCAACAGTTTCTTCAAGAGTTGCAGCAACTGCTCGCACAGTTTCTCGCTGAACGTGGACGGGAACAGTTGCGTCAAGTATGACAATCTCTTGGCTCCGTTAACGCTGAGGTGCCGATGGTCGCCCAGAGTCAGAAGCAGCGGTCGCATCACCGGGTGCACCATTTCCATATCGATTTGGAATCCGGCGAGGAACTTTTGCATGCATTCGAATCCAGCCTACAAAATTGATGTAGAAACTTTTTTCAGTTTATGCTCTAATATACCATCATCATAGTTTTTATAGAGGGTTGTCTAGAAATACTGTACTAAGCTGAAAGGAGGTGATTCAGACCATCATTATGAACAACTTTTTCTAAAACCGAAATTCGAGAAAAAAATCAGTTGTTTCATACATTTTGTTAGCTGAATTTTTTTCTTGAATTTTGGGTTGGCCCCATAGTATAAGTTGTCCATAATTATGGTTTAAATCACCCCATTTCGACTTAATCCAGGGCAAGCAGATAACCCTGTACATCTGATTCACACAGCAATGAGATGAGCTACAATACAACATTAGCCAAATAAAATGACATGAATATAGAGAAGTGAGAATACAAAAAGTACACCAGAATAGTAGCATAATGCGAAAAGACCCTAATTGTTATCTTAATGTCGCTAATAGATAGTATTTTAAACCGCATTCATTAGTGTTTGTTCTAAACTCTCTCTGACACCCATATCATGTAATTTTATCTACAACAAATAGCTACTAATAATTAATAAATAAATATTAGGGGGCATCTTACACACGATCTTTGACCCCAAACTAAGCAAAGCTTGTGATAATCATATGTCTGCCAGAGACATATATAGAGTATATATTGAGAGTGTATATTTTATGTACATACATAAATAAACAGTAGTTCATACAAGAAAATCTTATAACAGATCATTGGGTAGTGTTCAATTGAAATTTTACTAAATAGCATTTATGAAAGAAATGTTTTTGATTAACACCTCAATAACACCCAGACACAGAGCAAACACCTATGTTCGTCACATAAATATTTGCGCTGGTGGGAATCGAACCCACGCCTCTTTAACCCAGGAGTCAGGGTCACTAACCACTGAGGCACCGAGGCAGTCAATTGCCATGTGTTTTGATATAATTTAGAAAGCCGCAATTTATATATGTAAGTACATCAAACATTTTTATTCCAAAATATCTATCATTGCTACAGGAAACGGATATACAGGGCCAACCAGAACTGGTGTACTAAGCCGAAAGGTGATTCAGACCATCATTATGAACAACTTTTACTATGGGACCAACCGGAATTCGGGAAAAAAATCGGCTATTCCATACAATTTGTGTATTCCGAGTTGCAATTTTCTATGGAACAGCTGATTTTTTTTTCCTCGATTTTCGTGTTGGTCCCATAGCAAAAGTTATTCACAATTATAGTCTCAACCCCTTAGTACAGAGCAAGCAGCTAAACCTGCATTAAGAACTAATAAAAGTAAAACGATCTAAATATCACCTGCTGCAACTCCGGATCATTCTTTTCGAGAGACTTGTAAAGCACTTGGAATATTTTCTCCCTGCAGTGCTTCTCTTGTATGTAGTGGCATGACGCCAGAGCCCTGAGAGCGGAGGCCCTCAAAGGCACTAAGTTGACTCCTTTGTAGCAAGGCAGCTTGCCGAGCATAGCGTCTTCAGCCTCGCATAGCGACAGAAGCTCTCGGAAGAAGATTTTATGCTCATTTACGTTCAAATCTGCAATATTAGACATCACCTGAGATTTCTTCAAATGGTTCTAAGGCAATCTGTACTTTATACCCTTGTTAAGATAAATGTACACTAGTTTCTTGGTCAATCAATTGTAACTGACAATATTGTATTTATTACAGGCAAATTTAACTATCAAACCGAATCAATCTTAGCGGCTGTGAAATTAGTGTACTCGCTTCGCGCAGCACCTGTTAAGTGAGCTTCAGTCAGGATTGGGTTTTGTGCAGCTTGTAGCTAACATTACAACTGCCAAGAAGTTTAATTCGGTTTATACAGTGATTTTTAGGGTTCCGTACCCAAAGGGAAAAACGGGACCCTATTACTAAGACTTCGATGTCCGTCTGTCTGTCTGTCTGTCACCGGGCTGTATCTCATGAACCATAATAGCTAGGCAGCTGAAATTTTCACAGATGATGTAATCCTGTTGCCGCTATAACAACAAATACTAAAAGTAAAATAAAATAAATATTTAAGGGGGGCTCCCATACAACAAACCTGATTTTTTAGACGTTTTTCGCTCTATATTAATTATGGTAACAGGTAGATGCTTGAAATTTTCACAGAATATTTAGTTTTATATTCACTTCGATAATAAATACTAAAATTAAAATAAAATAAATATTAAAGGGGAACATACAGTACGGAACCCTCCGTGCGCGAGTCCGACTCGTACTTGGCCGATTATTATTATTATCTCACTTACCAATGGTAAAAAGACGCGGCTTTAACGTAGTACAGAATGTGGTTCCGTCCATAAGCCCCATCTGGCAATTGGCGGGTTGGTGCCGGAGTAAATGCTTTTTAGGCGGCAGAATATCGGCGATTACTTCCCTGTGCGGATCCATCACTTCTGTCACCGTCTTATTTTGTAACTTAGCTATAAGCTCCAATGATTTCATTGCCTAAAATGGAACGAGAATTTCATAAAGGAATCATATTACCGAAAAATATATTCAAGAAGTCGACGCATTTCAATCTTACCTCTTGCCGCACGAGCAGATGTGGGCTAGTGATCTGTAATACCAATTCTGGCAATATTTCATTTAGCGCTCTTTTCTGCAGAGCGGCTACATCTGGTTCTAATTCGATTCCAGTGGGTGGAGTTACACACACCATCACCAATTTCTCTAAGTTTTGCGTCGCCTGATCGATAGCCCCCGACGACACTTCCCCAGTTAAATCCATCATGATAAACAGCACCCCTTTCAAGAATGCAAACACATGACGGTACACCCATTCGGGCGCCATATTTTCACACATGAATTTAACTGCGATACAGCCGCCCAATTTAGCGTACCAGGCGCGCTCGTAGCATAACGCAGACATACGCTCCGCGAGATACTCCATCAGCGGCAAGCGACATGCTCGCTCCTTACTCCCCGTTATGGTAGCCGCGGTTTCTATAATAAGAACCAAAGCCAAATGTCCCGGTTTACAGAGCTCCTTTTCTTCGTGTCCCATTACTATTGCGATAGCGTCGATTAGAACTAGGGCATCGAGACCTTCTTTGGGAGTGGCGGTGCCGGCGAACGGACCCGCTTCTTGAGCGATCGCTACCATAGAGTAATGTCTAACCAAAGCCACCATTGTAGGAAGCACTTGTTGACGAAGGTCCTTAATAGCCGCGGCCACGAACATACCCGTGAGAGCAGTCCGATGGGTGTTTCGAACGATTGTGTTGGTGCATTTGTAATAAGGTCCGTTCTGCGGTTGGATTTTGCCTTCCGAGAACGTGGGGTGATTGAATAATTTCTGTAGTGTTTCTCTGTCATCGTCCAGGTTCAACGAAGCCACTAGATAGCAACGGAGAACTTCCCAACACTGTTTTCTGTAGAACGGATCGGTGGCGCTCGATTTCAACGCTGTGAACGCGGTTTCAATTACTTTGTCCACTTCGAAGTCTATCGGCTTAGCTTGGTCTTGGAAGTAAGCTTGAATAGCCGGTGGAGGCACGTCGGTTTCGCGATATTCCAGCCGCTGTGGTTCTATCATCATCTTTCGGTTTCCGCCACCAAATTTTCCGAGAACTCTGAATGCTATTCTCGCCACTTCGCTGTTGTGGAGAGTTCTCCACAGCGCTTGCATAAGATCAGCTCTTACGGGCTGAATGTGTTCGTACAAAAAGTCAGGCTGCAAGTTGTCTACACAGAGCTCCAGTGTTCGCAAGCCTTGCGAGATCAAAGTGTGGGAGCCATTCAACGCCGACACTAACGGGTCCATGAGCATCGGCAAATAAGGCAACAAACTGCTCAGTCTAACTGGTACCGTCAAACAAAGCTCAACGAAAAGGTCCTTCATATGCTGCTTATGAAGACCGCTTTGTAACCGATTGAGTCCTTCTAGCAAGTTCGGCAACAAAGGCAAGAATTCCTGATACAATAAGTCATGACTGCCTCCTCCGATAGATCGGAATAGTGCTCTTAGCAGCAAAAAGTAATTATAAGGTTCTTTTGCAGTCATGGCATAATCCATGGCTTTGTTGACAATGCTGTGCAAATGCGGTCTCAACATCTGTTCATTTTCGGACGGGAATAGACTGACAGATCCAAATACCAGTTTGAATAGCCTTAAATACAGGTTAGATCTCTCGACGTTCGTCCCCATTTCTTCCATTCTCTTGAGGAGGTACTCGACGAGAACGGTCGCGAATATCGGCGAGGTGGCCGGATTCGAAAGAAAAGTATTGGCTATGATTTGCAACGTCATATTTTTGTTGATCCTCTCCACCATGTGGGAGATCGTCGCCGTGAAAATTTCTTGGAACGTTTGCGGGTTCATCATCGAAAACTGAAAAAAGTTACACGTAAAAAGTAACATAACTTATTTAACATTGTATTTCATAACTTATAAAGCTATTTATGGATATATTTTGTTGAAGCAAAAAGGAGATAGCATATTTTAGCAAGATTCAAGATAATGAAACTGCAAAAACTTGGTGATCGTGGACAACATACCTATACATAGTCACACAATCTTAACATCGTAGAGAAAGCCGAGTTCAGTAACACGAAAAATGATACATTTTCCTACAACACCGCGTAAACTAAGAACATGACTGGCTCGGCGTCATCAATAACATATGAGAAGTGGTAAAATGTACTCACAACTCCGCTGAAATGCTCAAGCACCTCTTTCTCCTCTTTAGACCGCACGTGCGGCTGCGCGGGAGCGTGCGACGGCGCTCGCGGAGCCGCCAGCGTATAGATGTCCAAAGACTGCAGTCCCCAGCGAACCAGCCGAATGAACACCAGGGTCTCGCGCGCCGTGAACTGCTTCTGGCCCGCGGCAGCCGTTGTCGTTGCACCCTCGCCACCCGTCGTACTCTGGCCACACAAATAACACAAAATATACACCACTTTTTGCATAATTCAACACGAATTAAGTATTCATTTTCTAATACATAGTGTTATCTGCTTGCACCGTTCTAAGCTGAAAGGTAATGATTAAGGCCCGAAGTCTCGGCCAGCGCGCGATTTTTTTGGGATTTTTTGCTTTTTACAGACAAACTACTCATTTTAGGTTTACGAAAATCCATTTAGCGACCATTAATATGTAGTGTTTACGAGTTACATACACCTAGAAACCAAATTAGTGGTCAGTTTATGAACAAAAGTGCATCAACTGATTTTCAGCTTAGATTTTAGGTTTCACCTTTATTGGACTCTGGTGCATAAACTGGCCACTATTTTAGATTCAAGATACGTCGATAACTGGTTTTTTTTCTTAGTACAAGGCAAGCAGATAACGCTGTATTGTAATGATTAGTATTTAGAAACAGGATTAGTATTTGGGACCTAGTCTTAAACATCTAAACAGAAGCAGATAGATACCTGTTTAAGCTTTCTATATACCTACACTCACAACCTTTAAAACAGAGTCTACTATTTACTATATATACTTTGCTATAAGATCATATTGTAATTAGACTAATAAATATGCATCTGTGGTACAGTAAAATAATTGAATATGATTCAGAGACGATACAATGTTCGCCGGGTCAGTTCGTAACCTTATAAACTTAATAAATCTAACGTCTGAGACAAAACAAACAATATTTATATACCTAAAACATAATATTATCGCAACTGACTAGTATATTTAATTCGAGTATACTTTGTGTTCTTTATTTTTTACTAAAATAACAAAGATTTTATTTTAAACTCTTTGCCTATGGACAAGCATAATATAATTTGCTTCTTGTTCTTTCAATTATAACATGATTTTACATATCACAGATTTTTATCAGATACATTTTGGAATGTACCTAAACGTGGCTCAAAAGTAATAAAAAAAAATAAGTAAAAGAACAACCACCATAACATTTTTATCATTTTAATAATACTTTACTTGGTATACGATGAATACCATAGGACACAAACTCTAATTCATTTTTATCAATTTTAATTTAATTATCACTAATGAAGTGATAATTAAATAAAAATTGATAAAAAGTACCAGATAAGTTGATTGTTTAGGTTAGGACATTTAACGAGCTCATTATAAATAACATGACTGTAATCAAATCACTTTTTTTAGAAATAAACCTAAAACACTTATCATTTTTATGTAATGCAAAAGCATGCAATTTAGGTATGTCATTATTTATAAACACAGATTATGTCTATTTTCAAACTTCATTAGTGTAATAAGGTTTTACGTTATCTAAATTGCTGTAGTCGTATTTAAAAAAAATATTATGGTTCACAATGACATGACGATAGAAGAAACCTTTTGGTGTGACAATGATACGGCAAAATATGGTTACGGCTGTGCTTTTTTGCTTGTTTTAAAGCCCTGCCGTGCACCCAAATTCCAAATTAAATAGTTAGGAAGTAAGCAAACTAAGTTTAAATATAACTAGCGACCCGCCCCGGCTTCGCACAGGTGTATTATACATATAAATTTTCCACTTGAATTACTCTATCTATTAAAAAACCGCATCAAAATCCGTTGCGTGGTTTTAAAGATATAAGCATACATATGGACAGACAGCGAGAAGCGAATTTGTTTAATACTATGTAGTGATGACAAGAATATTGATTAAAAATAAATCACAAATGTTTACCGAATTAATCAAAGAACTACACTATTCAAATTACTCAATTTAGAAAAAAAAACCATTAGTTGTATCTAAAATATTTCCATAAACTTACACATCACATAAATTCCTTAGGAATTCCATTTATCTAATACAAATAGGAATTGTACATATGGAGAGCGGATCCCATTTTGCCTGTTTATTCACTGATATGAGATACGAATTGGTATAAAAATCCAGTAAACATTACCAGTAATTCAATTTAATTCAAAGTTGTTATATTCAAACCAACGCCACCGTGTGTACACACGCTTGTGAAGATGGATATGATAAAACATACAAAAATGACAGAAAACGCGGCAAAAAAATCTATCACGTTGAAGGCGAAGAAGATGTTATGGCAGAAAGGAGATATTGCAAATATGCATAGAAATTGGGCCACTAAAGGGTACAGTATTTCATAATTTGCTTTGTTTCTTTCGGAAAATGATTTTCCCATTATTTTTTACAAAAACAGTGTCCATTAAAAGTAATTTCGTGTATTCGGGTATTAAGGTTATACATGTGACCAAAATGACAGTAATTCAATGACTGAATAAAAATCAAATTGGAAAGTGTGAAATTACTCATAAATTAAGCATTTGATGCGGTTGTTTTACTCTGCGCATTTATTTATCATAGTTTAACGGATTTTTTGAGCTACTGTACCTAGTCTGAGCCCATTTTGCATTATCTCCTTTACAAGATCGGTCCAGTTGAAGCGTTTTTTCGGGTGTACGAAGATTTTGCGGATTACAAATGGATTATCAACATCTCAAAGGAGATATTCACGCATTCATATATCACGCAGTTAAGATGATGGGCTGGGGTGTGGAAAATGGTATAACATACTGGCTTGTGGCCAACTCCTGGGGAACTGATTTTGGAGAAAATGGCTTCTTTAAAATATTACGTGGCACAAATGAATGCTCCATAGAAGAGGTTGTGTTTGCTGGTGAACCCTTGTTAGAGGATTATTAGATACCTACACATCATCCTCAATTTCAGTTTATTGTGAGAAATTAATATGAAAAACATTTTATGAATTTTTAATATTAGAATAAGGAAAATGCACGTTTTTTTTTTATTTTTTTAAACGATAGCTTGGATCATTAAATAATGATAAAAATATATCTGGTACTTAAAGAAGGATGTCGACAGCTCATACATACGAATACCTGTTGTGTACGAATACACTCAGTTTCTCCCAAGCTCATTTATAAAAATGTTATCTTCACCAGAGTAATTTATGACGCTTCTAAAACTGTTCTGATATGTACAAGTTTGTTTAAAATGAAGTTAAAATAAGAAAAACCGAAAACAATTTTCAAGCTATATGTACCTACTTTGATTTATAGAATTATAGACCATAGCAGTGCTGCCAACTCCTTTTGGCAAAAATTCGCTATCAGCACGTCAAAAACGCGCCAGAAGCGCTAAATGGTAACTACGACGACTGGTACTACGAAAAAATGAATGATAATGAGTTTCGGTATTCATCCACTTCATTAGCAATAGTATAAGAACCACAACTAGCTGCTATTCGAACTTCGGCCGCAGCCTGCGGATGCAGGTCGCGATTGCAGGTAACACACATCTGAAATGCAGCCACTGCCTGCTTCCGCAGTCGAGAGCGATTCCGAGGTTGGCTACACGTGCTGCGACAGGCAGCACGTCGGACTTGTCTAAACAGGTGAACAACACTCGCAGCTGAGGCTCGGTAGCACGTGCTGCCGGAGCCGCAATCGGAATCTTTTTTGCAGAAATTCATACTACTACATAGATAACCAGAGCCCTTACTCGTAGTCCAGGCTTTGCGAAGTTTACTCAAACTTTCGCGTTCGCGTGTGGCTCCATAGATTTTGGTTAGTTCTTCCTCGTTTCTGCTAGGGGCGCTGTACAAAAATGTATAGGGCCATACCGAAACAGCTGTAGTTTCAATTTACGTGTAAACCTGGATTAACCCCTCAGTTGTGCAGCCACAGCCGGCTTCGTGCAGCTGCTGCAAGTGCTGTTTGTAGCTGTAGCCTGCTGCCGAGATTCGAATAGCACCTTTAAGGATTATTACGAGTAATATAAAAATAATCAGGAATATCTCGGATAATTTCAACTGCAGCTTTTTGTTAGTAGTAAAGTGAGTGAAACCTAAAAATATAAGTATTCTTTCTTTTTGATAATCTTTTAGTATACAAAAATATATGTTTCTATAAAATATGTAAAAATGACACCTCAGTTCGTAAAATTACTAGTTGAAACACTTAAAACTAGTTAAGGAAGGAGCATTTACCAACTGTTGAAAAAGAAAATAATTACCAAAATAATTACCCCTCCAAAAAATTGCTAAGTCGGAATACCGAAAACGAAATCTGGCAATACTGAATACATCATCTGATCGACTGAATTTGACATTTCCTTTTTTTTGACAGCAACAGTAATAAAATAGTAATTTTATAAATATTGTGCCCATTTTTGGACAGGCTAAAGCCTTTAAGGTCATACCGCCACTTCTTATGTATGTAATCTATAATGTTAAAACAATAAAAAATCATTGTAATTTTTCTGGTGGTCTAATATTAATTTTAAAAAGTGATATGAATACAGCAAAAAATCACTAAATTTTTGAAGCACATATCATTATTATAAATGATGTTTTGATTTCTACCTACTTGCAAAAAAAAAAAAACGACAGGTCCATTCGGTGCATCCTTCTTTTAAATATAATATAATGTCAAAAATAAATAAAAATATCAACAAACTTTTGACGGTCTAAAAGAATATTTTGGCGCGTTTTGTTCACAGAACCATAAGGACGATGAAGTCGTCTTCTAAAACAATATGGCGTTGAGAGTAATCATCTGTTCTGTCACTTACCGGCATAGGAACCATAAAGTTTATAAAGATACAAAGAGGCGCCCACAACTACAAATTAAGTTTACGTGCTGATGAGCTGAAAATGGCTGCCACAAACAGTTGTCATTACTCTGGAACAACGGTGAACAAACTAGGAAGAAGGTGAGTGTGATAGAACGTCAAATTCCATAGTACCCAAATACTGTGGGCGGCTCTTTGTTTATCTAATATCTATGTTAGGAATTCAATCAACACCGATTTTTATGACTAAAGTTATCGAATAAAAATTGTGACTGAAAACTGGAATTGATACGTCTTTAGGCAACAACACTTTATATAGACGAAGACGTCACATCCTCTCTGACTGACAAGAGGAAACGCATTAAAGCGTTGAACTATGTATAAAATTCTCGTTATTTTTGTGGACTTTTTAAAAATTATTTTCGACATGAAAAAGGTATTAAATTATGAAAATATTGTTACTAGCATAGGAAGTAATAATAATCTTTGTATAAAAATAAAACGAACGCTTTTAATATCTTTTGCATATTCCTCATTACTACACAAATTTTATTACTGTTATGACTTCAGATGTAACTTCGGATAAGATAGATGTTATGATAAAGTAGGAAAGTATAAAAGTAGTAATTAAGAAAATGGTTTTATTAGGTTGGGGAAAAAGTCTTTTCGCATTATAGTATGTATGAACTTGTAATAAAATCTCTTTGGCTATACTATTTGAATATGGCTGTTTTTGGTATCATTGAAAGTTTAAATTTTAACGAACATAACTCCAAATTCAAATAAGGAAAATGTGTATTTTCATTTGTTTTTCGTACTGTCCAGATGAGTGAATCTATTGAAGAAATTCGATACATTTTAAAATTTTACTACAAAAAAGGTAAAAATGCAACGCAAGCCGCGAAAAAAATTTGCTATGTTTATGGATCTAGTGCAGTGTCTGTGAGAGTAGCACAAATTTGGTTTAAACGTTTTCAATCCGGAAATTTTGATGTCAAAGACGCACGTCGCTCTGGTCGCCCTATTACGGATAAAATGGATGCCATTTTTGAAAAAGTGGAGCAAGATCGGCATATCAGTAGTTACGGACGTAGCTGAAGAACTGGGAATTGACCACAAAACAGTTTTGGCGCATTTGAAAAAAAACTGGGTATACAAAAAAACTCGATATTTGGGTACCTACCTCACGAGCTCACTGAAAGTGAGCAAACTCGCAACAAGGTGATGCTGTGTGTGTGGTGTGATTGGAAGGGCATTATTCATTATGAGCTGTTACCACCAGGCAGGACCATCAATTCTGAACTCTACTTCGAACAACTGATGAGATTAAAGCAAGAAGTTGAGAGAAAGCGGCCGGAATTAATCAACAGAAGGGGTGTGGTTTTTCATCATGATAACGCTAGACCTCACACATTTTTAGCCACTCAGCAAAAATTAAGAGAGTTTGGCTGGGAGGTGTTATTGCATTCGCCGTATAGTCCTGACCTTGCACCTTCAGATTTCTACCTGTTTCGATCTCTTCAGAATTCTTTAGGTAGTGTGAGGGTAACATCACGAGAGGACTGCCAAAACCACTTGTCGCGGTATTTTGATCACTAGTCCCAAAAATTCTATAGCAATGGGATCATGTCCCTACCTACAAGATGGCAAAAAGTTATCGAACAAAATGGTACCTACATACTTTAATTAAATGTAAATAAACTATACTAAAAATGTTTTACATTTTCTTTAAAAATGCGAAGAAACTTTTTCCCCAACCTATTATTAAAATGTACATTCAATCCAGGAGCCAAATAAATTTGTAGAACTTGAACTTAATAGAGCTTCATAGCGCGTTTTTTTTGTAGATTTATTTTTGTAAGGAATTCTAAAATCATAAATTTTACGATTCACACTTTGCCAATTTATTCGAAAATAGGAGATAACACGTCGTTATAAATGTTCAAAGTATAAATTAATAGTACCATATTTTAGGACGCGTTATACCAACACGCACCAAGTATTACTACCTCTGTTGGTTGAGACAGATTCGGAACGATGTACACGATTTGCATCGTTCTCTTCGCCCTATTTAGTAAGCTGGCCAATGCAGCCATTGTGGACGGACCACTCCACGGTGTGGACGGACCACTCCACGCCCTCTCCGACGAATTCATCGATCTTCTTAACAAGGACGGGAAATGGAGCGCAGGCAGAAACTTCCCAGCAGACACACCAATGGAATACATAAAACAACTTTGTGGAACTCACGTGGACCTCGCTGAAATCAAGAAACTACCAGTTGTTAAACACGATCCAGAACTAATAGACAACCTTCCTGAATCTTTCGACCCGCGTCATAAATGGCCGCATTGTCCTACCTTGAACGAAATACGTGACCAAGGACGATGTGGAGCTTGCTGGGCTTTCGGCGCCGTCGAGGCTATGTCCGACCGTATTTGCGT
Source organism: Hypomecis atomaria (assembly GCA_964007245.1). Lineage (NCBI taxonomy): Eukaryota > Metazoa > Arthropoda > Insecta > Lepidoptera > Geometridae > Hypomecis > Hypomecis atomaria. The sequence continues at coordinate 3,420,810 of OZ023281.1, forward strand.
TTATTCTAACGGCACAAAAAACTTCCGTTTTTCTGCTGAGGACGTCGTAACATGTAATTCTTTTCATGTAGGTTGTAACGGAGGAAGTTTGGCATCAGCTTTGCTATACTGGGTGGAAGAAGGTGTGGTATCCGGCGGAAATTACGACTCGCATGACGGCTGCAAAACATACACTATCCCTCCGTGCAAAGATCATTTGAAAATGTGCACTAAATACAAACGTACGCCTCCATGTGTGCGTTCTTGTGAACAAGGATATAATGTAACTTACGAAAATGATAAGAAACGAGGAAAGAGATATTACGTAATATATGATGAGGAAGATATTATGGCTGAGCTCTATAAGAACGGCCCTGTTCTAGTATCCTTCGAAGTATATGAAGACTTCGCAAATTACAAAAGCGGTGTTTACCAACATTTAAAAGGAGGGTATATAGGAGGCCACGCAGTCAAACTCATGGGCTGGGGAGTCGAAAACGGCACGAAGTACTGGCTCGTCGCAAACTCTTGGGGACCAGACTTTGGAGATAATGGGTTCTTCAAGACCATACGTGGAGCAAATACCATGATGGATATATTTGCTGTGGCCGGCGAGCCCCTGATGGAGGATTATTAGAAGTCGACATAATATAATATATTTAATTTATCTATATACAAACTAATGATGTCTATATCTATATTGTATTGTCTTTTGCGTGAAATTGGAGAGCTGGTGGCGGAGCCCAGTATTGTGGGTGAAATCAAATATTCAAATCCCACAGACTCCGCAGGCACTCTCGGACACCTGGAACGGTTGGGAGAGGATCGTGCCGCAAATAAGGCTAATTTGGGCATACATGCCCGAAGGGCGAAGACCTGTTGGAGAAGTATAAATAGAAAGATAAAGCGATCGAAGACCTGCTGGAGATTAGGGTGCCAGACTGGCACCTACTCGCGCAGAATAGGGACAGATGGCGGACCTTGGAATCGGATGCCAAGACCCACTCAGGGTCGCTGTGCCAACAAAGATAAATTCTCGTTTGCGAAATTGTATTATATTGGCAGGTGTCATTGTCGGAATAAAATATTTATTTAAACTAATAATTTCTATTATTTTTTCTATTATACCTATTAAGCACTAATTGCATTTTTTCACATATTTAAAATGACTGGTGATTTATATTTAAGTAGTAACATTAAAATGTCCGTGGAAGTATTACTTACTGTCTATATTAGAATCAATGATTCACCCTAAGTTTGTAGTTGTACTTTGTAGACTTAGCGCTGCTGTTCTGTGAGTCTGTGACTTAGCGTAAATTGCTTATTTTTAAAAAACATGACATTGACTTGTTCAAAAATTGGTTGATTATCAACCAATTTTTAAACAAGTCAATGTCAAGTTTTTTTTCTTTGTATTTTGTTATGGACCCGTAAACGCATGACACATAAAAACAATTTGTAAAGAGGTATTTATTATCCAAGACAGTCCCCATGTACGATGATATCATAAAGTCCGAAATGTGTTCAATTTGTTACTCAGGAAAAGAAGATGTACATAATATATTTATATGTTCTACGGTTATGTATGATGACGAAATGTTCAATGCAATCAAAGAGGTCAATACAAAAAATCAAAATGTTCCAACAGGTCGAGAACAAAACGTGAACTTGTGCTGGTCTAAAACAAAGTAGGGTCCAATCTTCACAAATAAATTAACTACGATTATAGCTTTGTATCAACTAGCAATGCTGCACTGGCACGTTCCAGCATAATTCAAAATGTATCAAATCAAAGTCCAATACAATCAAAATAGACCAATACAGTTTTAGTTTTAATTTTAATTTCATCTTCATCATCCGCAGCCTTCTTTATCCCACTGCCGGGTCTCTCTTGCAGTACCGTGACCGTCTGCCTCGTATGCTCAATCGTAAATTTATTCAAATTAATTATATTTTGATGATAAACAGTAGAAGTGCGAGAGAAAGGCTAAAATAATCGGCCAAGTGCAAGTCGGACTCGCGCACGAAGGGTTCCGTACCGTATGGCAGCCTCCCTTAATTATTTTATTTTAACTCTTTATTTTTGAAGGGAATATACAACTTAGTATTCTGTGAATATTTCAAGCATCATCCTGTTGCCGTTATTAATATCGAGCAAAAAATCACGTTTCTTGTATGGGAGCCACTCTCTTTTATTTATTTTATTATAATTCTCATGTAAATATTTAACTATATATTCTGTGAATATTTTAAGCATCTGCCTGTCACCGTTATTAATATTGAACGAAAAACGGGTAAAAATTCAGGTATGTTGTATGGGAACCCCCCTTAAATATACATATATTTTTATTTATTTTTTAGTATTTGTTGTTAGAGCAGCAACAGAAATACGTCACCTGTGATCACCGTTCATGAGATACAACCTGGTGACAGACAGACAGACGGACAGCGGAGTCTTGAGAGTCCCGTTTTTACCCTTTGATTACGGAACCCTAAAAAATATAGTAATAAGATGACGTGTGAAAGAGTGAAGAGGCGAAATTCCATTCGCCTCTTCACTCTTTCACACGTGCTGTGCCGATCTCACCTAGTGGGATAAGGACAAGAAAATGACATTCTTACGATAGATAAAACACAGTTAACAAGTTCGTGATCTAGATGTTCTACGATTAAGCGTTCGAAAGATAGCACACATTGTATGGGCGATGATATGACGACATATGATTTAGTACCTTATATACTGTAATTGTTAATTAATAAATTAGACTCTTTGAGAGACTTTTGAGACTCATACCATCTAGTGTCTTATTATGGTCCTTATGGCCATAGTGACAAAAACTGATATAAATAAACAATTTGTTACTTTGTTTATGTCTATAAAAAGTGTTTGAATATTTTTCCTGCTAGGAAACAATCACGGGACTCGGAATCGACTCCCCATTAACCATTTTGTTTAATGATAAGAGATAACAAAATGCTATAAATTCGCGCAAATAATTAAAACCGCCATACGAATGTCCAGTTTTCATAGAGTAATGACGATGTACGGGATACGCATCGTCCTCGTCACTGTGTTGTGCAAGCTGGCGCTGACTGCCAGCGAGCCTCTCCACCACCCACTCTCCGACGATTTCATCGACCTTATCAACAAGGAGGGGAAATGGAAAGCAGGCAGGAATTTCCCTCCGGATACCCCCATGGAATACATACGAAAACTCATGGGCACACGTCTAGATATCACCGACTTCAAGAAATTGCCTGTTGTCAAACATGATTCAGGCGTCATAGACGACCTCCCAGAGTCTTTCGACCCGCGAGACAAATGGCCAAACTGTCCCACATTGAACGAAATCCGTGACCAAGGGCAATGCGGCGCTTGCTGGGCGTTCGGCGCCGTGGAAGCGATGACTGACCGAGTTTGCATTCATTCTAACGCTACGAAACATTTTCATTTCTCTGCTGAAGACCTTGTGACATGTAACTCGAAACATTGCGGCTGCGACGGCGGCCAGCCGAACGAAGCTTGGCAGGAGTGGGTAGACGTAGGATTAGTATCCGGAGGAAATTACGACTCTCATCAAGGTTGCAAACCATACAGTTTTGCGCCGTGCGCTAATCACATGAAAAACTGCACCAATTTCAAACCTACTCCACCTTGTATGCGCACTTGTGAGGACGGATATACAATTTCGTACGGGAAAGACAAGAAACGCGGCAAAAACCTTTATTATCTCGAAGGCGAGGAAGATATTATGGCTGAACTGTACAAGAACGGTCCGGTTGAAGCTGCGTTCATCGTTTTCGAAGACTTTGCAGATTACAAAAGTGGCGTTTACGAACATGTCAAAGGAAACATCGTATTCGGTCATGCAGTCAAGATGATGGGCTGGGGAGTGGAAAACGGCAAAAAATACTGGCTCATTGCCAACTCTTGGGGCTCTGGTTTCGGAGAAAATGGATATTTCAAGATCTTACGTGGCGCAAATGAATGCCTGATAGAAACGTTCATAGTAGCCGGTGAGCCATTGTTGGAAGATTATTGATTAAAAAAAATGCATTTTCTTTTTGCTTTTTAGTACTGGCGGAATCTAAATATTAAATTGATATTTTTATATAACGCTTATATTTAAATAACCATTTATTACGCTGTATACATTTCTAAGAAAAATCTAAATATTTATGCGAACAACATGCTCTTCATTTTATTACCCTAATCTGTACTGTTTCAATATTGTCAATCTAAATGGGAATATAAAAAAAAACTCTTTGGTACGTTATTGTAAGTTATCCGGGACGTAGACTATAATTATCATACGTCGTATCTAAACCATCATCCAGAGCCTTGCTTAAGCTATTGTTAGGCACAGATCTGTTTTTTACAAGCTTTTATGGATGTAGGTAGGATGTATGTAAGTTCGGGTGGAATCTTGCAAGTTTAATTTGACCAACTTCCCGCTTTCCGATTCAGCTGAAATCTTGCACGCATGTGTTTATTGCACAATGCAATAATATGGTACCATGGAGCTGATCTGATGATGGAGTCGGAAGGTGGCCAAAAAGGCACTCTTGTACTAAAAAAGATAGACCTGTCGTGTTTGGGCTCGTTATACTTGTCTTGGCTAGCACTCTGCTGCTACATGATATCCAGGGTCTTGAAAGCTTGTATTTTTATAAAGTTATATTTTTTTAATAATGTATTACTATGTATGTAATATGCCTCGGACTTGTGAAAATCGTGTCCAGCTAGCTTAGCATGCGACCACGAAAAGTGTTCCTTCGACGTGTGAAAAAGTGACAAGTACATATTTCACCATAACTCTGTCTCGTTCTGACACGTCGAAAGAATTATTTCGTGGTGCGTATACAGCCCGGCAGGTTCGACCCGAATCTAAAAGAAACTGCAAATTAAATGCACAAGAGATGTGACACCGATATCCTCAAAAAAAAAAAAACAAGAAAAAACTCACCTTACAAGACGCACACCCCCACGTTATAGTCTTGACACCGCATACGAGCGTCTTCACCAGCGTCCTATAATCGCCGACGTTCAAGTTTTGCATCTGCGTCGAAGGGAAGCCAATCTTGGACTTTTCTTCGTTCTTCGCTATGGTGTCGAGAAAATCCGGGAGGGGTTTTTCGTCTTCCATCTTGATTTCGGGGGTGGAGGGTGTGGGAACGGGGGTGGTGGGGGTACCGGGGGTGGTGCTGCCACTCGGGCACGCGAGGGTGGTGCTGGGAGTGGCGCAGGTAGCGTTCGCAGTGCTGGCCGCGCCGGGGATGTTTGATTTTGGATTGCTGCAACAATAGAGTAGTTTAAATAATCGGCCAAATACGAGTCGGACTCGCGCACGGAGGGTTCCGTACTGTATGGGAGTCCCCCTTAATTTTTAATTTTATTATTTATTATTGAAGTGAATATAAAACTAAATATTCTGTGAAAATTTCAGGCATCTACCTGTTACCATTATTAATATAGAGCGAAAAACGTCTAAAATTTCAGGTTTGTTGTATGGGAGCCCCCCTTAAATATTTATTTTATTTTGTTTTTAGTATTTGTTGTTATAGCGGCAACAGAAATACATTATCTGTGAAAATTTCAGCTGCCTAGCTATCATGGTTCATGAGATACAGCCCGGTGACAGACAGATAGACGGACAGACGGACATCGAAGTCTTAGTAATAGGGTCCCATTTTTCCCTTTGGGTACGGAAACCTACAAATTAAATCGGGATCGTTAATTTTAAATAGCTTAGCACAGCACTGGTGGTAGAGCTCGCTAGGCACTCGTTTGAAAATAAAAGATCCTGGTTGATAGATATCGTACATGTCCACAGCTATAGGCCGAATCATACAACTTGGCGGCTGTAATGTTAGCTACAAGCTGCGGATAACCCAATCCTCGCGCAGCTGCTAAGACGATTGTGAGGTGCCACAACTTAGCTATACAAAAAGCTATTATCAACCTCTATCAAGCGCGATCCTTTTAGAGTAGTGTAACCACGAGTAAAAAAGTTTACTCGTAGTCACACTGGTGTAACAAAGCGGTGTAACCACGAGTCTGGACCCAAAATTTCTTAACTTTGAACATTTAAGGAGGTTTTATTTCGTAAAATCGAATAAAACTTCTTCATATTGCACGGCAACGGGCGTTGTAAGGAGGTTTTATTAGATTTATAGAATAAAACTTCTTTGGTGCCCGTGTTAGGCCATGATAATCGAGCTGGCCATGGTATTATGTTTTCACGCATTATTTACATTCTCTGTTTTATTACGGACTAGACGACCCGCCCCGGCTTCGCACAGGTTTGTTATACATATAAACCTTCCTCTTGAATCACTCTATCCATTAAAAAAAACCGCATCAAAATCCGTTGCGTAGTTTTAAAGATTTAAGCATACAGACAAACAAACAGACAAAAATAGCGACTTTATTTTATACTATGTAAGGATTATTAGTTACGGATTAGAGATTAGAGTCCCTCGCTACGCTCAGGGTCCAATATGTAGCCCGTGACGTAAGACACAACTTGGTTCTCTTGGTGCATACGAGTAATCTACTATTTGTTACAATTTAAGGGGTGAAAAGAGTTTTCTCCGGGAAAGTAAATTTTATCAAAAACTAGCAGCGCCCCGCGGTTTTACCCGCGTTGTGCCCGTTCCCGTGGGAATTTCGGGATTTTTTATACACATAAACCTTCCTCTTGAATCACTCTATCCATTAAAAAAAATCGCATTAAAATCCGTTGCGTAGTTTTAAAGATTTAAGCATACAAACAAACAAACAAACGAAAATAGCGACTTTATTTTATACTATGTAAGGATGTACCGCGATTCTTCTTGATGTTCTACAGGAAACGCGCAAACACTGGTCGATTCACGATCCTCTTAACTTTCTGTCATGATTGGGTTATTCGCAGCTGGTAGCTAACATCACACGCGCCAAGAAGTTTGAGTCGGCTTATACACAGCTTAGCTTAGCCAACAGGAAATCACCCTAGGGGCGTATAACGCACTACGCGGCCAACAATGCGGCCGCTAGAATGGTCAACCGCAAACAATTTAGCCGCTATCCAATCTCAAAATACCTGTGTAGAGCCCTAGTTAAACTGATTTTTCTCCATCAAACCTTGAAGTTGTCGAATAGAAAAAATAAACAACATTCTCAAAACTATGTGGTAGAGGGTTCAATTACTCGAAACACAATTCAAAAAATTCGCTCGATAGAAAATCAATGCGAAGATACCGCTTTTTTAGAACAAATTCATGTTTTGTAAGAAAGTTTATTGCATTTTTGGGCATTTTTCTACGCGTTTACAACTTTTTTTTGAATTTGTTATTTATGCACATGCATTGAACTATTATATAGCTTTTACCCATGAAATTTAGCAAAAAGTGTTTTTCACTACCTCACATGAAAAATTACGCTGATACTATGGCGCCTTAATAACTTGCATGAGAAAAATTCATACGCACTATACGTGGACGGCTGACCGCAATGTGGTGTGTATAAAAATCTTTTCGTCCGGAAATGTATGTATATTAAGCGCCACACAAATCGGCGGTTGAGAAGCCGCAGATGACACTTCGCCGTGATTCGCTAATTATTGCGCATGTGTGCACAATGCGTAGGGAGCGCGCGGGAGGCATGAGGTTGGCGGGCGGGTGTGCCCCGGCGTCTCGGCTCTCTGGGTCCCGCGCATACATATATTTCGACTTTTGCGCAACTTCCCATCCGCCGATTTGTGTGGCGCTTAGCATAGCCTGAGGCACAAAGATAAGGCAAAAAAACAATATACCATCTAATAGTATTCGCGAGATTACTATTTATTGATGAGAGCGGACAGCTGCAGCTTGGAGCTGGTCTTGAATTTGAGCACGAACGGCACTGACCGTGCAGAACGTTGCTTAATGTTGGTGATCGCTGACAAACACCTAGTCAAAGTAGTTATGAGCGCTATTAGAATTAGAAGTATTGGAGAATACCATTTATTGATGAGCGCGGGCAGCTGCAGCTTGGAGATGGTCTTGAACTTGAGCACGAAGACCTCGAGGATGCGCATGAGCAGCTGGCGGCCCTGCGGCTGCGTGCCGCCCGCCGCGCCCTCGCTCTCCGACCGCTGCCGGATGCAGTCCACCAGGTTCAACAGCAGCTTACAAGACATAGTCTGTATGCTGCAAACGGAATTTTATAATATTAAACTTTGATTGGCGGCTATTGCTCACATAACATAAGTAGTAGTAACAATGATCCATGTACCACTTCATGTACATTCATCCATATTCTTCAATTTAACTGTGGTCATGTACTTGTATCTACGCCGAAGTAGCGGAAGCTCACTATACAAACTTTTATAATAAATCTCTTACGAGATAATAAAATGTGTAGAGAAAATAATCGGCCAAGTACGAGTCGGACTCGCGCACAGGATTCCGTACTGTATGGGAGCCCCCCTTAATATTTTTTTTTTATTTTAATTTTATTATTTATTATAGGAGTGAATATAAAACCAAATATTCTGTGAAAATTTCAAGCATCTACCTGTTACCATTATTATAGAGCGAAAAACGTCTAAAAAAATCAGGTTTGTTGTATGGGCGCCCCTCTTAAATATATATTTTATTTTCTTTTTAGTATTTTTTGTTATAGCGGCAACAGAAATACATCATCTGTGAAAATTTCAGCTGCCTAGCTATCATGGTTCATGAGATACAGCCCGGTGACGGACAGACGGACATAGAAGTCTTAGTAATAGGGTCCCGTTTTTTCCCTTTGGGTACGGAACCCTAAAGAAGTAAATCGTCATGTATGCGCACCTGGTCGGCAGCGATTCGTCGTGCACGTTCTTAGAGAAGAGATGTGCGGCGATGGCGAGGTCGGAGAGCGGCAGGTGCTGGCGCACGTGGTGCACCAGGTCCGCCAGCGTGGAGTACGCCAGCGGCCGGAGCGACTCGTGCACCGTCCACCCGCCGCCCAGCAGGACGTCCTCGTCGAACAGACGCTCCATGTACGGCACGAACTCTGAACATTTTACAATTTAAAAATTATACATGATGCCTAAAAAAATATAATTAGTCCGTCAGATAGCACATCAAAAAATATTAGTCACGTGTTTTTTCTTTTGTCAATTAAATCGAAATTGATAAAATATAGCCCGTTAAAGATCCGCATGACGTCATGAATGTCCCTACTAATATTATAAATGTGAATGTAAGTTTGTTTGTTACGCTTTCACGCAGCAACAGACAGATTCATAACGATGGTCTCAACCACCTTCTTTCGTTTTAGTACGCCGGTTCTGGATAACCCTGTATGATAAATTAGTGACGCATGCACAGAGATACCAGAGGGATAATGTGGTCGAACGAGAAAATCTGAAAGAGATGCATTGATTTAAAATGGCATAAGTTAGAAAGAGACATGAAAAATATCTTGATTCGGTGTCGATTGCCGGATTTTTGTACCGGCGACATCAAATTCTTGTCAAATACATAAATGGGGAAAACCCCAGGGAGGAATTTTTCATAGATTTTTTGCAGTTGAGAATTGCTTCAAGTGACAACAGTGTTAGCAATCTGTTAAGTAAAGATATCTGTGGACGCAACTTACTCAGTCTTAAATCAGTAGCCAATATATGCCGTGTAGCTATAACTAGCTCTTTTCTCAAATGCGCCACCTCAGGGGGACAGAGCGTCAAGAGGCCGATAATGCCCTTGACCATCAGGTTGGCGTGATTGGCAATGGTGTCCTGGTATATGCGTATGATGTAAGCCAGAAATGCTAGTGTCTTTATCTGAGCACCCATAAAGTCGACAAACACTTCCTTGTTGAATGATGCTGATTGTCTGTAAATAAACACAGTATTAATTGTTAATAATAAACCCAAAGGGGTTTGAACATTTGTGGCATATCCACCCGCCGTCATTATGATATTTTTTTCAAAGTTTCCGCTTATGAAAGTAGTTTGTGAGCATCACTTATACACGGAATAAAAGTTTCATACTAAGGTGGGTACTAATACAAACTGACTCGCGATCTTTACATCCAAATATCTCGAAAATGTGTCGCTTTAGGGTATCAAAGTACTGAACATCTATTGTTTTTATCTGACTAGTCCAAGGTCGCCAATTTTGAACATAAGCAGAGTTAAAACGTAGTCAGTTTCAAGATGATTTTACCTGTGATTAGCAGCAGGTTGCAGGGTGATTGTCTCCATTATGAGAGGAATAAAGTTGCTGACCTCCTGATGTACATTCTGTTTGTACAGCTGATACATCAGGACCACTATGATTGGCAACTCCTGGATTACTTTCAAAGACAATACGGATCTGGGTATAAGGTTGTACTGGAACACAAAATGCAAAATAAATATGTAAAATAAACAATTTATTGGTACAAGAACAAAATAAACACAACCGTTCTTTGGCGGGGGCAGAGTAAAGTAAATAATCGGCCAAGTACGAGTCGGACTCGCGCACGGAGGTTTCCGTTCTGTATGGGAGCCCCCCTTAAATATTTATTTTATTTTAATTTTATTATTGCAGTGAATATATAACTAAATATTCTGTGAAAATTTCAAGCATCTGCCTGTTACCATTATTAATATAGAGTGAAAAATGTCTAAAAATTCAGGTTTGATGTATGGGAGCCCCCCTTAAATATTTATTTTATTTTTAGTGTTTGTTGTTATAGCGGCAACAGAAATACATCATCTGTGAAAATTTCAGCTGCCTAGCTATCATGGTTCATGAGATACAGTACATGACAGACAGACGGACAGACGGACATTGAAGTCTTAGTAATAGGGTCCCTTTTTCCCTTTGGGTACGGAACCCTAAAAATGAGTCTCTATCTCTCTATTGATTATTATTATCACTCATAGAACTCTAAAAGGGTGATATCTGCTACCCTGGCCCGGTGTGGGTTGAAGGATTCACACACGCCATCGAATTTTCTCCACAGACATATGCAGCTTTTTTCACAACGTTTTCCTTCACCGAAAAGCCAGTGAAGAGTGTGAAAATTCATACATAAATTCCAAAGAACTCATTGGTACAGGACCGGAATTCAAACCCACACCATCACAATAGGCATGATGACTGGGTAAAAACATCATTATTATAACCCAGACCTTGAGTTAGATTATCAAAAACTATTGGACACATATTTTTTCTTTTGTTAATCAAACAATAAATGACGAAGATAAATCTTGTCAAAGTTTGGGAGTGGGGGTCGTGACGTCACCTCTCTTACAGAAGTCTATAGATTCGTATGGCACTTGTGACGTCACACGTAACTTTGACGGACTTTATCTTCATCAACTTCTGTTTAATTGACATAAGAAAAAATATGTGTCCAATAATTTTTGATAGTCTATCTGATGGACTAATTATATCTTTTTAGTCATCATGCCTTGCAATAGGCAGGTAGCCAGGTGTCACTACCACTAGACCACCATGGCTTATCACTTTATCTATTGTGAGAGTAATTATATAATCATACTTACAGTAACCACACTTCCATCTAGTAGTTTCTTCTCAGTATGTATGGGTGTAGTGGTATAGGTCTCTTGCAGCAATTGATCTATGTTGACTTCCGAAAGGTCTTTCACCCTGATTGTGGGCTTGGGTTCAAAGATTTTCGGCAGATGGTTTGGAAGATCAGAGTAAATACCTTTCACCCATTGTAAAAATTTATGAATCTGTGTAATAAACGAAAATAAGCATCATAATAGAGACAGATAGACTTTTACCTGTTTGCCCAGGCCCTGTACGAAGCTGAAAGGGTTTGATTAAGGCTATCATTATAAACAACTTTTATTATGGGGCCAACCCAGAATTTCAGAAAAAAATCTGCTATTACATACAAAATGGCAACTCGGTATTGACAATATGTATGAAAAACAGTTGTTTTTTTTCTTAACTATGGTGAAAAAGTTGTTTATAATGATGGTCACAATCACCTCAGATCCGGCTTAGTACATCAGTTTCGGGATAACACTGTACAAATTAGCAAAACAAAGTTCATATTATCAAAAACATCATCAACTGAGCAATATGCCAGAAAGTTTTTCATTTATTTATTATCTTAATTTGATAATCTTAAGTGTTTAGCCTTCTGATTCTAATCCAGTGTGAGGGTGAAACATGCTACTTAAATTTCCTGCATGTGGTGTTTTGTGCACTTCCCCTGCGGGTTTTTTCTGAGCCAGCCCAGCTGATGTCTAGCTTTGTATTTATTTTTTATTTTATCTGACAATTAACTAGCGATTGACAAATATCAGTTTTACTTACATCCACTTCAGTACTATATGCAGGTCGGTATTGTTTGTGAAGCTCCATAAATATCTTTAAGCAAACAAGCACATTCTCCTCATTCTCGATTTCCATAAGTTTTAGCATCAGAATCAATATGTTTTTCACATATGGCCTCAGTGTTTCACTGATCGGCAGTCGGTGTATCATTTCCAGAATCAACTTGCGGACTTGCTGTATATTGTATTCAGCTATGAAATGTGGCTCTCCTTCCTGAAGTATTTTGAGAAATATCTTCAAGGAATGGTCCAGAAATTGAGGATACTGTGGAGAGCTGAGTATCACCTGTTAATATTGATAAAATAAGAGGTTACAAAATGAGGGTTGGTATTAGGATATATTTCGTAAAAAAATACCACATTTTGATGACTAATGAAGAGATAGATTCACTTAATTATACCTGAAGGTCTAGTTAAGATTAGTTAATGAGTTTAACTATTAAGTACTTGCAAAACAAATTACCTCAAAATTTTCACTCAGTTCTTGGGCGGCTTTGAGTTTTATTTCATCTTTGGCCCCGGCGTCCGCCAGCATAGTCACATAGCTGCGATAGGTATTCATTTGTGTGTGCGCGTCGGCGGGACCAGTTACTGACATTGTAGCCATCATTATTTCTTTATTTTACATAAAATAACACGGGCTCTTCGACATTTTCGACGACAGTACCTTCATAATGATAGGGCTTACACTATTAGGATCAAGTAGCCTTAAAACTATTACATGCTTAAAAACGACGTAAAAATCACAATTCTAAAATAGACAATAACAATTATTTTGTGAAATAACACAAAAACAAATTATTAAACCGCAAGAAAGAAAACACAAGCATGGAAAGAATCAGTGTTACCAGATGATCGTTTTAGTTTCCCTTTCCCCCCATATCAATCTGATCGGAATTCCCCCAAAATTCAGGTTTTATGATAATACCCCATCAAAAGTTCCGTAATCTTTTCTGATTATTTTTTCAACAATCCTTGTATTATATAATATCTAGCTTTTACTCGCAGCTTCGCCCGCGTTATTTTTGATTTTGATATTTCTGTTTGTCGGCTGCGAAACCTAACCTAAATGACCGACATAAAAATACCTTAGATGATGCTTTTGTTGGTTAAGTTACGGTTAGAGTGTACAACCAACCCACGCTTGTAGTCTCCCGCTTCTTCGGATCTTTTCCCCTAAGGCAGCTTAGAGGCTGGCACTCGAAGTTCGACAACTTTTACTGAGAGGCTGGCCGGTAGGTTGCGTGACTTATGAGGAGTGTCACAACTGAGGTGGGCTGCAGTTCCGCTCTTGCGACGCTGCAGCCGAGGATTAGTAGCTGCGGTGGGATGAAACTGGTGGTGTGGTGTGGTTACCGCCACCTACCCTACCTTCCGCGGGGTCATCGACGTGTTGGCGGATGCAGTGGGGCTGCAGGGGAAGAGAAATATCGGTATCGCGATGGCCTTTTTCACTGCCCTCTGCAGTTGAAAAGGCAGGCGCGGGGCTACTATGATTGACCCGTTGCACTGGGACCAGGACGTTGGAATACGACGCTCAGTGCTGGTAAGTCCCACCTGAGTGGTGGACAATGTGGTTTCAGGCACTGCTCCGACATACTCCATCATTGTGGCGGGACCGCAAGATCCGCTATGGAGCCCGAGTCTGGGCTAGCACTGTGAAATGCCGCGAAGGAGAGCGAAAGCGTGCACCGAGACCAAGCGCAGTGGTAAGACACTCAGGGTTTTTAGTAGTTATACCAACCAGTCTGCGTGAAATTCCACATAAATAATATAAAAATTCCCCCCCAAATTTTCCCATGAGCCAAACCCTTAATTTAGAGGGAATTCCTCCAATCTGGCAGCAGGGGAAAGAATGAACAACAAAGGGGAATGAATGAATATTTTTGTCATTTTATCTATGGCTAGCAAGCAATCGATCGATGAAAGATAGGGTTGGGACACTCATAATTTTAAAGCAATTTAATGTGCTTATAGAGAAATGGCAACATTTTGGTCTATGGTTTATTTCATTTTTATTGCACAGAGTGTAACACAGTAATACCAACTTAAGAATATACCCATTAAACAAGGGAATTATCTACTAATTTTAATAAGTTAAGAATGTAGTATGGCATAGAAAGATTTCGTTGACAAAAATCTGATTATTAAATAATGATATTAAACTTCAATTATGTGATAACATTGCTTTTAAATTTTGATTAATGGCTTTCGTATCGAATTACCATTCACGTTGCTATAAATTCGTTTATTTTAAAATAATTGAGTTTTCCATTCGGGTAAATAAGTGGTTTTAGTTTGGGCACACTCCATAGTCAATCTTGTCATCGGCATCGATGGATGCTATTACAATTTACAATTTATTTTTGTAAAGAAACAATGGGTTGAAATATTATAAAGGCAGCTTCGGTTGTGAGAAAGTGAAGTATAATCCTCGGAACATAACATAAGATGTGATCATGGCTGCTTCAAGAACTCTTTTAATCATAACAATTTGGCTTCGATGCACAATAGTCTACGGATACGAATTTATATCCCAGTATCCTAACCACCAGAATGAGACGTTCCAGTTTTATCATCTAGCAGTTGACAGAGTGAGCGGACAAGTCTATGCTGGATCGTTGAACTGGATTCATCAGCTAAGCCCAGACCTGAAACCCATTCATGTCGTGAAGACGGGCCCGAAACTCGATAACCCTATGTGTCACGCAAGCGGGTGTACATCTCCTGAAATAAAGACTACATGGATAGATAATGTGAATAAAATTTTAGTGATAGACCAAGAGTCGAGGATTGTTATCGCGTGCGGGTCCCTGGCGCAGGGCTCCTGTTCCAAATACAAGCTTGGTGACATTTCGGCGGAGCCTGAATTCGTGCCAGTAAGTGTGGCAGCTAACGACCCAGATGCATCCACCTACGCATTCATTGGACCTGAAAGGTATAACTCTTGGGACCGTTCCAATGTACTCTATGTCGGTACTACCTTTACAAATAATGGGGAATACAGACACGATGTTCCTGCCATATCCAGTCGTGATCTCATGACTCTTGAGCTTGCCCAGTTCACATTCTCCAAACAGAGTTTAATACAGATAGATGTAAAATATAGAGACAATTTTCTAGTGCAATATGTATACGGTTTTAATGCCAGTGATTATGCTTACTTTTTGATAATACAAAAACATTCCCATTTAGCGGGTAATGAGGAGCTGGGATATGTGTCCCGGCTGGCTCGCACTTGTGTCAATGATGATAACTATAATAGTTACACTGAGGTTACATTAGAATGTCTTGTTAGAGAAGAAACTAGCAATGGTAAGAGTGAAATTGTCAATTACAATTTAGTTCAGGATGCTAAGATTGCTAAAGCTGGAGCGAACCTAGCTTCTCAGCTGGGCATTGAAACTGGAGATTCTATTCTCATAGCTCTATTTAGTCCTTCAAAAAGTATCACAAATGAGCCTATGTCAAAGTCAGCAATATGTGTGTTTTCATTGCAAGAAATAGAAATTAAGTTTAATGAAAATGTTCACATGTGTTTCAATGGTAGCACTAAAGCTCGCAATATGGGTTACATATCTGGTATGATATCTGATGGTAAATGCCCTAGTGTGGGTTCAACAGGCAATATTCTGAATTTCTGTGAAGTAGGCCTAAAAATTAGTGGACTTTATCCGATTAAAGCTATGTCTGTTATTCATTGGAATGATACTTTGATAACTTCTGCAACAATGTCTGTGACAGGTCTGCACACTGTAGGTTTCTTAGGCACTAGTGATGGCATAATAAAAAAAGTGCTAATTGATGCTGATAAAGCAATAGAATACTCTAGTGAAGAAATCTTACCAGGTCAGAAAATTCTTCCTGATACGACTTTATCACCATATCAAAAGACCCTCTATGTCTTAGCAAAACACTCAATTGTGCAAATTCCTACTGAAAAATGTGCTGAACATGGAAACTGCTCTTCATGTTTGGAATCTAATGATCCTCACTGTGGATGGTGTTCTCTAGAAAAACGGTGTACGGTTCAAAATATGTGTCAAAAAGGTACCCAGAGTGCACCACGGTGGTTGTCCCAGTATACAGGGCAACAGTGCATTGACTTTGAACAAATATTGCCAGACAGGATATCCATGAATGAAATTACAACAGTTCAGCTTATTATTAGAACTTTACCGGAACTCCCATTTGGTGCAAAATATAAATGTGTTTTTGGCAATACTCCACCTATAGATGCTGCAGTAACATCCAATGGTTTGGCTTGTCCTACTCCAGATATCAAGCATAGGCCTAAAATTACACAAAATCAAGACCATGTGTTTGTGCCTCTTTCAGTACATTCATCAGAGACGAACAAAGATTTTGTTTCAAGAAACTTTGCTTTTTATGATTGTACTAAGCACACCACATGTCATTCTTGCATATTAAGTGAGTGGGCCTGTAATTGGTGTATTTATGATAATAAATGTACACATGACACCTCCCTGTGCCAGAGAACTATAATTAGTGGTGAGAACAATCCCACAAAATTACTAAACCATGGTATT
The DNA here is from genome assembly GCA_964007245.1 of Hypomecis atomaria. Taxonomy (NCBI): domain Eukaryota; kingdom Metazoa; phylum Arthropoda; class Insecta; order Lepidoptera; family Geometridae; genus Hypomecis; species Hypomecis atomaria. The sequence goes on from OZ023281.1 coordinate 3,437,650, forward strand.
GGCCATTGCCCTCGCATAAGACAATACAAGAAACCAATTTTATTGCCAAACAATGTGCCTAAAGAATTGGAACTTGAAGTAGAAAACTTGCCACATCTCCAACCTGGACATACAGGCTTCCAGTGCATAGTTAGCATTGAACTAGCCAACATGATACTACCAGCAAGGGTTGAGTCCAATCACTACATAGTTTGTGATAAAACCACCTATTCGTATGAAGAGGATGTAGGTGAATATAATGTCAGTGTAAAAGTAGTGTGGAATCACAAACATTATATAGATACCATTACAATAACTTTGTACAAATGTGAAATATTGGGGTCACATAGAGAACATGCGGATTGTTCCCTTTGTATTACCAGGAACTCAATTTATCAGTGCACATGGTGTGGGAATTCCTGTTCCTATACTGAGTCATGTCTAGAAAATCCAGTCACAGAGTGCCCTAAGCCTAGAATTGATATGATCAAACCTCTTAGCGGACCTATTGAAGGAGGGACTATTGTTACAATAGAGGGAAGTAACCTGGGACTAAAAGTTGAAGAAGTGACTGGAAAAGTGCGCATTGGCGAAGTTTTGTGCGACATTGTGGATTTCGAAGTTTCAGTCAGCATTACCTGTCGCACAGGTCCTTCAAATGGATCTGCTGTTTCGCCTGTTATCGTAGAAAATGATTCAGGCTATACTGAGTCATCTGTTTTGTTCAGTTATAAAAATGTGAAACTGCAAGGAATTTATCCTATTTTGGGACCTGTATCAGGTGGTACGCAATTAGCCATAGGAGGACAACATTTGAACATCGGATCATCCGTCGCCGCGTACCTGGATGACTTACCATGTTCTGTTAATAAAACACAGATCTCAAACAGTAGGATTATATGTATTACGCCTAAAGCCAACTCGCCATGTGTAATTCATACACTGACTGTGGCCATTGATAATGCGAATAGAACCTTGTATGGCGACTTGTTTAATTATACTGCCGATCCAACCATTATGGAAATAAAACCTTTAAAAAGTTTTGTGTCTGGTGGAAGAATGATTACAGTCCACGGTACTAATTTGCATACTATTCAAAAACCGCTAATGAAACTTTATTACTCGAATGAAGAGGAACCTGTTAATCACACAGCTTGCACAGTATTGAATTCAAATCAGATGGAATGTCCGAGTCCCGCTATAAATAGCAAATACTTGGAAATACTACAGGCCACTAAATATCAGACGAGTACACCTCAGGTAGCTATGAAGGTCGGGTTTGTGATGGATAATGTTGAAACCATGCATGATTTAGAAAAATACTTCAATCCTCCACGAACACATATGGTATTTGTAGAAGATCCTCATGTTTATCAATTCGCAAATAGAATAAAATCTTACAAAGGCGACCCATTAGTAATCGAAGGTGAAAATCTAATAAGAGCAAGTGATGAGTCAGATGTTGTAGTCACTATTGGAACTCAGCCGTGCAATGTTACGAGCCTGACAATGCTGCAGCTCCTGTGCACGCCACCCGAAGTACAGCCCGCGAACACGGATGAAAACGGAGTGCAGATAACGGATATCAACCTGCCATTGGTGGTCGTAAAAGTCGGAAAAAATTTACGATTCCCTATTGGATATCTCCATTATGAACTACTAAGAAATTACAATTTTCCGCCAGAGGCTATAGCGGGAATTGCAGCTGGCACATTCTTTTTAGTGCTCATTTTTATGATTGTCTTGGTTATGTACAGAAGACGAAGTACAAAAGCCGAAAGAGAATATAAACGGATACAAATTCAAATGGATACTTTGGAAAGCAATGTGCGATTAGAATGCAAACTGGCATTTGCAGAACTACAAACCGATATGTCTGATTTGGCAGCGGATCTGGAACATTCTGGTATTCCAACACTGGATCATGTAAATTACGTCATGAAAGTATTTTTCCCTGGCGTGTCTGATCATCCAATATTGAACGTCCAGCGGCAATTCATCAATGCTCCTCGAACTAATTACGACGCCGCCATGATTCAGTTTGAACAGCTTTTGAATAATAAATGTTTCCTTCTGTCATTTATAGACACATTGGAGGCCCAGAAATCTTTTAATATTAGAGACAAAGTTAACGTCGCTTCTTTGCTTATGATAATATTGATGGGAAAGATGGAATATGCAACAGATATACTAAAGTCTCTCCTTTTACGACTTATCGATAAGTCTGTGTGTAATAAACACCCCCAGCTCATGTTAAGAAGAACTGAAAGTGTTGTAGAGAAAATGTTAACTAACTGGATGGCCTTATGTATGTATTACTATCTCAAAGATTACGCCGGATCATCCCTGTTCTTGTTATTCAAAGCAATCAAGCATCAAATAGAAAAAGGAGTCGTTGATGCTATAACGCACGAAGCTCGGTATTCTTTATCAGAAGAAAAACTGCTGAAAGAACAAATAGATTACCAAACTATTACAGTTCACATTATGCAAGACGATTTTGATGAAAAAGTACAGTGTAAAGTATTAGATTGTGATAGTATATCTCAAGTAAAGTCCAAAATATTGGATGCTCTTTTCAAAAACACGCCATTTTCTTTACGTCCTTCCGTCCACGAAGTAGATCTCGAATGGCGACATGGGAGAGGTGGTCACGTTACTCTACAAGATGAAGATCTCACTACCAAAACTTTAAACGGCTGGAGAAAGTTAAACACATTAGCCCATTACGGTGTGAAAGAATCGGCGCTCATGTCCCTCATCTCGCGACAAAATGATAGCTTCAACACCCCATACAAAATACCTTGCAAAAATTGTACCGGCATTTATTGTTCTAACTCTCACATACGAGTATACAACAGCGATATTACTGATCAGAATGTGCATTTCTATCATTTAGTAAAGCCAATCGAGTACCAGCACATTGTGAATAAATCGTCAGAGCATAGCCACAAAGCAATACCTGAAATATTCCTGACGAGACTTCTTTCCACCAAAGGCACAGTGCATAAGTTTGTCGATGATTTCTTCAGCACGATATTAACTGTGAACGAAGTGTTACCACCGGCAGTAAAATGGTTGTTTGATCTTTTCGATGACGCCGCCAGGACGCACGGCATTATGAATCCTGAAGTCGTACACGCGTGGAAATCAAATAGCTTGCCTTTGCGATTCTGGGTCAATCTTATAAAGAACCCAGACTTTATTTTCGACATAAACAAAACTGCGACGGTGGATTCTTCATTGTCAGTAATAGCGCAAACTTTCATGGATGCTTGCTCGTTGACCGAGCATCGTCTGTGCAAGGACTCTCCATCCAATAAGTTACTGTTTGCTAAAGACCTGCCCACATACAGAGATATGGTGATAAGGTTCTATCAGTCTGTGTCGCAATTACCTCAAGTAACCGACCAAGAGCTAAGCACTTCCATGCAACAACTCTCTGTAGAACAGTTAAACGAGTTTGATACTCTGTCTGCCTTAAAAGAGTTGTATATTTATGTGAGTAAATATAGAGAACAAATTATATTAGGACTAGAGAACAAAATGCACTTAGCTCATAAATTAGATAATATAGCGTGCACCATGGAAGGCGACCCGGCAGCTATGTGCTGACTATATGATACCGCGGATCACGATTTGATTGCATTTACGTAACTTATTTATATGACATATTTTGTAAAAAGAAAAGCTTTAATTTATTCTGAAAAATACTCAGATTTATAACAGATGTAAAAAGACTGTATTATATTATCAGTTCCATGACCCTAGTTAGACTTAAAGTATTTTTCTCATTGGATTAATTTAATGTTATGAATTTAACTTTTAAGGATGTGTCTGCCGTCTGTAATATGTATAATGTAACAAAACATATTTTTGAGTAATTAATTAGGCACTTATTATCTGCATACACCATGGCCTATGAAGTACCTATGTTTTATTTTACGGAAATAGCCAATCCTAAATGATTACTAAAAAATGTAATGTCTAATAAGAAAAATATTATTAGGTATTATTTGAATTCAATGTATTATACTTATATCATGCATTTTAACTGCATTTACTTTCTTAGTGGCCATATTTTATGTCCATATACTACTTTTATTATTATTTTATGTTTAAATGGGAAGGAACCTACCATCTTATTATATTTATAGTATGCTCTCTAAGAATGTAAAGTATTATAATTTCGCAAAAACATTAGATTCGGCACTGACATTAACAATATTAAAATGTAAATTCTTGAATACTTAACTATCGATGTGTATTTTTAAGATGTATCTGTAAAGAGAGGTAAGTTAATTAAGAGAAATGTGATATTTGTATTTGGAATATTGGTAGTGTTATTTTTACTATTTTTCTAGAATAATTTGCCATAACATTATCGAATGATTACTTAATTATAATAGTCGCAATGAAATAAGGTTGATTTTAAAGAGATCTGATAATATAAGTAACTATTTTATTATTTTTGTGTTACTGCTTGATCTCAATTTATTTACATGTGCTCAAATACCTAATACTCGTACCATTTAAACCCCACTTGTATGTTTAGTCTCATACACATTGTAAAAAATTGCAGCTAAAAAGGTAATATTCCATTTACAAGATATTTTATGCTAAGATTTAGATATAACTTGCTAGATAATAAGGCATCGTAAATTCACCCGTCTTTTAAAATTTTATATTATTGACTTAGATTTAAAATACTTATTTATCAATCCTTTTGTAATGAATAATTTCAATATGAATGGGATAAAACGAAACTGCAGTTTTATTTCGACATAAAGTTTATTTTATCGACACAAAATATCCAACTTTATTAGGCAGCTCATTAGGCAAAGCTCTTCACAACACTTAAAATCCACTCTTACATTTTCAGTGCTTTGATCAGTTTTGTACTTTTATAATAACATATAACATTTATGGTATAATATTGACAATAATATTCAAAATAGTTTAAAAAAGATACTTTCAAGCACCAAATTTTACATAAGTACTATTACATTATCAAGCAGGCATATTTTATGAGATACATAGTGTAAGGTAGTTTTTCGTGTGCTTTTTAAAACCGCATTTTCCCAGTACGTGTTCGCTCGGACCGAATGCACTAAGATGGCTACTCGGACGCTGATCGTATTGTATATAATCGTATTGTACAATCGGCATCAGAGTGCGCTCTTTACATTAAATTTTAAAGTTTACACAAATCCGAGTAACCATCTGAGTCCACTCGGTCCGAGCAAACTCTTACTGTGAATACCCAGATTTAAATGTTTGTAAAAAACTAGGTCAGTATGCAACTAGGAATCTATTTGCGCCACAACACGCATGGCATCAACTTAGCCATAAGCGGCTGCCAGTGTCGTGGCGAGAGTAACACCACCATCAGAAATCTACATTACATTATCGGAGCTCTATTGTTTTTTTTTAATTTCTAACACTGAATGGTGGAAAGGTGGAAACCACAAAAGGGCCCCCCTATCACTAGGATACGATGGTGGCGCCACGGTGGTAGCGCTTTCAACAAAATATATCTAGGTATGTATAGGCTGAATCATATAAGTCAGCGGATGTGAAGTTAGCTACAAGATGTGTGTGAAGTGTATGATGACGACCTATATCCATTTGAGCAGCCTCTACCTGAGACCGACTGAGGCATCTTTCCTTCCTATTTTCGCTCCGGGTGAGCCGTGCCTCAGGCTGAGGATCGCGTCTCCAGTAGCTCTGACTCTAGTGGATACTTAGCTTATTATATACAGCTGTGTGGAGGGTACCTCGCACGATGCCCGCTTGTAACGCGCAACTACATATGTTAGTAGAAGGTGGTAGCAAGATACGATTGGCTATTTTTTACGCGTATAAAAAAATAAGTAGCATCGTGTGTCGTAAATGTATACTTTAATAAATAAATAAATCGTATAGTCATTAGCACTTTGTGCTTGCAACTTGTAACACTAAGAATTTGTTAAGTAAGCCGATAGCGACTAGTAATCGGATATCGCTTATTTTATAGACAGAATAAATAGTTAAATTAGGCTTATTTCAATCAGATAACATTGAGATCAGATTTTGGTACAAGTACTCTTAGTAAACACTATTTATTGACTCATTCAGCATTCATGAAGAACATTGTTCCAAAATCCATAAATAAATACACATAGCTTTACACTTGCAACTCAAACAAAATCTTAAGCCAATGGAATCGATAAGTCTGTCTCTAATGGAATAATGTTGCAAATCTTAAATGCATTTTGGAGAAAAATAAGAAGCAAATAGACGTACAATTTTTCAATTTTGTATACATACCATGAACCGTCTAGTAAGTACATTTAGATAATATAATATCACTACGGAAAATTCATACGCGCGGTTTTAATGGTTATTTAATACAAAATTATTTGCTTCATTTTCAAAAAGTCGCCTTGACAAATTTCTTCAATTTATTTAGCAATGGATACACTGTACATTCAGCCAGCCATTGCCAATGTTTTATACTAGCTAGATATCAATACAAAACTACGTACAAAACAATTTGGACGTTCTTTCTATAAAATATTCTACACAACGAGGCCGAGTTACAACTTAGCCCAGATACAGCGTTGTAAAGTCTTGTGATACAGATACAACTCTATGCAAATCTTGTTATTAATCAGCTTCACATCACATTAACCACGCGTCCGTTTTACGACAGGTTGATGGACGGAGTTTAAAAAATTCAATGTTATTTCACCCGCTGTTTCACAAGGCCTCACCGGCAAGACTGGAATAATATGTAACAGAGCATACAATAACCCGACAAAATATAGGCACGCCGAAGAAGGCAAATCGTTACATACTAACTACACCAAACCCAACATCATCCCTTCATACGAAACACGTCGAGAGTGCTAAACATGATACACATCATAAGCTCCCCACGCCGACGTGCTATATTTTCTAGGAACTGACTAATTTTACTAAATTACACGTCCGTATGTTTTATCTGATAACATTAGGTAGTTATAATTAGCACTAACATTATTTAACAAAATACGAATATTTCCTATTGTGCATTTATATTTTATCTGCAAAGATAGTTCAAACTTTAACAAATATCAAAATACACAATAAGCCCGATTACAGAGGCGCCAGCGTAAATTTAATAGCAACGTAAAAAGCGTTCTCTCTATCGAATGCCTAAAGTGAAAAAGAAACAGAACTATGCTGTTTAGCTAATATAATTACGATGGCGCCTCTGTAATCGGGCTTATAGTATTTCTACAAAACACATCAAGTCGTTTAAACGCATAGTGCCAAAAAACGCAGAACACTAAACACATCATGTAATGTCAAATATACAAACTGCTTTACAAATGTGCACGACGACAGTAGACATTTGTAAAGTTTGAACTATGGATTTACACCAATTTACAAAATTGTGCTTTGTACTATAGTGTGGTCTGATACAAAAACTCTATTCCACACAATATTCAAGATCATATTTCATCACAAACTATACAGTAAAGCAATATAACAGTAGGCACAATTATCTGTCACATAAATGTTTTAAAATAAAATGCAAAGTTTATGTGAATAAATAAAATCAACAAAATATATCACAACATTATTTTAAGAACTAAAAGTACTTCTTTGCTTTTAAAATAAAGCGAAAATTCTCAACATCGTGGAAAATATCCTCTCGGCGCATAACATCGTATTCATATAACGCCTCATATCGCATAGATGACGAATATTTATTATATTAAGACCCAAGTTTACCAACGCTTGATTAAGTTAAACGTGTGATTACTATATTTAACCAACGGTTTTTGCTTGCTGAACAGCAAAATTTCGTTAAAAAGCTGTTTAAGATTTAACCAACTGTTGATAAATTAAACATCTGTTTGTGAACTAGCGTCTAAAACCCGAGTTTAATCGTTGTTTAAATACAGTAATCACACGTTTAACTTAAACAAGCGTTGGTGAACTCTGGGCTTAGTATGTTTTCCGAACGCGTCACCTTGCTAACGTGACATTTTGCAAATAAGAGACGATAAGGAGATGTTACCGAGAGCTCAAGTACAGAATACAGTTTTCCAAATCATCGCATTTTAAAATATTGTAATTTTTAGGGTTCTGTACCTTTTAGTGCAAGGGTAAAAACGGGACCCTATTACTAAGACTCCAATGTTCGTCTATCCGTCTGTAACCAGGCTGTATCTCATGAACCGTGACAGCTAGACAGCTGAAATTTTTGCTAAAATTGCTAAATTGGCTCCAACATGGTACGGAACCCTTCGTGCGCGAGTTTGACTTGCACTTATTTTTTTATCACATAGGTATTTCGTCGTTTAAGTATTATTTCGCTAAAACCACTTCATTTTATAAATATTCTGTATTTCAGCTCCTTATCATAAACTATTAAAATTACCTTTACACAAATATGAAAGCATTTGTGATAGTAATTCATATCCACAAGGTATATAATTTAAAAGCCACATATTTATCTTACTTAGGGCGTATAATTAAATAGGAACCGTCGTGTACCCATTTATTTTACTTTGGTAAAACGGTTTGCCTTTACACTTCTGTCATTACGGACATACAAAATAATTTGGAGCGGCTCCAAAACTAAACCTAATATTATCAATATTTTAATAGGTCCAGAGGTAGGAGATGTATTTGCTGTAATCATACCAATCTTCAGCATAAAAAAACCCTTAGATATCAATCGTTAAAATATGTTTTTCGGGAATGTCACATAGTTACATAAAACCAATCTGCGTACATCTATCTCTATTTCTTAGAAATAAATCAACATTAATTTATCTTTCATCGTTCTAGAAAACACTCAGATCTTGTGCAATTAGTTGCATTTCAGTAACATTAAGTCAGTCGGTTGGGATCGCGATTGAAATTTCTAGAACATCAAAAGGCCGCAAAACCGTCTCGAGACTATTCGATAACAGGACCGTACGCGCAACGTGCAGCCCCGACCTAAAACTACGATACAAAACTCATACAATAATTTCAACGTTCAACGTTAACTATAATACATCGCCAACTGGGAATTTGACAATGTATGTATTTCAATACCCGGGTATAACACGTATGAAGCTTACAATCACGAAACTGTTACATTAAGTGCACTATGAACCACCAATTACCCTTAGCATAGAGTCGGTTCAAAAAACAGTTGGCTGGACCGTGGCAAAGCAGAATCTGTTTGTGCACAAATTAATTATAACGAAATCTAATCAATGTGACAGTTTTCTAAGCATCGCGAAAAGTAGCAAATAATGGGAATTGCATCCGAGTATACTACCGATACCGACCAGCGGCAGCAGTCATAAACAAAACGATTTTAATTTAATGGGTTTTTTTTATTTCAATTATACTGTCTCGATATCGATAGATTGCCGACAATAAAATTGAAATATTTACAGCGACGAAAGCAATAGCGTATATCGCAACAATCTTGCGCGCGTATCAACAATACTCGTCCGAAGATATGGCCCACTCAGGCCAGATGCTATTCGAAAAGTACCTACTGTCCATCCGCGTCATCAACAGTGAGAATGATAGGCAGTATGGTGGAATGACAATGACAGTATGGTAGAAAAACCGAATCGTTTCGCTGAAAATACACGACTATAAAAAACGGCTGTAGAAAGACACCTCATTACCACCCCTACACTGTCGATTTACCTTCGATACGTACGAAGCGGTTTGACTGATCATTTCTAATTCGTACCGCCAGGGAACGGAACAATCTTCCAGCTTTCCTGTTCCCTAAGAGATCTAATCTAAATATTTTCAAGATCAGAGTGAATAGGTATCTTCTAAGTCTGCGTGCTTCATCTTCGACAATAACGTCGCTTACCAACAGGCGAGTTGGTGGTAAAACGCGGATTTATTCGAGAATAAAAATGAAAACAAAATCGTGGTCCAACTCCATACGTGTTACCGATCCGAGTACAGTATTAAAAACCGTAGAAGTACCTAATTGTCTAATGCGCGGCGACAGTTCCCTTGTCGAGCGGGTCGGTGTAGACGATGGCGGAGCGGATGAGGTCGGGCTCGGTGTCGTCGGGCGCGGGCTCGGGCGCGGCGCCCTTGGGGCACTTGTTGTGCGCCATGAGCAGGCCGCCGGCGATGGCCACGAGCGCGCGGTCCAGCCAGTTCACGGGGTTGGCGTACACCAGCCCGCCCTCGTAGTACCCGAGGTGGCCGCCGTGCGCCAGCTCTAGGTACATCGCTTTGTCGCGCGAACCTGTAACACAACATTATTTCGGGTTAGTTTTACTATTTTATTTTGCACATTCAAGTACGTAGTTGACGTTTACAGAGCATAGACAGACACGACTGATTTGTTTGTTTTACTTTTTTTAAATTACACTTAAGCATCTCAATCTTTAAGAGCGCTTTTACATTTAGGCGTTTTTGAAGCGTGACTGCAGCGCTCCGAGCTAGCTGTAGCAGATACGCCGCGTAGTCGCGTGCGATCAGTCGGTATAGATCAGTGTTACGAGCGCCTGTGTATAGGCCGGGCCACACAAATTGGCGGATGTGAAGTTAGCTACAAGCTGCGCAATATCCAATCCAAACTGAAGCTCACATGAACATCCGCCAACTTGTGTGGCGCGGCCTATAGCAAATTATACGTCGCGACGTAGAGACTTACAGCCGCTGCAATGTGAAGGGATGCGCTGTGCAGCGCTACAGTCGCGCGACAAAAACGCTTAGACGTGACAGCACTCTAAGGCTCGGTGCAGACGGGCCACTGATCAGATCCATTTGTGGCGACCACGCACTACCGCTACATCTGTATGTATCGCGAACACTACTGTAGCGAGTGGCCGCCACCGACAACACTTGTACGCCGTGTTTTAACAAAATGTACGAAAAATCGTGTTAACTGTTTGTCCCTGGCCACCGCTGGCTATGTTTGATATCCCGTCTGCGCCAAGCCTTAGCCACTAATGTCGCTATGTTGACAAAAAAAGGTTTTTTAACGTACCTACCTAAATGATAAAATAGGCCAAATCAAACTTCATGGCGTTCTGTGAACACGACGCGAGTCATTGCGCAATAGCAAATTTGTTATGTCAGTTGCGTGAGGCGTGGGGATCTGCTAACTTCACAGCCATTAAGTTTGATTCGACCTATACCTAATTCGTAGTGACATTAGAACTACTCAATTTCGTCTACCTACTTTTTATTTTATTGCAGACACACAAATCAGGGCAGCATAAAAATCTTAAAAAGGCTAGCCATCAAGTTAGTCTACAAGTAAAAAAACAAACAACAGTACAAAATAGGTAAAGCAATTTTATCGCTTATGAGAATCTAATGGATGGGCGGGGTCTTGGACAATTCTCATTAAGAGGTGTCGACGACCATCATAGGTTAATTGACGATTGATAAAATAAATCAAACAACAAAAACAGATTAATTAAGTAACCTAATTAAGAGTATATTAACATACAATGTAATTTTCAAGGCATCTACGTTTTTAGAGGCCGTATACAATGTCGCGCATTATACTACACGCTAAAGCAATTGTTGTTTTTAAACTTCCGCGATTTGAACACATTATTAATAGCACACCACGGCACTAATCGCGCGCTAAAATCCTTACATAGTATAAAATAAAGTCGCTATTTTCGTTTGTTTGTTTGTTTGTCTGTATGCTTAAATCTTTAAAACTACGCAACGGATTTTGATGCGGTTTTTTTTAATGGATAGAGTGATTCAAGAGGAAGGTTTATATGTATACTACACCTGTGCGAAGCCGGGGCGGGTCGTCTAGTTACTAGATAAATAAATACCTCATCATCCCGATGTTTCGACCGAGTTGCATCGATCGTGGTCACGGGTAGACGGTTTCATGAGGTATTTATTCATCTCGTAATTTTAGTGAGCGCTAATCGCGCATTTAATCCCGTAGTGTATAATAATAACGCTAAAGCAATGTTTTGTAATTTAAAAGTGGGTATGGGCAAAATCATACAAGTCGGCGGATGTAAAGTTAGCTACAAGCCGCGCAATATCCAATCCTGACTGAAACTCACATAAAGCTGCGCGTTGATTAACAAACAAAGGAGAAAAACTCATAATAGGCAACCAGTTGCGAACATTGGTTTCGTACTCGGCCGAAAAACTCTTTTACTTTTACTCTTAGAAAAAGATATAAATAAATAATATAAAAAGGTGTATCGGAGTACTTACTGACATATTCCCTGATAATGGGAAGCATTTGTTCGGGCACGATGGGGTCGTCGCGCGAGTTTATGAATATCATTGGGGTCTTGATGTTTTCGAGGTAGAAGTATGACGAACTCCACTTGTACAAGTCCGCTACGGTTTCGAACCCGTGCACTCGTCTGAAAATTTTAAATAGGAACATGAAAATAATGTGGTTACTTCTGCTTCTGCTGTTATACATATTTTTTTACGAGTGAGACGTTCAAGTCTATGTTAATGACAATTCCGTAACCGATTGGACACAGCGACACACTACAGTCATTGAAAGACTTAAACTACTTGCCGTAAACGGCAGACTACTAGTCGATCGAGTAGCAGCTTTTCATCTCCGGACTGAGCAGCATGCGACGGTGACATGTGATGATATTGCGGTGGTTGTTCGTCATTATGTACAATAAATAATTTGACTTCGACTTTACCTAGAATAAGCCTCGTCGAGATCAGGCAGCGTGCCGGCAGAGACGATCATTTTCTCGTCGAGCGAGTAGCGGCTTTTCATTTCGGGACTTAGCAGCATGCGGCGGTGGCGCGTGATGATGTTGCGGTGGTTGTCCGTCATAACATTAAATAATTGGACTTCGACTTTACCTAGAATAAGCCTCGTCGAGATCAGGCAGCGTGCCGGCAGATACGATCATTTTCTCGTCGAGCGAGTAGCGGCTTTTCATTTCGGGACTGAGCAACATGCGGCGGTGGCGCGTGATGATGTTGCGGTGGTTGTCCGTCATTATGTACAGGTAGAAACGGCGGAAGTTCTGCCATTGGAGCAGGTACACCATCGTACTGGAAACGACAGATTTGTTAGCTCCGTGTGAAAATAATGTGATTCGTGTTGAAAAGGACACGAAATGTTTTTTAAACAGAAAAAAGTAAACATTGAAAAAAAAAATATTAAATAATCGTGACAATCGTTTAATCAATAATCGTAAAAGATCGTGTTTAAAAATATAAGTACCTATCTTTTATGATTATAAAGTAATCGATGTATTTTTTTAATAAGCAATCATATTCAAACGATTTAAGCGCTACATGACGTCACACGCTACGTTGCACACTATTTAGTATGAATACAGAATACAGAATTTTTTATTTGCAACAAAAATAAGAGGTCATAGATTATAAATAGTTATAGGCCGCGTCACACAAGTTGGCGGAAATGAAGTTAGCTACAAGCCGCGCAATATCCAAATCCTGACTGAATTTCACACAAAGCCACGCGTTGTTTAAATTATTATTGCTCAGCTTGTAGCTAACTTCATTTCCGTCAACTTGTGTGACGCGGCTTATAACTATTTATAATCTATGACACGGTCAACTATGGCTATCAGGTAGGTACGGCAGCTAACCCCTCATAACGCAACGGTATTGGTCAAATTAATTTATTCTTACAGGTATGAGCCAGCAGTCACAAAAATATACATATTGATATATTTATTCAATTGGTATACAGTCATATTCTCTATTGGCAAAGCTATTGGTTCAGAAACCAATGTTTATAACGATTACGTAGGTATCTAATTAAGTAGAGTAAAACATATACAGTCAAACCTGGATAAGAGACGAGTTGAAGGGACCGCCATCTCATTCTCTCTTATAGAGGTTTTTCACTTATCCAGGTTTCTCACTTATCCAGTTTCGGAAGTGGCTACTCTCTCTTATAGAGGTTATGCGTGAAGAATGATAAATATGTTTATAAATAGTATATATATATAGGTACTAATTGTTTGGGTTGTGTTGATTAGAATTGAACATAAATGATAGTTTGTTGTATTCATTCTAAAAGACATTTAAATATTGGGAGAATTAAAAAGATCGACTTTTTTAATATTTCCATGCCCTTTAGAGCACTGAGACCTTATAAGGACCGTATATCTTTTGATTTTATAAAAGTAATTCTGATAAGTCAATTTCATTGCGTATTTAATAATTTCGAGATTTTCCACTTTTGAACGCATACAATACCTAACTATCTTAAGCTTATCGCTTAACGACTTTTTTATTTATTCCTAAAGATTTACTTACTAACACCCAAACTTTATCCTCAATTGATACTTATCAACTGGAGTAAGTTTGACCAATAAGATAGTGTAAATGCACGTGTAGCAATTCCAAAAGAATGTGATACAAAAATAAAGTTAATAGATTAAAGAAAACCACAAAACAGTTTTAAATAGAACACTATTTTAACAAACAGGATAGTTTAGATGCACGTGTGGCCATTCCAAAAAAAAATGCGATACAAAAACAATGTTATGTACTTATTTACAGAAAATACAAAAAAAAATGTTTGAATAGAACACGGTCCGAAAGCAACGGTAGATAGTTCCACGAAATTTAAGAATGGATCATAAAATGCAGATGTTTCATTACCCTCAACTCTCGCTTATAGAGGTTCAGACAAGTAGTACTCTCAGTTATAGAGGTCCATGAGGGAAAAACGACTCTCTCTTATAGAGGTTTTTGTCTCTCACTTATAGAGGTATTTGAGGCGTAAAATGACGGGACCTGGCAATTACTCTCACTTATAGAGGTTTCTTACTTATCCAGTTCTCAGTTAGCCAGGTTTGACTGTATACATTTTGAACATTTATATTTTACTTTTAATTAACGTTCATTCGAGCAAATATTGTAGACTATATAATAAGTGAAATAACATTATTGGCAAACACAGATGATGTTAATTGATGTCAAAACATACAACTCTATTATCACCTTGGTTTTATTTTTTCAGATTGAGAAAATATGCTTCCTTCTTCCTGGAAATTATTCGAATGTTTCTAACGAGTTAAAATTATGACAATTGTCATACTTTTAACAGGCTTCAAAAAGTAGGTTCTCGATTTGACTGTATGTCTAGATTGCAACGATTGAAGTTGGTTTATGCCATTCTTGGCGAAAAATAATTATTCAAATAATTGGCCAAGTGCGAGTCAGACTCGCGCACGAAGGGTTCCGCACCGTGTGGAAACCCCCTTTAATATTTATTTTAATTTATTAAATATTTTCGAAAAAAATATACCTCTTAATAATTGAAGCCTCTTCCTGTTGCTGTTATTAATATCGAGCAAAAAAATCACGTTAATTGTATGGGAACCCTGCTTAAATATTTATTTTAATTAATTTATTTATTTTTAATGTGCTTATTTAACCAAATATTCTGTGAATATTTCAAGCCTCTATCAGTCATTTTATATGATAGCTGTCACATTTAAGTGGTTTAACTCCGTAATAAATTCTAGACCATTGCTGTCTTCGCAAAAATGAGAGAACTCATCGAGATCTACATTTCGGATGACAGCTGTCAAACTTGAAATAGTGGTGTATCTCCGTAATTATCGATAACAAACCATTTATACTGTTTTCACAAAAGTGAGAAAACTCAATATCTACATTTAGAATGACAGCTATCAAATTTAAACATGATTTATCATATTTTATTCAATGACCATATTTTCCTGTGCTGACTGTTTTAGGCCATGCTATATCCAAAAATTGGTAGAGCTATCTTATTTTGATTGGACTTCATATTACGCCTACTTACCTATATCTGAATCGATGAAAGTTGATAAAAAATACGTGACAAAGAATAACAAATCAGAGCACACAAGCTTGAGCTTGTTTGATCAATATGAATTATGATGTTTTTTAATTACTTTTCCCTTTAAACGTATTTTTACTGCAGAGTAAAAAACATCAACCTCTTCAGACCTAAAGACTAGTATGAACAAAAATTATATTGGAGTTGTATGTAAAATAAACAATTTTTTGCAGCTAAAGTGTAAGTTCGCTTATTTAGGGGTCCATAATTGCTTAGTTAGGGCTACAACCCACAAGAACCAACGTGGGACGTTCACCCACAAGGTCGACGGAGGACATCATCAAGGCCGCAGAATTGCGCAGGACGTAAACCGGTTTTTCCGAGATCTTTATGGAAGGCCTATGTCCAGCTGTGGACGTCCTATGGCTAAAACGACGACGAGTTAGGGATCAGATTATCAGATAAGAGCGATTCCTGCGTGCAAAAATGTTCCGAATAGATAAATTATATCCCAAGATGATCGAGATGTTTAGGTCATCCTACTTAGAAAAGAGACAATCCTCTGACTTGGTATCCATATCGGAACTTTTTTCTTTCCCAGTGATCAATCCTGTTTATGTAATACATCTATGACCTGTAGTCTTCCTAGCAAAGACAGCATTACGAAGACAACGCTACTTATTATTCCCACTCGTATCTGTGTATCTAGTTCAAAAGTCAAGATGCAAAACATTGAGAGGTCTTACAATGATTTTTTTTTTTTTGCGACTTGACTTTTGATCTAGATCTGTAGATAGCTACGACAGAATAAACAGCGGCATTGACGACAGGGTGTTACAATGTGTATATTGTGTGTAACTCTGAAATTTCAGAATGCAACTTTGTAAGTATGCTATGTCTCGATGTATAGGTATATTAAAGAGATGACACTGCAGAAGGTCGCGCCGGCAGTCATGCATTTTTTATACCAACTGTGAGAAATCCATGGCCGCAAACAACTGTTCGTAATCATCCATACCTATCAATTTTACGGCGATTTGGGATATTGTAGATTCCCATGTAATAGATTATTAATTTAAATCCTAGTGCAAGAAACCATATTTTTTAAAACCAATTGCAAATAAATAGAGTGACAACAAACCAAAATGCTTTGACAGTTCTTAGTGATTTTTGGTAAGTATGACTTTTACAAGGCGTTAATTAATGTTCATCAATTTGTTAAAACTACTTCAAAATACTGAACCAATTTAACGGGACAAACTTTAACGGGATCATCACGCAATTTTTCTCTAAACATAGAAAACAACAAATCTCTATACATTTGGCTAAGACATCAATCTACAAAAAGCCTTCAGCACTTGCCCTGTATGGAAGTCGGTAAAAAATAACTAGTAGTCCACTCCGGACTTAGACCTCGCGCTATTATTTTTTTTTTTCACCTCACATAAAAACATATTTCAATTAGATAACATTCGGCATAACGTAGTCAAATAGTTAAACTATAAAGTTCTGCCAAAAAAACTGCTATCAGCGCTATAATCTAAACCCTTAGTTAGGAATCTTAGTCTGCTATAATTGCAGAATTCAGCTGAATCTGGCCACACTGACGAAAAAATAACATACGCTGAGTTTATCAAGGGCCCTATAAAACAAAGAACCCGTTTATTCTTTAATTATAAACAAAATACTCGAATACCAGTTGACGTTACGTCATCCGCAACTCCCGCCTTAAACCTCTTTAACAATAGATGCGTTATCCACCCATCATCCACAGGACATCCACTGCTAGACATAGGCCACCCTTATGGATCTTCAATAAGACCGATTGTAAGCGGCTTGCATCCAGTGCCATCCTGCGGTTTCGATTAGGTCTTTTGTCCACCGGGTGGGACGTCCTACGCTGCGCTTGCCGGTAAGTAGGTAGGAAGGTACGAAACTACTCGACTTTTCGACCCTATTATAAGTCCGTGCTATGTGCCCTGCCCATTGCCATTTCAACTTCCAATATGCTTTTTCAAAGATTTTTAGTTAATTAGATTAAGATCGTAAAAACACGCTGGATGCAAACAGCGTTCCAACCGGTCTTCTTGTATGATATTTATGACCAGAAGAGACCTGTGGCCAGCGGTGGTCGTCCTACGCCTAATATGATGATGATCATGACAATATTTTATTTTTGTAAATATAATAAGCTAGAGAAATGTTTTTTTTTTATTTGTCTCGAATGTTGTCCGATAGACTATTTGCAGTTTGCATAATATCACACACGGATACTCCAATTGTAAAAATATATTTGTGACGCTCTAACGTTAGCACATTACGCATCTATGTTGAGAATATCGTTGGTTGGGCATCGTTCCGTAATTTCCAAAAGTGGCGCCGCTTTGCCACTGTTATCTTTGATATCTTCGCAAGTTCGCAACCACTGAACAGATGCTCATATTCGACCTAAAAAAATCTATGTAGATAACCTACATGCATGCAAAATTTCATGAAGATCGGAGTAGCGGTACTCGAGTTATCGTCGAACAAACATACATACAATGCCGGTTTATCCCAGTAGACTCTGAGACCTCACTTCGCTCGGTCCAATAAAACGGCACAAATAGTGGAAAAATCGAACCATATTTTAATATTTACGCCTACAGACTAAAATAATGATTACATTATTAATACATACAAGTTAATGAGTAGTGATAACCCGTGTTACGTTGCTGCCGATTGTAACATTTTATTATGAAGTGATTACAAATGGTACGATATTTTATGTGACCGACTGACCATTGGTGGCGATACCTGATAGTATAACGGAAGAAGTCTGATTTCTACTTATGAAATAAAATAAATATAACATTTTTTTAAGCCTGTTTCAACCAAAGGTACGTGCGTACGTACGCGCGATTATAGTTTTTTAGGTAGGTATCATCTCAGACCAGAATATACCACCAAATAAAAATTCTTTATTTCGTCTGAAGGTATCATCTGCTTGAGGAAACTTGTTTCAGTCCGTAGTAGCGATTACGCATGCCCGAACGCGCCATCTTCGCTCATGTTACCTATTTACCGCGCGTTGACGTTAATATATTGAGTTAGAACGTAACTATATCCACAATGTATACGTATTTACAATACACAAAAGCTCCTTGTAAAATCACCAATTTTACTAAAGTGTGACTCGGACTGGACAATGACTTCGACTTGTGACTATGATCATTGTAATTGTGACTTGAAACAATCTAAACATTTACAGAAAATGCACTGGGAAATTTACAAGAAGGCAAAGCCAAAATTCTCCAACAGATGAAGGAAAAAAACTCACTCAATGGCGTTATATCCCTGGCAAATGGAAATGCCTCCGATGATGTTGGGCGGCCGCTTGCGCTCCTCGCCCAGGTACTTGGTGATCAGGTTGCCTCCGAGACTGAAGCCGACTAGAATTAGTTTGGTGTTGGGGTATCGCTCTAGAAGATTCTCTATCATGTAGTTGTAGTCATCTGTGTGACCTGAAACGAAGAGACAAGAGTTGAATAATATAAAATTATACTAATGGACGGGATAAACGAAAGAAACACGCGGACTTATTCATGTCTTAGAATACAGAGTTCACATGTTATAACATGCGTTATGCTTATGATCCCTACCGCCCCGCGAATCGACTTTAGAAGCACGTATCTATTGCTAATATTATAAAGAAAGATTTGTTTTTAGGGTTCCGTACCAAAAGGGTAAAAACGGGACCCTATTTAGTAATTAACGGGACCCTATTACTAAATAGGGTCCCGTTTTTACCCCTTTGGTACGGCCTGGTGACAGACAGACGGAAAGCGGAGTCTTAGTAGACTCCGCTGTCCGTCTGTCTGTATCTCATGAACCGAAATAGCTAGAGTTGAAATTTTCAAAGTATTGATACTTGAAACAGTCTTCATTTTACTGCAAGTACAATTTGAGTCCCGGGTGTTGTTCCCATTGATGTTTATATACGAGTACTTAGTATCTCGTTGGGTATTACTTTTTAGGGTTCCGTACCCAAAGGGAAAAACGGGACCCTATTACTAAGACTTCGATGTCCGTCTGTCTGTCTATCTGTCACCGGGCTGTATCTCATGAACCGAAATAGCTAGAGTTGAAATTTTCACAGGTGATGTATTTCGATTGCCGCTATAACAACAAATACTAAAAGCAGAATAATATAAATGTTTAAGGTGGGCTCCCATACAGTAAACGTGATTTTTTTGCCCAGGGGCTCCCATACGGTACGGAACCCTTCATGCGCGAGTCCAACTCGTACTTAGCCGAATATATTTATTTCAAAGGTATGATCCGCTGGATCACTGCATCTATGTACCTATACTTATATAATAAAATCTGTCCCTATTCAAAATCTAAAACCATCAGATTTAGTAGGTAAAGCGTTCATACTATTGCAGTTTCTTCTACTACAACTGCAGAACTTTACCACAAATGCTGTAAGTTAGTGTTTGTATCTAAATTGTAGAGATATAACCCGCACTTGACGAATTCATTTTAAATTTAGATCAAAACATTTGAGATAATATAAACAGAATAAGTTAGCATATCTTAATTTTGAAGAACAAGGTTATAGAGTCGTCGGGCAAACACTAGTTTTTATCATATCATTTTGCGCAAGTATTCCGACACTGACCCCATAAGAAATGGCATTAGATCTGTGATTTAATGATTTTATACCCAACTCAAGGTCGGCTGTCATTTTAGTATTCTAACTTAAATGTCTTAATTAATATTTATTATATTAAGTAACATGGCGTTTTATTGTAGTATTACTGCTAGAACCGCTGGGCAATTCTGTTAGCCGATCTCTTTACTGAAGTGATACGTTCTTGAACCTCTCTCGTTTTTCTGACAGTTCCGACAGCTCAAAACTGTCAGAAAAACGAGACAGGTTCAGAATATGTCACCATGGTGTCACCTTAGTAACGAGATCGGTTGACAGAATTGCCCCGCTGGCGTTTTAACAGTCCAATGCTGAACATAGGCCTACTCATATTGGGCCATAGTCACTACAAGTGCGTGTAGGTGGTGTAGGTTTGTTAGCATAGCGACTTCATTATGATGTTTATCTTTCATGGCTTTCTTAAAATGGTTGTTATACAAAGTTGGTTCACCCCTATGTTAAAATATGATTCCTTTTACCTTTGACCTTAATTCTGTCCATTTGAGACGTGCAAGAAAGCTATTAGAGTCGTCTGTCCAAGAAGGTGAACAAACCGGCCGCCTATTGTTGAAAAGGTTGCCCGCTTGGCGATTAACCCCAAAGTTCGCAAAAAAGAGCTGAAAGCCTACGACTAAAAAGTATAATTTTAACCTTACATTAAATCTCATCTGGTTCTCTGAACTGTAACAATTAACTTACCCACACACCTACTTGGCAAGGTTTAACTTATAATAAATGTTTTTTTTGAGATAAATAAATTGTAAGTAGCCTGTGTTTGTAGAATCTGATAAAATATAATTTTGAAGATAAATAACGTTATGACACCTTGCACGAAAACAGTATTCGATCAACCCATCTTCCCGCTAAAGTACGACGTGGGTTTCTTCAAATCCCGAGTAAATAGGTATCTTCTAGGTAAGCGTGCTACATCCTAGACCGCATATATGCTCAACATCAGGCAGTATGTAGTCAAACGCAAACCTATACGGAATAAAAAAAAAACAAAAAAAACACGCTCTTTTTCGACTGTCGGATAAAAGGACAAAATTCAAGTTCCGATACTGTACCGCAAACCGTTACTACTTTTAATATGACCTTTTGTTTTACTCTTCGATTATTTCTGAAAGAGCGAGACATGAACTAAAGTAGTTTTTGAATCAATAGTATATACCCAGGTCGATAATCCGTCGGACAATTACGCTCATACCGAAGTAAGCCATATAGCTCTATTCGTATGACTCATGCATGAGTGTGTACTGCACAATGATGACGCAATACTTATCACAACCTTATACATTGGTGACGATCGTCTCACGAACAGCTTGATTTGAGTCACAATCAGTTTTTGAAAAGGAATACCCAACGAGACACTCAGTATATTACATCAATGGGAACACTCGGGACTCAAATTGTATTTGCAGTAAAATGAAGCAGCTGAGCAGAGTATGGATCACCTACTTATGTGCCCACAGTGTCCGAGCCCCTGTACGATAGAAGACCTGTACAAGGCTACACCCTGTGGGGTCGCAGTGCCCAAATACTGGGAGAAAATTATATAAATAATCATTTTTGAACCATTGACTCGACGAAGAAGTAAAATGAAGATTGTTACAAATATCAATACTTTGGAGTAGTTTTGGAGTAGAGTGGTTTAACCGGAATATGGTAGTTGACTGGTATTGAATGTATAAATACTTTTGAATTCTGCAATTAATTATGATTCATAGACCGATAAAATAATTAAAATTGGCTACTCAAGCCCAGAGATATAAGCTTGTAAAAATTTTGATAGGAATAAAGAGGGGATGTCTTGTCCCTTTCCCACAAAGCATTACATAGTACGGCGAATGTATGATACTTACGGGCAGTGGCGTCATAGTCTGCTATAGCCTATAGTGCGCTCTTTGTCTAACAAGAGTGTAAATATGCTTGTAACTTCTTTATTTCTATTTAGCTGTTACAAGAGGACATCAAAAAATATTGTCAACTAGCCTATTGATTGCATTATCACCTTATCTTACTGTAAAAACGTAGGCATTACCGTGCCGTCATTGTTATTGACGATTCGATAATGATATTATCCATTTCAAGAACCTTACACTTACCCGAGTAAACAGTACATTATAGATTGCACTTTGCACACAGACGTAATGAATATTTGATTGAAGTACTGTATTTTCTAGATCGTAATAAATTAATAATCGCCGTAAAGCACGAGGACTATAACTACGATTTATTGACCATTACTATACAAATTACCTTACAGAATTGCGGAATCTTACTCAGTGGCGGACGCTTCATAAAGACAGAAAGACACTGCCTACCCTGGTTCTGATAATAGATCTAATAATATTTTATCAATAAACAAAATAACATAAAAAACTTAAATCTTGAATCAGCTCCACCTATCGAGTGGCAGTGGTATCATTAAGATAAGATCGAAGGTAATTTCGCATCACCGATACGCGCTGCACGAGCGCCACCCGCCCTTGCCACGGCAAAGACACAAACTATGGATCTCTTAATGTTTTGTATGTGTGCTCTCGTGGTAAGTCGTGGTCATGCGGATTTAATGTGTGTGCGTTCCTATAGCTACGTGGGCTTTGCTGACACACAATGACAAAATTCACGCACACAACTGCATGAAAAGCCAGTGTCTTTTTGCTTAGCTCACACGAACAATTACGACTCGTACCGAACATTTCCGAAAGAAAGTTTGCTATGTAATGCAATTATTTTAGAAGGTAACATTGTTTCATTGTATTTTATACATTTAGATGGCCATCATTTTTTGTGGTATTATATTTCCCTTTTTTACTACCAATTTCAATAGTCAATAGTCGCCATATTGTTTGATGTGTATTGTGTTTGTGACTACGCTATCCGATATTTAGGATTTTAACGTTGTTAATAGAGTGAAAAATGGATAATATTGTCTGTGAAAGTTGTTCAGATGGTGTGTGTATTGAGAAAATAAAATATGATGCGTTTTCAAAACTATCTTTCGGTGAAAAAAAAACAAGTTATCGAGATAGGTCGTGCTACACCGGATATTTGAGCTGGCATTTGGCAATCACCTACATTATCAATCGACAAGACGACGAACCAAAACCAACGTGTTTTTGGTGTGTAAAATTTTCTGCCTACCCTGTCTTAAAACTGTGTGCACGCCACTGATCTTACTGCTTTTCGATTGTTCTTCACAAGCAGCAAAGGCAAAGGTAACGGTAAAGGATAACGCATATCTAACGCATTTTCACCCCTCCGAACATAAAATAGAAAGGTGGTTGGAAAAATTATGAATGAATGAAAATTAGTCGTGCATATCCAACCAGTGAAGGAGAAAATAAAAAATCCGAACGCCCGCTCAAGCGGTCACTTATACTATACAAAGGTGTACTGCTCTACAGGCCGAATCATACAAGTCGGCGGATATGAAGTTAGCCACAAGCTCTTTAGTTAGCTTTCTGTATGCGGAACGTCACGTCGTTGATCTTGGTCACCACTCGGTACGGTCCATCCCATTTGGCTTGTAGCTTTGGAGACTTCCCTTTGCTGCGTATGGGATTGTGCAGCCATACCATCGAGCCTTCCTCGAACCCAGGATTGTTAGCCCTTCTGTCGTATCGAGTCTTCATTCTTTCAGATGCTTGCTGGCCATGCTCTCTAATGTGCTCAATGTAATGTGTCTAATGTGTGTAATGTGCTCATAGATGTCGTTCATCTTGTTCCGGAGGTCACTGGCGGTCACTTATACTATACAAAGGTGTATTGCTCTACAGGCCGAATCATACAAGTCGGCGGATATGAAGTTAGCCACAAGCTCCGCAATATCCAATCCTGACTGAAGCCCACATATAGCTGCGCGTTGATTGGGTTTTTAACCGACTTCCAAAAAGGAGGAAGTTCTATGTTCGTGCGTAAGTTTTTTTTGTGTATGTTCATCGATAATTTTGCCAATTATGAACCGAATCGAAAAATTATTTTTTAGTTCGAAAGGGTATACTCCCGAAGTGGTCCCATTTTAAGTTTACAGAAATCGGCTGAGCCTTTATTGATAAATCAACAATAATGTAAACAATTCGAGCGAAATATTCGAATTTTGTACACGATGGAATGCGGTTTTGCCATTTTTTGCGAAAAATAATGATGTCTTCACATCCGCCGTCTTGTATGATTCGTACTATAACAACCCTTTAAAGGTTTAGATATTATACAAAGGGATAGCCCTTAAGATAAAACTGGCCACAATTTGTTGCAATTCCAAAGGAATATTTTACACATTACTACTGCACTTATTACACGAGCAATAAAATTGTTGTTAATATTTTGGGCATTTAAGCAGAACGAATAATTCTTTGTTTCTGTATCCATCATTATTCTGCATCATAAACTTTGTACTCGTAAGTAACGTAATGTGTGATTGATTTAATGAGTACAGAGGTTTTGGTCAAATAATTCTCGACATTGTTATGAGGTAAACAAATTCGAAGGTGAGGAATGCAACAAGAAAGAACTTAGAATGTTTTGAGTCTTACAAGAGTAACAATACTGCTCTACAAATTACAGCTAGGTATTTTAATCTCGGTAGTTATTGCGGAGCCCCAAAGGAAGTGCAACATCCTATATCCATCCAGTCTCGATAATCGTTGTACGTAGCTGTACATTCATACACATCCTAAGGATTATGTAACGTGAGGTTACCGGCAAATCCCTAGTCCAGGTACTTAGTTCGAATATTGTATACTAGCGACCCGCCCTGGCTTCGCACAGGTGTGTTAAACAGATACCTTCCACTTGAATCACTCTATATATTTAAAAAAATCGCATCAAAATCCGTAGAGATAAGCATACATAGGGACAGACAGAGCGGGAAGCGACTTTGTTTTATACTATGTAATGATATTGTAGATAAACATTTACAATTTCATTAACATTAGACACAGAAGGTTAGAAGTAACGATGAGTTTTACGTCATAAAGTTCTCCTAAGAAGACCATGCGCCACAGTAGCATAAGCTTAAGCGTGTGGTGTTCGTATACAAAGCGAATAGAAAACCTTATGAAAACAAACACAAAGCGCTGGAGGCCAGCCATACATAAATACTAATGCAACTCTACACGGAATTAAAAAAAAATGGAAAAATCCGTAAAGGTATATCGTAATTTGGTTTCAAGAGAAAACCAGTTGATCTACCAAAAATTAGAGCATTCATTGCCCTAGGTCTGTCCTCCTCAAACTGGGCGATAAAATCCCTTGAAGGCTTTCAAGGGATAGTGAACGGCTCTACAAAAATAGAGGCTTCAATGCAATCTAAAGAAACCTCTACCTTTCCATCGGCTTTTGTCCAAGTTCATTTTAAAAATGTTAAAATCTAAACCAAAAATTATTTATTGACCGTGAATTAATTGATGGTTACAGATACATGAGAGAGATTATTTCATAATTTGAATTATTGTTTATAATTTGCTTGACATAATTATACATAGAGAGAGATAAATAAATAAAAATAATTTTATTGCATAATTAGAACCTACATACATAACATGGAAAGTGAAGCCATAGCCATACAAACTAGGTGTGTAAGACGAAACAAGATGTATCTAGTTAGGCACTCATAAAATTCTGTCTGTAGATAGAGGAGGTAACGTACGAAAGGTGGAGTATTTATAAAGAGGCAGTGTACTATTTTTAAACAAAGTGGGCTGAGAAATAAGTTTGAGAACCTAAGTCCTAGATCAAGGTAAATGGCTCATTCTATCAGATTGTAAACGCGGTTAGTTGCCAATCGAATTATTTCCCTTCCTCCTTCGGTCATGACCCCCACAGATTGGCACGAATTCATAAGGCCTGACCTAGATTGATTCTGTCTAAACTCTAGACATCGAACATTGTAGAAAGTTATGTATTTAATATTCAAGTAGTCATTTGTGTGAAATCATTTAATATGATTTCTCTACATCAAACTAAGCATATATTTTTCTACGACATCGACACTATCATTGACCGACCGAATGAAGCGTCTCAGTTTTGACTCGACAGTTTTGCTATTCGAACAGATGAAAATCTTTTCGGATTTTGATTCTCATATACAAGACACATTTTTCAACAAATCTCGACAAAACTTGGTACCCGGGTTCTATATTTTTGTTTTTTTTTTCGTCGTCAGCGAGTTTTGGTTGGAGGGGATACAAAAAGGGGGAAATTATCTATACAGGGTTATTTCTAATCAATTAGCATCCTTTTAGGGGCTTTTTCTTTACAGCAAAACTAACAACTTTTGTTCAACGACTTTTATTAATTCTCAAACAAAAAAGTTGTTGGTCCATCGAAAAATATCGTTCACTCTCGACAAAATGTATGGAACAGCTAATTTTTTTTTTAGTTTTGACAAAAGTCGCAGAACAAAAGTTGTTAGTTTTGATATACAGAATAAGCCCCTAAAAGGATGCTAATTGATTAGAAATAACCCTATATAATCGAGAAATACTTTCTTATTTATCAGCCGATTTTGATAATATTTGACAAGATTATGTTTAATATGTAAATCCTAACAAGATTTGGGAGTATTAAACTATGAACGAAATCGGTCAAGAGAGCGAGTCGAGAGGCTTATGAAGATTCAGTTAAATAGGGTCTACTGTTCGGAGAACTACTTTATACAGGGTTATTCCTAATCATTTAACATCCTATTAGGAGCTTATTCTGTACATCAAAACTAACAACTTTTGTCTATAACTTAAAAAAAACAGCTGTTCTATACATTTTGTCGAGGGTGAACGATATTTTTCTATGGAACAGTTTTTGTTTAAGAGTTAGTAAAAGCCGTAGAACAATAATGGTTAGTTTGGATGTACAGAATAAGCCCCTAAAAGGATGCTAATTGATTAGGAATAACCCTGTATACATTTAGTGAATCCATACTTTCCGCGGTGCCTTAGCTAATTAGTTAAGTCCTAGCTTAGTAAAGCTCTGCGATGGGAACCTGAACTGCAAATCAATTAACCGGGATCAAATCCTACGGTCACGACAATTTTTTGAATTATTTATCACAAAATGAACTCTTGAGATTTTCATAAGATCGAAGATCAATTTTGGATTTTTGGAATATGCATAGAATGAGCCAGAACCAGGTGTAATAAAATTAGATAGATAGTGACGATGCGATGCGGATACTGGCCGGTATCGCACAAACTTGAATAACTCTTATCATGTTTAATGACTTCACAAGAAAATTTTCACACTTATAGATACGAGTATAAGCCGGTTCGTTTTATCTACTCGTACATTCGAATAATCCGACAATATTTTGCGGGCAGGTGTCGAAAAGTACGATGACTCACCATACGAGAATATCCTGCTGCCGGTTACAGGTACGCTGTTCAATGCTCCGATGTGATTGAGCACGGCGCATCTGTAGCCGTGACATTGGGAGTAGTGGACGTATGTGCGAATGTAAACGCTCTCCGATGTGTTGCCGATGCCGGGGCAGATGGCAACAGTCACGTCATCTAGAAAAGAAATGCGATTCAGTATCGATATTATCAAACCAATCTACGGGGTCAACTCGTAATAGCAATGTAATGTGCGGCAATTGAGAGCACGTGAGATGCGACGCGAGATGGTACGTCAAATATGTACACAATGATAATGATTATCGCATAAATTAAATATGTCTATTGGGAAAAATTGTTAGTAATAGGGTTACAGTTTTTACCCAAAGGGTAAAAACGGGACCCTATTACTAAGACTCCGATGTCCGTCTGTCTGTCTGTCTGTCTGTCACCGGGCTGTATCTCATGAACCGTGATAGCTAGAAAGCTGAAATGTTCACAGATGATGTATTTCTGTTGCCGCTATAACAACAAATACTAAATACTGAATAAAGTAAGATTTTTAAGAGTTTTTTTGCTATTAATAATAGCAAGAATGGGCTAAGGGGGCTCCAACACGGTACGGAACCCTTCGTACGCAAGTCCAACTCACACTTAGCCGATTTTTATTTTTATTCAAACATTTATTAATCCATTAGGTATAGAGATGTAGTTGTTCCAAATCACGAGCGCACGTTGCCATTACATGCCTGTATACATGTGTGTGTACAAGTGATCGATCCGCCAGGCAAACACACTAACAAAATGTGCACATACAAGAATACTACATAGTAAGACACTGCATGGTGCGCTCGTGGTTATCAACAACTGTACAAGAAAGTACACTTTGTCATCTGACAAACTTTCACAATCTAAAATCGATTTTGCCGCTTCCTTACATAGTATAAAATAAAGTCGCTAATTTCGTTTGTTTGTTTGTTTGTCTGTATGCTTAAATCTTTAAAACTACGCAACGGATTTTGATGCGGTTTTTTTTAATGGATAGAGTGATTCAAGAGGAAGGTTTATATGTATAAAAATTCCCGAAATTCCCACGGGAACGGGCACAACGCAGGTAAAACCGCGGGGCGCTGCTAGTATATTGTAAGAGACAAACATGCACACATTCATACACACAGACGTTACCCTCTACTTAGTCAGTCTGGTTGTATTATTACAGACCGGCTACATAACGACATTATTCACAAAGCGTGTATTGACTGGCAATGAATCAATTACATCACTTTTTGTTTTCACAGGCAGCCGGTAGCCGGTTACACAGAAATATTGAACATTTCGAACGTTACGTCAATGTAGACCGACCTTGGTGGTTATCTCTATTCTCTGAGGTTCTAGAATGAAACTAAAAAGTTTCATAGTAAACAAAGAAATTGTTAAATAAACTGGAAGTACCTACCTAAACAAATGCGGTTTACTGTAACAGAGCTCGCAGTTTCAATGTGAAATCGATTATTTTGTTCTTGTATACGTTAAAAACGTACGTAACCAAGATGCACAAAAGATACAACTGAGAGGTTACAAAAAACTGTGAAAACGTTTTTTTTTTAGTTTTGAGATAATAATATTTCTATTTACTGAGCATATCCATTCCAACTTAATCATTGTAATAACTCCACATAAAAGGAATTCATCTTATTTGCATATCAGGGTCAAAGCCACGTTATTATTTCGTGGTCAGAGGACAGCGCTGCGCCGCATTGAATTTTGAACTTAGTGCTGAATTTATATGGGTTACCGTAAGCAAGCAAGTTGATTTTCTACATTGTGTTTTGTGTGGCAGATAAACCGAGCAAAGCACCCTTTTTTAAAGAAGCCTTTTTGCGCGATCTTCGGGATTTTTTCGGTCGATACAGTACGACAGTGCGCACCACCACCAAAATCCCAGTGTTAAGATCAGTGTTTATAGAGCAACCAAATTTTAATTGTATTCTTAATTTGCACAAATCAATTGTATTCTTTGCCGCTTCATTGGCTCCGTTCGATCCGTTGTGTAACACACATGTTAATTGTGTTACACAATCGACTCTACAGTTAAACGCTGTCCTAACCGATTCATTGTAATCCCACTATAAACAGTACTTGAACTACTAATTTAGCGTGTACGGCGTAAGCTATTGTTCTAGGATAGATTACGCCGTACTGACTATCCAAACTACACACCTTCGAGGGCCATTTAAGGTGGTTGCTTGCGGTTAGCTAGGCACATCAGTGCCAATAGATGGCGCTGATGGTCTAATTTGACGTATTTTATTTTTTTATAAATGAAAATGTACATATTATTTCATGGTAGTATATTTGCCGGTAATAATTAATTATTTGCTATTTTCTCAGCTATATTTCAGTTGTGTTTTCGTTTTTTAAAGTACTGAATTTGTACCGGGCAATATTGCGGGCCGCGGCAGACTACTCACTCACACAAAGACAAGGCTCTTGTTGTGTTCGAACGTGGTTCCAACTATGCGATAATTTCGACGCACTTTCCATTGCATAGTTTGGACCAGTGGTTAGGAGTCCCGGTATTTGATCCCGCGATATCGACTTCAAATCGTGCTTAGCATGTTTCTTTTTGCGATGTTTTTTGTCTTCTAAATAAAAATCAAATACTGTTACGTAGTAAGCACATAATTTGATAACGACAGGACCGACTTGTAATTTTTTTCTCCATGATATCGTTTCATTTGCGCACGAATTCGTTTGCGATTTTTCCTTTTCAATACTCTGGTATTGGTGGTTTTTAGGGTTCCGTACCCAAAGGGAAAAACGGGACCCTAATACTAAGACGTCGATGTCCGTCTGTCCGTCTGTCTTTCTGTCTGTCCGTCTGTCACCGGGCTGTATCTCATGAACCATGATATAGCTATCATGAATACACAAGTAGCAATACAATTGTACTTATTCAACTCTTACGCAGCGGATTCACCGACGAGTAACTTTGGTTCCAGCGGGGATTTTCTGAAGGTACTAAAAAATCCTTCCTGCTAGGTACTTTTTTAGGGTTCCGTACCCAAAGGGTAAAACGGGACCTTATTACTAAGACTTCGATGTCCGTCTGTCCGTCTGTCTGTCTGTCACCGGGCTGTATCTCATGAACCATGATAGCTAGGCAGCTGAAATTATCACAGATGATGTATTTCTGTTGCCGCTATGACAACAAATACTAAAAACAAAATAAAATAAATATTTAAGGGGGGCTCACATACAACAAACCTGATTTTTTAGACGTTTTTCGATCTATATTAACAATGGTAACAGGTACATGCTTGAAATTTTTACAGAATATTTAGTTTTATATTCACTTCAATAATAAATAATAAAATTAAAATAAAATAAATATTTAAGGGGGGCTCCCATACAGTACGGAACCCTCCGTGCGCGAGTCCGACTCGTACTTGGCCGATTATTGTAATCTTTTTGCGAAGTACGTGGTGCCATGGTTTATTTTGGGTGACTGATTGCATGTATAAAACACCGATAAAATCTTTATAGAATGGCACTCTGATATAGGTATCATACAAACAAAACACTGAAAACAAGAATTCAAGAAAAACCGAATCGTTGTAAACGCGCGTACGTACGCAATCAGTGTTGCCAACGCCATGAGTTGAAATTATCCATGAAAATTATCGGATTTTCAAATAATGTTTTCCTTCTATCTTCCAAGCTTTCATTCCATAAAATCTAAGTAGGAGTATATTACCATTAAAAAAATTACCAAATCAGTTCAGATGTTCCCAAATGATGCGCTTACCAACGAACATTACTTGACGATTGACGTTTGTAAAAAAAAAAGATAAATTGTATGTTGTAGGTATGTTTTAATAATATTTACATAATAGTATTATAATTATTTATTGTTTGTAATATATTTTCCCTATAATTTATCCAAATTCTAATACTGGTAATACATTGTCCAATATTTTTCAATAGATGATTTTTGAGCTGAGCTAATTATGAGAAGACAGAAGAGCGGCAACAGCGCGTGACCCGCCTATGCCACGAGCTGGCAACGTCGCGCGTCGCCGCCGTACAATTACTATTATGTATTCTGTGCCGCTACTAAACAACTATAAATTGTAATGTAGGCACCGTACGACACTATCTGTGTTCACTCACACATTGACAAAATTTAACTAAAATTCGATGCTATTTCTACTATTAATCTACTGTTTTCATCAACTAAAGATGAAATGCCGCAAATAAAGACCAATTTAAAAGCCAACTATAGTCATTTCAGTGTAAAATTATACTCTCATCGCCCATGAATAGTCAAATAGATTAGTATGAAAATCGAACCACCTTAAAGGAGAATGGGCAAACTGGTCAAAAAAAATATAAGTTTGCCCGCAGGGTTGGCACATGGTGCATTTGGTAGATTATTTTATGCATACATAAAAAAGTAAAACACCGGTAAAATTCAACCTACAGAAACCGATATATTTTATTTTTAAGAATAGTAAAATATGAGTGTATAGTATTTCCATTGTAAATGCGATCTTGAAAGCTGATACTTGTTTTTTTTTTTTTTTGGAGTAATAAGTGTTTATTATACATGTAAAAGAAAAAAGGTCTAGTTTTGCGAAAAAAAAGGCAAGGCGATAGATTCGATTCAAAATATCTCCTAAACTGTGGGTTCAAATTCAACGAAATTTATTATTCGAAAACCTATAAACTATACTTACAAATTGGCAATAGTGTCAACTCTGCTATTTTGCCCATTCTCCTTTACAACAAAAGCTGGAGGGCCGCAGAAAAAAAAAACAGTTTTGAAGTAAAAAAATGTATAATTCGGAACGCTATTTTTTCATTTGACAGTTGTCAGCAGTGTAAACGCTTCTAATTGGTCAGGACGAAACGTCAACCTGTCGAGGGATTGCCAGTTTCCCAATCAATACTCGTTTGATACAAACTATCGATTTTTTCACTCGATCATTTTTTTTATTAATTCATATCAGCGTCTCCTTTTAATAAACAAACGCTTATTTAAAGCCACTCAACAAAGTGAAACCTTTGGATAAGCCTTAGTATTATATTATTAATCTCACCTTTTCAGCATTTATCCGTTTTCTTTAGGAGTAATTTCCTCCCATCGTATTATTTTTAGTCGATTCTAATTCGATTGTTTGTTAAGTTAATTGCTATTTTTTTTCAACGTTGTCCCCACCGTCTGCGTTAGAGAGATTTGAACAAAAAGGACGATGGCGGACCCGTTCTTCCTGGAGGTGTTTTTTAACCAAAAATGCGGTGGAAGGCTGATCTTCGACCCAGGGATCCCGCGGAAGACCCCGCGAGCCACGCACCTCTAACTCATCTGGCGTGGAGCTGCCTCGAGTCGCCATATTATATTTTTCACCCTAACAAGGTATGTGGACGTACTTTTTGTTAGTCAAATAAGCACGAAATACATACTAAATCGTATTATCTTCCATTGAGCGCGTGCGCAGCTACCTTTTTTATCGATTTCACTAAATTATTATCCTAAAATGTTCACTTCAACATGTGGTTTCAATGCGTTTTTGGGCCAGCCACATGGATTGAGAAAAAATACAATCATTTTGTTATTTAACTATTGAATATAGGATAAACACTTTCCTCTCGACCCTACGGTCGTGGCGAGGTGTAATTTTAATGTAAAATCGCTGAGATTCTTTTTGTAAAAAACACACTCCGTGTAATACCCCCTTCTAAAATGCTACTTGACTATTAAACCTTTATTAAATAGTTTGTCCACAAGCCCCCGCACGTGGTGAGGCCCAATTATACCCCATTTTCTCATTTATAACCTGAGAAAATATAATTTTAATTTTGTTTACTTTTCTTCCTACACGGTGTTAACATGGATTCATTCCATCCATTTCAGGGTGTTTAGGTGAGGCCGGCATGTTTGGGCATACCCCCAACCAGGCTTACCTTGATTAGCCGCCTGGGCGTCGTTGGTGCACCCAGTCAACGGGGCGACCACCTACCTTCACGTGAGCCCTGCCAGAGTATTGGCAGTCTACCTCCAGTTCCTATTTGTTTAACCGGCGGCGCATGCAGAGGTATTTCGTTCCCCTTAATTACCGTCGGTCAACTATTACCTATTGGTGACACCATCGGATGGATCCACCCATTTGCTGTTTATAATTTAAGTGAAGGGACAGAACTCGACCAAGCGACCCACCGTTTTATTTTACAAATATTAGAGTCAGACGGCTTCCCCGTCTACATTCTACCTTACCTATTATACCTATATAACTAATTAAGTAATCATTGTAAAATAACCAAGCGACTCACCGTTGTTTACATATTAGAGTTAGACGGCTTCCCCGTCTACATTCGGTGTTACCCATGGTACCTATTTAACTACTATTATACTACTACTATCATTGTAAAAGTACCATGGTGAACTCACTGTTCCTGTGAATAATAATCATATAAAAATACTTACAAATAAAAACATACATGCCGGTGATAAACAACTCGGATTTTATTTAACTACCTTAGTCCATAAGTGTAGGTATATTTTATCCTCACCCTTTCATAGGGAAGAAACCCTGTTACAATATATGTATTATCGAAACTAATTATATCCAAATCTAGAGACGGCGCCGCGGGCAGCATGCGGCCCGTAGTTTGCGGCTCGGCCCGCGGGCCGTTGTTTGGACAGCCCAAAGCATAATTTATCTATGCATGAATCGTTTCAACGTGATAAATATTTATTTATTAAATATGACGAGTTTTACGACTGGAACAATTAATATTGGTAATAAAGAATAAAATATATAAAAATTACCACAAAAAAAGGTAAGAACATATTTTTAAACACGCAATTACTTTATGTAAATCGAATGGAAATATAACATGGACTAATGAACAAGGTGTGCTGTCTGGATTAAGAAAATCGATCAGAAGTTTTTCTTCTTTTTTATAGTTTTGTTTACGAAGTGTTAGTATTGCAAACATCACGGAACGATAGATAGATATGTGTGGTAGGTATTGATATATGAATCAAAGTAAGATAGCATCTTCAAGTGGTGGTAAAGTATGGATTATGCATTACCTCAATGTCTTTGATGCTCTACCATCTCTAGAAAGCTCTTTTTACGCAGTTTACGAAACGTTGCCCAACTAAGTTGGATTCGATAATTGGCCTCATTCTTGATGTTACGAGTAGTAGTTCGTTATATTTTCCCTAATAGGCCTCAGTAGCCAACAACTTTTAAAACAAAGTCCTTAAGAGATGCTAGAGGCCAAATCAAACTTCTTGGTGACTGTGATATTAGTTACAAG
Source organism: Hypomecis atomaria (assembly GCA_964007245.1). Taxonomy (NCBI): domain Eukaryota; kingdom Metazoa; phylum Arthropoda; class Insecta; order Lepidoptera; family Geometridae; genus Hypomecis; species Hypomecis atomaria. The sequence goes on from OZ023281.1 coordinate 3,472,772, forward strand.
CTGCGGATAATCCAATCCGGACTGAAGCTTACTTAACAGCTGCGCGAGGATTGGGTTATCCGCAGCTTGTAGCTAACATCACAGCCGCCAAGTTGTATGATTCGGCCTATACCGTGGTACAAAACTGCTGTTATACATTACAATAGAAACAACAACAGTAGGTGCTACGTATACGTCGCATGGCGGAACAAGCGTAAAGTAGGTACAAGAACTTAATAGTTCTACGAGTATGTATGTATATGATTTGATATGCTTATAAGCAACAATAATCGGCCAAGTACGAGTCGGACTCGCGCACGAAGGGTCCCGTACCGTATGGAAGCCCCCCTTGAATATCCTGTGAATATTTCAAGCATCTACCGGTCACCATTATATCGAGCGACAAACGGCTAAAAATTTAGGTTTGTAGTATGGGAACCACCTTAAGTATTTTTTTATCTGTTTTTAGTATTTGTTGTTATAGCGGCAAAAGAAATACGTTATCTGTGAAAATTTTAACGTTTTATATATTTACGCTATCACGGTTCATGAGATACAGCATGGTGACAGACAAACAGACAGACGGACAGCGGAGTCTTAGTAATAGAGTCCCGTTTTCACCCTTTGGGTACGGAACCTTAAAAAGGAAAGTTAATAATAAAAAATTACTTTTCCTTCATAGCTTCTGAAGCGGAACGCATCTAGCCAACCAAGCTAGTGGCATGGCGGCGCAAGGCATTGCAATCAACCTAACTTACAACATAAACTGCATAATATAAATACGCATAAGTTCATAACAATGCAAGTGATGCAGTTTACTCTCCTGTACTCGTAACTATTATAAAGAAAGAAAAGAGAGAACGTTTTTTATTTTAAAGAATGAAATTGAATACAAGTTGCCTTGGTTTTGCTATTCTAACAATAATGTAAGTGGTATGTACGAGTATATCTTCAGTTACATTGCGCAAACCAATTGATGTCTGACCCATAGTTGTAAAAAAAAAACGGTTGATTACAATATAAATGGGTGACTATGATTAATAATTTTATTGTAAGTAGCTAAAGTTAAATAATTATTTTTCACAAAAAATGGCAAAACCGCCTTCCATCGTGTACAAAATTCGAATATTTCGCTCGAATTGTTTACATTATTCTTCATTTATCAAAAACGGCTAAGCTGATTTCTGTAAAGTTTAAATGAGGCCATCTCGGGAGTATACCCTTTCGAACTAAAAAATATTTTTTTGATTCGGTTCACAATTGGCGAAATTATCGATGAACACACACAAAAAAAAATACATACACACAAACATCGAACCTCCTCTTTTTTGGAAGTCGGTTAAAAATACATTTGTAAGTGTACGTTCAGTTATGATTAAACTTGGATTTATTTAGTTTGTCATGCTAAGAAAACGGAACTTACGTTTGCTTTATTGTTTTATCTATTATATAAAAGGCTTCGCTGAGTGACTGACTGACAGACAGCCTACAGCCCAAACCGCTAAAGATAGGAACATGAAATTTGGAACAAAGGTACATTGGACCATGTAATGGAGCACTAAGAACGGAATTTTGAAAATTCGACCTCTAAAGGGGTAAAACGGGCCCTTTTCGTTTGTATGTAACTTTTTATTCCCTGTACCGATTGACTTGACTCTTTGTTTACATGCTTTACAAACAAAATAAAAGTTACGTTTGTTCCTGTTTTTCCGAATTTTCCTTATCTAAGGGGTCAAATTGGGTCCCAAAGTTGGTGAAAAAAACGTCTATTACATCCAACGAGCTGAAAGGTTATGGATGAAATCTGGTATGGAGGAAGCACACAACATGTTTCAACACAGGAACTATTATTATCCCGGAAATTCTATGGGGATCCTTAGGGACAGCCAAAATTAATCAGTTTAGGCTACACTCCAATCCGCTAAAGATAGAGACTTGAAATTTCGAACATAGGTACAATGTACAAAGTAATGAAGCACAAAGGACGAAAATTTTGAAAAATCTACCTCTAACGGGGTAAAACGGGCCCTTTTCGTTTGCATTTAAATTTTTTTTACCTTTACCGATTGACTTAAAACTTTGTATATATGCTTTACAAAGAAAATAAAAGTTGCGTTTGTTCCTGTTTTTCCGATTTTTTCTTATCTAAGGGGTCAGATAAGTTCCCAAAGTTGGTGAAAAAAGCATCAATAATTACATCAAACGAACTGAACGGTTATGGATGAAATCTGGTAGGTATGTGGGAAGCACACAACATGTTTCAATCTAGTAACTATTTTTATCCCGGAAAATAAATAGGTTTTGTTAGCAATAGCCAAAATAATCAGTTATAAAGCTAAGATAAAAAGGGTAAATTAATTCTAACGAAATTTGGTACGACGCTAGACAATAACACAAATAACCACTCGGGGTACTGCTGTCCCGGAAAATTTCAGTGGGTCATAAATTTCCTAAAAAATACTAAATAACTGTTCGAAAACCGATGCAATATTGTTTGAAAATAGCCCACCCACCCTTTTAACTAATACATGACTATTGACGTCCTGGGAAAAGTCCCGGATTCTTTGTCTAACGCTAGACCAAACATCCTATATCAGCGTGAAAAATCGCGTTTTTTTAAACGTAGCGATATATCTAGAATTAAATTTAGATAATTTAGATCCTTCAATGGGGGCAAAATGGGCCCCTAATAGTTTATGAACGACTTAGACTTAAACGGTACATACGGATCAATAACTACTTACTTTACTATGGGAACTACCTTGAAAAAGCGAAAATTACCTATTCTTTACATTTTGTCTCGGGTCGATGAACTTTTTGTGTTGAACAGCTGATTTTATTTACGTGATTTCTGGGTTAGTACCATAGTAAAAGTTAGTCAAATGATGAGTATAATAGAATCCTAGAACATGCCTGTCGTCTAGATGTAGGTGCACTATGTATTTCTCAAATAAAATGTACCTTCTTGTGTGCTACTTTTTCGTCTGTACTTGGTCAAAGAATGTCGGTTTTGGGCGAGATTGTCATTGGGTTCCGAATAATCGAAATTAAATTTCTAATGACTTAATGAAACATGTTGAATACCTGTACTGGCCATTTTTAGGGTTCCGTAACCAAAGGGTAAAAACGGGACTCTATTACTGAGACTTCGTGTCCGTCTGTCTGTCTGTCACCGGGCTGTATCTTTTAAACCGTGATAGTTGGGCAGCTGAAATTTTCACAAATGATGTATTTCTGTGGCCGCTATAACAACAAATACTAAAAATAGAATAAAATGAATATTTAAAGGGGGCTCCCATACAACAAACGTGATTTTTAGGAGTTTTTTGCTCTCTAATTAATAACGGCAAGAGGAATGGGCTCCTATACGGTATGGAACCCTTCGTGCGCGAGTCCGAATCGCACTTGGTCGATTTTTAATAGTCCACTACTGAACGTAAGCCTACCCACGGAGGGTGATTAAGCCATATCAATCACGCTGGCCGAGCGCGGGTTGCTGAGTTCACATACGACATCGATTTTTCTCTAAGGACGTGCCTATGCAGGTTGCTTCAATGTTTTCCATCAATGAAAAGCCAGTAGTATGAAATTCCGTCCATAATTTTCAAAGAGCTCAGTGGTCTGACCAGGATTAGGACCTTACGATTGTAATGTAGACGATGACATGCGAATAGAGTTGGATAAAATTTGGTATACGAGTGGGAAACTACATGGGTCAACTCATGATCGAGCAATATATTGAAAAATATTCTTTTCTCGATATAAAAAACCAGTAGGTATATTATAATATAACTTTATTATGTATTTATTTTATGACAAGTTATAAAATAACGCGGTCCAAACCGTGGGCTATTAAAGTCAAAGAACATTTATTGTTGAACTGTGTTACATTGAGATCTTAATACTAATCACAAAAATATTGAATTATCAGTTAAGTCCAATATGGCCATAAAATAATCATAAGAACATGAAAAAATTATACAATCATTATTATTAAATTTATTTCGAAAATTTTGCAATTTATCATCTAAAAACTGTCGTACTCCATAACAAGCTTTAGACACAAGTAAATTTAAGCAAATACTGAGACAAAGCAGGCCAAGCCGTGGGCTAATTATTATCCTTGCAAGTAATACGACAACGCGGGCTAAACCACGAGCTATTATTTTAACCAAAAAAAGTACTAAGACAACGCGGGCTAAACTGTGAGAAATTACCATTTAAAGTAATTACTAAGAAAATGCGGACCAAACCGCGCTCTATTATCTTTTTGAGCAAATACTATAACGACGCGGGCCAGAACATGGGCTATTATCATTGCAAGTAATACGACAACGCAAGCCATACGGCAAGCTATTATAATTTTAAGCAAGTACTTAGATAACGCGAGCCAAGCTACGTACTATAAATTACCATATTAAGCAAGTACTAAGAATGCGCAGGCCAAACCGCGACCTATTATCATTCTAGCCAAACACTGGGACAATGAAGGCCAAACCGTAGGCAATGCCTATTACTTGAAAAGAGAATGCCTACTAGGCATTATTTTTTCAAGTAATACGTTATACGACAATGCAGGTGAAACCACGAACTATTATTATTTTAAGTAAGTGCCAAGACAACGCGGGTCAAACTGTGGCTTATTATCATTTTAAGCAGTTACTCAAACAACGCGGCCAGACCGTGGGCTATTATCATTGCAAGTAATACGACAACGCATGCCAAACGGTAGGCTATTATAATTTTGAGGAAGTATTAAGACAACGCGGGCTAAGCTGCGTGCTATAAATTACCATCTTAAGCGAGTACTAAGAATACGCAGGCCAAACCATAGGCATTATCCTTGCAAGTAATACGTACGATAATGCTTTGCTAAACCATGACCTATTATTATTTTAAGCAAGTGCCAAGACAACGCAGGCCAACCGGCAGCCTTTTATAATTTTAAGCAAGTACCAAGACAAACGCGGGTCAAACCGCGGGCTATTTTCATTAGCAAGTACCTGTCTACTAAGACAACGCGGGCGAAGCCGCGGGTTTTAAGCTAGTTACACATACACAGAAAGGCCTACAGCCAGACGCTAATATTTGGTCAAATACGAATTTACGATTTATGTAGACATTTTTCCGTCTTATTTCAGAGTCCTAGTTTCCTATTCTGCCCTTCGTATAAGGGCGCGTTTATACGACCGCGCAGTCGCCGCGCGGTTGGGGCGTTGCGGAACAATTGATATACGACCGCGCGGTCGCCGCGCGGTTGGGGCGCGATGCGAGAATTGAACATTATGGCTTAGTAGATAGAGTTTACATTAGTTTTGAATGAACACAACCGCGCGGGCCGTCTAAATGGGGCCTAAGAGCGTACTGTACTATGTGTATTGCGACGTGATTTAAAAACACAATCATCAGACCAGTCAGAAGGGTCAGATTTCAGATCACGTCGTAATGCACTTACGCTGTTTAGATCAGACAACAATACTGCCCTTAATTCTTCTAATTATATCTTAATCCTTCTAATCCCACGCTGCAGATTTAATCAGAAAACTTAGATTTTCATAGTTTTGTTGTGAAGTTGTAGCGTGTTTGCAGCCCTAGAGTTACAATCATATTTTATGTTTCCACTTCAGTCTGTGATTTTAGGATTTGGCCCTATTTTAGGGCGAAAGTGCATGCAGGTGCTTAGGGCGTTTTGAATTGAAACAGGGACTTAGATATGTTTAGGGTAAACTGGCGTCATAGCTTCGCGTTGGCGGTCTCGTCAAGAGTCCATCCCTTCAGTAGGATTTCTTAGGCGCAAGAGCAAAATAAAAACTTGAGTGGAAACACTGAGTTTCAGTGCTCATCTTGTGTTTTTCCATATTCCATCAGCTGGCCGTGACCTCAGCACTTTAGTTGCTGAGCAATTACTAATGAAATTGGCACAGTCGGACAGTTAGATTTACGCTGCGTTGCTTAGACGTTAATTAGGTATGATGTTTTATCTGGGACCATTGTTCATTGTAAAAACTATCAAGTCTTTATTGAACTCATCATCATATCAGCCGTAAGACGTCCACCGTGGGACATATTATTATAGACCTCCCTTGTAGATTTCCAATAAGACTAATTGTAACCTGTATGCATCCAGCACGAACGAGTAAGATCGTCTTTTCCCTTTCTCAGTGCAGATAGTGGATGTCTTGTAGTCCTACAGTGATCTCTATTCGAGAATTTTGTAGCCCCATCAGTTCTAGTTGCTATGTGCCCTGCCTACTACTTTAACCCGCTGGGCTATGTCAGTAACATCGGTCAGTCATTATTTAACTACGGAACCCCTAATCGTAGATAAATTGAAAATAGTTACTGTTTATGAAGGGTACAATTAGGCTGCTCGCGCATGCAATTTTTTACATTATTGAAGATATTTGTACTATCAGTACATGGCCAAAAAAGCATATTTATTAAAATAATGTGTTTTTACTGTGTATTTTAAGATCTGAAATCTTATCTATACCAATATTATAAAGAAGAAAGAATTGATTGTTTGTTTGCATTGAATAGGCTCCGAAACTACTGAACCGATTTGAAAAATTCTTTCACTGTTGGGAAGCTACACAATCCCCGGGTGTCATAGGCTACATTATATTTTTATTTTTAAATATCCGGAGGCTGCTAGTTCAGAATATATTCATAAACAGAAAGAAAGCAGGACATCGAGAAATACGTAAAAGCCGATCGTATATTAAGATATTGATATCGAGACGGAATTTTTTGTCAGCTTCTTTGATGTTATATTTATAGAGATAGAAATTTGCACTCATTCGCACATTGCACGGTTGAGTAAATAGATACATATACTAACATTCAAAAGTGCGAATATGATGAAATACCACAAAGCAAGGCCATCGAAGGCACAAACATAAAACGTTTTTATTTGCATTGCTTTGCTTACTTATTTTATGGTTCAAACCAAATTGACTAATATCATAAAATTTACATAATAACAATGTTCTGGTGCGGGTTACTTAGTCACTAATATTAAAGTTTAACAAAATCGATGACGGCATCGATAGATTCATCACCACGGAGCCAAATAGATCGATCGCGGTGACTTCATACAGCATTGTTTTTATTTTTAAGCCTGGGGTCATTCAGGAAATACATTCTGAAACTACGTTTTTTTTTATCGCGAATAAGTTCGCGCTTGACCACCAACTCGCCTGATGGTAAGCGACGTTGTGGTCGAAGATGAAGCACGCAGACCTAGGAGATACCTTTTCACTCTGACCTTGAAAAGTTTTAGATTATATCTCTTAGGAAACAGGGAAGCAGGAAGACTGTTCCATTCCCTGGCGGTACGAATCAGAAAAGTTGAGTCAAACCGCTTCGTACGTTTCGAAGGAAAATCGACAGTGTAGGGGTGGTAATGTGGGGTCCTCCTACTTGTCCTGTAATAAAAAGGGGATGGTAGGATAAGGTCGTGCAGATCAGATGCACACTCTCCGAAATGAATCCTATAGAAAATGGACAGACTCGCAACTCTACGGCGATGCTCCAGGCTATGAAGTTTTTTTGCAACCAACTTTTCGTCGCCTATAAGCCGAACAGCACGCCGGTCCACCGATTCCAAGGCCTCGAGCTGATACTTAACCGAGCCATCCCAAAGATGGCAGCAGTATTCCAGACATGATCAGATATGTGCTTGATACAGAGAAAGCAACTGTCCCGGTGTGAAATACCGCCTAACCTTGTTTAGGATACTCAGCTTCATACCAGCCCATTTTGGCCCTAGATTCTAGGTACGTGCCGTAGTTCAATGTGGGAGTAAGTGTTAGCCCCAGCAGTTCAAGGCGGTCCATCACTGTTAAAGGAGTATCTCGAAAAATACGTACGAGATAATACAGGATGAATAGACTAATAACTTTAAACTTGATTATCAACTCTAAGAATATGGAAAGGAGAGTCTCCAGACGGGATAGAAACTTCTGTTGGATGTTGGAAGATTGAAAGGAAAGTCATATTTACTCGAGTAAAATTCAGAAATTTCTGTTTTTTCTCAACCTATGCTGTCCCACTTCTGAGCAAAGGTCTCCCCCACTTCCTAACGTTGTGTCTCGTTTTCCGCCCGCGGCACTTTTCAAAGCTTATCAAACGTTCGTGTGCAAGTAACAGGTATAAATAAAAGAAAGTAAGACGTTACACTGTAATATGTTTGGTGGCCATCATAGTAAATGTCGAGAAACGGTGAGATTAAGATTTCGCCCGAGACGTGAAAAGGTTGTTTACCCTTGTGTTTTTAAATTCATGCGAGGTCGTATGTGAGAACCAGGTTATCAACAAATGATATCCAAACTTGTTCAACTACTTTACCGAACTGCCGATACACATAATATAGATGTAGTCTCATAGCCTATCTCTGCAAAAATCTATCTCAACCAGCCACAATATTGAAGTGGAATTATCAACTCAAGGGTCGTTGGGATCGGATGCTTATAAGACTTTACTGAGGACGCAGTTTTCAGTACTCAACTAACAAGTAGTACTTGAGCTATTGGCTTTTTGATGAGAAGAACCTTATAGTTTCTATACTAAATAATAATCGTTATAGTGCAGCTAGGTTTGGACAGTTATTATGTTAATTGACTTACTCTGGCGTCCGTGAACCGAAAATCTGTTTTTCGGTTAGCAAGAAAATAAATTTCCAATTCCCCAAGTAGAAAAATTAATAAAAAAAAGAAGGGGTAGCTTTTCAGCTTTGTCACATACGAAGAACTAAATGACCTCTTTTAAATGCTCGTAGAAACCTCTTTAAAGTGCTTATGGGACCGAATAAGGTCGTTTGGCTCTCTGGACGTACGCGCTGAAGCGGCATTTTAGGGAGAGTGGACAGCTCGACAGCTGTAAGGAGGGTCGATACTCAATAGTAACTTATTACGTACCTTCATGCCTAGAATCAACCGGCTTCTACAGATTGTAGTGAGCGTGAAATTTTCGGGCACAGCATATGTGAGACGCAATAGATAATACCGCGAAAAACCGTTTCGATGCATGTGCCCACTAGGCTGTTGAGGTTAAAGTAGAAGACATTGCATGGAAGATATAATGATGATAGCTGTAAGAAGTAATGTGATAAATTCCTTCATGTCCGGTTCCAACTGGCTTATAAAAATCGTAGAATATATGTAGGCTTGTCCGACAGCACGAGAGAGATGCGGCCGCCAAACGGCCACGGGCACCGCACGCGCCGACTGTGCAGGATGGTTTAGAAATATGGTGTAATCCTTCGTCTTGGGATCCAACTGGCTCATAAAGATCGTAGGTGAGAGTAGACTTATCCGGCAGCACGAGAGAGTTGCGGCCGCCGCGCGCCGATTGGCTACGGGCACTACACGCGCAGACTGTGGACAAATGGTGTAATGACGATAGCTGTAAGATAAGTACCTTCGTGTTCGGATCCTACTGGCTCATAGAGATCGTAGGTGAGAGTAGACTTGTCCGGCAGCACGAGAGAGATGCGGCCGCCGATGGGCCACGGGCAGCGCACTCGCCCTATCAGGCTGTGCAGGATGGTTTGGACGTGCCCGCTGAAGCCCCATAATCGGGTTGGGACATAGCTAAAAAAGAAAAAAAAAAACATTAATTCCTCGAAATGTACAGAATTTCACACCACTGGCTATTCGGTGAAAAAAAAATCCAACCTGGGTACCTACGTCTATAGAAGAAATTCGATGGCATTTGTGAAATCACTAACCCACTTTACTCAAGCGTAATGGATTTAACCCAATCTCCCTTTGTGGATAGGCCTATGTCCAATGGATTGGACTGCAATGGATTATTAAAAAGGCTGGTAGAGTATAGTACTTTTTTAATAAATAAACAGAGTACCTATATAATTTTCTTTGTTAAGACGAATCTAAGCACATGTAATATATCAATGAAAAAATAAATTTGAATTCTGCCCTCTCCATCCTAAGGTTGCCTAGCAGAGATCGCTATCAGTGATAAGGCTGTCCATTGTTACACTGTTTATGTGTCTTTTTTTCTAGTTATTGTTATTTCATGGTGTACAATAAAGAGTTTATCTATCTACCTAAGTACGAGTAATTTAAATAAAAATTCAATATGTAATATATTGTTTATTTGACCTTGGATAGGTATAATCTCTTCATAACATTTAAACACTGAACATGAAATTTGGCAAGAAGTCATACATATCTAGTTCATTACAGATATTATAGTTTTTTTTTTCAAGCTAGTACTTTCTTCTTAATTTTCATAATAACACAAGGACATCAGTTTAACTAAATAAATAAATAAAATATACCTACCTACATAATAATATATTTATATTCATTAATCATAAAGTAGTAAGCAAGGAGAAATAATAGCACATAACAGATTTTAATGTGATTTTATCAATAAACAAAGTGCCATCACTTTGTTTAAGAGCAAGATTTATAATATGAATCAGGCATTTATTATTATAGAAGAAAAAGACTCAGAACAGCACTCCTAGACGATAGAATTGTGTATCTGACATGTTTACCTACAACATGTCATAAGTACTTACCAAACCTAACTACTTTTCCTTATTTGAAAACACCATAGTTACTCATTATGGAAAGAACTAGAACTACTTCGGCATTAAAGTGAAATATATGTTGATAAACATCACTGATAACAACAAGCAATTAGAGTGATTAAATCAATAGTTTGGTTGTCTAGTAAGGTAAAACATGAAGATTTCCACTTATTTCTACTAAAACTACTATCTTTTTTATTGGTAACATTTTATCCAGCGGACCATAAATTTTTTTCTATAGTAAGACCTCAGAATAATAATAATGAACAGCAATTGTAGTATTTCATGTTTTTTTGGAATACTAATTCTTATTTTTTTAATCTATACCAATATTATAAAGAGGAAAGATTGGATTTTTTGTTTGTTTGCATTGAATAGGCTCCAAAACGACTGAACCGATTTGAAAAATTCTTTCACTGTTGGGAAGCTACACAATCCCCGGGTGTCATAGGCTATATTATAAAAAAATTACGGAGTCTGCTAGTGATAGTATAAGATACTTAAATGGCATTTATTTAACATCACATTACATCTACCTATTATTTTTTTTGTCACTGATGACGTTGGCATATCCACCTGCCGACATTTTCTATTTGGAAGTTTCCGTGCACTATGAAAGTAGTATATTTTATGGGTACTTATACAAACAATAGATATACAGCACTATGATACCCTAAAGTGTCACATTCTCGAGATATTTGGATGTAAAGTCAAAAGATATTAATTCCAACCATTTTCTGGCCCGATTGTATTCTCTATTTACATTCAAATATCTCGAGAATGTGACACTTTAGGGTACTATGAAATATTTATTGTGTGTATAAGTGTCCCCTACTCATATAATTATACTACTTACATAGTGTGCGGAAAATTTGAAAAAAAAAATCTAAGTGGCAGCAGGTGGATATGCCACAAATGTTAAAACCCCTTTTAGGATTTTTTTCGTTGAGGTTTAATTAAAGTTTCGAAAAATACTAATTTGTACCAGTGCTAAGCCAGGCTCACTATTGCTACAAATAAAAAGGATTTTCTTTAGGTACTACTTATGTTAACTCATAATCATTATCAACCAATGCCAATAAAAATTTATAATATTTCATGTATTTCTCCCCCGTTGCTCTTGCATTTTGAGCACTCTTTTTTAATATTGTTAAAATCATCTACACTTTTACCGACATTCAAAATGACAGGTAAACTAGAGATAAAGATATCAAATACATAGTGAATTTTGGTTTTGAAGTCCATGATTTGACTCTTAATAAATAATAATGTGGAGACCATATCCTACACTAATCAATAAAACATGTAAGTACATTGTCATTTATATTAAGATATGACTGCAGTAAAGATATCTTAAAATAATCTTCCTACAGTCCTTGACCTAGTCATAAAATATTTTTATCACAAGTAGGTACTTACCTATACCTAATTATGTAAATTAATTTTTGTTTATGGACTTAATTATGACCATAAACTTATTCATGGCACTAATAGAGTACTAGGTGCATAATTATCTAAAATATTAAAGTGAAATAGAATTATATTGAACTTCATAGCGTGTTTCCATGAATTTCTGTACTGATTTGTTTGTTGTGGGCCAGGCAAAATGCGCCGTTGTTTGGGATAGCAACAGACTTCTTCGAAACAATAACAATGCCTGTAGGTGTACCTTCTATTACAACCAGTCTAATAAGAGCAGAGATATCTCTCGAGACGTGAAATAACGTACCAATTGGAATAATCATTAATGAGGCACTTCATGACATCATCATCCCAACATCTTAAAATTTTGAACTGAAGGAAATAAAGATAAATATTTTAACTAGCAAAGTATGAAACACTGTCCATTTAGATGAAAATACTCACGGTTCGTTTAAGAAGGGCGAGATAAATAGAATGTTCTCAATGAAACTTCTATCCCTTCCGTAGATCACAGGTTTTTGAGGTTGACTATTTACATTCAGAATTCGAAATAACACACAAAGAATAACTGCCACAACGGCAAGCAGAACCGTCGACATTTTGACTGATGAGATAGATAATAGCGTTTAATTTTGTGAAAGGAAATCTACATAATAGCGGCAACTACTTCTTGGGTACAAGAAGCAGTACACACCCACCACTCACAAACCACGAGAAAAACTGAAAAAAATCTGAATATTATAATGAAGTAAGATATTTTGACAGTAAAAAGAACGAACGCTATTGAATGAAGCATATTTATTTTAAAGTACCCATTGGTTTAAAATATCACGCTATGTTTTGATTGGCTGATTTATAATAATGTCAATGTGGCATTGGTCACAAGGTCACACATGTCACACATCAATGTTATTGAACGAGTAAAACCACAGCGAATAAAACCCACGAAGCTATAATATAGCTTCGTGATAAAACCGATAATGTGAAGAGCTAGAGGCAGAGCGCGAAATTCTAAATTGTTCGGTATTTTTTTTACATTTCACCTATTTTTTTGTAACTTGGAGAAATGACAAGTCCTTGTAGGTATTTCCAAAAGCTGATTTTGCGGCAAAACAAAGTAAGTCGATACACCAAAAAACAATTTAACCTCGTAAAACAAAAGTATAACATAGGTATACCGCAAGTTAATAATGCCATGTTTGCAAATGGGTCATTTTACAGTGCTATCAAAGTATACAATCACTTACCACTGGAATTTAAAACCCTCAAAATGTCGATATTCAAAACTAAGCCTGGCTGATTAAAAAAGCTTTTTATTCAACAAAAGAATACTTCAATGATGATTGAATATACCTAGTAAATAACCACTTGCTAAACATGTCATATTTTATTAACTTTTTAACTAGCCCTTCTTTTTCTTCTTCTTTCTTTCGAGTCTATGCGTTGTAATTTGTAATATCTCTGCACAAACTAAAGAGATACTGTGTATCTCTATTGAATACTGTATCTCTGTGAGTCTATATAAAAAACAATGTAGATGTCATGTTTTATAATATTATTACAGTTAGTAATTCTATGCACAAGTGGCCAAAGAGTATATTATTATAGATGCACTTGGCTAATAAAAACAAAACATTAACATTATTGTACTATGTACGCGTACATAAATATTGCACGCCCTAAGAGGGTAGAACTGTGTTACTATATGAAAATTATTTATAAGACCTTTGTACCAGTTTTATGCAATAAATGATTTCTGATTCTGATTCTGATTCGTAAGCCCTCATGTACCGATAAAAGAACTAAAACTTAGTAGTAGCCAGTTAAGCCGAGACTTTTAATGGGCCCAGTATAAAGTTTTGCCGGACTTACCTCCAAAGAAACTAAACAAAGTTTGATTTAAAAAAATCGCGCCAAGTGAAAAAGAAATGGCGTTGATCGTTATCGAAATTCATGTATCCGAACATATTTAGCCTAATAAACGAAATGTCACGTGTCAAAGCACAATAAAATTCTTTTCTGCGAAGATGGATTAGGGGTTCACGGGAACGCCATACAATCTGTAAAGTTCCGTATACCTACGTTCCTCGAAATTCCCGGTCGGTGACGAAACGGTCTAGTAGCCATCTCATATATTTTTAACAATAACCTTATTTTGTTTGGTCATATCATATGGCATGGTAGCTTATTTTGAAGCAATACACCGGAACCCACCACCGCACCGGTCCGGTGTAACACCGGACGTCCAGGGTTTTATAACTAGAAAGCTGAAATTTTCACAGAATGATGATGTGTTTTTGTTGCCGCTATAACAACAAATATGTACTTATAACCTTTGAGGAAATATTACTACGTAGTAATATAGCTCGATGCTTATAACAGAATAAAATTAAGGGAGGCGCCCATACAACCAAGCTAATTTTTAACTATTTTTCGCTCGATATTAATAATGCTTGTAGTAAAATATTCACAGAATGCTTAGTTGTTAATAGTTACAGTTTAATAATTAAATTAAATATTTAAGGGTGGCTGATGGCTCCCATACAGTACGGAACCCTGCGTGCGCGAGTCCCTCATCCGCCGACTTGTGTGGCGCTATACTAAGCGCCACACAAATCTGCGGATGGGAAGTTATGCGCAGAATGCTGTGCAAAAGCCGAAATATAGGTATGCGCGGGAGCCAGAGAAATGAGACGCCGGGGCACAACCGCCCGCCAACCTCATGCCTCCCGCGCGCTCCCTACGCATTGTGCACACATGCGCAATAACTAGCGAATCACAGTGATGTGTCATGTGCGGCTAATCTCTCGACTCTCGTCCGGCGACTTGTGTGGCGCTAACTATACATAGTATAGTAGATACACACACAGAAGATTATTTGTTATGAGTGCTCAATAAATGAGATAAAATAAGAAGAGAGAACTAGTTCTTCTGTTCTGTGGTATTTATATCTTCTTTGACAGAAGTCTCTTCGAAAGGACGGTGCCCTTTCGTCTATTTTCTCACGATAAGGTTTGAGTGGGTAAAAATGTCTCTTTCGGCAATAAGGAGAGGATAAACGGAATAATAATACCTATTGTTTTTGCGATGTAGGATAATAATTATTATCCTTAATAAATAATGATATTATAATTATGGATAGGTTCTTGGAAGATAATATTTAAATGTATATTAAACCTAATGGTGCTTATGGCTTCACACTTCAGCACCGCATCTGTTGCTAACTTCACATCGTATACAAGTAAGTATACTCGTACAAGTCGGCGATGGGAAGCTACCTACAGTACAGAAGCGGTGCTCGTGTCGCCTCGTGGAGTGTGTGGACGCACCATAAGCTAAAGCAGGGTAAGTCCATAGTGGTTATTCAAGAAGTAAAACAACGTAATCATATGCGTAGAACATAATTTTATTAGAGAAAAATGTCCATGATCCTAAAGAAACTAGATACCAATAAATAACAATACGATTAATATTTTTGATTACAATTCTTTGACAGATTTTTATTCGATATCAGTACATATGACAAAAATAAAAACGTGTAAGGTAGGTAGTTCTACCTACTCTAGGTATAGGCCGAATATAACTTAGCGGTTGTGATGTTAGCTACGAACTGCAAGTCGCCAAGTTTTATTCGACATAAGAATTGGTTCAGCAGGTATATATATATATATATATATACTAAACGCCACACAAATCGGCGGATAGGAAGTTATGCGCAGAATGCTGTGCAAAAGCCGAAATATAGGTATGCGCGGGAGCCAGAGAGCCGAGACGCCGGGGCACACCCGCCCGCCAACCTCATGCCTCCCGCGCGCTCCCTACGCATTGTGCACACATGCGCAATAATTAGCGAATCACGGCGAAGCGTCATCTGCGGCTAACTTCTCATCCGCCGATTCGTGTGGCGCTTAGTATAGGTTGGTACGTAATTAGAAATAGTGAAGTAAGTAGTATCGCTTTCCGTATGTAATCAATCTTTGATATCGATATTGTATACAGGGATTTTTGGGAACTCGGTTCTTGAAGTCGTTGACTCGTACGTCTACCTAGGACAAGTAGTCCAGTTAGGTAGGTCCGACTTCAAGAAAGAGGCAAATCGCCGAATCCAACTCGGCTGGGCAGCGTTCGGAAAATTGCGTAGCGTCTTCTCGTCCGACATACCTCAGTGCCTCAAGTCGAAAGTTTTCGACCAGTGTGTGTTGCCAGTGATGACTTATGGCACAGAAACGTGGTCTCTCACTATGGGCCTTATTAGTAAGCTCCAAGTAGCCCAACGAGCTATGGAGAGGGCTATGCTCGGAGTCTCTCTGCGAGATCGAATCAGAAATGAGGAGATCCGTAGAAGAACCAAAGTTACCGACATAGCCCAACGGATTGGCAAGTTGAAATGGCAATGGGCAGGGCACATAGCGCGGAGGACTGATGACCGATGGGGTCGGAAAGTTCTCGAGTGGAGACCACGTATCGGCAAGCGCAGCGTAGGACGTCCACCCACAAGGTGGACGGATGACCTCATTAAGACCGCAGGATCACGCTGGATGCAAGCCGCTTCCAACCGGTCTTATTGGAGATCCATAGGGGAGGCCTATGTCCAGCAGTGGACTTCTTATGGCTGATGGATGGATACAGGGATTGAAATTTTCCAGTCGACAGATAAAAATAACTTAATAACTCTGAGGCTACCACAAGCTCTAACATTCTTTAATATGGTTTTTGTTTAATTCTCATAATAATAGCAAGAACAACAGTTAACGTGAGAACACAATAAGATTATATCATTTGGTCGCATTTCACTAGCGGTAGTCCAAGAGGCTGTGCTCAGAAGTGGGACACGCCTCACCATTCATGAAATCTCGACATATTAATCAGTAAACGTGATTCTTTATTTATCCAGCAAAACCGTCGCGTACTGTTAGTCCTAATCCTGTGGTCACGCAATGTTTTTGAATTTGGAATGTAACCAAATGAAATCATCACTATAGTATGACCATTTAACTGAGTCCTCGCCTGCGCGGGTGCAGGGGCGCGCGGGTAGACGACAAAGGGGGACTGAGACCGGTGCGGGCGGCAGGGACCCGCCGCCCGCACCGGTCTCAGTCCCCTTTGTCGTCTACCCCCGCGCCCCTGTACCGCGCAGGCGAGGACTAAGTTAAACGGTCAGACTATAACGTCTGAAACATTTCTTGTGGGATACAATACAAGCATATCCAAAAGGATACAAGTGGGATACAGTTTTATACAGGGGCGATAACGAGTGTTTTAGAGCTTATGGTAGACCCTAATAACCAGTTCAAAGCCATCAAGTTTTAGGTGTCCGCGTGTTGCGATTATTTAGAATTTCTATACAAAGTTGAAACACAATCAACTTACAAAACATAGAAAAAGACAAGCCTCAATTTGTGACATGACATACATAAAAAGAATATAATACGGATTATTTTTATAACAGTGTTATGTATTATCTTACATAAATATCACGTATATTCTACGAGTAAAATATATTACAGATACCGTTATAACAGAATGAGCAACATTTGTTTATATCTATGTTCTATTGGTGTGTCTGTTATTAAGGCAATACTATCGAACAAGCAACGCACAGTTCTTACAGGGCTTTTATCTATACAAAAACGTCAATTTAAAGGCTCCAATTCTAAAGGCGCTGTCATAAATTTAATAGCAACGTAAAATAGTGTTCTCTCTATCAAATGCATATAGTGAAAAAGAAACAGGGCTACTCTAAATTGTTATTAAAATTACGATGGCGTCTCTAAAATTGGGCTTAATAAGACCCTACATGTTATTTACCAATTTTGCGATTATTTTCATATTCATTTATTATTATTAGCACTATCAATTATACGGCATTTTAAAACATGTACTGTGTATTTTTAAGTTTGAAAATCAAATTAAAAAGTTTGATTAATATGATTTGAACTGATAACCAGAAAAAATCTTAGAATAAAAATACCCTTATTTTAACGACGAAGATTCTTGAGAAAAATATAAACAACTCTTAAAATATTTATAATTAATTAATGTCATATTATTGCAAGATCACGCTTGCTATAATTACTACGAAATTAAACTTAAATTATAACAAGTTATGTGTTTTGAATTACCTACGCGGTATTTCGTCCAATTTTATAGCACGTAAGTTTTTCTTAAGAATAAATATATTTACATAGCTTAAGAATAAATATAGCTGCAAATCAGATGGTGCTGAAAGCTTGAGACAATAATTATGAATGTGTCCTTAAAATAATTAGCAACAAGTATCCTTAAATTATAATGTGATGACAGCAATATATTAAAAAAAATGGCAAATTGAAATCAGCTTACCTAAAATTATTCTTAATGAGACTAAAGATTCTTACAATAAGAAAACAATCATCGATTAAAAACAACTAAACCGGGTAAAATTAAATCTTTATCAGCAATACAGGGTGGCCCCATCAGTGTTACTGATCTCTTAGAAAATTATATCAGTACACCTTGCAAATTAAGGGAAATATTTTTTGTGCAACATAGAAACGTGACAATACAACAAAGACATGAATCTCTCTTACAGTCTGGTATAGCCCAAATTATTTATTCGATTATTAGTTTCGAAATATACACCTTGTATAAAATGTTTTCACACACATTATTATATTCCGAATCAAACTTTTTGGCGTCAGTGAAGCTAGCTACAAGCTGCGCACATCCCCTCTCTTGCGTATGAATATATTGCTACTGCGCAACCGCTCGCCTCGTGTTCACAGACGACAAGAAGATTGATTCGGTCTATACATATTATTTGCAGAACTTTAACTATCCATCATGGGTTTTGAATAATTTATTCACATCGCTAGGAAGTTTCTGTACAATAGAAAATGTAATTAAATAAAATATAAAAAAATGTAATTAGTCCGTCAGATAGATTTAAAAAAAAATTGTAACGTATTTTTTCTTTTGTCAATTAAACAAAGATTAACGAAGATATAGTCAGTTACAGTTCCGCGTGACGTCACGAGTGCTATACAAATGTACAGACTACGTCGCACTAGTGACGTCACGAGCCCTCACTCCCAAACTTTGACAAGGTTTATCTTTGTCATTCATGGTTTGATTGACAAAAGAAAAAATACGTGTCTAATATTTTGAAATAATCTAACGGACTTATTATAATAATGTTTTTTTTACCCAGTTATCATTCCTATTGGGCTATGGGATTAAGTGAATGCATTATATCTACCTGAGCAGTAGTGAATTTGGCATTGATATAGCAAACGCTGCATTATAACCTCTTTTCATAGCCCTAATTACACTTTGAAAATAGATGCATAGTTTAATACAATAAATACATTCATACGATAGCACCACCATTCCAAACAACCAGTTCGCACTCATATCTATGTTTTTAATACCAACCGAAATAACTTACCTTATATAACTTATATAGTATTAGGTACAAGATGAATAGGCGTAGTATTCGACCAGAGTATAACTATTTTTAACGATCACTTTTCATCGATAAAATTGCACTCTCCCACCGTTCTCATCTCTGCTATAGGCCGACCGCTTAACGCGCGTATCGCCTGCGCGGTAAAAAGGGAGGCCTTAACAATGCGACATTTGACAGCTCTTAAGTGATTCGTTAAAATCAGGCTAACAGGTTTTTTCTAAGGCTTTTGTATAAAGTAAATTAGTCAGGTAGTTGACTAATTTATCTTATACAAAAGTGATTTTGAATAAAAAGCCGACCATTGAAGAAAACCTTATACATTATTATTACACATGCCACGCAAAACTGTCATTATTACGAATGTTGCCATCGGTCAACTACCTCACTGAGGGAATACGAGAACTTCGTGATTTTAACTAATTCAATGTTGATTGAAATCAAAGAAAAATGTCTAATTTAATTTCCGTACAAACATCAGTACCAATACGCGAACCACGTAAGCTACGCACGCTTCGGTGCCGTAATAAGTCTTATGAAGTCTTACACACACATTGAAGTTCATATCGTAACAGCGATTTGTACACGTCCACTCACACGCTAAACGCGCGCGCACGCTACGGCCGGAAAAGGATCCTGAAACTTAATGAATCAGTCTATACAGTACCTCGTTGATAAGCAGTCTTTTCAAATCTACTTATAATCCGATTCGGACCGTAGCACAGAGGGCATTCACTTACGTTCATTGCTGCATAATTGAAACACAAAGTCCGTATAGTTCGTACAGTCTATCAATTAGTGGCCCATCCGGTACCGATCCATCATTATGGATTATACATTCCGACAGGGCTGAGCGTTAGTGGATGTCCTCATATGGTAAGCATGGGCTTCGGGAGCCCCGGGATCAGCGAATCAAGCAAGTGAGGCAGAGCTCGGCGGAGCCGATGCAGTCGTCGTGGCAAAAGGCGCCGCATTTCTTACAGAGGATCATAGCGCGGAGATTGCACACGCAAGCGTCGTCAGCTCCCACGCTTCTGCATCGCGCCACGCTCTGTCGAAACGACAAATATAATTGCAATAGATAGAAAACAAAATAAATGGCAAAAAAAAACAACGGGTTTGTACATATAAAGTACTATCATTTAAGTATGTGGTGAAATCTTCGAGTAAATATCTACAGAGCCACAGTCCCTAAGTGATAGTAGTAAAATGTCCGAGCGCCGTCATACATACCGACTTAGATATTTATCTACATTAAATAGTTCACAATGACCTGTTTTTAGCGTTCCGTAGTAAAACGAGGAACCCTTATAACTTCCTTGTGTCCGTCCGTCCTCATGCTACAAGCTTTATAACATCCACATTTATTAGTCAAATTGGATGAAATTTGACAACGTAATAGTTCTAGTATAGTACTCAATTTTAATTACATAAAAATTTCAAAACTGTTTACTTAAGGGGTACCTCCCCATACATGTAAAATGGGTATAAAACATTTTTTTCAACCCCACCCCCTCGTGTGGGGTATCATTGAATAGGGTTTTTAAAATGAATGTGAGGTTTCTTGAATATTTTTTTTGTCACATGTACCATTTGTGAGATATAGGTCGCCAAAGTTGAAAAAAAAGTGTCCCTTAATTTCTAAAGTATACGAGATACACTTTCTGAGCTTATAAACCATATTAAAACTTTATCTCAATATTCTTTTGAACACTGTGGGATAATAACTTTATGAGTTATAAAGAAAAATGGAAATTCTTAAGCTTGCACATACCTCAGAGGTCATTGACCTCACAAATTTATTTTTTAGCCAGTTATATTTTTCTAGCATTCAACCATCTTATGACATTATAAAATCGGTTATTATCATCATCATAATCATCGTCACCATCTACGGAAGCTTTATCATACGCGTGTCTCGACAGGCACCTCACAACTTATATTTCGATGTTATGTCACCTAATCAGTGCTTGTAACCGAGTACTTTGACATCGCGCGGCGTTGTAGTAGGCTTGTAATCGCCTTACGACTAACTTAAAAGCCGGCCCACTACTCGGACACTTTTTTGTACGATTGTGACTCTATAAATATTTGCTGGAAGGGTAAAGGAAAAAAATACAATATCACACACGCACACTAGCGCAAGCGCCCTGCGTCGTCTTACGAAATTTCGATCAGGGTTATGTGTTCTGACGGGAGGTTAACATTTTTTTACCCTTCCCAAAAAGTGCACAACGCGGCTAAAGAAGTTTTTACTTCAAAAATGGTTGAAGGGTGTACGGATACCGATTATGCGGTCGAATCATACAACTTGGCGGCTGTGATGTTAGCTACAAGCTGCGCCATAACCCAATACTCACGCAGCTGTTAAGAGCAGGCATCGGGCCGAGAAACACGAAAACGAGTACTTTTGAATGCGCGATGTGAGGGGACGAATGTATTTGATTCAAATTTAAAAAATATCATAGATAAGGAAACATCTTGAAAAATTTTATGAACCAGACAAAATTTTGAAAAGTAACCGTCTTTATTTAAAAAAAACTTACCAAAAAAAGTATAATAATTCGAATGCTAAAAATTATCAGCGACAACATCCCATTATTTTTTACGAATAAAATAGCTTAATCATTTTTCTATTTTATAGACCGAGAAGATATGTGTTTTAATGTGTACATTATGAGTAATTAATTAAAAATTTACTGCCGCCCGCCGCTCTGGCGCGAGCCTGTCGAGCGCAATCGCGTAAAATTTGTTCGAGTGAAGGGGCGAGGTACTCAATTTTTGAAACATTATAGTTTATCAATGCGTCACCTTAAGTGAGCTTCAGTCAGGTTTGGGTTATCCACGGCTTGTAGTTGTAGCTTATATCACAATCTCCAAGTTGTATGATTCGGCCTATACCGAGAGAGACGTCACCACCCAACATAATATCCAGCGATATGCAGAGTTGGGATTAATTTCGTGACAAAACTGTAGGTATAGGCCGAATCATACAAGTTAGCTACAAGCTGCGCGAAACCCAATCAACAGCTTTATGTGAGCTTCAGTCAGGATTGGATTTTGCGCAGCTTGTAGCTAACTTCACATCCGCCGACTTGTATGATTCGGCCTATATCTTAAGTAGTAAGTATTTTTTGTGTTTTTATGTTTTGTTTAAGTACTTAATGGTTTTGTCCCGACTAAAGTTTCTGTAAAAGAGGAAGTAACTTACAACATTAGAGTTCTGGTTGGCGGGCGGGGCGCTGGCCGCGCGGGGGGCGGTCACGTTGGGCGTCCTTTGCACGAGGATGTACTGCCCCACGTTGTTTGACCTATTCTCGTTTATCTGTAAAAGCGATAAAAATATACTATTACTATTTTCATAGTAACTCTGCTGAAAATAGATTTAATGAGAGATAGGCGTTAACGCTCGACTGAAAGAGTTCAGATTGCAAATTACTAGCTAGCTATTCACAATAATAAAGACAATATTTACTATCATAAATAGCTAGCCAGTGGTAATACATTGACGACAAAAATGCTAGGTTGTGAGCTGTATTCGGAGTCGATTAAATAGAGACCACAGGCACAAAGCAAATAAACGAAATACTAATGATCACAGGAAATCGTACATGTACCGCTGGTTGTGAGCGGCAACGGCTACTGAGGGCGCAAGCATCTCGGATCACGTCTATGTAGACGCGTCGCGGTTCATACCTCGGTATGGTGCATGACGGAGACGGGCAGCTGGCGCAGCAGCACGGGCGGGTGGTGGCGCGGCGCGCGCGACACGCGCGTCAGCAGCGCGGGCGGCGGCCGCAGCTGGCCGCGCAGCGCGTCGCGGTTCATACCTCGGTATGGTGCATGACGGAGACGGGCAGCTGGCGCAGCAGCACGGGCGGGTGGTGGCGCGGCGCGCGCGACACGCGCGTCAGTAGCGCGGGCGGCGGCCGCAGCTGGCCGCGCAGCGCGTCGCGGTTCATACCTCGGTATGGTGCATGACGGAGACGGGCAGCTGGCGCAGCAGCACGGGCGGGTGGTGGCGCGGCGCGCGCGACACGCGCGTCAGCAGCGCGGGCGGCGGCCGCAGCTGGCCGCGCAGCGCGTCGCGGTTCATACCTCGGTATGGTGCATGACGGAGACGGGCAGCTGGCGCAGCAGCACGGGCGGGTGGTGGCGAGGCGCGCGCGACACGCGCGTCAGTAGCGCGGGCGGCGGCCGCAGCTGGCCGCGCAGCGCGTCACGATTCGGGCTGTTCTGGATCACGGCCTGGCAGATTTGGTAGCTACGCTCCAGGTTCACCGCGCCCGGCGGCACCTTGTTTGAGCTGCGACTTCTGCAATCACATCATCATATTTAGCTTGAATTAATCTTCCACTACCAAGTCACAGTGACTGAGCACTCGGTAGCAATATGCAGAGGCGGATCAGATCTCATTAGCAAATTGATGAAGGGACATTAAGGAAGCATAAGCACCAGAGACATAATTTGGAAATGCAAGGAAGTATACACCAAGAGAAACACTTATCACATGTAATAATAACACATTACATTGATTTTTCCATACATTGACATTTAGATTGAGCATTAACTGAGTCCCGATATCTCAATATTTTATAAAACCATATGAGAGTTCCGAGCGAATTTATGCAATGTAACTCAGCCTGCTGCAGCAACACATTATTTCAGTTTAACTAGCAACAAATAGACAGCAAAAAATTACATTTACATGGGAAAAGATTATAAGAGTATCCTTTCGCATAATTATTATAATGTGAGCTTGTAAAATGTTAAGTAATTACCTGCTAGTGTCTTTTCCTAGTTTATTTTTCTTTCCCGCTGGCCTCAAACTCTGAGTGACTGTGGTGGAATTGATTGGCGTGTTCGCGGTCGTTGTACTTGACACTAGTGTCGCAGTGGGCTCCAATTCTTGCTTCAAAGACACTTTATCGGTTGATGAAAGCATGGACTGACAACTTTCTGATGAATTGGACGATTCCATGTTGTAATTTGCATCTCTCTCCTCTTTATACATACAGTTTTCGTCGTTCATATTAATGTCGTCCATGCTAGTCTTGGAATCGTCGCTGACGTATTTCGCGCTTTCTGCGTTTAAGTTCGAAAATGTATGTAAAGTTACGCCATTTTCGTTGCTTGTCCATTCATTTTCAGTTTTCCATGTAACAGCTGATGTTTTTGGTTTGGCTGGGTCTTGTAAGCTATCATCAGGATATGATACCATCTGCAATGTTATACAAGAGTTTTAATAAAACATCTTGTTCATACTAACTACTATCCTATAAAATACTCATAGAATTATTTGAAATATAAAAATAATAATGAATAAGTTTATCCGGGGTTTTTAAGACATAAATTACATGTCATATTTTTCAACTTACAGATGTGTTTGTCACTTCCATCATGGGTATTGAAGAATTTTGCGTCAATGGCATTGTAACTACAGCTGTTACATCTGAAAAAGGCATCTTTTCATTTATAAACACGAAAACACTCATATCAGACATCCATATGGTAAATTAATATTATTTTGAGGGTAGTCATACAATTTAAAATCATGAACTTTGCAAATTATTTTTATAGTGTACCCTTATGTCATATTAAAAATTACTTCATTGAAACAAAAAATGCATCTAAATTGTTGATTTATTGCTTCTCAGCACACAAGACATCTACTAAAAGTTATATAAACACTGTATAAATAAATGGAACAGGATATGAAAAAAAGTTTAATAAATGTACACTTACTTGCTTCACTGATATAGGAAGACAGCTCCATAATATTGGGGTGAGGCACATATTTAACTTCTTCATTATCTGTAATAAACAAGTGTTTATTACAACAAGAATTGTAAGTGGTAAAATGGAACATCCATACAGTAGAATAAATGATTACTCTCTGTTACAGGCTGTCAGGTAAAAGCATTTAATTCCAAAATGCGTTTAAAACATACGTGAAGTTTTAATTGAGCTTTAAGAGTTTCAAAAATTTACCCATTAAGTAATTTACTATTGTGTATTAGACAATGATAGCAACAATTTAACAAGTTAGCTATCAAAAGCTTCAGTTTTGAAGCTTATTAATTTGTTTTATGTACTACCATTCCATGTAATACTGTATACCTGTGGTCAATATTGAAGAGAGGCCAGTTTCCAATATGAATGACTCTGCATCCTTAAATCTTTCATCATAGTAGTTCTGAGTTACATTCTGGGGCAATCTTTCTTTCTCTTCACATTTTACAACACTATTGACATCCTCAAAATTGTGTACAGGTTGCCTATCTTCACTTTCTTTGACTTCAAATGTTTGTACAGTTGTATTATTTTCTGCTTCGTCTATTTTATCTTCTTCTGTATCAATGTTGTCTTGGTACTCTAAGATATAATCTTTACGAGCTTCAGGCACAGGAGAACTTTTTATATCATCGATGTTGTCAGGCTGCAAGGCTATTATATTATCATGTGACAATGATGTTACAGTGCTCGATTCTGTTTCCACAACTTGACTGTCAACCTCCAATCTGTTTTCTGTTGATTCCATTCCCTCATCATAATCATAAACACACTCAACTTTTGCTTCTTGACTACCAGTATCCACATTTTCAGAATACACCTCACTTTGACAGATTTCCTCATTATAGTCCTCAACATTGGAGCAGTCATTAGCAACTTCAGCTGTATGTGGTAAATAACTACCACTATCTACATCATCTTCGTCTTCAAATTTAATTCTTTTTGGATTCATGTATCCTACATTGTCCTCACTCATTCTTTTGTATGTGTCATTAAGATTATTTTGGGTATCAACAGCTTTATCTTCATCACAATCTTTTGATGCATTTGATTCCTCAATGGTTACTACTGTGATATCCAGTTCTTGCTTCACTTCAGTGTTTTCAGATTCTGCCTCGTGGAGTAAAAGGGGATCTACAGGAGTGGAAGTGACAGATTCATCCATTCGTTGGCTAGATGATGTGTCAGAGAAGTTGCAGTCCACTTGGAATTCTTCATAAGCCTGGCCTTGATGTCTAGCATGTTTGAGAGGAAGCAGATCTGGTACGGGTGCACTGGACTTTACACCTAATGACAAAGTGTCTTCTGCAATATCATCTGCTTTTGATGAGGATCTTGTAACTGCACCGACTGACCGCAGTCTTTTACTGTTACTTGAAGATTTACTCTTCTTGGTTTTTGGAACTATACTACTGCTAGTGATTGAGGCTGTAGGTCTTAACTTTATTGTAGTCTTTAGTGATGGTCTCTCAGTGTTTAAATTTAAAGAAGACTTTTCTGTTCGCAATTTTTCACCCCAAATAGGCTCAAAATGCTTCAGTTTCCAAGGGTCAATTTTACTCTTTTCTTTTTCAGCTTCAGTCTTCATTTTTTGTTGGTTTTCAGGAGTAAATTCACCACCAGATAAGCAGTTCTGCCATTCTAGACAAGCCCTTGAGAAGAATTCATTATTCAGACTAGAGGGGTTCAATCTACCCGAAGGACTTAGCCTTTCCACACTAGGTAGTAATTGTCCTAATTTATATTGGTATAGAGGCGGAAGTAGTGAGAATGTATGTTTATTCAACAGCTGTCTTATGTTTGTGTTGACTAATATTGAATCTGGAGTTTCTAGGTCAATGCAGCCTTCTCTTGTCTGTTGCAATTGAGCTGCTGTAGATAACTTTTTGCCACTCCGTTTCCTGGGTTTGAGAGAAAAGCCTGGAATACTGGCTAGAACTTCCCTCATCGTAGATGGTTTGCTAGTACTCGAGTCAGAGTAAGACATAGCAGCAGTCCATTCCCTGTTCTCAGGTGGAGGAGGAGGAGGCAATGGTTTCACTATTATCCTGGGTAAAGGTCGGGTGTGATTTGAACTCTTTTTCCTCCTTTTTGACTGCTTCTTGTAAGAGTGTTTACTAGATTTCTCACCATCTTCAGGAATGCGAATGACGCAGAATTCATTGTTGTTACAAGCTGTAACGAACTTGTTGTCAGGTGTAGTATTTGGAAATTCTTCGGTGCTTGTAGTTGCATTAGTATTTAGGTCCATGGTCGTAGTAACTTTATGCCATAAATAATAATATGTAAAATGAAAATTACGAATTTATGCCGATAGCAATCACAACTTCAACCCATCGTGAAATCGTCTCCAAAACCAACTATTAAGTGAATTATTAGTCTTTAGGCAGAGCAAAGATTTATCATCACTTATTTAGTGTGTTGTAGGCTGAAATAATCCCTGCAATACATTTTTAAACACATTTTAGAGAAAAGACCAAAATGTCACAACAACGCAGAAAATGGATTCCTATTCCGACCGACCACAGAGCAAAAAGTAGAGTTGACAGCTTGACAGCACAGGCAACAGACTAAAATATAAAGTCTGAACGGCGTTGAACGAAAATGAACGAATCGATGGATTTTGGAGAAGATTAAGCCATTTAAGCATCGCCCAGACAGCTGCGGTCTTTCAGCGGCTGCGGCTCAGCTCTAACGATAGGTAACGTAGATAGGGTTAGGAAATCAGAAATCGTTTATTGCATCACTATGTACAATGTTCTTAGTAATAAATAAAATAGTTCCAATAGTGGACCCTAACGGGCGTGCAATATTAAAAGGTGTCTTAGCTAGACATAAGTAGAACTCTGTTTCTCGAATTCCTACATGAAATTTATCACAAAATTGTTCAAATTACTTATATAAGAAATTCTACATTATTGATACACTAAAAACACACAATATTCATTTTTTTAAATTACCTAAGTGCCTAGAAAGAGGGTTCATAAGATTAATTTTAATAATATTTATACTACTAACTAAGTATTTACAATAGAATGCATTGAAAAAGTGATCAGAAACACATTAAATATAATTATATCTTCACCATCGTTGAAATACTCTTTCAAATTATAAAAAGCTTTAGAGAGTAACCATTTCCTAAGATTTTTGTTAATAATTTTTTTTTTATATTATATTACATTTATTTATTTGCTTATAGAAAAATAACATTACAGTTATAATCATTGCGTTACTTATCTTATCGTTACTTATAATCTAAGCAATATATGAATTCAAATATCTATAAATTCTAATAATCTAAACAATGTATAAAACTTATGAAATATTCTAATCAATATAGTAACTTTGGTCTAAACAATATAAGAACTTTGGTCTAAGCTATGTAGGAACACACATATAATCTAAGCAATATAGGAAATCAAATAAAGAAATTCTAATAGTCTACACAATATAGGGATCAAAAATAAATTCTAATAATCTAAACATTATATATAAGCTTAAGCACTATCTACGTAATATAGGAAACACAGTTATTGGAACTCCTATAACATTAACAATTTATAAGTATGTATTTAAAAATAAGTAAGACCACTTAAAGATTTCAGACCAGTGGGTTAATTATAGACTTTTATAGCAGTAAAATATGCATTTCTGTGGTATCTGTATGAGCGTTATTTGCTTGAGGAATATAAATGTTACTACAGTATTTAGACCGTAGAATGGCCGAAAAAAAAAAGATCACGAAATGAGGTCACTGGGCGCATGCGTCATATATGCGAGCTACCGAAATGAGGTCACTGGGCGATTGAAGGGCTCTATTTGAAGAGCAGAAAATATCATTACGATTGTTTTTAACGAATACACAAGTTTCGTAAATAAATATACTAGTTAGCGTCATAAATTGATATTCTACGAATATTTTACGAAGAGAATCAACGTTTCTTAGATTGAATATTGCACGGAGGCATTTTTTTTGTAATAAAAATATTGATTCCACTTCTGCGGAGTTTCCCCAAAATATAACCCCATAACTTAAATGAGGATAAATGTAGCCATGATAAGCGTTTATCGCAATTTTTTTAGATGACACGTTTGTTAATATGTACAATGAGTGAATATATTTATTGTTTCTACTGTTTATTTTACTAATTTGAGCTTTCCAGTTTAAATTTTCATCTATTGTCACACCAAGGAAATTTGTTTTATTTACTATCTCTACCTCTGTGCTTCTATTTATTTTATTTTACTGTAACGGTTTTCTTTTGTGATTCCTAAATTCTATTAATTTAGTTTTATGAATATTTACTGTTAACTTTAAGTGTTCTAGCCAACTTGTAAACTTTTCTAGCGTATCTGTTATTTTTTTCTCAAAAAGCTCATCACTGTCATTTTCTTTTGGTATATATATAGTTGCATCGTCAGCAAACATAACACATAGATAGCTCATCAGTAATAAGAGGAAGCTCATTGATGTATATGAGAAATGATAAAGGGCCGAGAATGCTTCCTTGTGGAATACCAAGCACAATATTTTTAAATATGGAATAGACATTTTCAACTGTTTTAGTATTTTTATTGTAGGTTTCTATCATAGTTGCCTGCGTTCTATTTTGTAAATACGATTTTAGTAGTTTAAGTGCAAGCCCCCGTATTCCAACACGTTCTAGCTTTGCTAGCAGTATAGGGTATACAACGCAATCAAACGCTTTAGACATGTCTAACATCAAAGCCACGCCTGTCTTTTTTTTATTTATTTGCTCCCACACTCGAATCAACATTTTAAATATTGCTTTTGTTGTATTTTTTCCTTTTAAAAATCCAAACTGATTATTGCTTATAATGTTGTGCAAGTCAAGGAATGAAATTAGCCTGTTGTATATTACTTTTTCTAAAATTTTTGAGAAACTTGGTAGGATTGCTATCGGACGGTAATTATTTAAATCGTCTTTGTGGCCTTTTTTATGTATGGGTTTAATTATTGCTTTCTTTAGATCGTCCGGGAAATAACCAGTTGATAGAGATAGATTTATTATATGAACAAGTGGGTCAGCTTTAACATTTATGCTTTCTTTGATGACTTGCATTGATATTTTATCGTGACCTGATGTTTCTTATTTTTTAGGCCTTTTACAATCTTTATTACTTCTTCTCTGTCAACAGGTGCAACAAAAAGTGAATTGCAATTTGGGTTTGTGAGATGATTTATGGTTGAATGTATATTTGTAGTTGATTTTTTTTGACTAGCATCAATAAAATGACTATTGAAGGCTTCGGTAATAATCGAAGGATTTACAATATCTTGATTATTGATTTTTAGTGTTTGTATATCAGTACGTATGTTATTTGTGCATGTAGTATTTTGTTTTATTACGCCCCAAATAGCCTTCGTTTTATTCGTTCTTTTATTAATATATCGTATATTCGAAGCTTTCTTTGAATGCTTGATTACTTTTTTAAATGTCTTACAATATTTATTATATTTATCCAAGTTTTTTTGGCATTTATCTTTTTGAATTTCATGATAAATGCGCCTTTTATTTTTACTGGATAATTTTATGCCTTTTGTCTTCCAATTTGTTTTTTTTAGATGGAACATTTATATTTTCTTTATCGGAAAGCATAAATCATGTATTAGAGAAAATATTTCGATAAACGTTTTGTACGCTTGGTTTGACTCGTTTTGTTTGTACACTTCACTAAAATTTACTTGACCTATGTATTTTAGAAAAACTTCCATGTACTCATTTATGTATCGTTTTCCCACGTACCAAAATTTCTCTTTGAAGCTTAGACTGGTTGGTATTTCTATTTGTTGAGCTGTATGATCAGACCCCACAATTAGCCCTAAATCTAAGACTTTAGATTTATATTTTTTTGTGTTAGTTAGGATATTGTCTATGTAAGTCTGGGAATGAGATGTTGATCTGGTAGCTTCAGAAATTGATGCCTGTAAGTTAAAAGCAGCTAGTGTGTCCTAAATGTTTTGGTACGGTTGTCGTTTGTAAGCAAATTTATGATAAAATCACCAAGAATAAATACCTTTTTTTTGTTGTATCTGGATCTAATAGATATCTTGTGTAAAAGAGTTTCTAGGCATTCAATGAAAAGATTAAAGTTACCTTTTGGCGTTCTATACAAACAGATTTCAGATTATAAACATCATAAAAATAGATCCGACCTCGACGAGCGCTCACGCGGTACTGAATCCATTCGGTCAATACATGGCGTTTTGCAGTATTTTCGGCGGTTATAGATGGCTTTTTTAAAGTTTTTTAAGATGTTATTTTAAAAATAGTACAATTTTCTAATTATATATAAATTAAACTTTATTTTGGTATAAAATTTGCATCAAAATAATAATGTGAAAAAGAGATTTTCGCAGCTGTATCGGAGCGTTTTTAGCAGTTTTGTGCTGCTGAATTAGTTTTTTATGTAAAAACACAAACATGTTGTGGTGATATGCAACCTACTTTAGAAACCATAGCTTGTTACATCGCTTATGCCAGATCTGTAACTAGCTGTCATTACTTAATATTCATATTCTTGTACGCCGTATTTTTTGTCGATTAAAGCCATAATTATTCAGAAATGGTTTAGAATTCTACAATTTAATCGACAAAATTTAAAAATGGATAAATATCTAAGACCAGAAAGATTCGAAGCCGATCCCTCAGCAAGTTCGGACCAATCGAATCTATGGATTCATTGGAAGGCAACTTTTAATAATTTCATTCAAGCTATACAAGACAAAGAAAAGATAAGTAATGACTGCAAATATCAATTATTAGTCAATTACTTATCCCCGATCATCTACTCGCACATCAAACATACAAAAGATTATGACGCAGCTATACTAAAATTAGACGCATTATTTTTGAAACCAGTAAACGAGATATACGCCCGTTACCGATTAGCCAAAAGTCAACAAAATCCTGGAGAATCTATTGATCAATACATACAAAAGTTAAAACTCTTATCGAAGAACTGCGACTTTAAATCGGTAAACGCTGAACAAAATGAAAGTGAGTACATTCGAGACGCCTTCATCTCAGGGCTATCGTCATCAGCAGTACGTCAGCGACTCCTAGAAAACAGTACTCTTACTCTTGATGAAGCTTATAAGCAAGCACGAGCTCTAGAAATGGCGCAAATTAATAATGAAAATTACCGACGAGAACCAACGCCTATAATGAATTGCGCTACGAATTCTAATAAAAAACAAGAAACATGCTATTTCTGTGGAAATCGTCGCCACCCTCGGAGCGAATGTCCTGCTTCCAATACTATATGCACGAAATGTGGAAAGAAGGGGCACTTCTCGAAAGTGTGCCTTAGTCGAAATCCTCAAGTAGCAGCAAGTGAGGCTCCAGAAGAAAACGCTACTCATGCAATGTCTACTTCATCATATCTTTCCTGCATATTGTCAGCAACAGATCTTAACAAAGCGACACTACCAGTTATCATAAACGGCAAAACTACAGCGAAGGCACTTATCGACACTGGTAGCACAGCAAGTTTTATCGATCGACGTCTTGTTAACTTATGCAATTTGAATGTCTATCCCTGCAAGCAGAGGATTACAATGGCAACAACAAATCTATGTACGCAAGTGATTGGATCATGCAAACTGACACTAAATATACAAAATCAAAATATTGATGTTACTCTCATGATTATGGATGGACTTTGCTCAGATATTATACTTGGACATGATGTTTTGCAGAATCATAAGGCTTTAGAAATGGAATTCGGTGGTTCTAAACCAACACTCAAACTATGCGCTATATCCGAAGCAAACATCAAACCAGTCAGCTTGTTTACTAATTTACTACCATTTGCAAAGCCAATTGCTGTGAAGTCCCGAAAATACTCTGATTTAGATACTATATTTATCAAAGCTGAAATACAAAAACTTTTAGATGACAAGATAATCGAACCGAGTATATCACCATGGAGAGCACAAGTTCTTGTGACGTCTAGCGAGCATCACAAGAAGAGGATGGTCATCGATTACTCACAAACAATAAACAGATTCACGGAACTTGATGCTTATCCGTTACCGTCAATAGATGGACTTATCGCGAAGGTAGCTAAACATAAAATTTTTAGCAAAATAGATTTACGCAGTGCTTATCATCAGATACCAATTTTAGAGCACGAAAAACCATATACAGCTTTTGAGGCCTGCGGAAATTTATATCAATTTCGGCGTATACCGTTTGGTGTTACCAATGGAGTGGCTGCTTTCCAACGAGCTATCAATACTATCATAGAAAAAGAACATCTGCAAGGAGTATACGCTTACTTAGATGATATAACAATATGTGGTCAAGATCAAGCTGAGCATGATGAGAGATTACATTCTTTTCAAGAGATTGCAACTCGCTACAATCTGACTTTGAACATTCAGAAAAGCGAATTTTCCAAAACGAATATAAACTTACTAGGCTACAACATATGCAATAACGTTGTTAGGCCGGATCCTGAACGCTTGCGCCCTCTACTGGACATGCCGGTACCAGATAATCTATCCTCACTCAGAAGGACTATGGGCGTTTTTGCACATTATTCAAAATGGATCCCAAAATTCTCAGACAAGATAAAGTTTCTTGCAAAATCGGAGAAA
This sequence comes from Hypomecis atomaria, assembly GCA_964007245.1. Lineage (NCBI taxonomy): Eukaryota > Metazoa > Arthropoda > Insecta > Lepidoptera > Geometridae > Hypomecis > Hypomecis atomaria. The sequence continues at coordinate 3,506,597 of OZ023281.1, forward strand.
TTCCCGCTATCTACTGAAGCAGTACAAGCGTTTCAATCTTTAAAAACCGAAATAGCTAAATCAGCAATCAACGTTATTGACCCAAACATTCAACTAACCGTAGAAACCGATGCATCTGATCACGCTATTGCAGCTACTCTTACCCAAGAAAGCAGACCAGTAGCATTTTTCTCGAGAACTTTGAGCACTGCTGAACGCAATCACTCAGCAATAGAAAAAGAAGCTGCAGCTATCGTGGAAAGCATAAGGAAGTGGAGACAATTTCTTATGGGCAAAACATTTCGACTTATTACTGATCAGAAGTCAGTGGCGTTTATGTTTGATCAAAAACATAGTTCCAAAATAAAAAATGATAAAATTCAACGATGGCGCTTAGAATTATCAAGTTATAATTTCGATATCATATATCGTCCAGGCAAAGATAACATAGTAGCTGATGCCCTTTCTAGAGCGCATGTAACGGCAACAACACAAACAATAAACGACAAAATTTTTCAACTGCATAAAAATCTATGCCACCCCGGTATAACACGCATGGTTCACTGGGTTCGAGCGAAAAATTTGCCATATTCAGTCGAAGACGTCAGGCGAATCACAGGGTCATGCAAGGTCTGCGCTGAAATAAAACCTAGATTTATTAGAACGAAGGGTACTTTAATAAAGGCAACTGCTCCATTTGAAAGAATATCAATTGACTTCAAGGGACCACTACCATGTGATACTGGCAATCGCTACATGCTCACTATCATAGACGAATACTCCAGATTTCCTTTCGCGTTTCCCTGCTCGGACATAAGTTCAGAAACTGTTAAAAAGAAGTTGACAGAGTTATTCTCAGTATTTGGTATACCGAGCTATGTACATTCAGACAGAGGAACTGCATTTGTATCTGCTGACCTCAAAGATTTTCTGCATGGAATGGGTGTAGCTACAAGCTATACCACACCATATAATCCTCAAGGCAATGGCCAAACTGAGAGGTACAACGGTATTATTTGGAAGACAGTGCAGCTTTCGTTAAAAACATTAGATCTGCCAATCAGTCGCTGGGAAACTGTTCTCGCACAGTCACTGCATTCTATAAGATCGTTATTGTGCACAGCCACCGGTTGCACTCCTCATGAGCGAATGTTTACTCATCCGCGCAGATCCGCGAACGGAGAGTCAATGCCGACGTGGCTCACGCAGGCGGAAAGAGCACTTTTGAAGAACAACGTAAAGAGAAGTAAATATGATCCAATTGTAGAGGAAGTCGAACTAGTCGAGACAAATCCCATGCACTCGCATGTGAGATTACAAAATGGCCGAGAGCTTGTTGTCTCCAATCGGCATTTAGCACCCACTGGGTATGAGCAATCGGATACGGAGGATCCAGATTTCGAAGACTTGGGAGATGATGAGCAATATGCTACCCCAGAACAATCTCCAGAAACATCTCATCGATCATCAAGAGTGCGGCGCCCTCCTGCATATCTCCAGGACTACGATACATCTTAACCAGGGGAGAATGTGGTGATATGCAACCTACTTTAGAAACCATAGCTTGTTACATCGCTTATGCCAGATCTGTAACTAGCTGTCATTACTTAATATTCATATTCTTGTACGCCGTATTTTTTGTCGATTAAAGCCATAATTATTCAGAAATGGTTTAGAATTCTACAAGTAAGAATATTGCACATAAATATTTTTCTGATTTTATATACTTAGCTATATAACTACACTTCAATAAATAGGCTCATAAACTACCCTTTTTTCGAAAGACTGGCTTTGAAATTTTGATATTAATATGAAAAAATAAAACAACATCTAAAATTAAAAAATGCTACCGTCAATAATAATATTTGTTTTCAATTTTTCAACAAGTTAAAGTAGTTGTTCGTTTTTAGTTTCTCAGAAAAATAACGCCGAAATTGATCAAAATCGTGGTTTCGCTGTGATATAGGCCTTAATGCCCGCACGCCATGTCTTACATTAATGATCCGTCCACGGCACGGACGGGGCACGCTACGTGCCCGGTCCGGTCTAATATAAATTATTCCTTTCACAGTTTGTGCAGTGCACTTGACTTTGTTTTATCCTTTATTTATCACAGATCTTGATTTAACATGTGATTCGTTGAACACTAGGCCGTAGCGGGGCGGCGGCGCCCGCTTTGACGGCTGTGTGCGGGGAGCTCATTTTTTTTATGACTGTTTGTGGGAAATTAAAAGCGAAAGTGCTGGTAGCCCAGACCATTGTTCCCCGACCCCCGACCGCACCAGGGCGCCGCGGAGCCGCCAATGCCGCCATTTTGTTTTCCTAAATGCATAAGTGAAAACTAAAAGTTACGGTGAACTTAATCCAAGTTTTTGTGAAAAACTACATGATAATCAATCGTTAAACGTTTCACAAAGTGATTTATAGCACGAAGATAAAGAAAATATAAACCATGGGTCGTGGCAGGTGAGTTATGTGGGCGATGTGTTTATTTCATTCTTTCTTGGCTTCCACGCTCTCATGGTATTATTTGCATGTGCGTAGTTACATTATTAAGCTGTATGAATTGTATAGGGATCGCAGTCGAGACAGGCGTCGCAGTCGCAGTCGTAGCAGAAGTAGAAGCCGTAGCCGGAGCCCGCGCTATGGGCTCGGAGGCGGGGGAGGGAGTTATGGCGGAGGAGGAGGAGGAGGAGGAGCATACGGGGGCGGCCGTAGGAACAACCCCGGTGCTCATCTTCGCAAACCAAAATGGGATTTAAGTCGACTAAAACCATTCAAGAAAGATTTTTACATACCACACGCTGCTGTCGAGGGTAGATCCGATTCTGAAGTAGAGTCATGGAGAAGTGAAAATGAGATTACTCTAAAAGGACGCAACATTCCAAAGCCAACCTTGTCTTTTGATGAAGCTGGCTTTCCAGACTATGTAATGGATGAAATTGAAAAGATGGGATTTTCCAAGCCTACACCGATTCAAGCACAAGGGTGGCCTATTGCTCTCAGCGGGCATGATATGGTAGGGATTGCATCTACCGGTTCTGGCAAAACTCTTTCATATATTCTACCAGCCATTGTACACATCAACAATCAGCCAAAATCAAGTCGAGGTGACGGGCCCATTGCCCTTGTCTTGGCCCCTACCAGAGAATTAGCTCAACAGATTCAAGAAGTTTGTGATAAATTCGCGAACACTTCTAAAATTCACAATACATGTTTATTTGGTGGAGCACCTAAAGGACCACAAGCGAGAGATTTAGATGCTGGAGTTGAGATCGTCATTGCTACTCCGGGAAGGCTTTTAGATTTCTTAGAGAGTGGTCGGACAAACCTCAAAAGAACTACATATTTGGTGCTAGATGAAGCTGACAGAATGTTGGACATGGGTTTTGAACCTCAGATTAGAAAAATAATTGAACAAATCAGACCTGACCGACAGACGCTTATGTGGTCTGCAACATGGCCCAGAGAGGTACAGTCTTTGGCATCTGAATTTTTAAAAGACTATCAACAAATCAATGTTGGATCGTTGTCATTGGCTGCCAATCATAATATTCTACAAATTATTGATGTCTGTACTGAATATGAGAAAGAAACCAAGCTCAGCACACTTCTGAAAGAAATCATGGCTGAGAAAGAAAATAAAACAATTATATTTATAGAGACAAAGAAGAGGGTGGATGATATAACGAGAAAAATGAAAAGAGATGGGTAAGTTAGAATAATATTTACATCTACTTTTCAGATCTGCCTAATTGTATAGGCTGAATCAAACTTCTTCAGCGTTTATGAAGTTCAGTGTGGTTCCATATAAATTTTATAGAGTGGCCGCATGTCAACCTCAAAAAAGCCATATTTTAGTGAAAATGTATGGGAAAATTTGACAAAAAGGCCTATAAAAAAAAAGTGCAAGTGGAGTCCCTCCGTGCGGAAGAAGTAAATCTTTGAACCAAGAAGTTAGATTCACTCTATAGTAGTTATTGCAGTATTCCTTTAGTTTCAGTGTTAAAATTTGATCATAACAAAATATGAAGACAATATAATAGGCAATTTGTTATTTCTTTGAAGCCATAAAAAAAAAAATATTATTTCAGATGGCCAGCAGTATGCATTCATGGAGATAAGTCACAAAATGAACGTGACTGGGTTTTACAAGGTAAGGCAACATTCAGAAACATGCTCATTTGAGGCACGAGAATATTTATATGATTTTGTTTCTTTTTGTTTATTGCATTTTATAAATCCAACCAATACAATTTAATAAATGTCAGTTTGTAAATGAATGTTCATCAGAGTTGAATGAATATAATGGCGAATGTCTATGCGCATGTCGTTATTGGGATTCGTAATGCGTTCCGCGGAGAAGCGGTATCGGACTGCAGAGGCTCGCTAGTCGCGTGTGCGCGGCGGCGCCGACGGTGCGGCTCGGGACTGACCGGTGTCTGCCTGTGCAGGCGCGGCGCGAGCGGCTCGAGCGGCGGCGGGGCCGCGGCCTCACTGTCGGGGCTAAGCCCCATGCACCCGACTCGCTCGGGCGGCTAGTCTGAGCCGCTTCCCGCGGCGGCGGCGAGCCGGCCCCGGCCCACGCGCCTCGCGGCCGCGGCGCGGCCCCGCGCTGGCGCCCGGTGCCCGGTGCCGACTCGACCGGCCTCCTCTCACTCTCGATTATCTTTTATGTGCGCTAAGCATCATGTTAACCAGATGATGGAACCTTATTATCGCATAGTAAGTTTGTACAAGATTACCCATTAGTACCAGGAATCGGTTTCCGCTGATTTTTCATGATGTCTACCATGAAATTTATCGACAACTCTCATTATAAGTTATTGTGCTATCTTTTTCAAGTAAGTATTCTATATTAAACTGCTAACTTTTATCTGAGCTGGTTAATTTATGTACGGTTCTCAATGTTCAGCAAGCCTGTTGTTGCCTCTTACATTTATTTAATGAGAAAAAATGCAGTACAATAGTAACTTTTGCTTCAACAAGAAACTACCCTTATATGGAACAACTAGTAATTGTGGAAATTAATCTATTTATTGAAAAACATACTTATTTTAAAGGGTTGTCCATTTGTTTGTTCTGTCATAAAAATCTTAACCTGTATTATAAATAAATCACATGAAAGAAATTATAGCACTAAGTCTCAGTTATGGCAATAATTAGATTTTGTTGAATGTGAACATGCAAATTGAGAATAAAAATATTTTCACAGACATTTGCTATATTATGGAAAAATTCTAGCTTTGGAACAAAACACAAGAGCATAGCTAACCACAATTACACTAAATTTGTCAAATGTTTTGTTTCCCATCATTCCAAAGGGATAAGTCCAAGGACCTTCATGTACTCGTATACTGAGCGCCACAAAAAAATCGACGGATGAGAAGTTAGCCGCAGATAAAACTTCGCCGTGATTCGCTAATTATTGTGCATGTGTGCACAATGCGTAGGGAGCGCGCGGGAGGCAAGTGGTTGGCGGGCGGGTGTGCCCCGGCGTCTCGTCTCTGGCTCCCGCGTATACCTATATTTCGGCTTTTGCGCAGCATTCTGCACATAACTTCCTATCCGCCGATTTGTATGGCGCTTAGTATAATTTCAGTGATATATTTATGGCCTCTTTGGAACAACCATTTATAAGGTATTTCTCTAAACAATTTCTTCTACTTTATGTCACTGTACTCATCATTTTGATGTATATTTATTATTATAGGCTGGAATTGCAAAAAAATATCAGTTGTCCCATACTAAAAGTTTTGATGTTAACATAACTTGAACATTGATAGACAACAAATGGAACAAATGATTTTTTTCACAACTTCAGTAATGGCTCTATGGTAAAAAATGGCACTATAGTGAATTAGTGACCATAAGTACAATTATTCTGCCCTAAAATATGTCCATTGTCTAGAGAAATACTCATTAGAGGGGAAGGTTCTGCATAGCTGTACTTGCAGGAACTAATACATATTTGTTATTACCCGAATGTCAAGGAAGGGTATTGTTGTGTATTAGTGGTGATCATATATTCATAGAACATTATTGTGTGTGAAGCCTAACATAACCATGAATTTTGTTTTTTTTTTTATCATGCTGATACTAATAAGGTTGCTGATGTTCACTTATTCATTTGAAACTACAAAATTATACCCATATGTTGATTTTAACATGTTTTAATAATTTACAGATTTTCGTAGTGGGAAAGCCCCCATACTTGTAGCTACAGATGTTGCCGCTAGAGGTTTAGGTATGTATATTTTTAAATTTATGTTTAATAATTATTATAATAAATTATGCAGTGAACAAGGCAGTTTATATAATGTTATTATTCTTTCTTGCAGATGTGGATGATGTCAAATTCGTCATTAATTTTGATTATCCTAGTAATTCTGAAGATTACGTCCATCGTATTGGAAGAACCGGACGAACCAACAAAACTGGAACAGCATACACCTTTTTCACTCCGTCGAACGCCGCTAAGGCCTCCGACCTCATTTCGGTACTCAAAGAAGCCAAGCAAGTCGTTAATCCTAAGTTACAAGAGCTAGCCGAGCGCGGAAGCGGGGGTGGACGACGTGCGTACTTTTTTTTATTCATTTTGATCAATATGAAATACTCGTGATTTTTATTATTTCGATTATTAAATGTGTTTGTTGTGTCAGGTCGCGGACGCGGAGGCAGATACCGTCGCGGCGGGCGGCGCTCCCGCAGCCGGTCCCGGTCGCGCGACCGCCGCCGTCGCTCGCGCACGCGCTCCCGGTCGCGCGACCGGCGCCGCCGCCGCCACAGCTCGTCCAGTCGCTCGCGCAGCAAGTCGACGCGCTCGTCTCGGAGTCGCTCGCGTTCTCGGTCCCGCTCCCGAAGCCGATCACGCTCAGGCAAGTCTAGCCTTCTGAAGAACCCTCAAGAATCTGCGCCACAGCCGGCGTCGCAGCCGTTGCTGCCGACGCCCAAACCGCTCCTGCCGACCCCGATAGGACCCCAACTTCCCACCCCGAACGATAATAAACAGAATAACAGAGGCGCCGCTTCTCCGCCGCGCAACTCTTCCGTCCCGCCCAAACCCGATGACAATCGTCATAATGTAGACAACATGAACCAAACTAATATGCAACAGGTTCATACCAATCAAATCCCGCCTTTGATGGCCATCAATCCGCAAATGAACATGTGCGTGCCTCCTCCCATGAACGGTCAAGGGTTCGTGTTGCCCTCCTTCTTCCCGGCGGAGCAGTACGGCATGATGATGCAGCCGTACGGCGCGGCCATGGTCGCGGCCGGCGGCTGGCCCAACCCCCCTCCGCCACCGCCCCCTCCCCCTCCCTCCGACTCCGGTGGTACTTACGGGCGAGGCTCGGGAGAAAGCGGCCTCGAGTCAGATTCCAGAAAGCGCGGCGGGCGCGCCGGTGGGCTCGGCGCTCCCGACGCGCCGGGTTCCGGTCACGCCGGCGGCGGCCTCGGCTCGGGTGGCGGCCTGGGCTACGGCGACCAGCGGCCCGCGCCGGCCGGAGGGCTCGGCTCCGGCGGCCTGGACTCGGGCGGCCCGGCCGGCTCGCGCGCCCGCGGCCGCGATAGGCGTCGCCGCGGGAGGCGCGACCAGGACGGCCCGGACTCGGACGAGCCGGCCGGCGGCCTCGGGCTCGGAGGCTCGGCCGGCGCCGGCCCGGGCCTGCTGCCGACCTACGGAAGCGCCTCTGGCGGCCTCGGCGTACCCCACGGGAGCCTGTTGCCGCGCTTACTGCCCCAGACCACCATTGACACGTTCGGCCCGCAGGGAGCCAATTTCACCGCATTCGGCTCGTATTCGAGTAATAAACGGATCAATCAGCAAGAGAGCATGAACGACGACTACGGTAGTGCGAGCCAGAGCATGGTGAATTATTACGGGCAGCAGGGCATGGGGCCGGGCCGGCCGCAGGACGCGGCGCCGGGCGGCCTGGCCGCGCAGGCGAACGGCTCCGTGGGGTACAGTAACGGCCGCCAGAGGAATCGCCGGCGGTGAGCGCGACGAGGTTTGTTAAGTACTACTTAAAACAACTCTCACACCTTATGATCCCATGTCGCGTATCACACTTATTCTAGAAGTCTATCGATGTCGCATCACAGTCGGACTTGTATCTGTGACTTTGTATATTTCATTGACAGCTGCAGCTCCACAATGGCTTTGTATGAATTAACAATATATACCATTGTTAATCCACACAGAGCCGTTGTGGAGCCAAAGCCTTTCATTTCATCATTTCACTTATGTTCTTAATAATTTAGTGGATAATGAAGTGAATGTTAATTAATGTTTTTCTTCCTTACAGAAAATGGATACAATGGAGATTCGCGTCGTCGCAGAAGGCGTTGATTGTAGGAAACAAACTGTGGTACAGAGAATCTTTACATTATGCTATAGATAGATTTCCATCTAACACTTATACATTAAATTCGCTAGTTTTAGTAAACAAAAACTGAAATGTTTTTCATTAATCATATATTGGTTGTAATAATGCATACACTACTGTCCAGTAGAAAACTATTTCTCAAGTGGTAACTACATATTTAATGACAGCCCATTGACTATAACTTATAATTATTGTATTGTAACTAGCAGGTATCTACTTATCATTAAGTTTTCTATGTTGTACATAGCTACATCAGTCTCGATTTATATTGTTATACAATGAAGTATAATGGATTAAAAAGAAACGGTTTAAAAGACGTCACTCGTGTATTTGTCGCTTTGTATTATAAAAAGCAGCATTTAAATGTAACTTTTATTACTCTGTGGTTATTGGAACAAAATTGTGTATCTGTATGGTGTGCAATAATAGAAGATTATCCACTAAGAGAACGAAGTCGTGTCTTGAGTCACGGGCGACATTTTGAACCCCGAGCGTAGCGATGGATTATACATATATTCGTACCTAGTTAATCCCGAGCGAAGCGAGGGAAAATTATTTAGAGTGCTGAGTGAAGCCAGGGTTTCTAGAGGAGCATACTCTACTTTTCAAACATCTTGCGAGAAAATAAAAAAAATCGCTCAGGAATAATTTGAGTCCTGAGCGAAGCGAAGGTTTAATTTCGCCCAAGATGAAGACAGGCTTAGTTCTAGAGGTGCATACTCTACTTTTCATACCTCCTGCGAGAAAATTAAATAAACAGGAATAATTTGAATAATGCTATACTCTGTTTTAAACTAAGCATACTCACTAGGCAACTCAGTATTGTTAACAATAAAATAAAAAAATTAGAACATACAAATTTTCACGAAAAAGCAAACCAAATCCGAAATGAAAAATAGAGAATGTCATTAGAGATCTTCTACGATAACATGACCCGCCCCTCCAAAATTAAAAAATATTTGAATGTTGTTTGTAGTTTGCCATGTTATCGTAGAAGACCTACGTGAAAATCATGGCCACTTCGATTATTATTGCCCTGCCATAGGCCTCGAAATTGTGTTAAGATAATAATGACCAGTTTAATGTTGAGATTACTTATATGACATTTAACATTTTCGAGCAGATGGTATGAAAAATGTAATGACTACATACTTGAGTATAGAAATGGCTTCATATATGAATGTTTTGGTTTGACTGTATTATTTGAATGTTCTCTAGTTATGATCGCAATAAATAAGATTTTTTAAGATCAATTTGTTTAATTTTTCTTAGAACCTGTACCTAATATTGTCTGAGATGGCTTAATAAAAACATATTTTTACCCAACTCATGGAGTAGTTGCTTTGTTTTAGGAAATATGTGCCGAACCAAAAAAATAAGGATGTTGATAGTAGGCTAACTAGATTATTGTTTTTTTTTTATGGGACAGTAACTTGGTCATTTGCAAGACAAATACAAGTGGCGTGTGGCGGTGGCGCGGCACCCCTTCTATGATATTTCATACATAATGTATAGAAGTGGCGTAGCGCCGCACAAATAGAGAAGGCGCGGCGCGGGCGCCGCTTCCTCGCCCTCAGCGCACCCGCAGTTACTAGTTCGGCCGTTCAGGGAATGCGTTCCTGACACGTCATCTTGAAAAAATGTTTTTGGCCGATATCTCGGAAACTGTACATAAAGGCAAAAAAACATTAAGATCTGTATTGTAGAAAATAAAATTTCGCATCTTTTGTTTCCAGTTAACTTTTTTGTAAAACTTACCGTTTACGATTTATGGCCCATTTGATGAAGAAATTTTATTTTCTACAATAATGATCTTCAATACTTGTCTATGGGGGCAGAATCTGGGCGCATCTTTACAACTTTGATGCTCTCATATATAATGAATAAATAAACCGACTTGTGCTTACATTTTGATCTCACTACTTTTTACTGAAGAATTGTTGCTCGACTTGTTGTTCTTTTTACATGCCATTTTTTGTTGGGATATGCATTTTCCGAAATGTAGACATAATTGTATCAAAACATTATTGTGGTGATATCTTATAAACGATCTGGATAGGTAGGGTATTAAATCTTCCATTTGAATGAAAAATCTATGTTCCTGTCCTGCATGCCTCAAACGGATCCCCTGTGTTCGCCCGCGCCTCGCCATTCCGACACCGCTTCGCGCACTTCTTTCGCGCTGCTCCGGCGCCTCGCCCGCGCCTCGTTTCTGCCACACGCCATATTTGTCCCGCGCCTTATTCTTCGAGTTGGAAAGTAGATGGTGTAGCTTATTGATACATAATGGATAGATATATACATATAATCTATGGGCTAGACTCAAATTAGCTTTAAGTATTACTACTCATTGGCTAGACTAGAGATAGCTATAGATTATATCTGTATTATAACGTATCTGTGTCTGTAACCTATAGTTCTTAGTTTTATAATTATTTTTTTTTTTTATCCTTTGTAAGTTTTTATAAATGTTTGTGTTTCCTATGGGACTGGCATAACCGCAAGGGTTCAAAATCCCCAAATAAAAATTTGAATAAGTACAAAAAATAGCACTTATTTATAAAAATAATTCTAGATATAAAAATATTTTTTTTTTAGTTAAAGGCTTATTTGAATAGTTGTCATAGTTACCACTACTATATTACATTCTCTTTGGTTACCACCAGTTATCACAATATAATTATAAATATATATATATATATAATCTCTATGGTTTGTTTTCCGTGTCAATCGGTGAGCTATATTCTGTAGTGAAGTGTCATAATGCCAAATTAAATCAAATATCCGATTTGTAACCGATCTAAACTTTCTGTGCTAAAATTACTGTACTATTAAAACCTGTTGAAAAATGAGCTTCTGTGTAGATCTGGTATCAGAAGACTCTTTTTATGAAAATATTACTTTGGGTGTCACCAAACTTCTAGGTTTGTAATACATATATACTGTACATTTAATTTCTTAGATATTAAAGATTTTACATTAATGTTTAGGGTTCTGTACCCAAAGGGTAAAAACGGGACCCTATTACTAAGACTCCGCTGTCTGTCTGTCACCAGGCTGTATCTCATAAACCGTTATAGCTAGAAAGCTGAAATTATTACAGATGATGTTTTCGGTTGCCGCTATAACAACAAATACTAAAAACAAAATGAAATAAATATTTAAGGGGGGCTCCCAATTCAATAATACATAGTTAAATTAAAATAAATATTTAATGGCTCTCCTACAGTACGGAACCCTGAGTGCGCGAGTCCGACTCGTACTTGGCCGATAATTACTCCTTAGAGTCATCTTGCTCCTAGGTTTTTGTGGAGAGCAATAATAGGCCTTGTAATTGTAAGGTCTGAGGGTGATAGATTGAATAGAAGTCCAATGTGGTCAAACATAAATCTACCCAAGGTCTTACGTAAATAATAAGAGCGCCAGTGATCATTATGCAAACTTATTTAAGTGTTAAAATAAGTACATACCTACTCGTATCAAAAATTATAAGAAATGCAATAAAATATATCTAAGATCTTATTCCACTAAGATATACATATAAATTAACTAGCTGACCCGGCGAACTTCGTTTCACGCAATTGGTCGCACCAACTCGGAATCCTTTGGCTCATGCACAACAACTTTGCCAAAGATCATCACATGATCAAATCGATACCCTAATTTGCAAACCTACTAACTCCTGTGGAGCAAATTTTACAGGAGAGACTTAAAACGTCATAATAAATTTTATTTAACGCAATAAAGAAAAAACAAAAATCCCTTTGGAAATTACGCTTTTTATTTATCTAAAAACACTTAAAAATCTGGTTTTTTTCATAAGCATTAGGTTTTATAGTTAAAAAAAGGAGTTGTTAGATTTGGTTTATAGTACGGCTCCTTGTCCTAACAAAAATCAGTTTTATGGTCCCATCGTGAAGAAAACATGAAACTTGGCATGAATGTAGTTGTCATATATGTGCTTCAATATAGATATGGAAGCATGTCGAAAAATTGTTTTTTCCCCCCTTTCCCCCCCTTCGTATGTGCTAAATCGTGGTTTTTCTTATTTTCTATGAAAACGGGTACAGCTATCATAAAACTGTCAAAGAACAATTTGTTCTTTATTAAATTCTCTACAATATTGTCTTTGGACGTATGTTCATAGAACTTATAGTTTACAAAATAATGTACATGTAACTTTGAAGTTTTATTAAAAATATAGCTGCGCGCTACCGCGTGATAGGTATCAGCAGAGCTATGGCGACAATAGGGGCGCGGGGCGGAGGAGCGGGGTGTAGCCTTGCCTGCCCGACCCAACGACAAGCGACGAGTCGAGTTGATGTCGTTTTTGATGCATATCATGAAGACAGTCTCAAGAATCATACAAGGGAGAAGAGGGGCACAGGATTTCGTCAAAAAGTTACACCAGCAGGTAAACTTCCAAAAAACTGGCAACAATTTCTGCGTTCGTCACAGAACAAAGTAGAGCTTTTCAATTTCCTGGCTGATGGTCTCCAGGAGGTCCAACATGCAAAAACGATTGTTGCAACCAAAGGGGAACAAGTTTTGTGTAACGATGCCACCGTAGATTTGTCCTCCCTTAAGTCAAAACAAGAAGAAGCTGATACCAGACTCTTCCTTCATGTTTCGCACGCCGTGCAGCTTGGCCACACAGAAATATTGATTAGAACGGTTGACACAGATGTGGTTGTTGTAGCTATTGCCTTATACAGCGGCCTAAAAGAAATGGGTTTGAACAAATGTTGGATATCATTCGGAACAGGGAAAGCTTTACGTAGTATTGCTATTCACCAACTTGTGAATAAACTCGGCCCAGACAAATGCAGTGGCATGTTATTCTTTCACGCATTTACAGGGTGTGATACAGTATCTGGATTTTGTGGAAAGGGAAAAAAATCCTTTTGGAAAACTTGGAATTCCTTCCCTGAAGTTACCAAAGTATTTGAAACCATGTCACGACCTCAAAATGAAATTGAAAGCCATCAATTGGATGCTTTGGCAAGATATGTCATTCTGACTTACGACAAAACTAGCGATGTAGAAGACATTAACCAAGCTAGAAAAGAGTTGTTCATCAAGGGACGGGCAATGGACAGGCTGCCACCAACACTTGGTGCTCTTGAACAGCATACAAAACGAGCTTATTTAAAAGCAGGATTGATCTGGGGTCAAAGTCTGATACCAAATCCTGAATATCCGAACTTTGAGAACTGGGGCTGGATGAAAGAAGACTGTATTTGGATTCCATGTTGGAGTACAACCAAAGAAACGTCCGCATCTGTAAAGGAATTGACGAAGTGTTCATGCCGCAGCTGCATTAAAGGACGATGCATTTGTAGGAAGTCGAGCCTTCCCTGTACTGGTCTCTGTAAATGTGGGGGAGATTCCTGTGATATGCATTGAAATAAATGATATATGTATATAATTTTCACTGTATTTTACTGTATTTTTAATAAATTTCTTGAAACCCTTGGCTTTAAATCTAAGCAAAACAACATTATCGGAAAGGTGGTATTGTAAAAAGGTAAAAAATGAGTACTTGAGTCAGACGCGGCAAGCTGTAACTCTGGAAGTAATGTCTCTACGACTATGAAATAGGTGTCATTTTTTAGCTCAATGTATAAGGTATTGTTATTACTTCTTAAGTCTATTTTATCACCACTCTTGTCGCTTTCCTATAAAAGGAGCAAGAAAAAAAAAGTTTGCCTGTTTTTACAATTTCATAATACGGTGGTGGCTGTAAACAGAAATATATTAATCTTACCATTATATAATGTAGTATCGTCTTGTAGGTAATTTATCGACGATGATTTGTTCTCTGAAGAGTAAACTCCTCAGTCTTATCGTTTTCGTAGAAAATTCGAAAAACCGGAATCAGGGAGATAAAAAGGGGGGGGGGAGGGGGGTAAACATTATTTCTTGACGTGCTTCCATATCTACATTGAAGCACATATATGACAGCTACATTCATGCCAAGTTTCATGCTTTCTTCAGGATGGGACCGTATTTTAAGTTAAGGACCCGTACTATTAAGCAATAATTGAAACTAAACGTGGAGTTGTTTGTTTTTATCTTAAACTTTAAGCAAAGTACAATAGTAAAAACAAATTGTATTATATAAATGAAAATAATTAATTTTCTTGTGGCAATGCATCGTAATAGGCGTCACTAATCACGGGGCATGGATGACTTAAGTTGGTGTAGATCAGAAAAAAAAAATTCGTGTTTTTCTTCTTTCGTCATAAGTTTTTTAGATCCTCTGCCAACATGGGGACAACTTGGGTTTTTCTTTGATTGAGGAGCCTCCACTCCTCGCCAACTCGCTCTCAGATCAGTAACCTGTATAAAAACCACTTGATTATCTAAGATGGGTTTTAGAAAGCCTCCCTGTAAATAATCACATACCAAACATGTAGAAAAAACATCTAAAGTCATTATAAGAGGAAACAAAGCATGCAAATGGAAAGAAAATAAATTGGACACCTTTGGATCCTCTTGCATTTTTCCTGGGCGAATGGATTTATAAAAAGCCATTTGTTTGAAATCCTTCAAGTAGGGAAAAGTCAAATTTTCACATTGGTATTTTTTGTTGGTATTTGTTGTCTACACTTTGTCTAATGTAGGATGATACTTTTGACTGATGTCACTTCCTTATTGCTACATATTAAGGTTGCGTTTGTTTCCTTATATTTGACTTGACATTGCAATAGCAACTTTATACCCTCTACATAGGTGTCAACTGTTAAAAGTATCAGCCTATATAAGACAGACTGTACTGTACAACTTTTTAATAGGCCACTGCAGGACGTAGGCCTATGATATGTGTGATTACTCCCCACGAAGGGTGGTATTAGACGGACTGTAGGAGTTCCTATTCAACGATTAAAGTGAGCTACATGTTGTTGTGCATGTTTGGTTGGTCGAAACACATAGTTAGAAAAACACTGCACCAAAAATTACACATTTAATTTCCTATCATCGTCATGTAGTAGGTACTAGTAACATTTAAGTCTCTACACACACACACACACACACACACATTTCACATTCATAAAATTGACACTTCTCCACATGATTGTACAATGTACATAGTAAAAATTCAATTATTAGGCCCATAGTATTACAAAAACCTTGCGACAAACATATCAACTCACATATCACTTCCCATGCAAATTTTCCAAAAAAGATGTTAAAATAATGTTACAAGGTTGTTTAAGTCATAAATACACTTACCTTAATATATCTTATACTGTTTTTAAGCTTCAAACGGTTATAATACATACTTTAACTATATTTTTTGAAAATAAATCTTCCGGAGCATGCGTACGCTTCTGTTACGCCATACAAAATGGCGAACAGCGCGGGAGATATTCGATTTTTTTGCCAAAATCGATGCGTCTTGTTTTGCGCGGAGTTGTTTGATTTTCAAATGGCGTTTTACACCAATACAGTTGGGAATCATGGAGTTATTAGTATTTTAAAAAATAGAGCAAAAAATCTAGTTTCTGCCAGTATCAAAATGTCATTTTCGTGAAAAAGTGGAGTTATTAGGTTTGCAAATTAGGGTATCGAAATGCATAGTTTACGATTCTATAAAGGACAAACAGACAGACATTCATTTTTATAAATGTATATATAGACTAGCTGACGTGAACCTCATCTATCCTGTGCGTCTATCACACTAATTTCGATGATGTTTAGCGCCACCAACGACCAGATACGATAACTTTTACATGTAGAAACATTTTGTATGGAAAAATAAAATTGATGTTTTCCGCAATTTTCTTAACTTTTTTCTTTCAGAATTTTTTGACAATAACATATACAACAAAAAAAGAATTAGCGAAATCGGCCCAGCCATTCACGCGTGATGCCATGGCCAAGGGAAATAGGGGTTCATTTTTATCTGTTTAGATTACATAGGGCTGTTATCATCTCTGTACTAGATGAAACTTATAATAAGAATAGAAACTAAAAGCAAAATGAAACAAGTAATTTTATAAATTCTAATTTTATTTAAACATCACAGTGTAAAAAATATTTTTATAGGCACAACAAAAGCGTCTACTGATAGCGTTAAGAACTAGGGACCTATTTAATTAGTATGAATTAGCTTTATGTTTTGGTAAGAATTTAAAGCCATCTGGTACAGGACCTAGCAGCATTTCACTGATTTTGATCCAATCAGCACAATTTCCGGAAGCCATAAGGGTTTCCAAGTCATCTCTACCAAAATATGGGGGGGGTCTTTCATTAATCTTTTGTGGAGGTCTTTCTAAGAGCCCAACAGGAATGTAGCGATATAGGAAGGACAGCCACTCGAGTAAGAACCTGCGGGTGTTTTCAACTCCCTGGGTATCGGAGCCCCAATGTTCCAATCCATAATTTGTGTACTTTTTAATTATCTCAAATCTCTCCTTACTGCTAATATCCCAAAGCCTCTGCTCTTTTATTTCAGTAAACAACCAAGGTTTAATTAATGCTCCTCTTCCTATCATGACTCCCTGAACTGATGGTGCAAGGGTTTTTCTTTCTACATAGTCTTCGTAGCTCAAGATATCTCCGTTGCCAAACACTGGGCAAGGAGCTGCAGCCTTCGCACAAGATTCAATATACTCCCAGTCAGCTGATTTTGTATACCTTCCTTCTTTTGACCTCCCATGTATTGTCACAAGTGATGCTCCCCATTCAGCGACTTTTGGTACAATTGTATGTGTGATTTTCTTGTCTTGATATATACCAGTACGCATCTTTATAGTGAAAGGTATACTCAAAAGTTTAGAAGCACATCTGACTGAAGCTTCTAAAGCAGGCAATCTGTGCATCATTCCACATCCTCCACCTTTTTTATAAATAAGGTCGATAGGACAACCTAAATTTAAGTCTATAAAATCAAGCTCAGTATTTTCTTGAAGTAATTGTGCTACTTTTGATATGACATAAACATTATTGCCACATATCTGTGCTCCAAACAAATCTTCAGACTCGTGTCGTTTAACTAAAGCCCATTCTTGTTTCATGCCTTTAAGCATTGATTCACAAAGTGCCATTTCTCCACAAGTTATGTCAGCTCCATATTCTTTACAAATTCTTCTGAAAGGCAAGTTGCCTACGGTAGTGAGAGGGCTAAGATATAATTTATCTTTCCAATCAATGGTCTTTTTCTCTTTGGGCAAAAGTTTGATAAGGTCTTCATCAGTAACAGCACCGCTATTAGTTATTTTATCCATAATATTTTCAGTGTTATCTGTTTCTTTATTATCAATGGTTTCCCCATTACTACTATCCTTTTTAGGCTTGTTTCTAGTATCTAAGTGTTTTGCGAGTTTTTCTGATAGATTAAAATCATATTTTCTTTTATGCAATTGAGTTTGTACAGATGATTGAAGAGTGTTTCGCGTGTCTTCCTTCCACAACTTGACCTTTTCCTCGTCTATTATATTATAACCTTCTTTAGTGATGTGACTAGAACCAAAACGACAGGAAATCCCCCTTGGGCATCGTCCACGTATTGAGAATACATGACATGTCTCTCCAATGTCTTCTCCTTTCGTGTTTAAGTAATCGAGCGGATTATGGATGTATTTACAGTTTTTATATTCGCACGGTTTAGCTTCCTCAGCTGATGTAATGTTCACAATACTAGGACAAGGCTTATTCTCTTTCGCATCACGGTATGTTTTCGGTCTAGCTTTATTTTGACCACGTTTCTTGTTTTTGATATCATTTTCATCGATTTTCTGCCGCTTGATATCGGCATTTGTCTCGTTATCAGCATTTTCTTCTAGCTTGTGTTTTCCTAGCGCATTGCCATCTTCTTCAGTGTTTATTAACTTAGCTGGTCTTTGCACAACAAACTCTTGTTTTATTTCACACACTCCTGCTGCTACTTTTGCCATTACTTACAAGAAAACTAATTACTGAATCAACAATCAAATTAACTTTTGATAATTTTTAAGCAATTAAGGTTACAAGTTAAAAACTAACCTACAAACACAGTGCTGCCATCTGCACTACCATCTCTGTAAGTCTGTAGCTTAGCTAAAAACTCAGTTTCCGGGGTCAAGAGTCAAGTGTTAAAATTACAATAGTTTTAAAACGTTCAAAAGAAAGACACGGTAGAGTACCAATCCTGTTTAATTATAGTAGCAGAGCTTTTATTATTATATACCGCTTAGAGAAATAGGAAATATAACGGAATTTTCGACTTCGACTGAAAGACTTGGCTTCCATGGTCATGAAAAAAAATCTGGACATTGACATTAACTTGGCTTTCGTGGAGTGCTACCAACATTGAACTGAAAGGAAATAAATAACACAGATTATCTACTCACACGTCCGAGGTACAATTTTGTCCCAAAAAAAAGACGGCTATGAACGTCCGAGGACCAATTTTGTACCATTTTTTCTTCATACAATTACATACCTCGTGATTGAAATAGAGCGTCTTTCCGCCTGATATGAATTCTAGAGTTGTGACGTGAACCATAGAGAAGGAAGGGACATAGCCACAGTTTAAATGTTCCAATTGGAATTTTCTATGGCAGTTCGAAATCACGTACCGACTCGCTTGAGTGTTTTCGTCGCACGGGATCGTTAAAAGTGTTATTATGCAGTAAGTTTTTGTTAAATCAGTATAGTATGTGTTATCCATAGATTCTTCGAGATAGTATCTATCCAGTAATGTATATTTAGTGTAGTTTTATTCGTATTTCTTTAACAAAAGTTCGATCTAAAGTTCGAAACGATCCGTTGAGTGAAGCGTCGTTTCGTCGTTTCATCTCGTTGAGTGATGAAACCTCGGGGAACACGTATTTTGGGATGTAAATTACATTATTTGTTTATTTATTCTATGTAGAATAGATTTCCTGTATATTGTTTTAATATTGATGCAGTGATTCTAAGGATAAAAATACGTATGCATAGTGTTGCCTACTGCGTCGACTCGCGCCCGCATACGATTTACGACCGTCGGATGACGTCGAGAGCTTTTTTGTTTCGTTTAGTAGATACAGTCGGCCAAGGCCAAGCACAAATATTTTGGTCTTGTTTTAATGACCATAAAGTCTAGTTTCTTTTGCTATCGATAAAATTATTGCAGATAGCTTTGTAATTTTGCAAATGAATAATAATATCGACATTCACGGGAAAAATAGGTGCCGATTCATGTTCTCGATTTTTTTTAAGTATTGAGATCTAAACTTGTAGCCTAGACTTTTAGAAAATCATTTTGTTTATACATTAGGCTACGCTACGGTATTTTTTCTAGTAACATAGCTTGTGTATTTATCGCTTGACAAACGTTTATAAATTGCGCGGTGGAATCGTGAATTTTTGCGCGAGCGCTCGGACGTTCAAGGCATTTTGGCACAGATGGCGCGGACGTGTGAGTGGTTATCTCAGAATAAGGAAAAACAGTAGAAGTGACATAAAGTAAAAAAGTTGTGATGCGTAATTCCACAAACATGGCGTCGAAAATCCTTAGAAACTGCTATGTAATCTAGACACAGATGACACTTGAACTGCTGATCAAATGTCAAATTTGATCTTACAAAGATGGTGGACAAACTTCAAACGTCTCCTAGGCAGAGCTTTTATTTTGAACTTTATTGTCATAGCAATAATGCCATGTCATTTCAAACACCGCCCCTGTGGTGGTTATCTTATTAAGTTTCAGACTGGAATCTTTGAACAACCAATAGCGGAATGGTAATTTAGAGTTTGACATTTATTAACCTTTTAAAACATGGCGACCGAAATGGTGACAGTACTTTTTTTGGCTTCATAAATATTTATTAATTACTGTATGCATAATATTCAATCCTCCAATTAAAATATAAATATTATTTTGCCATTTTTAAAACCTATGTACCTATTGGAAGTTAATAAATAAGACTAAATATTGTGCTACTTCATGTTTATTCATCATTCACATCAATTTCTAAGGATATTTTTCGGTTAAGATGTATGAACACCAACGCTTAAAACACAATGAATGTGTGGTTTTGTAACAGTTCAGTAGAGACGATTATCACGAACACTTTACATAACTAACACAATGACTTTATTAAAACATTAAAAAAGATAGCACAAAAATTAAACAATCAAACGAACTTACCTGTGATGTTCGATTGTAATTATGGTGAAGGAGTCCTGTCCGAAGGGATTATACTGGATAGGATGCCGTTTATGGCAACTACGCTCACAAGTCTAAAGAAGTAAAATGTTTTTTGACGGCTGTCAGGTGGCAGCCCCGGCTTATGAGGCTGGTCACCCTGACAGTCCGTCCGCCATTACAGTTATAAAGACGCGCAATTTTTTGATTTTATGGGTACCCTGGGGATGGGTGGGTTGCCCTTCGGACAGGACTCCTTCACCATAATTACAATCGAACATCACAGGTAAGTTCGTTTGATTGTTTAATTATGGCTCTGAGTCCTGTCCGAAGGGATTATACTGGATGATGATTTCTTACATTATTTGCTTGTACGGACCCAGCAAAAACATTGAAACAAAAATACTCTTTGAAACATTTATTGGATCGCAATAGATCACAAATTCATGAATCACAAATCAAAACAATCAAATCAAATCACACTTAAAAGAAAAATATCTAAATCTTGTACAAAAAACTTAAAATGCATCGATACCGCGTTTTAAGAAGGTTCAACGCCATCTATCGGGCTTCGTACGAACTACATTACTAAACGTATCGATAGATGGCGTTAACTGCGATTTAGACTATTGTACATTCCGCCACCCATGGACCTCTCGTCCATAAACAAAACCAGTCATTACATTAATATTTACTCCGTTACAGGCAGTAAAACAAGCTTGATACAGGACGTTTGATACTAGTACCCTTGCTGCGCAGACTAACAACTCGTGTGACAACGGATTTCGAAGAATAACGTACACAAGTCACACATTTGTGAACATATGACTATACTAAGTTTCTCAAACTCACAATCCAGTATTTTGCCTGGATATAGTTGATCATCAAGAGCGGACCTCCGTGAAGAGTCTTCTCATGAGCATCGCCGATGATCAACTTCGCCAAATGAGACTGGCGAGGTATCAGAATAGGGTGTTTTCGATCTTCGGACAGATTGGCTTGCTGCAATCTACCACCGACACGCCATATTCCGTCGTTGTCTTGGAAGGGATTAAGAGAGGACAGTTTTCCTTTCTTATCCTTGAGATCTTTAGTCAGATAATGATTTTGAGTTCGCTTGATGCAAGCTAGCAGCACATCTTGCAATACCCTTGCAGTCAACCATGGCTGCGTAGTTGGATCAGAAGGTAAGTAGAATCTTCTACACCATGCTAACACACGAACAAGTCTTCGCAACGTAGAAAACCTCTCTAGAAACGGATCACCGTCTTCAGCATCCTCGGTAAGTATATGACATTTCATAATCTTTCTTTCTTCTAGAGTTGTATTCTTCAGTTCTCCTTTATTATATTGAATCTCTTTCAGATGCAGCCACTTCGGACCGCGATTCCACAAGACATTCTCGACACTCTCTGAAGGGGTTACTCCTCTAGAAGCACAATCGGCAGGATTATCCTTAGAGGCGACATGAGACCATTGGTTTCCATCCAGAATCGTTAGTATTTCGGATACTCTATTGGCGATGAAAGTCTTCCAGCGACTTGGATGACTACTGAGCCAGGCTAGAACAATTGTCGAGTCTGTCCATGCATGCAGGTGGTGTTTTGGAACGCTCATGATTTCCACGACCTCATTTAAGAGTTTAGCCAACAAAACAGCACCGCATAACTCTAGGCGTGGGATCGATACCTGTTTAATGGGAGCTACTCTGGTTTTAGAAGTCACCAAATTGACGTGCACGTTTCCATCACGGTCTACCACGCGTAAGTAGACTACCGCAGCGAAGGCTACGTTGGAAGCGTCTGAGAATCCGTGAAGCTCCATTTGAGAATCGTCGTTACTTGTCTTTATCCATCTTGGAATTTGGATTTCTTGAAGTTTTGGAAGATCATTACGGAACTCAAGCCATTCTTTGAGCAATGATGACGGAAGTGGATCGTCCCATCCAATACCAGACAGCCAAATCTTCTGGATCAGGATTTTGGCCGTCGTGATCGCGGCTGCCCAAAATCCCAAGGGATCGAACAAACGAGCGATGTCCGATATCACTCGTCGCTTAGTACAAGGTCCATTTATGGGAGAAAGTGCAACAGTGCATTGGAACGTGTCAGCTTCTCGATTCCAGGTAAGACCTAAAATCTTTATAATCTCATCTGTTTTCAGTTCCAGGTCGGATTCAGGTCGGCGTTCACCACACTGAATACGCTTCATCAGCTCGGGATCATTGCTGGACCACTTCTGCAGAGGGAAGCCGCCACGATTTAGAAGCGTCGTCATCTGCTCATGAATTTGAACACCTTCATTCACAGAATAACAACCCGTCATGAGGTCATCCATATAAAAGTCGGTTAATACACGACCTTGAGCTAATGGAAGGTCGTTGCCATCATCCCTGGCTAACTGCTGCAAGGATCGTACAGCCAAGTATGGTGCCGAAGATGTTCCAAACGTCACTCTCAGTAGACGTAAATGCTTCAACTCAGCGTTCGGATCATCTCGCCAAAGGATCCGTTGGAAATCAACATCATCATCAGCCACCTTGACTTGCCTGAACATTTTGACGATATCTGCAACGATTGATATTGGGTAACAGCGCCAACGCATTACCAAATATCTTAACTCCGGTTGCAGAGTAGGTCCAGTCATCAAATCATCATTGAGTGATATACTATTAAATCCAGAACAAGAACCATCAAAAACCACGCGTACTTTGCTAGTGGTTTTGTCCTGTCTCACTACAGCGTGGTGCGGTAGGTAGACAGCATGCGAATTTTCAGTGTTGCTGACCTCTTCCACATGATCCATGGCGATGTATTCATTGATGACCTTCGAATACTCTGTCTTTAGAGTTGGGTTGCTCGAAAGACGTTTCTCTAACATCAGGAATCGTTTTCGTGCAATGTTTTTAGAACCGCCATACTTACAAAGTGGGTCTTCCGTCTTGAATGGAAGACGCACTATGTAGCGTCCTGACTGGTCTCTAGTTGTGGTTTGCGAAAACCACTCTTCACATTTTTGATCCTCTAGGGACAAAAACTTCTGTTTCTGGGAGGAAGGCTCCGCTTCCATCTCCCAGAACTTCTTAAGCAGCTCATTCTCAAACTGCTGATTAACATGAGCTAGGTGCATATTCACAATGCTGTGACACTGTTCTCTACGCTTGACGTTAGAGGATGGTACAGTGCCCGATAAGATCCAGCCTAATCGAGTGTTTTGAGCAATCAAACCAGGCTGGCCTCTAACAAGCCCTTCCAGAAGAATCTGGCTATAAGCCTCCGCCCCCAGTAGCAGATCTATGCGGTTGGGTATACCAAACGACGGATCTGCTAACACTATGAGCGGGACTGCAGGCAAGGACTGCACGTCGTGCAGAGTTGTGCTGGGCAATAGGCATGTGATCTTTTTTAGCACATGTGCCTTTACCGTCATGGTAAAGGTTGGATCTAGGCGAGACTGAATGGTAAGCAAAACTGTGTGCTTCGACGCAATCGTCGAGGCGCGGTCGCCGCCTAGTCCGGAGACTAAACTTGTCTCAAGAGTCTTCTTGAGACCTAAAAGCTGCACGGCAGCTTCTGTTAGAAAAGACGCCTGAGATCCTTGGTCAATCAGAGATCTTAAAACAACAGTCGTGTTCTTGTGTGACTCTGCCTTGACTAAGGCGGTAGCCAACAAAACTTGACTGGGCGAATTCACTAAGTAGCTGGTGGTGATCTGAGGTGTATTTGAAGTTTCACTATGGACCTGTGAACTCGAGTCTGAAGTCGACGCCGTTACTGAGGCGACAACACTTTTATTCACAGGTTGGTCAACACTATTAGTGTTTAATTTCTGGGATTTTGGATGCAAAAGGGTGTGGTGTTTTTTATTACAAAGACGACACCTAGTTGACGTGCGGCACTGGAATACAGTATGGTCGGTGTTCAAGCAATTAAAGCACAAGTTGTGAGTCTGCGCAAATTGACGCCTAGCGTCAGTACTTTCTTTGGCAAAAAGTTTACAGTTGCAAATCTTATGATTTGCTGAGCAGAAAGAGCAATTAACAATATTGGTGGCCAGGTGAGAACAATTGGATTTTTCAAATTTCTGAAGTTTAGGATCTAGGAATTCTATGGACCTAAACCGACTTTCTAAAAATTCTTCAAACATCGTCATAGTAGGCAGCTCTAAATTCGTCTCTGTCACTCGTTGCTCCCAGAGCTTGCGGGTCTCAGCATCCAGTTTTTGGCTCATTAAAAAAACTACGATAACATCCCAAGAGTCGACCTTGATTCCTAAATTCCCTAGCGCGCTCAAGCATTCTTTGGTTGTGTCAAGCAATTGCCTGATCGCACTAGAGGATTCAGTTGTTAGCACTCGTTGGGTCGTTAGCCGTTTTAAAATGCAGTTAGACAAATATTTTTTGTTGTTATATCTACCATCTAACTGAGTCCAGCAAATCTGGTAGTTGTCCGCAGTGACAGGAATGTGCCTCAACAGCTGTTCGGCTTCACCAGATAATGACGCTTTTAGGTAATGAAGCTTCTGAACATTATCTATGCTGTTGTTGTTGTGAATCAGAGAAGTGAACAAATCTCGAAAACTAGACCATTCGTTATAATTACCGGAGAATTTCGGTATTTCAATTTTGGGTAATTTGACGCTAAACTGTAGTTCACTTCTATGAATCGCTGTAGATGCTGAAGGCACAGAGCAAGGGTTGAGTTTCAATATAACATCCTTCATCAATGACTTAAGATCGATGTACGTTTCTTCAGTAGTATCGAACAAATCACTTGCAAAATAAGAGGATTTCTGAAGTTCTTCCTTCTTAATTTCCGTCATTATTTTACGATGGTTATCTTGAAACTCGTCCCACTGTTGTTCCAATCTCTCGAGTCGCGTTTCAACATAGGAGAAAGTTAATCTTTCTCTGGAAGATTTCTTAAAATTAACCTTAGACTTATTAATTTGTGCGGCAACGTTTTCTTGAAGAGAATAATAGCTAGCCGCCATGGTGAACTAATTTTATAGATTTCGCAAAACAACTTAGCAAACAAAAACAATAACAATAGCAAAAAAAGTTAAATTTTAAATCAGCAATTGAAGTACCTACTTTAATATCACTAGAAACAACAAATTAATTGACTATTATGTATTAACAAACTTTTATGAAATGCAAATTAATTTTGAAGTTTAACTAAAATATCATATGAAATTTTCTAAGTCGATGAAATTATTTCTGAAATGCGCTAAGTGTTTAGAACCTTTTCGTAGTGAATTCTATACAAAATTGGGCATAGGTTCCCCGTCTGTACACTTTTTGCGAAACTATTCTAAGTTCATGCACACACATAAAATTTTACAAGTCCAAGAAAAGTTAACATGAATTGACTAAGTCTCTAGAACCTTGTCGAAATAATTCTTCTTGCACTATAATTTCTTCAAGTTGAAATCTTCTAATAAATAAGGTTGAAAATGTACTCACTATTTTTCACCACCAAGAGAACTCACGATTACTCACGAACACCTCACTGATTGACGTCACTGCTATGACGTGACGAAACTTCACGGAAGTTGTAGCGGGGCCACCATTGAGATCGACGATATTCCGCCCCCACCTCACACCTCCAGGTGTGGGGGCCACTCCTATAGTGATGTCGATCTTCTCCAGTGGGGGCTCCTTCCAAGGGCATCCAAAGTTGAAGTAACAACTTCACTTCTCCGCAGTTCTACACTTCTCGGACCACCAGCCAGGCTCGGTGGTTGGGAAGTATAATACTGCCTCTTCCCGCACTGGTAGCAACCCACTACCCGGCTTAGTGCGAAGTCCGGTTTCCGCCACTGTCAACTTCAGTTTCGCCCTTTTACCGGCAAACGAAGGACCATGTACGGACCCAGCAAAAACATTGAAACAAAAATACTCTTTGAAACATTTATTGGATCGCAATAGATCACAAATTCATGAATCACAAATCAAAACAATCAAATCAAATCACACTTAAAAGAAAAATATCTAAATCTTGTACAAAAAACTTAAAATGCATCGATACCGCGTTTTAAGAAGGTTCAACGCCATCTATCGGGCTTCGTACGAACTACATTACTAAACGTATCGATAGATGGCGTTAACTGCGATTTAGACTATTGTACATTGCTTATTCTAAAGTCTTATTCATAGGCACATTTATTGTAACACCGCTAATAATACTTTTAATCAATAGAAAATTATGCAGTATAAATCTGTTCTTTATTTATCTAATCTAGATAATATGGATCTTGCAAAGACAGAACTGTCTTTAATAATAGGTCTATTGTAAAACCTTGCAAATGTATCAGAGGCTTCACTCCAACCTGCTGCATTTCTTATTAAGTCAATGTTTACACCTGAATGCATAGCAGCTGAGGTAGATGTATGTCTTGTACTATGTGAAGTGAAAACATTTATATTTATGCCACTATCTCTTAGGGTATTTTTGATCCATTTACTAATGGTTTGAGATGAAACAGATTTGTGTGGTGTTTTAACAGATATGAACAATATATCACTGCTATCTATATTATCTATTAAAACTTTAGTTTTATCCATATAGTCAAGCAAACATCTTGCTGGACATATACTAGGGTCTTGTCTAAAAAAAGGTATGATTAATAAGGGTTGTTTTTTGCCTAAGGCAGAAGTCTTAATATTATCACTAATCATAATCTCTATTTGTTCTTCTAATACAAGAATGTTTGATAACTTTATTAGAGATAAGGTTTGCACTCTATGTGCAGTTACCAATGCCAAAAGAGTTGATAACTTCTTACTCATTTCTATAAGATTTAACATATTATGAGGAAACCAGCGTGACAAGAATTCTAAAACAGTGGCTGGTTCCCAGGTCTTATTGTATTTTGGTCTTAAGGGTCTTAATCTGGCTACTCCTTTAAAAAATCTTTTAATGGTAGGGTCTTGTCCTAACTCTGGACCTAATAATAGAGCTAAAGCAGATCTCATAGAGTTTAAGGAGCCATAAGACAAATTTTTATTGAAGTTCTCTGTTAGAAAATTTATAATTTTTGCTATTGTGTAAGTGTATGGATCTGTACCTTTGTTATGATTATAATCCCACCATATTTTCAAAGCTGAGTTGTATTGCTTCTTGGTGGAATCGGAGATAGATGCTAATATTACCTCCATTTCTTTTATTCCCCGAATGTTGTAAGCTTCCCTGAGTGCCTGGCAGCAACCAGGGTAAGGTCCTGAGCCCTATAATTAAGTAGAGAATTCATTGCATTAAATTTTAAGAATTCAGATATTCTCAATTTGTTTAATAATAGGAACTAAGATTGGGCTGGCCAGAGTGGCACCACTATGACTCCTTCAGCTTGGTCATCTCTTATTTTTTGCAAACAACGCAATATAATATTGAAAGATTTGGGAAAGCATAGAAATAGAATCCTGCCCAATTGATGGTGAATGCATCAACCACAATATGCTGGGGCTCTGGTTTCCATGAGACAAAGGTATCACATTTTCTTTTTTGCATGGAGGCAAACAAATCTATGTCTGGCGTTCCAAAACTTTGTACTATCAGGTTAAAAGTTTCCATTGATAATACTAATTCTGTATATTCTATACATCGTCTCGACTAACGATCTGCCATATTTTCCCTTGTAGGGATGTAGGAAGCAAACACCCACAAGTTTCTACTTTCCACCACGTCCAAAATTCTTTTGAAAAGTTATTCAGGTGAGTGAACTGGATACTTCCCATCTTATTTATACATGCTATAGATGTTTTGTTATCTATTCTTAATAAGATCTCTGATTTTTTTAGTAAAATACTGTAACCCTAAGAGTGCTGCTTTTAATTCCAGGTAATTTTATGTGAAACTTTTTATTGCTTTCTTCCCAAGAACCTAAAATTCTATTATCACCACATACAGCTCCCCACCCTGTGTTTGAGGCATCGGAATAAATTTCCGTGTTAAACTGATAACGACGGATTGGATTTACTGAAGTCTTCATATGTGTCAAGGTCAACCACCATTCAAGTTTGATTATTAAAATTTTTACTGTAAAACAAGCTTTGTAATATTTCAATGCAATAGAACATCCGATAACCAAGGGTTTTGGGATCTTTATTTATAATTAAGAAGTCGTCTAATTTGTTTTTAAATTAAATCAATAGTTATCATTTATGCATCCCTATCTAACAACTTTATGGCAGTTCTAATGTCTTCTAGTTTATAATGATCAACTATAACTTTATTAAATAGTTTTAAATTTAGTATGAAACTATATGTACCATCTGGTTTTTGCACTGTGAAGATCTTTGACAAGTATTGACCTTGGGTGGATATGGCTTCTGTAATTATTCCAGTAGTCAAAAGATCCCCTATACTTGAGTTTATAATTTCCAGTTCTTTCTTTGGAAAGTTATTGTTTCATGGAATACGATCTTGTGTGATGTTTGAATTTACAGGGATCCTATAACTTTTAATCCATTTTAAAACTGTAAGATTTACATCTATTAATGACCAATTTTTAACAAAATTAGAAGTATTTACCGTAGTGGTTAATTCAGAGGTGGATTCATTTGAGGTCCCTGGTTTTTCTGGAGCCCTTTCTGGTTCCTGTAGTTTTTTGGCTGGCTTCTGCTGGTGCTTGGGATCGGTCTGGAGTAGCTTCCACTCTGAGCTCTGGTATAACCGCTTCTTTGATTACTTGAGTAAGGACCTTGTTTAAATCTATCACTGTTTGAAGTGAAGTTTGGTTTCTGTGTTTGATTCACCCTTGCTTTTATGCTAGCGCCGAATCTCCCAACAGTTTTGAACTGTTTTATCTTTGTACCTAAGTTTTTTCCAAAGAGATAGTCATCTAGTTCCTTATCTACAGTATCATCGATGAAATTCAGCAGTTTTTTGTCAATCATTGGTAAGATTGCACCCTTTCTTACCTTTGTGTCCCAATGTTGAGCATCTGATAAGATGTTTAAAGCATCTATAAGTGGTTCTATATTTTCCTTGTCATCTTTCCTTATCAAGTTGTCAATGGTCTTGCCAATGGCCGCCAAGGCAGCGCCTATTTTGTCTTGCCTGTTGTTTATTTTCTTATCCCCTGTAATTTAGCGGGGAGACAAAGTGGCCGCAATTTCGGAATTTAGTTTTGGTCCCCCAATATACTTACAATTTTCTGGGTAGGCATATTTCTTTAAGAGTGATTCTCTTTCCTCTTTCTTAATGCCATTTTTCAAAACGTTCTCAATCTTTGAAGCCAAAGCAGGCAAAATTTTCTTTGAAAATGTTTTTTGTTCAGTGTCTGAACTAAGAAGGTTCAGTATTTCTTGAGGTATTTCGAAGTGCTCTTCTGCTTCGATAACAGGTTCTTTTTTAGGTTTGATAACCTCAATTAAACTAGCATCGGAATCCTCTGCATCTGATCCAGATTGATAGTTTTCGAGGTACTCCGCAGGCCAGTGGTCAGAGTCGTCGTCTTCGCCTGCGGTCAGGGGCGGTTGTACCTTTTCTTCAAACTCCTTGAGGCGCTTGTACTTGGCCAGGAAGTCGGTTAAGTCTTCGTGCGGTCTTTTAGCCATTTCGACCTGAAACCGATGTAAGATAGCGTGAACGAATTGCACGGGTTTGTGCGAATAGTAGACCTTAAAAGGCCTTAAAGGGCCCTCTCGAAAGGGAATTAAAGATTAGAGGCAAAAACGTATTTCTATGCACGTGTAGTCATAGACAAGTTTTTTTTTTATACACTTAAAGTTCTATGCTCGTGTGGTCATAGACAAGAATAGGATTTGTTCCTCATCTGAACTAGGCATTATTGGCATGATCCTCTTTGATCCTTCCAGGGCATACCTGTACCTAGAAGGGTACGACACATGACATGAGTCGAATAGGAAATGCGAAACCATCTCTCGACTATCAAGCCGAATGGGAGATGCGAAACCATTTCTCGACTACGCCTGTGAGAATCTCCACCGAGATTTTATTTGATCCTTTCTGATCGTCCCTGGGAATTGGTTTTAACAACGGAGTGTTAAACCTTACATCTAAAAGGCCCCTGCATGGCGCGAGGTGTTGCCTTCCTTTTAGGTGTGAATACTTTACCTTATAAATCGGTCCTAGATTATCTTCTACCGTGTCCTAAGAAGTCATGCGATTTTTGTGCACACCGATCAGAAAATTTAAGGTTTAAAACTATTAAAATTGTGAATAAAATTTTTAACAATGTGAAACACATGTGCTAGGTACGTAGTTGTCACAAAAGCATAATGGCGGACGGACTGTCAGGGTGACCAGCCTCATAAGCCGGGGCTGCCACCTGACAGCCGTCAAAAAACATTTTACTTCTTTAGACTTGTGAGCGTAGTTGCCATAAACGGCATCCTATCCAGTATAATCCCTTCGGACAGGACTCAGAGCCATAACTACTGATTAACGGAAAAGATTAATTGACTTTGACATTTTGCAAATGGGCATAGAGAATGCAATTGGGAAAGTAAAAATGCAAATTACCATTTGTCTATGCTGCAAAATAAGAGCATTTTTTTTTCTTTTAAGATTCTAGCCCATGAATACTACCAAATGACTACCAACATGCTAATAACAAAGGGAAGTCGAAGTTTTATTCATGGTTTTCCCGGGAAAAAATAAATATCTTGTTTGCCTGCCTTGCATGTCCCGTCCTCAGAAAAATTTAGGCCTATGTAATTCGATATTTTACAGAATCAGACCCACGAATTTGCAATGTAAGTGTGGATCGCCGAGCACCGTGTGATCGAGTGGCTATTTCGAACTGGGAACAAAGGCACTCTGCCGTCCTACCAGAAGATCTTCGTAATTTCTATGCATCAAGCGATGGCTTCCAACTTACATGGAATTACAAATATTCGGGTATGTGAAGGAAAATTCGATAATATCATTATTATTAAGTCAACTGTAAATCTCCATGCATTGGACACAGAAATAAAATCTGTATTGTATTGGTATAACTGTATTAAATACAGTTAGGCTAATACAATACAGATTAAAATATATTAAATAAATATCTTTGCAACATTTTTTTTTCAGCGGATGATATTTTACCTGTAGGATCAATAAGGGTAAATTCGTTGAATGAGTTGTTCCTCTCGCCTGCGCTAAAGGATTTACTTGACTTCGCCATGACCAGACAAACGTCAGGACCTCGCCCGGTCCTAAATACCAAAAGCAAGATATTCGAATTGGATTCTTGCAGGACGATTGGGAAGGTAAAAAATAGGAATTGAATTGTGTGATTTCTTTTCTCGACACTAAATAAAATAATGTACCTAGGCTAAGTGTCCGTTTTCCTTGATGTGGTTGAGTAGATACTTGGTTTAGTCATAATTTCGAAAGCCGCTATAAAGATAAATAAGTAGGTAGGTACCTAGGTACAATAATGGTAATTTGGTAGCCGATTTCAAAGTAGGTACCTAATAAAGAAAAAGACTGATCAGCTCATTTTAGGGTTCCGTACCCAAAGGGAAAAACGGGACCCTATTACTAAGACTTCGATGTCCGTCTGTCTGTCACCGGGCTGTATCTCATGAACCATGATAGCTAGGCAGCTGAAATTTTCACAGATGATGTACTTCTGTTGCCGCTATAACAACAAATACTAAAAATAGAATGAAATAAATATTTATGGGGGGCTCCCATACAACAAACCTGATTTTTAGGGTTCCGTACCCAAAGGGAAAAACGGGACCCTATTACTAAGACTTCGATGTCCGTCTGTCTGTCTGTCTGTCACCAGGCTGTATCTCATGAACCATGATAGCTAGGCAGCTGAATTTTTTACAGATGATGTATTTCTGTTGCCGCTATAACAACAAATACTAAAAAGAAAATAAAATAAATATTTAAGGGGGGCTCCCAAACAACAAACCTGATTTTTTAGACGTTTTTCGCTCTCTATTAATAATGGCAACAGGTAGATGCTTGAAATTTTCACGGAATATTTAGTTTTATATTCACTTCAATAATAAATTATAAAATTAATAAAATAAATATTTAAGGGGGGCTCCCATACAGTACGGAACCCTCCGTGCTCGAGTCCGACTCGTACTTGGCCGATTATTTTAGACGTTTTTCGATCTATATTAAAAATGGTAACAGGTAGGTAGATGCTTGAAATTTTCACAGAATATTTAGTTTTATATTCACTTCAATAATAAATAATAACATTAAAATAAAATAAATGTTTAAGGGGGCTCCCATACGTACTCCCAGACAGCCGATTATTGTACATTGGCTCGTCGTTATCATCGCCTTCGCGACATCGTCTACTGCTGGACATATGCCACTCCTAACGATATCTACTAAGATCTATTAAGTATAAGTAATTGATTACTGCTTTCACCCAGAGCGATCCTGCGGTTTTAATCCTACGCTGCGTTTCTTGTGTGTGACTTGGTCTCCATTTTCGACCCTATCGGTCTTCAGTGTCTAACATTGACTATAAATAGAACCATACAACTTGGCGGTTGTGATATTAGCTACAAGCTGCGGATAACGCAATCCTCGCGCAGCTGATGAGCGTCAGGATTAAGCTATCACAGCCAGTGCCGGATTATCCCTAAAGCAGATTAGGCAATTGCCTAGGGCCCCCCTGGTATTGAAAACTATTGAACCCCCCCGCTTTTTGGCTGTAAAGGTTGAGAAGGGGCCACTGATAGGGTTAATCTGGCATTGATCACAACCGCCAAATTGTATGATTCGTCCTAGATCTACCCAATGGGAATTGCACTGTAGGTGTGTCTGATATACTCGGGCGGGTCGTGGTCGGTGTGGCTGGCGACGCGCGAGGGCGCGTGGGGCTGGCTGGCCGACTCCTTCACACACTACTTCCGCATGGCGCTCGTGCACATGGGGCTGCCCGGCTGGCAGGCCGCCTTCGCCAACTTGCCGCTCATACCCTGGGCTGAGGTACCTATACATTTTTAACCCCCGACGCAAAAGAGGGGTGTTATAAGTTTGACGCGTCTGTTTGTCTGTCTGTGGCATCATAGCGCCCGAACCACTGAACCGATTTCAGTTTAGTTTTTTTTGGATGAAAGGAGACTTAGTCGAGAGTGTTCTTAGCTATGTTTTATAAAAATCGATTGAGCCGTTTAAGAGTTATGGTGGGTTAAAGTGGGGATGGAAGAACCAAAATTTTACAAATGTGCCCAAAATGGTTGTCAAGAATCGGGGTTTTTTTAAATTTTTTAATTTAATTAAGATTATTAAAGTGTAACTTTTATTACATCGCCTCAAAATATTTCGTCCATCTATTGCAAGTCGCGTGACGGCCGGCCGCGGAGTAGGGGAAAAGTGAAAGGTGTTCGACAGAGTAGCCGAGGCCAACATGGCGGCGCCTATGGTTCGCATCAGCTGACCGTGTAGTGTATAGACCTATAGAATGTTAGGTACTCATTTGTGCACATTTCACAACATTTTTTTTATCGCGAATAAGTTTACGGTTGACCACCGAATCGTCTGATGGCAAGTGATGCTGTGGTCGATAATGAAGCACTCACTCGGACTTCAAATACACGCCTATCCTTGAATAAAGGGGCTCACCAGAATACCAGCGTTGAGTGTTGGGTCCTCCCAGCACTCAGCATTTTATAGCTGAGGTGAGTCCCTTTCGGCACTTTTGTTTTTTCACTATTTTATAAGTTTATTTATTTATTTGTACTTGTGTCGAATAAAGATATTTCATTTCATTTCATTTCATTTCATTTCAAATATCGACAGAAAGCCGGCAGTCTGCCTTGCACAACAGTGAGCTTCATAAAGGATTGGATTATCCGCAGCTTGTAGCTAACAGCACAACCGCCAAGATGTTTGATCGGCCTATATATACCTACGTGCATACAATTTGTTCCAGCAACTGTTCCTACTTCTGGCGCCACATTTGCTGGACAAGACGGACTCCGACAGCGGCCTCGTCACGGCCGGCAGCGAGACTGGCCTCAACCACATCGACCCGAACATTTTCAAGACGTCGGTGCGCCATCACAAGAACGCTATCCGTCCTACCAACCAGTAAATTAAAACAGCTATTGATAGCGCGCGAGTTGAATGCAGTCGGGGTCTGAGGTAAAGAGCGGGAGCATCTCCCCCCGCGAGCGGGGGGAGACATTCGCATTCCTAAGCTCTGCATTCAACTCGCGCGCGTACAGTAGGTAGTTACATAGGGTTTTGATTACATTTATGATCGCTGCACTTCATTTATGATAGCCAAATTGAATGAGATATTGGCATTATTATAGCTGCTTTTCCTGGCTTCTATTAAAGAAATGAAGACACTTTTTTTGCGAGGGGCAGGAGCATTCCGGACGTGCTGTGCCCTGCCTGCCTAGTCCCTAATAAGCTATGCTTATGAGTAGGTAAATAATTACTGTGTGACAACTATACATCTCGCTACGAGCAATATCACACGAGATACGGTTACTGCTGTTGCGAAATTATATCTGTGTTCTGTATAATAGTGGAAATTTCTAATAAAATGTTCATATATTATCCGCAGCATTTTTATTGGATGTTATCGAAGCAAAATGAAAATAAAAAGAAGCGCGGGTTGTACACAATAGTATATTGAATAATATTCGACACAATACAATTTGCTAAGTAGCTAATTAACAAAATAAATGGACGGAATGTGAGATTCTTACAAAGTTAACAGCTAGGTTCACATTATTGTTGCTTAACGTAATTAACAGCATAAGGATGTGTACATACAATATTGCCAAACTAGGCACCACAATACTAAAACATACAATCTATCATACTGATAAAATAATACAGTCAGCAAAATAATTCTAACAGGGCAGTAAATATACTGTAAATAAAATGTAAAAACAAACTAAAATAATACGGTATGTAATAACAAAAACATAGTAAATAAATATATTTTTAATTGTGATAGAGCATGTGATGCAATAACATTTGAAATAGGTCAAAAACTGATGCATAATTCAGAGAAGTTTTTGCTTTAAAATTAAAGCTCAGTTTTACTCAGCTGCGCTCGGAAAATGATGCACGCACAATTTACTCAATATCTTACTATAATTAGCCCTTTGTATAAAATATAATGTATCTTATGATTTCTATGCATTAGGCCAGTGAAGGATTTTCCGTTCAGCTAAATAATTAATATTTATTTGATATTTTACCTTAGGTGGGATGCTAAAAAGAGCACTTCAGCATTTCCATTTTATTGGATTCTTTTCGTTTAAGCTTTTTTAGATTCATACTCACCAACTATAAAAATTCATAGGACATCATGATCTGATACAATGCAGATATTGATAGCTAGATGTAGAATTACTCGGGAGAAAAAGAAAGAAAGATTTGTCAAATCGAGTGCAGAGACTTCAATTTAGACCTATCTCTAGTCTAGATACTGATGATCAGTATTTGCCACCTGAATGACATAATGAAGATAATAGAGAGCCAATAATAAACGGCTGATCAACAGCTTTCACATTTTAGAAAGAACCTACATTATACAATGGAATGCCTCGTCTAGCATTCGTTCTTATCGAAATAGCATTCATTCCCAGCAAAGGCATAAAGTGGCACTTATTACAACTAATCTAATTCACTTACAATTAATAACCCGCGCGTAGTTCGTTTCAATAATGATTAAGAAGAAATCGTTATTTTATAATTAAAAGTTTGGAATCGTGTGATGTAAAAATACTTAGAAAGACTGTAAAGAGATCTGCCAAGTAGCAAAGATATTAAAAACTATGTAATGTGATGGTTATTTCCAATTAGTAGCAAAATACTGATTTTTCGGTGCGGGAAGGCGCATTTAAACCTAAGGGTTCCCTAATTCATATTCGAAGTAGGTATCTAAATAGCTAAGTGCATCAGCTGAGAAGAGAACGAACTTTGTTAAGAGCCCGTTCACTTATTTCATTCGTTCTATCTATTAACATATCGATACCAGTAAATGAAACATTTACAGTAATTATCAAGCCCTTGATCGAAGTACAAAATAAAACCGTGGTTTTAAAGTTTTCTCTGTGATTATACTATGACGGTATAACCACAGAGAAAACTACGGTACAACCACACGGTACAAACACTACGGTATAACCACAGAGAAAACTACGGTTTTATTTTGAGTAAAATCACAGAGAAAACTTTAAAACGGCGGTTTTATTTTGTACATCGATCCTGCTTTAGACCGATTTCTTAAATGGAAAGTTATTAGCGAAGCGACGTATTCTAAATTCGATGTCGCCTAAAGGTTCGCACAAATTGGGCGAAGCGCAACGCAGACATTAAAGCTGGCGAGAGGCCTGAGATCTTAGTGTTTTAGGCTTTATTTCGTCGTCCACAGAGATGATTTTTGAGTGTAAAAACACCGCGTTGCGCTTTGCCTAATGTGCCTAATAGTTTCAGTGGACGTTAGTAAATCCAACTAACAGGCACCCACTGGTGGTCGGTGGAGAGCGCGTGTAAAGCGTCGAGCACCTTCGAGTAAGTGGTGTCCGGGTTGTGGTTTGTGATGACGAGGTCGATGTATTTCTCGTTTTGGCGCTGGATGCGGGCGCTGTCTTCGAGCGTCTGCTTCATGTCTTCTTCCTGTATTTATAGGATGCGTTTAATTTTTTATTTCATCATAAACTTATCACAAATTAAGGATTAGGGGGTTAGTAGGTGAGGTCAGATGTGTTATTTTTCTAGTAAAATTGCCTAATAGAACAGTTTTTTTACGAATTTTTTTCGTATTCGTTTTAATTTTTTTTTCTATTTGAAATTTATTGTTTGAGAAGCATGATCATGTCACTTGTAAAACGATCAGCGTGTTATTGATCGCGCCGATTAATTTCACGAGATGGTCAGATTTGAAAGAGTTCCTTATTATAAGAAACCCTATAACCTTCGAGCAAATATCTACAGAGCCACAGTCCCTAAGTGAAAGTAGTAAAAAAATGTCCGAGCGCCGTCATACATACCGTCTTATAGATATTTACATTAAATAATTCAAAATGACCCGCATTTTCTCGAATCTCGACATTATGCCTATTTAGTGATTGTCACCGAGCCAGCGTTGTAATCGCCTTACGATTAACTAAAGCCTGCCCACTAAGTAGCGTAGCTTGGGCAGAGTTTTGACTCGGACACTTTTTCTCGAAGCCTATAATAACCTTATTAGTTTCACGATCAATTTGAAACAGTGCGTTATTATAAAATAAACCCCACGATATATATAACCTTATAAGTTACGTATGATACGATAATCGCAAGTATATAATTTAAAATAACGCGCTGTATCATTTTTATACATGTTTACTAACGAATCTGTAGCGAGCTTTCTAAACTACCATCAGCATGCAAAATTGGCGATAAAGGATTCTTATACTTATATCTAGCAGTGTGTGGATATTTGGACTGATTACAGAATGATAATTACAAAGAAATGTATCGACTAAAAAAAGAGACTTATACTTAGCAATGGGTTGATGGAAATGGATTGATTAGATAATAATAAAGAAAGGTTTTCGAGTAAAATATTCTATTTTTTAGTAGTTAGTAGGATTTAGTAGTCATAGATAGACATCTTACCTCGTAGAGCGAAGCGAGCGACTCGAGCGTGCGCGCGCGCCGCGAGCTGTAGCGGATGGAGCTCTGCCGGTCGAACTACACAGCGCATGCGCAACACAGGACACAGTCAACACAAGCAAATAATAATGGGGAAAATATATCAGCTAATTCTACGGAACTATGGATACATTCTAGCAAGGCTAGCATACTCAGTTACGCACCACGACATAATTTTATCTACCTGTCAAAACGAGACAAAGTTATTGTGAGGTATGCTGGCCGTGCAGGATATTATTGTAATCATCATCATGCCCGATTTTTACTAATGGAATTAAAACTGAAATCGAGAAAACAGTGGTTCCATACTAAAGTTCATTGACTTTCAATAACATGTATAGGCCGCGCCACACAAGTTGGCGGATGTGAAGTTAGCTACAAGCTGCGCAATAGCCAATCAACGTGCGGCTTTATGTGAGCTTCAGTCAGGATTGGATATTGTGCAGCTTGTAGTTAACTTCACATCCGCCAACTTGTGTGTCGCGGCCTATAACAGCCGTTTTTCGCGATTTTAGTGTTAGTCTCATACTTGGCCATAATGGTGATATCCTAAAATATGTATTTTGTTTAAAGATACACTCCGTATATATAGCACATGAGCCGGGATAGGTTTCATATTTTAACATCTCAGGTAGTATTATTATATATTCTTTGATCTGAGTAGAATAAAGATTCTAGTGTATGTAGTTGCGATGACGTGAGGATAGGAAGATTTTTTTTCGAGGCTCCTGCACAATGAAAGCTGTTTCTAAAACATTGGGGTATGAAATGTTGATGTACTACATAAAATGATTACTTTAATATTATGTAATCATTTTGTCATGTTGACAGCTGTCGTCGGTCTATTTGATAACGTTAGATGAGAGAAAACAGTGTATATAATAATATTAGAGTACAAACGTCTTAGAATGATTATAGATGTATGATTTGATAGTATGCCCGTAGGGACGCGCCACGTAACCATGTGGGCAAAATGTTGGTATACAGGGTTATTTAGGGGCTTATTCGGTATATCAAAACTAACAACTTTTGTTCTGCGACTTTTGTCAAAACTAAAAAAAACATCATCTGTTCCAAACATTCTTTCGAGGGTAAACAATATTTTTCTATCAAACAACATTATTTTTTGAGTTTTGACAAACAAAAGTTACAGAACAAAAGTTGAGTTGAAGTTTTGATGTACAGAATAAGCCCCTAAAAGAATGGTAATTGATTAGGAATAACCCTGTATACTTGATACTTTCGACTATATAACAAAGAAGATTAAAATAACGATATTCAAATACAACAGGGATGTAACGCATAGGGAATAATTTGAATGATATCATGCTTGTCTAGCTAAAGTTACTAATACAGGGGCCATATTCTTCTTCTAACGTTCAGCTCCGCCTTTCCTCCTGCTCGCGCCAGTGACTCGTCCCCCGCGAGCGAGCGGGAGGAACAGCGAAGCCGAACGTCAGAACGCGTACACAGTACGGCCGCAGAGCTCATGACAAAATTTTCTACAAGACGAATATTTCTAAATGTAAAAATAAACACTATATGTTCATAGATTTTTTAAACTTCTAACATGCATAAGACAACAATGAACATCAACAACTAAACAGTCACCGTTCTTTTCATCAAAATCTGAAAAACGACATTCAAAACCTATAACATGCTATAAATCAGTTTAAAATCCTCAAAAAATATTGAGTAAAGCTCAATTTTGTTGTAAGTTCAGAATGAAATAGCCGGACAAACTTATACCAATATAAATTTTGATAAAATAATATTAGTAAGGACGCGACATAAAATCCTATGTGGCACTCTCATACCACCATTATTTTTTCTAAGTTTTGAAGTCAAATACGGCAAGCTACTACCAAAGTCTACTTACAAAAAATTATGTAGGAACTACCAACAAATTATGTAAAACTAGTTTTTTTTTTGGAGGCCCTTTAACTTACATTCTATAGTTCGACATTCACCATAAAAATACATTCCAGCTCACATAAAATTCGTCCACAATCTAGCTTAGATAAATTCAGCAACATTCCAGATGATTTCTCTATTAGATTTGTGAGAGCCGGGGCTTTATATAAGACCCTACTTAAGGACCTTAAAAATCTTACAACCGATAAGGCTGCAAGTATCGTATAGGTTGGGCGTCTAGACCTGGTGTCACAGTATATGAGTACCTTTAGGCATGATGACTGGGTAAAAAAAAAACTTTAATATAATATTTAGTCCGTTAGTTTGACTATCAAACTAAAAAATATTGGACACATATTTTTTCTTTTATCAATCAAACAATAAATGACAAAGATAATCCTTGTCAAAGTTTGGAAGTGGGGCTCGTGACGTCACGTTTACGTCAAAAGTCAATACTTTTGGAGTTTAGTCATGACGTTACGCGGAACTTTAACGGGCTATAAGATCTTCATTAATTTAATTGACAAACGAAACAATTAGTGTGTAACATTTTTTTATAAAATCTATCTGATGGGCTAATTATATTTATTTTTTGTCATCTAGCCTATTATGGCCGTGATAATTACAGCAGGTTCAGCGACTGCAGCGCAGTCCAGGATGTACATTGGGACCTGAACAAGGGATAATTACCGAGAGGTTCCTGTTGGAGGCGTGCGTGAGGTTGCGGAGGTGCTCGATGCCGGGCGCGGCAATCATCACGACGTACGGCAGGAACTCGCTGCTGTTGTGCAGCAGCTTCAGCGACTGCGGCGCGCAGTCCAGGATGCACATTTTGCCTGGACAAATATTTCGTATTAATAAGTAAGTTCGAAGAATGTAAGTTTCCGTGCGAAGAATCCCTGGGTTGGATCCGGCCACAAAACGACGACCCTGAACCTGGCTTGCTTTAACGCCAGGACGCTAAGAACGGAATCAAGGCTATATAGGCAGACCACCAGCCCGATGGGTCGACGACATCAGACCCATCGCTGGTCAAGCGTGTATGCGATTGGCCCAAGATAGGGAACAATGGCACATATGAGAGGAGGCCTATACCCAGCAGTGGGTCGACACAGGCTGATGATGATGATGATGAAGTAAGTACGTATAGGGTGGGTGACAAATTATTGACTAAGCTGTACGGTAATAGCGGAGAAATACCTAACACGATTCTACAAAAAAAAAAACACAAATGAATGCTTTCATGACGCTCCTAGGAGCTTCAACTTCTTCAAGACGATTTTCTCGTCAAAGTCCCAAAGCCAAGCAATACGCAGTCCGGCTTTCGTTTCTATTATA
Organism: Hypomecis atomaria; assembly: GCA_964007245.1. Lineage (NCBI taxonomy): Eukaryota > Metazoa > Arthropoda > Insecta > Lepidoptera > Geometridae > Hypomecis > Hypomecis atomaria. The sequence continues at coordinate 3,547,933 of OZ023281.1, forward strand.
CGACGATGCAATCGAGATCAGCGACGTAGAGATGCTGTCAGGGTTCTAGGAAACTTCAGACTGGTCTGTTGTATTACAGGCTGAATCAAACAACTTGGCGGGTGTGACGTTAGCTACAAGCTGCGGTTGGTGCAATCCTGACTGAAGCTCACTTTACAGCTACGCGAGCATTGGGTTGTCCGCAGCTTGTAGCTAACATCACAGCCGCCAAGAAGTCTGATTCGGCCTACTTTCGGCGTACCTTCCTTGATGACGGCGCGGATGGAGTCGAGGTGCGTGCCGTAGAGGTGCGAGTTGTGCTCGCCGTACTCGAGGAAGCGGCCGGCGTGCGCGTCGCGCTCCATCTCCTCGCGCGACACGAACCAGTACGACTGCCCGCTCTCCTCCATCGGCCGCGGCGGCCGGGACGTGTCTGCAATGGTACATAATTATTATATTTTTAAATTACATGGAAAACAAATGGCTTTCTAACAAACACAGTAAAATCAGGTTAAATGGAAATATGTAAGCCAAAGAGATTCAGACATAATATGGTGGCGACAGAGATATGCTATCAAGACACAATTGTTTGTGATGGTTTAATAAATTTATGCCCATTGTTGGCTTTCTGTATACATCTTTAGCGTCAATGCTCCTAAACGAATGGAATGATTTTGTTGCGTTTTCTTTTTGGCTATATGGCCATATGGTCTTAAGCTATATTTCAACAAAATATGTCGACCTAAAAATATTTCCGTTATTTAAAAAATTACACTTGTTGATTCTGTCTATGGATGCCCACTGCTAGAGCAGCATATCCTATAGATTTCAAATAAACCTGATAGGAATTAACTTGCTGGCCAGCGCGATCTTCGAAACGTCTATCGACCATAAAGATGTTGCCATGCCAGACCATGTTTCTTTTCACACGGTACTCACGCAGGATGACTGCGACCAATCTATCACAATGGTGGCAATTCGGCGACACGCATTATAGTTAAGTTCTCTCTAAAATAGGTTTAGTCCTGTCAAACTAGGCTTTGGTATTCGGATGTCTACACGATTAAACTAGTTTTAGGTCGAGTCGACTAAATCGATTTTAGTTACTCAATTTGGTCGAAATGCATTCGGCGGCCCACATTTTAGAGTGATTTACGTCTAAAATTTAGTTGTCAAATGTCAAACTAGTCGTCAAGAAAAACATGGCGATTAAAACTAGTTTGGAGAATTTGATGTGTTTTATCGAGGTTTTATTGTCGAATTAATCCTGAAATATGGAATATTTCATTGTGGCAGCAACTGTTGATCTATTGGAAGGGTAAGTAAAAAGCCAAAAACCTGTTTTTGCTTGATTCACTAAACAAGTGAGAGTTCATTGTGTGGTTCATCTAGTTCCAAATTATTGCAGCGTTTGAATTCGAATTATAATATTAGGGACGTTTCAGACCCTTTTCAGATAGAAGAGGAAAAATTTAGAAATCTGTAGGTATCTATAGAGTTGCTCAACGGTTAATAAATGATCTTAGGTAATTTGAGAAAGCACATCTCTATAAGATATCCCAAAACATATAGAGGTTGTATGCTATGATCTTCCATTCAGCATGTGGCCAAAACAATTTCTTGGGCTTAAGCCAGCCAACCGTCAGCAGATGTCTTGACGCCACAGTCAAGTCTCACAACTGGGCCCTAAAATCATCAAATTCCCAATGACGCCAGCTGACAAACAAACCGCATTGACAGAGAACTTTAATTATTCAAAGCAATTAAACTCCTTAATTAATTATCCAACAGTTAGATACTTACAATAAGAAACTCATAGATGAAGGATTGGTCTTCGCTCCGCTAGCAGAGCCATCCTTCATCTATGAGAAAAGATAAGAGCTATAAAGATTGATATCTGTTTAATTATATTATTCTATATCACATTGCAGATAACAATGAGGTACTGAAGACAAACTGCAACAATTAATTCTTGGTGCGATAGAAGTGTGACTGATATGATGAAGATAAAGATTTCCGGTCAGAAGCGAGATTGATATGCCAAAATTGAAGTAAGTTCTAGATTTTTTTATTAATAAAAACATCAAAATAAAATAATCGGCCAAGTACGAGTTGGACTCACGCACAGAGGGTTCCGTACTGTATGGGAGCCCATATCCCCCTTATTAAGGGCCCCCCTTAAATATTTATTTATTTTTACTTTATCATTTAATTGTATATACAACTAAACATTCTGTGATTATTTAAGCATCTATCTGTTACCATTATTAATATCGAGCGAAAAAATGGCTAAATTATTAATTTTATTCTGTTTTTAGTATTTGTTGTTATAGCGGCGACAGAAATACATCATCTGTGAAAATTTCAGCTTTCTAGCATAATGGTTCATGAGATACAGCCTGGAGACAGACGGACAGCGGAGTCTTAGTAATGGGGTCCCGTTTTTACCCTTTGGGTACGAAACGCTAAAAATGTACTTACATGGTTTATTATTTGTTCCAACAAAAATTAATAAAATAAAATAAAAAAAGCCTTTATTCTCTAGTATATTAAATCCTTATGAAACATTTTTCTTATTTCTACATATTTCACTAGGTTGTCCACCCTGGACATAGGCCTCTAGAAGTTGCCAGTGCTCCCTATCTCTGGCTTTCCTATGCGTTTTCCTACAAACAAACAGTAATTATTGTTTATATTATCATGTTGCAGATAACAATGTGGTACTGAAAACTGCAAGAAGCTGCAGCAAATTCAACCAAGTCTTGGTGCAACAGAAGAGACAGAGTAGAATGAAGATCAAGATTTCCCATCGCAAGCGAGATATGCCCAAATTTAATTACTAGATTTTTTTTTAAAATAAAATCATAAAAATATACATAAATCGTTTATTAATTGTGTCAACAAAAATTAATCACTAATATTATTCTAAATAAAAATAATTTGGCGAATTCCACTCTGCTCAACAAGCCCTTTCATTTGATTGAGGCTGCATTTGTTCTTGGCCAACTGGATCTATGACGACGAGGCAGAGGCTGCCTTCCACTCGGTTGAGGCAGATCAGAATGCAGGCACGCTGTGGGCTGGCTTTGTGCAGGCTGGTACGCTGTGGGCTGGCATGCTATAGGCTGGCTTGTTGAATGCGGAAGTGCAGGTTGGCTTGCTGATGGAGGTTGTATGGGTACCTCGATATAATATATTTCTGGGAGATCATCCTAGAAAGATCCCACAATCCCTGCTTTGTCTGCTCAGATGGTAATGGCAGTATACCCTGTAAAACAAAATATTTTATTACAAAATTAAATTTAAATAGTAGTACCTATACCTACATAGTACATAAGTATAATATTAGTAGTTAACATATTTCTTTTATTAACAAGGATTATTCAAGTTACTTGCTTTATTTATTGACTGTAAAAATAAATAAATTACCAGTTCTATGCTGTTGTGGCCAAAGACCAATGAAGACCCGATTTCTTCCAAAATCTTTGTTTCTGTTACGTCTAGGTCTGCGTCTCTTCCAGTAGTATGTATAGACCGTCTGATCTTTCTCGCTTTCATTTTTGTCTAGGTCCATACATTCCAAACCTATTGGACAATTTTTATCAAATTAAAACCTTATCATGATATTCATTTAGTTGGTACCTACACAAGAGTTACAAGAATTGTTTTTGAAGATATCACAAGACAAGCAAAGGAGGTACAAGTAGCGGCCAGGACATTGAGTTCACTGGCCAGATTTTCGGAACACGACAGCTTGAGTACCTGGACTCCTAGTACTCGTAGTTGCTTGATTTATCAAAAAGAGATCTACTTACAAGACAATTAGAATTGCTTACCTTTCACATAATGTACTCCTATGTCTCTCAGTATCGTGATGTTGGCGTGGAGAGGACATCTCCCTTTGCTTTTTATTGGCATTATTCATTGTAAAAGTCTAGTGATAATCGTAGTGATATTGCAATTCAATTCAATTCTTGTTTATGGCTTCTGTGAAGGTGTTTCACAATTTTGCCAATGTCTTGTATTTCACTGCCACCAAACGTAGAGAATTTGAACGGTTCCAATATGATGTACTGTATTCATTACTCTAGTTTTTGGATTTTACACCTTTTACCTCTGAATATTGCAAAGATTTACGAAGTTTTTGTGAAATGTGAACTGACTGAAAAACAATGTAAACAAAAGTGTTGCCAAAGTAATTTAGCTAAAGTTACGATAAAAGCCAACGAGTTGTATTTTACCTCCAACCTTTTAATCAAATCATAGATATAAAAGCTAGTGCATTCCACGGAAATAAAATAATGTAAAAGTCTTTCCAAAATAAAGCGTGTTGCACCGTATTTGGAGTAAAATCGATTGTGATAATCCGTAACAGATATAGTAAGTATTTCTTGAGACTTAAAATAGAAAAGAACATAATAGTAACTTTGTTATTGATATGGTAACAAATTGGGAACAGCCCCAGGATTTTCTATGTTTACGTAATATATCCATGGATCAGCCACAGATAAAATAACAACCATAATTAATATTTGTGCCATCTAGTGGTCTTTTTCGAACTAATTTGCTACTCACCACTAGATGGCGTAAGTGGCGTTACTCAATTTAATTCTTCATGGCGGACGACTAAAATCACTTTAAATTTAGTTCGAAGGAAACACCGAATAGCCTTTCGCTAGTTTTGCACTAAACTAAAATTTTTAGTGCGACTAGTTATAGTTTAATGCGAATGTCGCCGAATTGCTACCAATGAGTCGGTTTTGGAGCGTGTGACGATAAACGCCAGCACTCGCTTCAAGGCGGCATGCGAATCACTTTTCCCTACAAGACTTTCTCTTGAATGGGTTGTTAGACACTCACGTGGTATAACAGCGCCAAATCTGTCGGGGTGGTCCTGTATGAGCCGGTTCTTGAGCGTGCGGCGGCCGACGCCGGCCGTGCCCACCAGCGCCAGCACCCGCCTCAGGAAGGGCGGCGTGCGAGCCACCTCCTCGTACAGAGCTAGCTCCGCGCCTTCTAGCTGCACGCTCGACCGGGACTCGTACACAAACTTCTTCTTTTTCTTTGATATCTGTTGAATGTCAATCTTATCTTACAGATAGCCCTGTTTATGCATATTACCTATCTAGACATCTTTCAAAAGAGAGGAACATACTCGAGGTTTGCTTTGAGGAGCAACGTCAGAAGGGACCAACTAGGTGACACCGACTTAAAGGTTAGCATGCTTAGAGAAATCAGTGTATATTGGGGGACCGGCTGTCTATAACAGGATACCTACTGACGTGCATGGTGCACTTTTCGTAGTGTCTTTTAAAAATAAACTTAAGTCGTGGCTTAGTGAACAATTGTTTAATGACATTGATGACTTTCTAAAATTACCAGAATCAGTATGATTATAGTATTATTATAATTTTTAATGTACTTGTATTTTGATTTTGACATTATGTTTATATTTACTGGTTACAAGTACTGGTTATTTTTTGATTTGACATTACCAAGAAATGATTTGTATTTGAATGGGCGATCTGTTACGCCTTTGGGCTGGATGTTTTCAATTGATATGAAATAAATTTCTGGTGATGAAAAATATAAGACTAAACTAAAGCGGATATTAGAGCAACTTAATAGCTAGGACATGAGGGCTATAAATCTAGTACCAGAGAGCTAGGGATGAATCCACTAGAGCTGTGTGGAAAGGCCCACTGGCTATTTATAAAGCGTCAATACGACCAGCTGTTACAAAATTACAAATTGTTAAAAACTCGGATTTATCGTATTTTAGCCAGTCGGCAATGTTTGAAAAAAAACATTTTGTGACTACTAATTTATATGTGCATATTAATCGGTATGTTTGACCATACTTGGAGCAGACGTCATTTGATAAATGATGTGTAGGTGTAGGTACTGGAATCAGACCTCTTAACAAAGATATTTTAATTTTCAAAATAGGTTCAAGTACATTATATTCGTATATTTCTTTTGAATTAAGTATAGCATTATACCATTTAAATTATGAAATATTGTTATTTATTGTACACAACGTAGAAAATAAGGGTTTATTACTTCTACTTGTAGCTCGTCAGATTAATTAGGATGAAACTATCACTAATTACAAAGCACAAAGAGGCAACTGCTGCGCGGCTCGGCAGATTTGCACTCATTAAGCGATGTCTTGAAGCGCGACTTCCACAACCATAATTCAATTATCCGTAATTGGAATACTAAGTGATCATTTAACACCACCTATTAGGGGTCATTTTCGATTTGTAAGTACTCATTGTATCATTTGCGATTAGCATTCATGAGTCACTCATTAAATCATTACAAAATTACATAATAATTGCAACACTTTCATGATAATGAATTCAGATTAAAGCATGAATCATCATGCATTGTTTTTAAATATAAACAGTTCCACATGAATCTATGTAAATGAACCAAACAATACATTCCACGCATCAGCAAAACGAAAACAAAACATCACTCCCTGCTGGCACTATAGCTGACACAAACCAGGCGTGAGAACTTCCTTTCATCTTCAAAATGACTCATACTTCATACAATTTGTTTATGAAATACCAAAGTGTGTAATTTATGCTTCCAGGTACAAGGTCGATGTATGATTAATTTTAGAATTAAAATCTATAACTGTGGTTGAAGTGTGGAAGAGATTTTTGACTTTGATGTTATAGCTTACTACATAAAAATAAAAATTGATAAATGCTACATTCATGGTAGATGAATAAATCTACTTTTAAGAATAATTGACTGATGAAAGTAATAGTTTTTATGTCTATAAGAAATCAATGATCTTATATCTTGTTGATGAAAATAGACATTATTCTGTATATGTGTTTGCATATTTGTTTTCCGCAGTTTTTTCATGAATAGTTAAATATATATACAATCAACTTAGTTCCAACATTTTGAGAGGATTGCAAAGTCTATTTACTTTAACTTTTAGAATCACAAGTCTACATGAATGAATAAATACAGTACAAATAAAGAAACTTCTAAAGAAATGTCAACTACAATAAATAATCGGCAAAGTACGAGTCGGACTCGCGCACGGAGGGTTCTGTACTGTATGGGAGCTCCCCTTAAACATTTATTTTATTTAATTTTATTATTAAATATTGAAGTGAATTTAAAAATAAATATTCTGTGAAAATTTCAAGCATCTACCTGTTACCATTATTAAATAGAGCGAAAAACGTCTAAAAAATCAGGTTTGTTGTATGGGAGCCCCCCTTAAATATTTATTTTATTTATAGTATTTGTTGTTATAGCGGCAACATAAATACATCTTCTTTGAAAATTTCAGCTGCCTAGCTAGCATGGTTCATGAGATACAGCCCGGTGAAAGACTTTCGAGAGGTCGAAATAGTTTTTTTAGAGATACGAGTATCATTGAAATTACGAACATAAACTGACCTTGTTACAGTTAAAATGCAACAGAAAACTTATTTATGCTCCAGTAAAACTTACCCGAGCGCCACAAATGCTGATCTTGTGCACGAAATCAGCTTCGGGAGGCACATACGCCTTGCGCCTCTCTTCTAGCTCAGGTGAAGGGACCAGTCCCACTACATCTGGGCTCTCCACATGGCTTGCTTGCCACCAGTTTGGGTCTTTTCTGTCTGAAACCTGTATGAGAGAAGAAATTGTTATTGTTTCAAGCTCAGACTGTCTATCCAAATGCTCACATGGCTATTAAAAGACTCGAATAGAGTATTATGGTATTTCTACTCATCACTTGGGTGGCCAATGTTATAGTATCATTCCAAACAAGTCTAACGATTTTTTAAATTTATATACAAATTAAATTGTAACATCAAGCTCTACAACTTTTTTTACTATAATAACTACAACAATTTTTACAACCAAAGTATAAATTTAGCCATGCAAATGATGCTGACATTCGCGAGTAGAAATACCCATTAGCTGTGGATGCGCACAGGGTAAAATGACACAAGGGAGAAATGGCTTATACACTGCAGTGGATAAATACAGGCAGCTGATAATGATGAAGATTATTGTACCATACTTGTAGCTTTCAATAGTCCACTGCTGAGCGTAGATCTACCTTGAAAGGTGATTGAGCCATGTCCACTTTGCTGGCCCATTGCCAGCCAAGAAGAGTATTCTAAACTCAATCTCATAGAATTTCTATAATGTTCCTGTTCAATAAAATACAATAAATTAGAATAGTTACCTGTAAAATATCTCCTTTCTTAAACGCTAAGCCAATTTCCTTGCAGGGTATTAAAGTGTCTTCTTTTGGGTCATAATCGAATAGAGTTCTCATGTAACACTGAAATTAAAACATGGTTATATATTAGAGAGGAGGTCTTTATAAAAGAGTGGAGACTCCACATCTATTATTATGATGGATAATTTGGATGTTGGTATAATATAGATTTTATATAGCTTTCAAACATTTTAATCTTTTTTTTCATATCATTGTATGGAGGGTAAAAATATGCTCGAAAAGGAAATAAAAGAGTACAAGTAAGAAATATTCACACTCACACTAAGTTTATTAACCATCTGTGTATTCTTCTTAGAGTTAGGTCCAACTTTGAGCGTGATTCTGTCGTTGGGCTTGGCCACTGCCTCTTTGAGCTGCTCTTCCGAGTTAATGTTCTCTCCGTCTACTTCTAAGAGGACATCTCCTACTGACACTAGGGCTTGCTTGGCTGCGGCACTGCCGGCCATAATTCTAGCTACTATGAGCTGTCCATGCTCATCTGTTGTTACCTAGAAATTAATTTACATTAAATATTCTGCATTCACAATGTTTTATTTATTTCATTGTATTTATCTACATTTTACATTTCTTACTATGTATTTAAAATTATACAACTACTACTGTAACACTTGCTAGCAGATTTTTACTAAATCAATTATGTTTTTTAAGAACACCATATTTTTAAAATTCAGTATATAAATTGGTTTATTTATCATCAGAATCACATCACTATTAGTCTGGTCTACTTATTAATCTTGTAACACCTTCTGCATCAAGGGTTAAAAGATGTTTTTTCTTGGTACATTAAAAAATCATGTTATCAATATTGTTTCTAATTAGCAATTTTTATGTGAGCAATAAGCCCGATTACAGAGGCACCACCGTACATTTAATAGCAACATGAAAAGCGTTCACTCTTTCAAATGCCTAAAGTGAAAAAGAAACAGAACTATGCTATTTAGCTAATATAATTACGATGGCGCCTCTGTAATCGGGCTTAATATGTGGTGTATTTATACTATACTAAACAAAATTAAAAACAAGATTTTCAATCAATATTTAAAAAGCTATTGTTTTCAACTCACCGTTAATCCTAAAGGCTGGCCAGGCACTTTTCTAAGGCCTACTACTTTTACAGTCTCCACAGGCATATCTCCGTTTTCTTCTGGACTCTCTGCTTCTGCAGTATTCTTGCTCTCCTCAGTCAAAGTAAGTTTTTCATCTACACCTGAACCCCTTTCTAACCAGATTGCACCTATTTTATCATGTGCATCAATTAAAGCCTGTAATTAAATAAGGTCCTCTGTCAAACCCATTACTTAATAAACTTGCTATTGGGCACTAATATTGGCTCTATAGATAATTACTGTCATTAGCAGTATTATTGCAGGGAATAAGAACCATTTAGGGATTCTTATCAGAATGAATATTATTACAATCTACCTGTATCAAAATGATACCAAACCGGTGATGACTTCATCAGGAACCGTAAATAGAAAGTGAAACGTACCTTGAAGTGAACTCGGGATACTATTATGGCAAGCTCCGCTTGTTCGATGGTCCGTATGTTGTTGCCGCGGTATTCGCTTAGCGACCGTATTATGTTTACATTCCCCAGCGACACAGGTTTAACGACCAAATCCTCCTCCAAATCGGCAGACTGTAATAAAATCACTCACGATTAAACCAGACACGGCCGATTACACTCAAAACACGGGCACCGATAGGCGTGGCACTTGGGCGTCGATGTCGTTAAATCGGTGAATTAAAACAATAGCGTGAACTTTTAAATTTGATGTGTACGATGTTCTGAGGTTTGATCGAAGTTAATAATTAATGAGATCGACAAAACAACACTGTTTTTATAGACAAATGCGCAATGCTTACAAAAGAACACACCCAACCCAAACCAAACAAATTGACAAATCTGTTTTTTTTTGTTTGCTGTTTGGTTTCATTTGACGTTAATGACGTTTACCTTGCGAACATAGCTTGCGAAGCTGGCAATGCTAACATCCAAAATTCCCCCGAAATCACCATTTAATGTTTTTTTTTTATTATGCCATTTAAAGCGTCCGCGTCCCCTCAAAAAGAGATGCGAAAAACATAAAATCTGCGACCAAGGCTTACACACTGAGGGTTTCGTACAAATCCTGAAAATGCACGAAATTGGGAAACCAGTTAAAATGTCCCCAATATTGAGGAATTTCTCATAGTATGGTAGCTCTACAACTTTGACAGAACATCATATTGTTTGACTTTGACATATTTGACAACTACGTTTTTTAAAATATATTACGCTGGAGGCTAGAGCTATCATGGCCAAATACTGCCAATGCGCGAAATTCAATTTCTCATGGTTAATTTTCCATTTACAGATGAATAGCTCATTGTAAGTTTACAAAAACTCATTTAGCGGCCATGAATAGATAGACCTACATGCATTTAAATACTAAAATAGTGATCTGTCTGATTTGACACCCACTTGAACACACTTTCATGCAAACTTTGTCTATTTACCCATCCACACTCTCACGACTCACTAGCGCCTCGGCGAGGCCCTCTTGCGAGGCGACCGACGCGAACGACGCGGCGTTGGAGGACGTACGCGAAGGAGGGAAAGGACGCGACACGAGCGCCCTGTCCACACTCTTGTGGTCGTCTTGCCTGGTGTCATGTCGCCTCGTGATAAGTGTGGATAGGGCATATAAACAATTTGGTTTTTAGATTTTTTTGTGCACCTCGCTCATGGCAGCTAAATGAGTTTTCGCAAACTTAAAACCAGAGTAGTATAACTGTAACTGAAAAAATAAAACAAACAAAAATTCGTGCGCTTCCCCGTAGTGACCTATAATCCCTTCACGGCTAACCCAGATAATCAGCCTTCAGGCTTTATTTTAACAAAATCACAGTCCGCTTATAATTATAATATCAAACGAACGAAATCTAAAAAGAGTCAGTCGAAAGGTGACGGGTTCCCTTCTCTCCAGCCAGGCCTCGGAACTGGGCAGAATCGCGCCGACAGCACGTTGTTGGACGTTTCGCGGTTCATGCAGCTGAGCCTTCCACCTTTGGAGAGCAAGTCGGTGTTCTTCTTTTCTAATCTCGTCCCGGGTTAGTGATCCAATTCCGTCCATTCGGCGTATGCGCTCGTATATTGCCGGGTGCATGTCGAGTGGCGGAAATCGACCCATCAGAGTGACGCTTCAAACGAAATTGTCTGATAGCCCCTCGCAACCCGCATACGCTGATACGCTGCAAGCCAGGATACGCTGGAGGCTGTTGAACCTGATTTTACTGCGCTCCACGCCTGAAAGCCTCCTTGACCACACGGGCGCGCCATAAAAAGCCATCGACCTGACCACTCCGCAAAATAATCTCCGGACCTCCTCTCGTGGACCTTTCAGACTGGGTAGCAACCTGTGCAAGGCTCCTGCTACTTTTTTGACGCGGGGAACCAGAAGCCGAAAGTGTTCGCCAAAGTTCCAGCGGCCATCCAAGGTAAGTCCCAGATATTTTATATGCTGATCTACTGGAAAGTCCACGTCTCCGACTGTTATGGTAGAGTTAAGTGGTTCTCTGCCTCGTCGTATGTTGTAGAACCACATTGCTTCAGTCTTCTGAGGAGCCACGCGAAGACCCAGCTCATGGATTTTCTCCACAATACATGCTACACCTCGCTCGGCAACATCAGAAGCTTCCTCAAAAGTTTTGCCTTGGCCAGAACTAGGGTATCATCCGCGTAATATACGACCTCTACACCCGTTGAGAGGTCTGTCCTCAGGATCACATCGTAAGCGATATCCCAGAGAGATGGTCCCACTACTTACAGATCCTTGAGATAGGTACCTACTGTACATTTATTTTGGTTTTACTTATTTAATGAACGTGACCATTTTTTTTTAAATATTATTAGACCATTTTATAAGGTGCGCAGTCTATCCGTTGAGTAGCCATGACTTCAAGCAGATATGTAGTACCTTAGTATATGTATAATATTTTATAATATGTGGTGGTTGTTGTTATTGATACTGATTTACCTAAGTACCTACAATATTTGTAGAACTTGTTAAAATGTAGGTATTACTTACTTCGCATCTTCTAGCAAAATCCGGGCTTTCTACTATGCTCTTTAGAAAAATAACATCGTGGTTTGTTAAATCATCTTCAGGTTTTTGTTCATCTTTCTCTGAAAATTAGAAATAAATTATCAATAATTAGGTAGGTACCAGCTGCTTGTGGCCGTGGTGGTGTTGTGGTAATGACATCGGCCTTACAATCGTTAGGTCGTGGGTTCAAATCCCGGTCCCGTACCAATGAGTTCTTCGGAATTTATGTACGGAATTTCACACCACTGGCTTTTCGGTGAAGGAAAACATCGTGAGGCAACCTGCGTCCGTAGAAGAAATTCGATGGCGTATGTGAATCCACCAACCCGCACTGGGCCAGCGTGGTGGAAATGGCTCAACCACCCTTTGTGGGTAGGCCTACGTCCTGCAGTGGACTATTAAAAAAAAGGCTGGTACAGCTGCTTGTCCCGGCATCGCCCGATCACGAATGGATTTTATAGCTACAAACCTTCCTGTTGAAACAAAGGGTAAAAAATCTTTGACCCAATCTAAGAGACAGCGAAAAAAAGACAAATAATCGGCCAAGTGCGAGTCGAACTCGCGCACGAAAGTTTCCGTACTGTATAGGGAGCTCCCCTTAATTTATTTTATTATAATTAAATTATTTATTTTTCAAGTGAAAATACAACTACCTAGATATTTTGTGAATTTTAAGCATCTTCTTGTTGCCGATATTACTATTGCACCAGAAAATCACGTTTCTTACATGGGAGCCTTATATATATTTATTTTATTTTCATTATGAGTTATTGAAGTGAATGCACAGTTAAAATATGTGAATATTTCAAGCGTCTATCTATCTGTTACCGTTTTAAATATCGAGCGAAAAACGGCTAAAAATTGAGGTTTGTTGTTTGGGAGCCCCTTTAGATTTTTTATATTATTCTGTTTTTAGTATTTGTTGTTGTAGCGGCGACAAAAATACACCTTCAGTGAAATTTTATTTTCTCTTGCTACCACGGTTTATGAGATACAGCCTAGTGACAGACAGACAGACGGACAGCGGAGTCTTCGTAATAGGGTCCCGTTTTGACCCTTTGGGTACGGAACCCTGAAAAGGCGACTTTGATTTATAAGTGGTAATTCATTTACCGTCCTTACTACTGGTAGTAAGATTGGTAGTAACACTGGTAATAAACCGTATTATGCCGTCAAGTAGAATGAATTGTCAGATAGGTACTACGTTTCCACATCCGTCTGTCGTAAGTTAGCACGCTAAATTGACTGCCTCGGTGGCTCAGTGGTTAGTGACCCTAACTTCTAGGTCAAAGGGGCGTGGGTTCGATCCCCACCCAGGGCAAGTATTTATGTGATGAACATAGGTGTTTGCTCTGTGTCTGGGTGTTATTTAATTACTATCTATATAAGTATGTATTTAAAAATATGTATAAGTACCTAGTATATCAGTCTCTGGCAGCCATATCACAAGCTTTGCTTAGTTTGGGGTCAGAGGCCGTGTGTAAGATGTCCTCAAATATTTATTTATTATTATTTATTTATTTAGGGGAACGGAGTGTTGTACCGTACAGCGGCCATTTCCGTACACTTCAAAATAATAAGAAGAAACCGTGAAACATCCGTTTGTCTCTGTTGCACGTATTCCTTGTATCTTGTTTCGCCTTGTCGCACTCTATGGAATCAGTCCGGGCCATGACGCCGATGAAATAGGTGGGCACGTGATTGCGTCCTGATTTTTATAGTATTGTGACATCGGAAAATAAGACTTAACTGGGTTTGGGTTACAGTTTTTTGTAATGACGGCTATTCATTTCATTTGCAGATGAATTTAGCGAAGATTTATGTTGTTACTAATACTGTATCGAGTAAATTACAGCTAATATAGACGGTTAAAGGTAGAAAATTAATTTCGTACATTGTAAAATGAACGGAAAACCTGCTACAAATTATTTATTGATGTTTTGTTGTTTGTGTAATTTTTAAATAGTTATTTATTATTTGTCAGCTTACCAAAACAAAAAACGAGTTCGAGTTAAATATAAACCTTTAATAACCTATAACAAATGTACTCATTTTTTGATGGCTGTGTTTTGCGAATAAGTAATTCTGATAACTATTTGTATGCACTTTTCTAATAAATACTGACTTGAAATAAAAATGAAACCTTTTATTATCGACAATATGCTCATAAACCGAATTTAAAGAGGCTTTTAAACTTGTACGATATTGAACGAACCGTGTACGGAATTACACTCAAGCGTCGGGTAATTCCGTAAATGCCTCACATTCAAATTATTTAATTTTTCCAATATTATGTATTCATTAATTTGCTCTTCTATTTACTAACACGTATTATAATATATTTTACATTATCTGGAACGTGACACTGGGCCTTAAGCTGAACTAATTTGTAGAAAAAATAATTTAAAGTTAAGTGTTCGGCAATACCCTCCCCTCCCCTATTTAATTAATTTGTTGCGTAGAAGTGGCCAAGGTTTAAATGCGTTAAAACCAAGGGCTGGCAGCGTTAGGCTTAGTAGGTATTTAGTATTTAGGTATTAGGTACTTATTTAGGTATTTATTTCTTGCATTATGTAAAGAACAATATTAATAGCGAACGTAACGGCCTAATTAACGCGTTAAAACGCAAGTGGAGCAGTAGCTGGAGAAATAGGTTTCCACATAAAGTAGACTTACAATTGTTAGGTAGCGTAGATGCACCGTTTGTGGCCATCTTACAATCATTTGTGGCCACTTTGAATTTTAACGCTTAATTAGACAATTTAATGTTAAAATAACATTTAAAAAAAATGAGATTCATTGTACACAAACAATATTTATGTTGTTACATCACTACATAGTATAAAACAAAGTCGCTTTCTCTGTCCCTATATCCCTATTTGTCCTTATATCCCTATGTATGCTTAAATCTTTAAAACTACGCAACGGATTTTGATGCGGTTTTTTAATAGATAGAGTGATTCAAGAGGAAGGTTTATATGTTTAATACACCTGTGCGAAGCCAGGGCGGGTCGCTAGTTGTCTTACTTATGCAATAATTTTGACACCAAATGGCCACAACAGGGTCAGTGGCCAGTGTGGCCACAACCGGTACAGGTGTACCGTATAGTAGGTACTATATTGTAGGTAGGTTTATAACTTCCTATAGGTATAATATGTATCTATATGTATAGGTACAATATATTATTATTACATATACACATTATACATGGTAAATTATATAGCGTTTGTTGATTGTTAAAATAATAATAATATGTACCTGCTTATACCTAGTTATTGGTAATGGTATGGTTTCTATTATATTCACACACGTGAAGTGCTATTTTTAATTTAAGTTTTTTGAATGTTCTGTAATGCCTTTAGTAGTAGGTATTGTAAGTAAGTAGGTCAGTGATAATTTGTGTGTCTAATACTTACAATGTATTCATGAATTGTTATAATAACTAATATAAAGTACAATACCCATTCATGTAAATCAACCAACCCGTAACTGGGCCAGAGAGGTAAATATGTCTGAATCGCCCTTCGAGGGTAGTCACAACAGTGAAATCTATTTACGATATACAATTTGGAAATTAGTCACCCACTTACTCGTACTTATTTATTTTAGCTAAAATATAGACATCTAAATTATAGATATCCCAGATTTCGATTGCATCAATTCATGGTATTCGGACGGTATTTTATCACCATAGTAGTTTTACGCGTCACAGTATTTTATGGCCAATGGGAATGCTGTCGTAAAATAAAAACAAGACAACCGACTCGCGAAGTGGTTGCTCTACTTGCGTTTGTTCGATATCTATCATTCACGTTAAGATTAACAAGCACAATATAAATACTTATCTACCTATAGGTACACAATAGTTAAGCATGACTAGGCATCACAGAAATTTAATTAAACTTAATAAGGCCGTTCTTTGGTAAAATTCTGTATGTAGAGTTGTAGAGCATTCCTTGAATTATTTCAGCTAGCAATTTGCCGCATACAGTTCGTGACCGTCTACTTTAAACACTATGATTTTCTAAACCAACACGTGCGGACGATTCTTTATACAAACCGCGAATATGAATATTCATCACAAGCTTTTAGGTTATGCACTAGATGCAGATTTTATTAGATTACGCACCTTCGTCCGGCGGTTTGTTGCCGAACGCGAAGTCTTTGAATCCGCGCCAGTTGACTGTGTACCGGCCGCTGCGTCGCACCATCATCTGTAATCACTTCGCGAGAACACTTCACGTTCACTAAAGGGTGACCACTGGCATTATCCGGGGAATATTAGCGAGTGGTGGCGGTATTGACGCGGGGCGGGCGGCCCGTGACGCGGCCGCCGTCAGCTGAGCCGGCGCGTCACGGCGCCGCCCGCCCCGGCCCCGTCGCGCTTGCGCAAACCGCCCTACACTTGCTTTTACTACATCTTTCGGCTCGTCGCTGTCTTCGCAGCGGTTAATATTCAGACGCAGATCGCGTGGGCAATCGAAACTAACGATGACGAACTAATTCAGACACTCATGAGCTTTCGTAATAGTTAATGAGTCGACCGTAGCCTTGCCTTCTTAAACTTTATGCTGGCTGACGTATAATTATGCTATAGACGTAGCTTCGGCATCGGTCATTTAAGCTCGCTAGAACATAACTTCTCAAATTTTAGACCAGATACTCCAGTTTTAGTATATTTACATAGACAATTATATCACTAAAGTTAAATTGACTGTAGATAGGTAGGTACATTTCGAAGCACGGAAGATGCAATATCAATATTCAAGATGTCTTATTTTAAAGCCATGAAAATGTAATCATAAAATAAGATACATAAAAATATTACGATCGTACTATAAAAATGGCGAAGCTCTCATTCTGATGCTACTTTTATATAAATGTTGTTATTACCTACTTTGAATATACTCGTATCTGTTTCTAGCTCAATTTCTGGACAAGATGATGACCTACATGCTTCTTAAATTAAAACGCTTCTTAAGTACCTATAAGTATTATTAAATATCGTTGACGTCGGCACGTCTGAGCATCGTACGTTGTTTTTATCATAATTCTTATTAGGTTAGTAGTTTCTGATAAAATTTAGTAGGTATAGTCGAAAAAAAGAGAAGAAGCACTTCATGAATCACGAACGATTGATGGAGCGGTGGGAAAAAAGAGAAAATGCAAATCTCGAGAAAAAAAGCAATTATATGCAGATTACTTCTGTTTACATTGTTATTGGACTGTGCGCTCGAGTACTGTTAAAATATGCCCAATTATTCAAAACGTGAGGCTTATCCGTCAACAGACCCTAGTCACCTCTACGTTGGGTCCTTGTAATTAAATTAACCATCAACAACCAAACCCAGAATCAATTCTTTATTTTGGGTACTGCAGTTCTACAGACTTATTATTTTGGTACCTACGTACAGGTTAACTTGCCAGTTACCAAAATAATAATACTTGTCCCGAAATTGTAACTCTTCCCCTGTTGCTTATGGGGTTGAAAATATTACTAACGAATCTTGAAAAGGATAATCTGCCTAGGAAAATGTTTTGTTATTATTAAATTCTGATAACAAAATTTAACAATAATATTTTTGTCAATTGATCGTCATTGGCCAATATCACTAACATTATTTAAATATAAAATTATCAATTTGTAAATATAGAAATCGATACTTAAATATCATCTTATTTTTTGGCTTTGTCATATGAAAATACCGAAGTTATAAACAGTAACAATTTTTTCATACCACCTGCTCGAAAATGACTCATTATATGTCGTACAATCTCAACGTATTTATACAGTCATTATCTTACCACAATCTCGAGGGCTACGGCAGGTCAATAATGTTGTAAATGAAACTCCTTAGGGAGTTAAGTGATTTAAATTTAGAACGTCTAATTCGAATGAACATTTCTTAACTTAGAACATTTAAGGACATTTAAATGTTCTAAGTTAAGAAATGTTCATACGAATTAGACGTTCTAAATTTAAATTTTATTTTGTAAAATTGAAAAATCAAAAAAAACCTACGGCACGGCAATGGGCATTGTAAGAAGGTTTTATTCGATTTTATAGAATAAAACCTCTTTGGTCCCCGTATTAATTCGATTTCATAGAATAAAAAAACCTCTCTGCAATGTCCTTGTTAGGCTATGATAATCGAGCTGGCCATGGTCTTATGTTTTTCACGTTGGTAGTATTCACATGAATTCTGTGTTTTATTACGGATTTGTGTGCTTTTCTATGAAAGGTACCTACATTCTAATTTGTTTTATTTTATTGTGAACAGTACTGAGTTGCCGAGTGAGTTTATGACGTAAGTATTACTCATTTTCCTGGGGTTTTATTTTCTTGCAGGAGGTATGAAAAGTAGAGTATGCACCACTAGAATCAAGTCTGTCTTCGTCTTGGGCGACTTAAACACCTTGCTTCATTCAGCCCGGATAGCACGGCAAAGGGAGAAAACCATTTCATCCACTTCAAATGTCAGTTGTCATTGTCATTCCATACTTTATTTCCTCTTCGAGGGGGTATAATGGTGGAAAGACAATTGGTCCCTTTGCCATGTTTCCCGGGCAGGACTCTAAATAATTCCATCGCTTCGCTCGGAAATCCACCAACCCGCACTGGGCCAGCGTGGTGGATATGGCCCAATCACCCTTCGTGGGTAGGGCTGCGTTCTGCAGTGGACTATTAAATAAAAGGCTGATACAGTACAGTACAGCTCGGGAATTAACTTAAAACACCCTCGCTGCGCTCGGGAGTTAACTATTAGAGTCCCTCGCTACGCTCAGGGTCCAATATGTCGCCCGTGACGTAAGACACGACTTGGTTCTCTTGGTACATAATCTACGATTACTTTACCGTGGGATAAACTCTGATATCGCAAGTAAAAACAGCTGTTCCAAGTAAAAAGCTCATCAACTTTCAACAAAATGTATGGGAACACCTGATTTTTTTTTCAATTTTAAGTTTGCGATTAATCCCATAGTAAAAGTTGTTAATTATAATAATGTGACTTGTCGTTTTGAATCATTTAACTGACATTATATTTTTCGACATGAGAGATGTATGAATACGACTATGTTGCTTACGTAGGTACAACAAAGTTCTGCAATAGATACTTCTACCTAACAAGTTAGCATATTGTGTTTCAGATAAAATGTAATTAATAATAACGATATACTTAGTTACATACAAATTATGTTACCACGCGCCCGCTGTACCGGGCGATAAGGGCGTCTGGACGCGACGAGCGCTCGGCGAATGAGTTGCGTATTCTTCATTTCGATTGAAATGATAGAGACGTAGCTCTTTTGTTTATGACACTTCACAGAGGTCGTGTCGTGAACCTTATCTTCCATATAAGCGGGAGGTGGCACGTCACCACCACAGTCTGTAGTTTCTGCTCGATGCTCCGACGCAGTTTCTTACACACCCTTAAAATAAAGTGATTTATTTACCACCAAAAATGCCGTGGACGAGCATAAACAGGTACAGATTTTACAGTTTCTCAGATCCAGATTTCAAGTGAATTATTTTGGTACAGATTAACTGGCAGACAATTTTACGACCATTTTCACGAGTTGCTGAAAATAGTGTTTTTGATTCATAAATCTTCTTATATCCATTTTCATGTGGTTTTATATCATACGCTAAACGTTCGTCGTCTGCGTAATGTGTTTGTGAAAGTGATATTTATTTCGCAGAATTTGCGCGAAACCTTCCAACACCAGCTCCTATGAGGGGTCCGTGTCCGGAGCAGGAGGAGGAGGAGGCTCCAGGACGGCGCTGACGGCGGCGGAGGACACGGGAGGTCGCTTCGAGCTCAGCGACCACGGCTACGGCAAGAGCTCGGTTAAGCTCTTGCATGTACACAGAGATGGAGAATACCACGTCATCAGAGAATTCGAAGTCTCTACAGAGCTCAAACTTGCTTCAGAAACAGCATACGTCATAGGAGACAATAAAGAAGTCGTGGCGACTGATTCCCAGAAAAATACGGTTTACTTACTCGCCAAAAAACACGGAGTCAAAACGCCTGAAGAGTTTGGAGCACTGGTTGTAAACCATTTTTTGTATATGTATAAACAAGTCGTGGAAGCCAGGTGTAAAGTGCTGGAATATCCATGGGAAAGGCTGCAAGCTGGAACTCCGCATAATCATGCTTTCGTATTTTCGGCTGCAGCAACCAGATGGTGTCAAGTATCACAAGCTAGGCATGGTAAGAT
The DNA here is from genome assembly GCA_964007245.1 of Hypomecis atomaria. Lineage (NCBI taxonomy): Eukaryota > Metazoa > Arthropoda > Insecta > Lepidoptera > Geometridae > Hypomecis > Hypomecis atomaria. The sequence continues at coordinate 3,568,496 of OZ023281.1, forward strand.
ACTGTTTCTGTATAATATAAAGATACTATTTCAGTAATCTATGTAAATCCGAAGATAAATCTTCGGATTTACCCAGATTATCTACTATTTGAATTACTCATCTCGTCATGTTTATCAACAGATGCTGTTGTGGTGAAGTCCGGATTGAGCGGATTACGTGTTCTAAAGACGACGCAATCTGCTTTCGTAGACTTCGTCCAGGATGAATATACAACGTTAACAGATGCTGCGGAAAGAATATTCAGGTAAATTAAATCACAGACAAAAATCATTTCTGTTACATCCAATTTCATTGACTCAAGAAAACTACTTCTTATGCCCTTTTAGTCAGTAGATGCATTTTATATTCCTGTGCCTATAATATACAAGTATTTGGCGTTTTGAGTTGACAAATGTATAACATTTCCATTTGAATTTTCTTCAATAGTACTGTGGTGGAAGCAGAATGGATATACGACAGCATGAGGACGGCGGACTTCGACTCCGCTTGGTTGACAGTCAAAGACGCCATCCTGGACAAGTTCGCAGGACCACCAGACACCGGTGTCTACTCACCATCAGTCCAGCACACCTTATATCAAGCAGAAAAAGTAGTTCTCGAAAAAGTTCCTGAGGTGAGCATGATCATATTTTATTTGTATCGATGCTGAAAACAAAATCGTGAACAAAAATGTAGCGAGAATATTATGCTTACATTTTTGTTTGTTATCAGTGTAACATTAAAAAAGAGCTTAGCTATCCAATTCCAACTGACGTCCAACCCTCATCGCTAAAAGTTGACAAACTTTCTAACAAATTGCGATTGCTTGCAATTTCTTACTGACTTCCAAAAATGAATATTTTTGTGTATGTTTATCAATATTTTAGCCAATTGCGAACCGATTTAAAAAATAGCCCTCGAGATGGTTCCATTTAAATTTTATCGAAATCGATTGTGCCGTTTTTGATACAACAAAAATAATTTACATGGATGTATATTCATGCAAAATATTCGAATTACACGGTGGAGGTCGGTGGTGCAATTTTTTTGCGAAAAATAATTATTCAACCCTTCTTTCTTTTCAATCGTCAAAATGCTTAGAACACTAACCTTTGTTCCCCAAGCGTTTAAAAATAGCTCTCGTGACCGGTCATTTCTATTGTTTATCAAGTCACGTGCCCCCTCTTCGTCTGCGTCTTCCTTTTTGAACAAAGTAAACGATAGTAGCTAGTGAAGCACCCTATCAATAGTGAGGATAAATAAATCTATCAAATAGGCCGCTTGTTTTGACGCGGCATCGTTAACAGTGCGAGCGCGTGCCACTGAGATAACTGATAAGTCTGCTGCTGGCCAAAGGTTCTCATGCCCTTAGGTCAACTATTTTTGTTTTATCTAAGCAGTCAGGAACTATTTAAAACACTGTTTAATGTTGCATTGTCGATACATAATTTCAAGGAATTTTTTGTAGCCCACGGTCACAAAAAACAACAAAAAAACCGGTCCACAGAGTTTTTTTAGATGTCGGTTTCTTTGTAACAACAGTGTGACCAACTTTGACCCGCAATTAAAATAAAAGAAGAGATAATTTGGACACGGAAAGTTAAAAATATGAAGCAAAAATTTCGTCACGCTAGTGATAAACTCACGTGAGGCGAAGGTTGAAATGTTATCTTTATTATGATTAATTTGTTTTGTAGTTATTGACGTACATACTTAGTTAAAATTCGCATGATGAAGTGATTCGAATAACAAGTGATAAATCTCCGCGGGGGATGAGGTCAGTCTTTAGGATATGGCTTAGCTTTATCGTTTCGGTTTATGTGGTTTATTGCTATCTGAATACTATCGAAATATAATAGTAGGATTTAATAGAGCAATGCTATTTTTATTTTAAGCTTTTGATCTTGTTATCTACACTAAGTGTATAAACTTAGAAACCTTATCCGATTCTAACTCTTATACCTACTGGTTTCCACATTTACATATTACTTATTTACTTTATCTTAAAAATGTTGATAAAAATACGACATTTATATTTGGAAACTTCCATGGTTAAGGAATAGTCGATCCACGATACAAATGAACCCAAACGAAACAAGATATCCTTTAATGATTTGTTCGATATAATATATAGATACCCATACCAATATTTAGTGAACAGTCTTTGATACTATTGATCAAGAGTGATTTTATTTGCCGTAAAATATCCCATCAAGATATTTTTTCTTTACAGATAAGTTGGATCAAAATGACGATGCCGAACAAACATTACCTGAACATCGATATGTCGAAGTTTCCCGCGAACGTGACGAAAGGAGACCCTCGCCACCACATATACCAGCCCATAGACAAACCCGCGGGCCTCATCTATGCGCAGCTACGCCGTAGACCCAAGAGCCGCTTGTGACACTACGAGCGGCTACGCGTCGTAGCGCCTCTACGATACACTACGTGACCTCATTATTTCTTTGTTTATCAGAGATTTCTTGTTTATTTTCCTGTTTGTGGAATGAGTTTCATGAAATAGTTGGAGTTAGTCCGATGTTTGTTTTTCTGAAAACTTGACGTCATTGCATTTTCTTCAATATAATTAGATGCATTAGAGTTGATCAAAATATATTGCGTCTAGGATGACAGTATGTAATTTGTGAAAAATGAGTGTTAATTATAATATGTGAAGATATAGTAGAACAATAATTATAAACGTTATAGTCAAATATCCTTACAATATAAGTAAGGCGAGCTACGCAGATGATTAGCATTAAATAGCATAAATCGAATATAAAATGTCAAATTCGGGTTTGCGTACCAAGCTTAACCAAATATATTATTATGCGTACATTCATATTCAAATGTGTTAGGATTTCTCAGTGTAATAATTAGCTAAAACACCAAAGTAGTCGTTATTGATAGAAATCTTCATTAATGTTTTTACTGTTAGTAGATTTGCTTGTATTAGTACTAGCTATAAGTCTTAGTTTTAAGTATTGTTATTTGTGATTTAACTGAGCAGATATTATTTGAAGATTGTCAGAATTATAAATGGAACTATATTTTTGTGTAAATGATATTCAACAACTCATGAGTACAAAATGTGTTTTTACAATCATTACTTACATTTGTGATTGAGTTTAATAAAACATGCTCTATTAAAATGTGTTGTTTTAATTATCTATCGACCATGGCACAACTACATACAGTTCGTGCAAGTGTTCATATTACGTATCACGAAAAACTATCTATCATAGTAATCTAACCTACCAATATGTGTGTACCTACGAATTTAAAATCGTTTAATAACATCAAAATTATAAGCCTATTATGTAAGTATAAGTCTTTAGCACCTTCGAATTTTATGCCGAATTTATTATCATTGAATTGACACATGTGAGGCAAGATAAGTTTTAGTTTACTAAAATATTTATATTTACATTACCTTTTACATCTTCAGCGAAAAAAAAAACAAATAAATACATAACGAGAAAACAATCTTGAATATAAGTACTTGTTGAAATAAAAATAAGGCCACGTTTCAGAAAATTAAATAAATAACACATTTCGAGAAACATTGTTGACATTCGGCAGTGATATATAAATTATTTATACAACCTGATAAGATATTTGCATGTACGAGTATCTACGCAATTTGCAACTTATTGCACAATCAATACTTATTATATCTTCAGAAGTTAACTAGGTATATTGAGTATTTGAAGTAATAGAAAGTAATTTAAACGCGTAAAGGGGCGGCTCTGCTTGGACTTTACGTTAAGTTTTATCGTGGATGATCTTCGTTACAACATACAATACAATACAACTTTATTGTACACCAAAAAACAGCTTAAATAACAAAGTAGGTACATAATATTCTTAAAATTAGGTGATACAAGGGCGGCCTTATCGCCTTGAGCGATTTCTTCCAGGCAACCTTTGGATGGACAGAAATTATAGTACAAAAATGTGGTTGGTGGTGTATAATAAATAAATGTGGAAAATAATAATAATTATTATCACAAACTAAATACAATAATTACACATTATAATAATATACTACATCTTCAATAATATAAATATACATACATAAACAATTACATAAATATATAATAAGTATAAAAATATTTACTTACATACAATAAATTTAATATCACGTAAAGTTGTTATTTAACATAGTGAAAGAAAGTGTTTGAAAACTAGGTTATTGAAAATACGGAGAGACTTAGCCTGCCTGATAGCTACAGGCAGCTCATTCCAAAGCAGGACAGATTGTACAGAGAAAGATTTCATATAGGAAAGATTGGTATGGGAAGAGGAGTGGACTTTGAGTTTCAAGGCACGAGAAGATCTCAAAGTACCAGAATGACCTTGAATAAATTCGAAGCGTTCTTTGAGATACAAAGGAGTGGAAGGAAATAACAAAATTTTGTAGAGGAAAGATAAGATGTGAGAATTACGGCGAAGTCGGATAGGTAACCAGTTGAGCTTTTGGCGAAATTGTGAAATGTGGTCATATTTACGTAATCCGAATATGTACCGTACACAGAAATTCTGTAGACGTTCCAGTTTGTCGAGTTGCTCTTCGGTTAAATCCAGATAGCAAGCATCAGCGTAGTCTAATATGGGAAGTAGAAGTGATTTTACAAGTGCAGTTTTGGTAGTGATGGGTAGAAAGTTCCGCAATCGTCTGAGTGACGCCGCAGAACCAAAAATTTTTCGACTGACCTCAGACAGTTGTGGACCCCAAAAAAACTGTTTGTCAAAAATAATTCCCAGGTTTTTCACAGTGTCACTAAATGGGATAGGAATATTGTCAAAGATAACCTGAGGTAGTCTGAACCAGTCAATTTTCGAAATCATGCGAGAGCTCCCAATTATAATTGTCTGGGTTTTTGCTGCATTAACTGAGAGGCCATATGATCTACTCCAGTCCCGTATACGCTTAACATAATAATTATTTAACAATTTTTTTTAATATAACACGTAATTCTTAATTACTTGGAATAAAAAACGGCGTATTTATGCGTTACATAAAACATTTATTGCATACAAAACTTCTTGCTTAGTTCTTCTAGGTACTTTTGTACAGCTTTACTATATTTTTACGTCTAAATTGTGCGTTACTAATTAAAGAAACACATTGAATCCGAATACGAATGCATGATTAGATACACTTAAAAAATAAATAAAAAATGAGTTATAGACGTTTAGTTCCAATAATCTTGTCGGCCAACGAGTATAGTTCTTCCACAGTCTGAAAAGAAAAGAATTTTTTTGACAAAACGCAACAAGCGATTTGAAAAGTCGTCGTTATTCGTCATCGTCATTTCAGCCATTAGATGTCTACTGCTGGACATAGTCCTCCCCTATAGATTTCCAATAACAACGATTGGAAACGCCTCGCATCCAGTTCGGGTGTGGTCTTGATGAGGTTATCTGTCCACCTTGTAGGACGGTCCAGAACTCTCCAATCGAGTAAATTGCGACCCAATCGGTCATCAGTCCTTCGTGCTATGTGCCCCGCCCACTGCCTTTTTAACTTGCCAATCAGCTGAGCTATGTTGGTAACTTTCAATCAAATAGATATAGGTACATTACCACTAGTCAGATTTCAATCAAAAGATACATTAAAGAGCTTCGTTCATGAACTTGTATCGTACCTGAGTGTCAGCTCGGTATTTAAGTAAGGATAATTCAGAAATCACTGGTCAGATATTGATCAAAAAGACATTGCGAATATGTATAGAGCTTGGTTCATTACCTGTATTGTACCTGAATATCAGCTACCTATATTTGTTTTGAAAAATGATTTCGTTATTATTTTCTTTGATAACTACGGCCCACAGAAAAGGTAGGATCTTTTTATTCCGACTTTGTTAGAAAAATATGGCGGCCATACGAAAGAAAACAAATATTTTTCTGCAACCAATTCGTTCCATATATTTTTACGCTTATTTTGAAGCACAAAATCTGGACCTACGTTGTAACATTTCCTTTAAATGGGAAGCATTAGCTTTGAAATAAAAATCATTAGAATTAGTATTAGGTTGGTCTAGAAAAAGAAAACGTAAGTTGTGAGGATTCAAGAAAAATCGAATTGTAAACCCCTCTTCTTTTAAATTGGTTAAAAACGACCTCCACTGACACAACAAGAAACCCACAAAACGAGATGTTTTAACAAACGGTAGGTTATCTAAATCTTCAGCATTCAACACTTTGGTGTTTACCATCTGCGAAGGTCTACTCTGGAGACTTCGAGATCATTTTGCGCACTGTCTCACTCATGATATTTTTAGTGAGAGAAAAAGTGAAGAATATCATCTCGAGGGCCAAATAATTGCACATGGCGTTGGTACTCTGGAGTAACGAATAGTAAACATTTAACATCGCACCTGTTTGCCGATTTACGTGGTTACTGTCAATCACAGAATAAGCCCTATTACACAGGCTGTCAATCTAAAAACTTGTGGCGAATACTACGAGTGAAACTATATTTTCTTAAATCCGTTTTCAATCCTAACAGGCTACGTTACGTTATACGTACAATCAATAGTTTTTTATTCTTCTACGACCTATACAAATTGCCTATCGAAATTTTCCTTCGCCAAAAAAACCATACATAGCCCAACGGATAGGCCAGTTCAAATGGCAGTGGGCAGGGTGACCCTATGGTCGAAAAGTTTGGGAGTGGAGACCAGGTGCCGGTAAGTACAGCGTAGGACGATGTGAACGGATGACCTCATTAAGTCCGCAGGATGCAAGCCGCTTCTAACCAGTCTTATTGGAAATCTTAAGGGGTGGCATACGTTCAGTGGTGGATGTCCTATGGCTAAAACGACGATCACATACAGCCATCTAAATCCATACATAAAGTTCAAAGAACACATTGGTACGGGACCGGATTTTTTGAACCCACGCTTCACGCTTAATACAGGGTAATACATATTGTTCCTAATCAATTAGCATCCTTTTAGGGGCTTATTCTGTACATCAAAACTAACAAATTTGTTCTGCAACTTTTGTCAGAACTCAAAAAAAATCGGCTAAGTACGAGTCGGACTCGCGCACGGAGGGTTCCGTACTGTTTGGGAGCCCCCCTTAAATATTTATTTTATTTTAATTTTATTATTTATTGAAGTGAATATAAAATTTAATATTCTGTGAAAATTTCAATCATCTACCTGTTACCATTATTAGTATAGAGCGAAAAACGTCTAAAAATCAGGTTTGTTGTATGGGAGCCCCCCTTAAATATTTATTTTATTTTTAGTATTTGTTGTTATAGCGGCAACAGAAATACATCATCTGTGAAAATTTCAGCTGCCTAGCTATCATGGTTCATGAGATACAGCCCGGTGACAGACAGACGGACAACGAAGTCTTAGTAATAGGGTCTCGTTTTTCCCTTTGGGTACGGAACCCTAAAAACAGATGTTCCGTACATTTTGTCGCGGGTGAATGATTTTTTCTATGGAATATCCATTTTATTTTTAGTTTTGACAAAAGTCGCAGAACAATAGTTGTTAGTTTTGATGTACAGAATAAGCCCCTAAAAAGATGCTAATTGATTAGGAATAACCCTGTATAAGACGATCTATCTTTTGCTAAATAGATCGGTTTCAATCAAACTAATAGAATAGGCATGATGAGAGGTATAATTAGTCCGTGAGTAAGATTATCAAAAAATATTGGAGATGTCTTTTTCTTTTGTCAATAAAACAACAAATGGCAAAGATAAACCTTGTGAAAGATTGGGAGTAGGGGTCATGACGTCACGTCTCTCACTAAAGTCTACACCTTCATTTGTATGACACTCGTGAGGTCACGTGGAGCTATAACGGGCTAAGTATTTGTTCATCAATTTTTGTTTAATTAACAGAAGAAAAAACATTTTTAAATGTATTTTTTAATTATATCTGACGGATTAATTTATATTTTTTTACTCATCATGCCTATGCCTGTCATGTTGTCTTACTAAGCGAAGTTTTGATAGGCAGTCATATCAGTTAGAACTAGACGTCGGTATTGGAGGTTAGGTCAATACATACGAAATAGACCGACCAACTTATTGATAAAGTTGCTCAAATGATACAAATCATTTTTTTCTGCAGACCCTTAACACTTTTGTTCAGAAATTGCGATTGTAACTCTGTCTCTCTCAATTCTAGAATAAATTTGTTAAATTGTATTTATAATAATGTAAACAAGCAAAGAGCATGAATTAGCTCGATGAACGTTCATGATATAACTGGCGCTCACCAGTTTTTGGTCAAATACATTGATAAAATTAAAACTGGTTGTTATGCATTTAAATTAAAATGCAGGTAAAGTTAACACAGCCGTTGCGTGGATCGGATTCTACCAGTTTATCGAATACACATCGAATATTAATTGAATGCTATTCGTCGTGCATTATTTAAATGTTTTGATATTGAAAAACAAAGGAGTTTCTTCTACTTTGAGCTATAAGTACCGTTTACCGCTTTACCGTATCCAATAATCCACTGCAAAACAAAGGCCTACCCACGGAGGATCATGCACACCACATCGAAGTGCTTCTACAGACTCATGCAAGTTGCTTAAAGATTTTTTCCCTTCACCTTATAGTGGTGTGAAAGTCCTTAAAATATAAATTCCAAATAACTCATTGATATCGGTACTGAAAAATGGCAAATATCTAAAATTAACCTAACCAGGTACATATTATATAAAGCACTTAAACAAAGTACTCCTTTAAATAAAGTATGTAGTCATAATCGTCTATGAACAATTTGTCTTTCAATAGGGCTCTGCCGAATCCAAGATGAGATCGAGTTTGCCGAGATATTTCTCGAAAATAGTTCTAAGTGTTTCGCTCTACCAGCACGGGAAGCATGGCAAAGGGACTAATAGTCTTTCCACCATTATATCCCCTCAAAGAGGAAATAAAGTATGGATTGACTATGACATCTGACATTAAGAGTGGATAAAATTGTTTTCTCCACTTGCCGTGCTACCCGGGCTGGGACAACTCAATTTCCTCGAATAGGAATATTATCTTTTGCAAGCTTGCTCGCTATAAAATTAACATTTGTCGTAAATGTTTGAATCTAAACGATATCACACATTGCCAATATATAACGTGTTTTATGGATTATCCATGAAAAATGTAACCAAAACATCAAAAACGGGAAGTTTAAGCGCAGTCAGCACACGCAGGAGCAGTAACGTTGAGTCATCACGAGCCGATTGTGACCGAGCACAACGCATAATTTATAACACAACCCTTACATAAGGTGTGTCGTTCGTGTCGATAAATCACCGATACATTGCAAGATTCCACGGCATCGTGCCGTTAGAACAGACATCATGATCGTTGTACGTTTCACAATACACGAGTGTACACGAGTCTAAGACAACACCCGTTAATCTTGCTTATCAGCGCGACCTAGCGCGTGTGGAGCTAGGAATGTACTAGTTACAATCGGTTAGACACGAGCCGCGTCACTGGAACATTGATCTATGGACTCACAGGCCTGTAGTCAGAGCCGATCAGAAAACTATCATGGCACCCGGATAGCATAATGGCAAGATTTATGGTTGAACGTGAACTCATCTTCTATAGTTTAAAAGATTTTGAGGAGAACATGTTTTTTTTGCAAAAAATATTTTCACATTAGATAACAAAGAGAATTGATTTTTTTAATGTTTTGACTTATGTAAAATCTAAAAATTACACAATAATTTACATGTGTAATTCTTAGATATTATTTTCACTTGAAAAAGCTTTACAGATTTAGATATTTGCAGTTTGCACCTAAACTATAAGTAAGTACGATACTGGTTTTCGACCAGTATGTGTAGCCAAGAATGACTATTGTACAGAAACGTGGTCTCTCACTATGGGCTTATTAGTACGCTCCAAGTAGCCCAACGACCTGTGGAGAGGGCTATATGCTCGGAGTTTATCTGCGAGATCGGATCAGAAATCAGGAGATCCGTAGAAGAACCAAAGTTACCGACTGCCCAGTGGAGTGGTAGGTTGAAGTGGCAATGGGCGGAGCACATAGCGCGGAGGACTGATGACAGATGGGGTTGAAAAGTTCTCGAGTAGAGACCACGTAAGACAAGCGCAGCGTAGGACGTCCACCAACAAGGTGGACGGATGACCTCATTAAGACCGCAGGATCGTGCTATGGATGTCCTATGGAGGCCTATGTCCAGCAGTGGACGTCCTATGGCTGAAACGAACGATGCTACTAATAGAGGAAGGAATCTCTTTCAGATTTACGTCATGTGTAAATCCGGTATTTTAGCTAAACTCATTGAGTGTTTTTGCAGTTGTTCCGTCTCAAGGTTGTTAATTATCTTTGGTCATTATTAGCAGACACAATAATCCATTTCGACACCATAACAAATAGACGAGCTAAGTTTACATTGCTATCATAATAAAATATAGTAGACTCAAAACTAATAGTGTGCACAATACTGCTCTGATCCTACCTTCGCAAAGCTGCATTCAAAGCGGATACGTATAGATACGCATAGCTCCTGAAACTTTGACCGGACCCAGTGACACCACGATACGGGTTCGTTCAGCCCAGATATCACCAATTTACGTACGTCTTATCTACTCACTGATAGATTATTGTACACGTGCCATTTGTAAATACGAAGTTTCATTATACATATTCATCATCATTTCGTGGCAATAGCTAATAAGTTTCATATACATTTTAGAAAGCGGTTGTTGAGTATAATTACTATATTTCAATTTTTCTCTCTTTTTGATACTAGTTTGTACAGCTATATTTGAAAAAAAAAGAAGTCTGGGTCAAAATAAGTCTGGGTCATCCCAGTTTTAACAGTTATTTCACAGGTGACTGCCGTAGTTTTGCTCCAGATACAAAGTAGTAACTACTCGTACTAGGTAAATGCAATCCAGGGCAAGTGTAACCTAGATATAATATGAAAAAAACTCAGTCACATTCAATCAGGTGGTGTGAAGTGAAATAGAAGCACGCATAGGTACCTATTGAATGTAATATATTGTAATTATTTTAGTCTGTCCCCCGGATCTGTCCCCCGGGGGACAGAACGGAAGAAAAAATTCTAATAAAAGCAGTGAGAGAAGCCACTGGCTTTAGAAGTACAGTTGCAAGACTAGTTCGGAGCCAGTGGATTCAAATAAGTTTTGTCACCTGTTTTTGATTCAATAAAGAAACATTTGAATTTGAATTTGAGTATTTTACAAAGAAAACTTACTGTGAGATTTTTGAGCGTTTTCACGTCGTTGGTTTCATATTTCAGCAAGGCAAATTGATCGTCCGTGAATCGCACGCCCTTCTCAATGTCGATTTGTTTTTGCTCTTCCAGCTCGTTGTGACATTTCTTGAGGAGTTGTTCCGGTGAGAGCTGCTCCCCTTCCTCTTCTATATATTCACCCTCTGCTTCTTCTTCGTTACCCTGGAAATTAAAGTACTCGTAAAAATAATGTGCTTTGCGAGACGAGTCCGCACGATTGTAGGTAATAGGTCTCGATAAAGGTCACCAAATTTGGTCGAAACTATAGTAGACATGCTGTCTGCCTTTATAAATATCGCGTGTATCATACGTATGTAAAGATAATAATCGTAAAGGTTCCCTTGATACATTTGGAGGATAGTGTGCAACTGAACAAGTACAAACAAATACTGTAAACTACAAATACTGGTTTAACATTTCCATTTAACACTGTCCGATTTCGATTCGTTGTCGATTGTGTTTACGATTAACTCTAGACTTTATAGGCACCTATTCTATCTATATCTAAAGTTGAAAAAGTTCAGTTCTGACGAAAAAATCATAATGATCATGTGCTAGGAATTTGGACATTTTTTTTCTTGTACGAGTATTGGTTGGTTATTTCCTGTATTGTATTGGTACGAGTTTCATACTAAACATGGTAGAATAGAAGAGAGTATATAGATTACCTGGTCCAACTTCTGCGAAGCCTTCAGCTTTCTATAATATGCATCGGCACGTTTTTTCGAAGCCCGAGCCACTTCGCGGTTGACCATTCGCCAGAACACGAAGACAGGATGATGAAATAACTCCGGAGGACACTCCTTCAGGGGAGTTTTGCCGACCAGGATGAGACGTTTCAGCCTTTCCATCTCATCGAGCTGTTGAAAAAAAGGAAGGGAGTTATAAATAGGTAAATGATGAAATAGTAAGCGAGGCTGATTTGTGCAGCCGTTAATTTGTGAAGCGATGCAGCCGCATACTGAATTTAGGAAATAAGGTTTCATCGATCTAGCTTATTATTATTTCAGTTAACGAAAACCTAACGGGATTTGTTTCTTATTCTTTAAATAATTAAATATCATTGATTTTACGTTTCCGTACCCAAAGGGTAAAAACGGGACCCTAGTACTAAGACTCCGTCTGTCTCCAGGCTGTATCTCGTGAACAGTTATAGCTAGAAAACTGAAATTTTCACAGATGATGTAATATATTTCTGTTGCCGCTATAGCAACATATACTAAAAACAGAATAAAATTAATAATTAAGGTGGGCTCCCATACAACAAACCTTTGCCGTTTTTCACTCTATATTAATAATGGTAACAGGTAGATACTTGAAATTTTCACAGAATATTTAGTTGTATATTTACTTCAATAATAAATAGTAAAATTAAAACAAAATAAATATTAAAGGGGGCTCCCATACGGCACGGAACCCTCAGTGCGCGAGTCCGACTCGTACTTGGCCGATTTTATTAGTGTCTCAGTTCTAATTTCAAATTTATTAAAACTTTGACGGACACAATTATTGTTCTAAAATTAAAAAAATTGCTCATAAGGTGAAACGCGTATCACGGGTTCGTAGAGCTTCTTACTCGTTACATTGTTACTAACACGATTTTTGTAATTTTTATTTTTATGCCAGAGCTTTTATGAATTGCGTGGTTTTGTAGATCGATTGGATCACTCGCACCGTTTCTTCCAACTCTTTTCGTTTGCACGTGTCCAATATAACGATGTTCGTTTCACGAAAAAATTCAGAAGTTCGCAAAAATGGCAATTTGTGTGGCATTACAAGGTTTTCAGAAGCTAAACGAACCACTGGTATCTACATTAAGCTTTATTTTTGTCACTTTCGTAGAAATATTTTTTGCAAAGAAATGAGTATTTTCTACTACTAAGAAATGTGTTAGTCATTGAGACTACAGTATTGCCTTGATTTTTTAGTGCGACTGCTATTATTTTGTATCGACCTGATTTCAATGACAGCCCAAAAGCGAGGACGGCTATGACGGTTACGTAGGTAGGGCCAGAGCATAGAGATCTGGGGAGAGGTCTTCCCCCGCCACGGCGCGAAACACTTACCTATATAAAACAAAATTTACTATAGGATACATCGCAAAATGTATGCTTACGAAACAAACTATTATACACAACATGCAGTGTTGTAAAAACGCATAAGTAAATGAATAAGCGATTTATTTTGCTCTGTGAATAAGTGTATTTATTGGCGTCAGCGTAGGCAGCGAGTTACGTGCGAAATCAGGAGTATTAGCACCCCGCTGATCGAGACGATATCTCCCATCACGAGACATCTGCAAGTCAGACTTATATCATCACTGCCATATCTAGCATAGGTACGTTTTACTCAACAGGGTTAGTTTCGCTTCGCGTGTGTGCTTCGTCGGTGAAGCTATCTGAACAAATACCTTACCAGCGATACTTTATTATAGCAATTTATTACAAGTCTACTTCAACCCATTCGCTACAGTATACGTACTTAGACTGTAAATACTTAGAAGTAAACATTTTGTATAGTAGGTAATTTGCGAAAATATCCAACATACCGTGTACAGATTGGCATGCAACTTTAATGGGGTAAATATTTCAATTATTTGTTCAAAGTCACCTAATTTCAATAAGTTTTTGCGTGACAAACACGCACATTCGTGACGTGATTGATTCACGACCGTGAGTTTCGCAGCGCAATAACTGACAATTAGGCGCCGGTAGGGTATCATTTCGCTTCCCCCAGGCTATAAAATGTAAATGAAAGCTTGAGTTGATAAACAAACCAGTTTCATGATGGATGGCTAATTGCCCCGTCGGCGATCGTTTGGTCGTCAAGCGCCGGCACGACACGAACCCACGGCAAAGTTTTAAACGGTGTTTGATTAGCACGAGCTAGATCCACTTTGCGATAGGGCCTAATTTTGGACTAATCAATAAAACGATTTTGTAGCGATACTTGTACTTAGGAAGGTCAGTGGATAATAATTTATGTCACTAGAAACAATAAATACTTAGTTCACCAAGTACCTACCTCTATGATATTTATTATTTATGTAATACACAGACTTCTAAATACAGAAATAAGTAATACATATCATATTTGTCTCTACATTTTGATGCTGGTGAACACCTCTTTATCGAAATTCTACTGTCCCACACTAAAGTTCTTCTCGGAGTCTATTATTGTCCTTCAAAAAGCATTGATTACTTTTCTTCCTTTGAAACTATTCTTCACAACCTTATTCCTTCTTACAATCACTCCATCATCATGGGTGATTTTAACACTTGTCTCAATAAGAAAGATCATAGAACATCTTCACTAGAATCCTTAACAAAATCTTGTAACTTGCATATTCTTCCTCTTAATGCTACACATCACTTTCCAAATTGTGTCCCCTCTCTTCTTGACTTAATGATAGTGTCTTCTCCTAACAACGTTGCCAAACATGGTCAATATGCTGCTGACAACTTTTCCTATCATGATTTGATCTTTCTCTCTTATAAAATTCGTCCCCCTAAACCTAAACCTCAAATTATTCTGCAGCGTAACTTTGGTGGCATGGATCGTGAGGCTCTTCTCCGAGATGCTAGTAGCATTGACTGGGGTATTGTTACGGATGCTGAGTCTGTTGAAGATCAGGTATCTATATTTAACTCTTTGGTTACGCAATTATACGATACCCATGCACCTTTACGTAAGATCAAAATCAAACAACTTCCTGCACCATGGCTCACTGAGGATATAAAATGCTTAATGCACAAAAAAGAAATTGCTAAAACCAAGTACAAGTCGCGCCCCACTGAGATCAACCATGCTAAATATGTTCAGGCCCGAAATCGCTGCAATAAAGTGTGTAGGGATGCAATGCGTCGCTATGTTCATGCATCAGTCGATGATGAGAATCCAGCTAAGGTCTGGAAATTTCTTAAGTCAGTGGGAATTGGCAAATCTCGTCAAGACACTTCTTCTAACAATATTGACCTTAATGCCTTAAATTTACATTTCTCATCAGCTTCCATTATTTCGGATGCCGATAAAAGCCATACACTACGTTATCTTTCTGCCATTACTCCTCCCGACTTTCCTCCCTTTGAGTTCAATCGTTTCACTGAATGTGATGTTAGGAAGAGCCTAATGTCGATATCCTCCAACGCGGTTGGCGGTGACAATGTGAGCCGGAACATGCTTTTGCCTATTTTAGACATCATCCTTCCTGTCCTGTGTACCATTTTTAATAATTCCATGTCATGTGGAATATTTCCTACAGTCTGGAAAGATGCACAGATTATACCACTACCAAAAAAATCCAATCCCAAATCCTTTTCCGAATATCGTCCTATCTCTATCCTACCGTTCTTATCCAAAGTTCTGGAGCGTCTTGTCCACAGACAGCTGAACGATTACCTTAACAGACATGATCTCCACAATCCTTTCCAATCCGGTTTCCGTCCTGGGCATAGCACTGTGTCCGCGCTTATTAAGATCACCGACGACATACGCTTGGGTATGGATAACGGTAAGCTTACTGTTCTAACCCTGTTAGACTTCAGTAATGCCTTCAATACCGTTGACTACGACATTTTATTAGCATTATTGCGCTCATCTAACATATCTCCATCAGCGATCGACTGGCTTCACAGTTATCTGTACGGACGCCGGCAGCGGGTTCGCCTTGGAGATAATTTTTCTTCTTGGTGTGACACTACTGCTGGTGTGCCACAAGGCGGCGTGCTATCTCCCCTTCTTTTTGCCTTTTTCATTAATTCCATATCGCTACGGCTCACTTCTTCCTATCACCTTTATGCAGACGATCTCCAAATTTATTCGCAAGCTCAGCTAGATGATCTAGTTTCAGCGATAGCTGCTATAAATTCCGATCTCTACCAAGTAACTGAGTGGAGCAATTCTTTTGGTTTAAAAATTAACCCCGCAAAGTCACAAGTTATTATTATTGGCAGCTCTTATCATATTTCAAGAATTGACTGGCCCGAACTTCTTTGCGTAGAGTTCGATGGAATCACTTTGCCATTTAGTGAATCTGTGAAAAACCTCGGTGTCATGTTTGATCGTACGCTATGCTGGGATACTCATATAAAAACAATCAGCTGCAAGTTGTTTGCTGCTGGTAGCTCCCTAAGACGGCTCCGAAACTTCCTGCCTACTGCTACTAAAGTTGCGCTCGCACAGTCTCTTCTTCTTCCTATTTTAGATTACGCTGACGCCTGCTTTTTAGATCTTACTGAAGTCCAACTTGATAAGCTTGAGCGTCTCCAAAATTACTGCATTAGGTTCATATTTGGGCTACGCAAATATGACCACGTATCTCATTTTCGTACTAAGCTCAAGTGGCTTCCAATTCGTCTTCGTCGGAATGCTCATATCCTTAATCTTCTTCATAACATCCTCTTCAATCCTTCTACCCCATGCTATCTTAAAGACTCTTTTTCCTTCTGGCATGATGCACATTCCCTTCCCCTCCGATCCAAGGACAACCTTTCCCTTATGACTCCTACCGCACGGTGTGAAACTTTTTACGGACGGTCGTTTGCCTTTCAGGCAGTCCAGTTATGGAATGCCTTGCCCGTTACTGTCAGAAAAGCTCAATCACTTAACATATTTAAAGATCAGGTTAAAAACCATTACCTGCAGAAAATGATGATACTTTAATTTTGTAACTGTTGTTGTTGTTATTTATGTTGTTTTATGTAAGTAGTATATTATAATTTATATTATGTATTAGTTTATTATTAAGTCATAGGATTCTTTTATTATTATTTTTTATTTTGTAATGTGTTCTTTATTTTTGGGTATTTTAAGTATTTATATCAATTTTATTAGTATGTATGTTTATGATGTATGTATAATCTAATTTTTACTTTTTAATTAATGCGCACCCCGTCAATTATTTATACGCTTTCTGTCCTCTCCATCCTAAGGTTGCCTGGCAGAGATCGCTGTCAGCGATAAGGCCGCCCATTGTTACACTGTTTATGTATCTTTGTTTCTTCTTTTTGTTTATTTCTTGGTGTGCAATAAAGAGTTTATCTATCTATCTATCTATCATTTTCCGTCCGTATCTTATTGGTCATACCTCCCGTAGTACTCTTCAAAACATTGTGAGTAGTAAAAAAAATATGTATGATAATATTATTTGTTATTTTAGTTTTGGTGGTGATATGTTTAGAAATAAAAAAAACGTTATTAAGCCCCATTACAGAGGCGCCAGCGTAAATTTAATAGCAACGTAAAAAGCGTTCTCTCTATCGAATGCCTAAAGTGAAAAAGATACAGAACTACCTATGCTATTTAGCTAATATAATTACGATGGCGCCTCTGTAATCGAGATTATTATGTTGCATCGTTTTGGTAACGGATCGTTAAATGGATTACGTTCGAAGTAAAGACTTTTAGTATTAATTACTTATAGTATTGTAAGTAAGTATTGTTTACATTATTTGAACTCAAAGTTGTTTTTTATGTCGACAATGATAACGTTGGTATCAGAAACTACCGGAAAATAAAACATACTCGTAACACACAACGACAAATGTCGAATCTTATTGCTCGAGCCAATATCGCTTGCCCTCGATAAGATCCAGGGCAAAGCGATTTTTTTGATGATTCAAATTAAATTCTGTTATTCCACCCTGTACCACCATTGCCAAATTGTGTTTGATAGAGTGCTGGCAAACATGCAATGCAAACTTCACTCATTGTAATTTGATATCTTGTCTATAACCGGGGACTTGCAATTTAGATCTTGAAGGCCAATATCCACTCTCTGTATAAATATAATCTTGCATTTAATATATCCTTGGATATATCTTTTTACACAAGTTTATTAAAAATAACGCAAGATTGTGTTTAATATATCTAAATATATTATAGCTACCACAAACTTACTGTAAAACATAATTGCCATACATTCATTTGTTCAATATCGTAAAGCTAAGTGATTTTAAACCGACTTCCAAAAAGGAGGAGGTTCTATGTTCGTGTGTGTGTTTTTTTGTATGTTCATCGATAATTTCGCCAATTGAGAACTGAATCTAAAAATTCTTTTTTTATTTGAAAGGGTATACTCCCAAGGTCCCATTTAAATTTTACAGAAATGGGCTAAGCTGTTTTTGATAAATCAACAATAATGTAAACAATTCGAGCGAAAGATTCGAGTTTTGTACACGATGGAAGGCGGTTTTGCCATTTTTTTTTGCATAAAATAGTTATTAAACATGCGAATACATAAATTATAGAACTAAATACCATTACGATGACCACAAAAACTTACAAACAAGAAAAGACACATAAACACGCACGGTTAATTCGTTTTGAATCTAGGATCTTACAAACAGACGATATAAGTCCGACCTAGGTATAGCATGCCTCTTTCTGGTTTAGGAGGTATATATATTTATACCAAAAACTCTACCAAAATTTAAGCTCCGTAGAGAAAGACTAACTTATTTGCGGGCGAGTTTTAGTATTGAAACAGTGGATGTTATAAGGTTCAATGTGTTTACTGTAAATTCTGAAAAACTTTATGATAACACGAAAAAAAATTGCACATTATATCTATTGTCAACAGTTATAATTGAATAGCTTGTTTTTATTTAAATGTTATAAATATAAATGAAAGAATATAGAAGATACTTATATTAATAATCTTTTTAAAATCAGCGGGGCAATTCTGTTAGCCGATCTCTTTACTGAAGTGATACGTTCTTGAACCTCTCTCGTTTTTCTGACAGTTCCGACAGCTCAAAACTGTCAGAAAAACGAGACAGGTTCAAGAACGTATCACCTTAGTAACGAGATCGGATCACAGAATTTCCCCGCAGATCTGCTTGATCTACACTGCATTTCAGTCGAATTTGTGAAGCCTGCTGAATTATTATGGATAGATAGATACACATTATGTGGTTTCTTTTGATGACAGAGGAAAATATAATTTGAAATAGCATAAAAACTAGTGCGAAAGAAAATTGACGGCCTTATAACTTAAACCGATCTACATACCTACTCATACTTGACTATTTTTATGTTAACGGTAATATCATCTGTGAGAGTTGTTTATAATATTGTACTTGTTGTGAAAAATTGTTTTTGAAGGTGGTAATTTTTAATCTGATATCTGCTGCAGTAAACAATGTAGAACAGATAAACAATATTATGCAATTTTAAGATTTAAAGTACTTATTAATAACAAAAAACACCTCTAAGATAAACAAAATAAGATGATAACTGTAATATGTATGTGAAAAATAATGATGAAATAATTTAATAGACTTCAAGAATTAAGACGATATTTTATATGTCATGCTATCGTAACAGCATTGGAGTAATAAATAAAATATCATCTTAAAATTATCTTTCAAATAAACCGTAAACATTCTTGTATTAAAAAGTGTTTAGAACTTGATTTTATTTTACTCATGACTTATCTATAAAACGTGTATTATATTTATCGTTTAGTGAATACCCCTTCTCTATCACACTAAGCTTTAAAGTACAAAATCAAAGTTACACATTGTTGATGCCTTTCGGCTTTCCTTCTTCTTACAGCTCGTTCACACATGCTGTCTGTAATTACAGTACCTACATGTTTTAACTAATCCGACAAAAACGTCATAGCATACGTTTTTGTCGGATTCACACGTAGGCACCGTATCGGCCGGTTTCACGTATCCGGTATCC
Source organism: Hypomecis atomaria (assembly GCA_964007245.1). Taxonomy (NCBI): domain Eukaryota; kingdom Metazoa; phylum Arthropoda; class Insecta; order Lepidoptera; family Geometridae; genus Hypomecis; species Hypomecis atomaria. The sequence goes on from OZ023281.1 coordinate 3,588,441, forward strand.
GTCTGAACGCGTTGTTCACACGGCAAATTCGCAGTATAGGCCGCGCCACACAAGTTGGCGGATGTGAAGTTAGCTACAAGCTGCGAAACTTCACATCCGCCAACTTATGTGGTGCGGCCTATACCTACCTAAGTATTACCACCGCTACTCTTCCGACGCTTCGGGACCGTTGCCCATTATGTACAGTATGAATCTGTTAAAATTGTACGACTATGTCCGTCAATCCAGTATTTGATGACACAATCACATTTTTTCGGAACGATATTTTTAAGATTCCGTACCCAAAGGGTAAAAATGGGACCCTATTACTATGACTCCGCTGTCCATCAGTCTGTCCATCTGTCTGTCACCAGGCTATATCTCATGAACAGTTATAGTTCCTTCCTTCCTTCCTTCCTTCCTTCCTTTCAGCCATAGGACGTCCACTGCTGAACATAGGCCTCCCCTAAAGATCTCCAATAAGACCGGGTGGTAGCGGCTTGCATCCAGCGCGATCCTGCGGTCTTAATGAGGTCGTCCGTCCACCTTGTGGGTGGACGTCCTACGCTGCGCTTGCCGGTACGTGGTCTCCACTCGAGGACTTTTCGACCCCATCGGTCATCAGTCCTCCGCGCTATGTGCCCTGCCTATTGCCACTTCAACCTGCCAATCCGCTGGGCTATGTCGGTAACCTTGGTTCTTCTACGGATCTCCTCATTTCTGATTCGATCGCGCAGAGAAACTCCGAGCATAGCCCTCTCCATGGCTCGTTGGGCTACTTGAAGCTTACTAATAAGGCCCATAGTGAGAGACCACGTTTCTGTGCCGTAAGTCATCACTGGCAACAAGTTATAGTTAGAACGTTGAAATTTTCACAGATGACGTATTACTATTGTCGCTAAACTACTAAAAACAGAAAAAAAAATATTTAAGGGGGGCTCCCATACAATAAACCTGAATTTTTAGCCGTTTTTCGCTTAATATTAATAACGGTGAGAAGTAGATTCTTGAAAAATTCACAGATCATTTATTAAATATTAACTTAATAACAAATAATTAAATTAAAATTAAATAAATATTCAAGGGCGGTTCCCATACAAGAAACGTGATTTGATTGCTCGATATTTATAAAGGCAACGGAAGATGCTTGAAATATTCACAGAATATTAAGTTGTATAATTATTCAAAAATAAAATATATACTAATGAGGGGCTCCAAACGGTACGGAACCCTTCGTGCGCGAGTCCTACTCGCACTTGGTCGATTATTTACTGTATACAGAATACTGTGTCATGTGTGAATTCGCTCATACAACTCCATACGTTATCGATGAAAAAAATAGTAACCGATAAAGCGGGACAGTAAAACGCATTTGTGTGTAGCGAACTTTCGTGGTCGGCATACCATGGATGGCCGACAGTGAATCTGAGAGATTTTAACTTCAGTGCAATTAATAACTCGTATATGTAAACAGGCTGTTTCATTGACTTAGCATTTGTTGGTACTTCGTCCATCCATGGTATGCCGACCACGAAAGTTCGCTACACACAAATGCGTTTTTACTGTCCCGCTTTATCGGTTACTATTTTTTTCATCGAGATCTGAATCCTAACAAGATTTGCGAGTAAGTATTAAAGAAATTAGTCGAGAGCGTCTCGGGATTTAGGGTTATGATGATTTAGTTAAACAGGTGAGATCTACTGTTTAAGGATAATCGTTAATATAGGTAAATAAATAGTAGGATGTGTTGTACTTTTTCCCTGGAGCCAGAGTGTAAGAACGGTATACCAGTAATTCAGTAGTTGCTACCTATAATAAAAGCCAAAATTAAAAAGTGCCTATAGGCAAGGGGCATCGTAAGTGGTCAGATTAAGTGAACTACTTAATCATCTATTACCTGGGCCGTGCCATTGTGTAGGGGGTTGTAGATTAGAGGTAGTGTAGGCGAAAGCTTCCCGAAACTACTTGCGAAGTTAAACGTGGTGGGAGGGTACCAGTCCTTCTAAAAATGCACGTCGAGGTATTTTCGTGGGTTTAATCCCCCATAACCCGGAAGCGACCCCGTGCGTCCGTAACCAAAAAAAGGATGGAGCTATGCTACGATAGTACGATACTCACGACTCTGCTGGAGATCCTCTTGTTGAGGTTCTCCTCGTTGACTTCCCGGATCCTCTCCTCTAGTTCCGTCATGTAGACCTTGTCCGTCAGGCTGACAAGGTTCGATCCCATGTGCTTCTCAAGGCGCGCGCGGACGTGCGGGTGCGCGAAGCTGAAACAGATAAGATTCATTAGAAAAAGGTAGTTTATTCAAATTTAAGACCTTGGCTCTTGTAGCTGGAGTAACTTCCACGTCTTGCGGTTCTCGGCCAGTGTTTTCACCTTCCTGAACAACATGACATCTCCTTCCTTTAATTTGACTTAAGAATGCCTCCGTGGTTTTCCCCAAAAAAAAGGTAAGTACAAGGTAAAATATTAAAAGGATAATAATAAACCGGGCGAAAAATATCATAGGTTGGTAAATATCGACTATCATGTGGGGCGACTATCAAGTGTATGACTATTTGTCGGGTTTGAGCTGGACATAAGAGCAGCATTTTATGAGCTGCGGTAATAATATTGTTACATACAGTTTCCTGCTTTTTTGAGGAAAATTGTTTGACCGATTTTTGTACGACGTTTCATTTGGTAGAATTATTGTTTATTATAATGACAAAAACGTTTGGAACATTTATAATTTGTCAAATCTTTCATTAGGCCAAAAAACTGTTAGACGTTAAAAGTTTCGTCGAATATCGTCACATTAAAGATTAGGTGTGAAACAAAAAATAGCAACATGAAAAATAACGCACGAGCCGAGCGATCAAAGCGAGCGTGCCGCGGTAGTGGCCGGCGAAGTGCCAGAATCAAATCGCTTATGTAGATTAGGTGTGAAACAAAAATTAATCATCAATATTATCAGAAATAGGACTTATTTGAAGCGGCTTGCATCCAACGTGCCTGCAGTCACAATGAAACAACTGGAACACTTGGTATCTCAAATATTTAGTGTTTAGTCGCTGATTAAGGCATTTTTTCGGTCGCTTTTTGTCGCCCATTCAGTATTTTCGTATGTTTTTAATTCGAATCAATTTTCGCTTTGTTCAAATTAATTAGACACTTGATTTAATACTACCCATATTAAATCAACTAAGTATAATTATGCTAGTACGAACTTCACAGTTTTTGTCTCTGCGTAAAATAGCTGATTAAAATTTATATTTCTTAGTTTTCCAGAAATAAAAGCTTTCATGTTTCAGTAGTTAATACATTAAAAATTAGTTCGACATTACGCCCAATTCTGAAGGTTATAATAGCTAATTAGACTATTTCTGTTTCTATTGCACTTTAAGCATTCGATAAAGAAAAAAAATTACGTTGCTATTAAATTTACGATGGTGGCTTCATAATTAGGCCTAAAATATATAGCTTAGCTTAGGCAACGATGATTTATGTGTAACTTATTATTATTTATTTATCCATGCTTATTGTCCTACCTCCATAATTTCAATTCTAAATATATAAAAATGTGTGTTCAGTTAAGAGACATATGTTTCTAAGGGTTAAATATAGGTACTTTATGATAGACTAAGAATATATTGTCATAAAATACTTATTTTAGAGAATATGTAACGTCGCTCATAAGTAAACTTTCTATGTATAGGTTTATTATGGGAGTAAGAGATAGAAATAGAAAGCCAAATTAAAAAATTATTAAACCAAAAGCTCAGAAAGTAACAAGCTTCATAGAACGTTAATAAACTTGTAAATATGCATTTGATAAAAATCGCTACAGAACAAGTGATTTAAATAAATTAGTCACGATTTTTTTCGCGCGCAAAAGTGCTCGAAGCCACTTCAGTGGTAATTGAAGCATGCCACGCAAACAAAAAGCCCAGTAAAATATTGAGCAACAAGTTAATTTTTTCATAGAACCGTCATAATTACGAGGAACATTTATTTGGAACAAAAGACAGCTAAGGAAATATGAAACTCACCGCTGCCGCGAAGGGCCGTGCGACCCCCGTGTTCTCGGTTTACACAATGAGGGTAAGTACAGGTATTTTACTGTAGCTATAAAAAAATCTTACCACTGCCGCGCAGGGCCGTCCGCCCTCCGTGTGTTCGTTGTGGATGTCAATTTGTCAACGAATTGTTGGACACTGAGGCAGCGCAGACGTCTCGACGCCACCGTAAAGTTTTAGTGGTTTTGACGCTGGGTGCTCCGTGTGATAGTTCGGGCCTGGCGATGGGCCTGGCACGGTATGGCACGGCCCCGCCGACACCACATGTAGGTACGAGTTTCGAGTAAAGAACTTTGCACATTAGGATGTGCCGAATGCGAGGGCTGCGAGGCAAAGTTTTTACGACTTGGAAAATTCTGGCAATAAGTGGTCTGAATAGGCATCGGTGCTACTTTTTTAGCTTCGCATCGCGGGTAAAAAATCTAGAGCTAAAATTAGTATGCTTATTTGAAAATTTTGCCGTTGCCATAAACAATAACTTTATTTGTCTGCCAAAATAAAAAAAAAACTTGTATTTCGGTTTTAACATGAAAAAGAAAGACCGATCGCAATAAAGTGTTAGACTTTACAACAAAGTCCTAAATACACCGTTTGAGAAATAAAAAACTTTAGCTTAGATCTTTAGTTACAGTAGATCATAAATTTTGTACTAGATACCCATTTTTTGTATAGTATAGTAAGTAGGCACAAGTTTAACCTGCCTATCGTCGCATGCTATCAATTCTTCGTTTGATCACCTCACCTCAGTGCTACTGTTATGAAAGTTGGTGGACTAGTTTGAACCGTTGAACTAGGTCCCTTATGTGCCGTGACTGGTGAAAATTCGAAGAATGCCATACATGTCATCGATATGGAATTCACAAGTTATTGTTCTCCAATGCATTATAATGCAAAATTTGTTGGCTTTCAACCAAAATGTCGGATAAATAGATAATTAAGTATTTGCATCGCTTAGAATATTCAGACATGACTTTGAATAAGAAAACTTACAATCTATTATTGTAAAGAATATGTTTTTGCAAATGTAATTGTGTGTTAATCTAAAACATTCACATGAAAAATGTGCAGACACTTTTTTGTCGTAGTTATAAAACAACAAACTCTCGATTCCAGAAAATTACCTGATTCCCTATCCATTTCAGAGCTATGACGCCACAGATATATATAAATATACTAATACAGTATATAACACACCAATTTATAACACCACTGAATCGAGAACCAAATCTTCTCTTAGATATAAAAATAAATTGTGGTTGTTAGTCTCGCTAAAACTCGAGAGTGGCTGAACCGATTTGGCTAATTTTGGTCTTGACATACAAGTATTTGTGGAAGCTAATGGAAGGTTTAAACGGTGAGAAAATTTATAAAAGTTGCGAGAAAAATAATACAAACTTGAATTTCATTTTCCAATACAAAATGTTCCTACATGTAAAAGTTGTCATTGACAGTTGACAGATGGTGAGATGAAGTTCACCGGGTCAGCTAGTATGAAAGTAAAAACGTACAGAAAGTATCGTATCGCAATTCAGGCTCAGACATATTTTGCTCCATACCAATGATATTTAGTTAGTGCTTATCGTGTACCCATAGTATCAGATACCATACCTAACAAGTTTACTTAATGCTATGGGTAAAACTTTAAAGTTGGTGTCATTTGAGGACTGCACTGAAAAAGAAATAAATAGAAGAATCTCACTGTCATGGAAGAAGTACTGGAGCCTAAAAGAGATCATGAAGAATAGAGAAATAAAAACGAGCATAAAAAGGAAAGTATACGAAATATCTATACTACCCTGCTTAACGTACGCGTGCCAAACATGGTCTTTGAGGAAAAAGGACGAAGAAAAAATAGCAGTCTGTCAGAGAAAGATGGAGAGGAGCATGCTAAACATAAGGCTCTCAGACAAAATAAGCAACCAAATCATAAGGTCAAAAACTAAGGTACCTGATGCTAAAGAAAGGATACGACGACTAAAATGGAACTGGGCAGGACATATCTGTAGACTTGAGAACTCAAGATGGACAAAAAGAGTAACAGAATGGACCCCACGGGACGGAAAAAGAAAACAAGGAAGACAAAGAAAACGATGGAGAGATGTTTTCACAGATAGAGCTGGACCTGACTGGATGAGAAAAGCAAGAGATAGGGAAGAGTGGATGGGACTAGGGGAGGCCTATGCCGAAGAGGCAACTTCTACGGATAGATATTAAGTTATAAATTAATTCATTGTAAGTTGTTAACCGTAGTAGAACAAATGGCTTTTTTATTTTATTTTATTTATGGGTAAAACTAACACCGATTAAGAAAATAAACGTACGTGTGGAAGCAATCTGATTCATTTGTAAACTAATTTCCATTAAGTATCGTTTCATTTCAGGGAAACTGAAAATATAGAAAAAGATAAATACAAATGGCATCAAATATCTGTACACAACTACTCTTTGTCATTATCATATTAGGTCATCATCATCATAATATAGCAATCGATAGCTAAATTCAGCCCACTGCAAGGGATAAGCCTCTTCCTTCATAAATGTGATGATTGCCGTAATGATTGAAGAACATTCAACCGGACCTACCCTAGAGGTAAACAAGCAGATTGACACGAGGCAAAAACGTGTCTAACTGGCATAAATGTAAAAATAAAAATAAATTTGCCTTCGAAAATCTTTTAAAACTACTATTAGTGAGTGCTTATAAAGTTTAAGAGCGTAACTCAAGTTCAACAATGTCGTAAAAAGTCGATGGCAGGCAGTCTACAACTTGTGTGAGGTCTACGGCGAAGCTAGGCGTTGCCAAGCTACGGCGTTCTGGCATGTTTATGTAGCCATTTATTCGTAGCGTTTACCGATTCGTAGAGGTACAAGGTTAACTGAAAATTAAACTTTGATGAACTTAAGACAATGTTCATACAATTTTCCCGGAGGATTACTTAACCACCACATGGGACAATCTCTTACAAATGCAAATGTCATATACCCCAAGCAGCAAAAACTATTACGTATCTTGTTTAAGTGTTATGTAGGAATTAAGTAAAATTACTCATTGTATTATTCATATTCCATACAACAAACCTGAGTTTTTAACCGATTTTCGCTCGACATTAATAATGGTAACAGGTAGATGCTTGAAACATTCACAGCATGTGTAGTTGTTTTTACAATTCAATAGTAAATAATTCAATCAATCAATCAATAATTCAATCAAAAATTTTAATTGACATAAAATAAAGGACACGTAAAATAATGAAGCCTTTGATTCCCGAACTAGCCAGGGGCTGTACTACGGGAAACAGCGTCTTCTACTATATTAACGACAAGTTGTGTCAATTTGCTTATATTTTCTAATATGACATTTAAATTTTATTAGTACTATGACAGGTATTATTTAAATATGAGTTAAATACTAGTCTAAATATTATCATAATCAAAAACAAATACACAAGTACATACAAATCAAATTCTAGGAACCATTACTATGTACTACTATAATGAACTACTGATCCATGCAATGTTTTTGTGTAATTACAGTTAAATATAGGTAACATAAATAAATATAATATTATGTTAAGCACAAACTATAACCATCAAATATATACATATATTTAGCTATGTTATTACGTAATTAATTGCTATGTAATTAAAATGAAATAAAGTAAAAATTTAAGGGGGGCTCCCATACAGTACGGTACCCTGCGTGCACGAGTCCTACTCGTTCTTGGCCGATTATTTTTACATGGATGTAGTGTAATGGCTGGAGAGTGTTGTAAAGTCATTCTATATAGAGATAGTCTAAGGCGAAGTCGTGGATATATTGTTATATAAATAAATTTTCAGTAAAAAAGACTGTAATTTTTTGAAAGAAACCCTTAAATAGTCATAATTATTGAAAGCAATTTTATGTTTTTGGCAGAAGTTGACGGTTGACCGCAGCCAGAAATCATGTTATAAATTACGTTATTGACCACGTACTACCAAATTTATGGATCATTACTATTTTACTACATTATGTTTATAAAGTAGATAGGATTTGTGTGCAACGAAATAAGAAAATTAATTACCAAAATCGAGTAAAATTGTATAATTACATCAATTGTTTATTGATCACTAATCAGGGTTGACGTCATTTAACGGGGTTAAATATTATGAAAAATATTTCTTAATATAAAAGAAACAAGAAGAGGACCGATTTTAAAGTGAACAACACCATTAGCAATCGTAGGACATACACTGCTGGACAAAAGTCTCTTCTGTGCATGACCAGCGTGTTACCGCGGTCTTAATTAGATCATTACACCGCCTTCCTGTCGTCGTGCTACGCTGCGCTTGATGGTATATGGTATCCCCATCCGAAAACTTTACCGCCACATCGGCGTTTAGTACCCTTGGTTCTTCTGTTACCATGGTCGCTACATTAGCCAGTAATACCCGCTGCAGCCATGCATGTTCTATTAAAATTAAACAACCCTTTTGTTTACTGGCTTTTTTCGAGCCATCTTTTGGAGTTGCGTGCAATTCTCGATCAATCCTTATAACCCAGTAAGTAATCTATATCAGGCGTGAAATGTACTCGTCTTTGAAATATTCGCCTGGCTCCTAGCAACAGTTTTATGATTTCCTTCATATGTTTTCTTTGAAGACGCTTCATAAAAAACACCGTAAACAATCACGTAAGTGTAGTATCGGATATTGACACGAGTAGTAAATATACTATTCCGTGTAAACGTCTAATAATAGCTGCTGTGTTGGGCAATGCTTTAACAGTGGAAATAGCGCCGAAGACCGAAGTTTGGGCTGATTTTTCTTCAATTTATGTTAAATAATGTAGATATCACAATAGCACATATTTCTAGAGACGTATGATCTACAGTAGGCTATTATTTATAGTTATAGTCTATACTTCTACAGCTGTATTCGAATCTGTCCAATATCCTACAGTTCGTAATTGTATAAAATAAAGTTACCAAAAAGATTGTGTTATATCTCGATTGCATACAAGCTATCCTACACAAGCTATTTGAAAACTAAAAATAGGTCTTATTTTAAGTCGAGTGGCAGACTCCTTAGCACACAACTTTCTCATTTATATGTGTATAAATACTTACAAATCGAGATAAAAACGAAGAAATAGATTTTTTAAGACAATAATATGTGGTTAGTGACAGAGTTTGTTATTGTTATGCTTTTAAACCAGCCCCACAACAGGGCAAAGGCCGTTTTAGTCCGACTCTACTTTTGAAATTATTGTGTTATCTCGTTAAATATCAAGTTGATTTTCAACAATTTTGAATTCTTGTACGCTAACTTTGTACCTCTGTCTTTATTTTTAGCGTTTTCACTACTTAAGTTACAACTTGCTGGAATACCATTTTTTATAGATTTTTAAATCAGCATGGCATAAAGTTTAAGAATATAAAGTACTTACATTTTATCATGGTCATCATCATGACATGTTCATAATAGTTGATGCTAATGAAACTGCGATAAATAACTAGTGTACTGTATTATTATCTGTGACTGTCTTGTGTATTCGAGCGTTCGTCGCTGCCAGTTTCCGCAATGTTAAGACCAATTTCCACCAAAGTAGAGCAGAGCTTGGAGAGCGTTGTAGGCCTTTGCTACACTAGGATGAGGTTCCACCGCGAAATGTTCGTCAATACTGTCACTGCCGGACATAGGTCTCCCGTATAGATTTCCTATAAGACTATATATCCGGTTATGGTACCGGCATGCACCGGTATTCGGTTTGTTCCTGCGGTCTTGATTAAATCTTCTATCCACCTTATCGGTGGACGTCTTAGAACATTACGGCCCCATCGGCTGATGGGGTCCATTCTACGAACTATTTGCCCTACACACTGCCATTTTAACATGTTAATCCGATAGGACAAGCTTTGGTGGAATTCTGCTATTACCGCTGCCGGAATTGCCCGTGATGAGATAAACGCGGCGCTTTCGCGTCATTTCATTCGTCAGCCATTCATTGCCACGCGATGTGAATGCGCTTTTACTCGTGCTTGCATTTCAGAAATAACTAGGCCACTGACTCCGGAGATGATCAACAAAATTAGCACGCCGGGAAATTTGCAGAACAGACGGAGAATATTAAACGTAAACACTCAGTTTACTCATGCCATTACTTATGAGACAGCATAGGATTATTAATAAACAATTCCTTTTTAAGCACGACACGATTTTTGATACGATGAAGTACCTAGTTTTGTTGAGAACACCTTGGAATTACCTAAATAGTGAAAATGATTCTTTATTAAATCTAAACAGTTCAAAATGCAGCCATTTCGCAGAAAAAGTTTGAGTAATTTGAAAAGTGAACAAAACATTACATTCAGTTTTAAAATAATTGGTTTAGTGAGATTGTCCAAATTCAAGAAATCATTGTTTGTAGTAAACCAATTATGACTAAAATATTATATAATAAATATGTAGTTTAATTACGTTAATAACCAGAAAATGTTTAAAGTGTGTCAAATAGGTACGCAGTCGTGGAGCGTTCACGAGATCTGTCATAAAGCTTATTGTTAGTTGGCAACAAGTTGAAACGACGTTTGCTCAATAATATTCAAAGTGCATTTAAATATAGATTGGCCAGACTAAACTAAAATAATCTCACAACTACAATAGTTCGCTACAACTAATACCTACACAAACATTAATAGTATCTCATAACCTAGATTCCTGTACCAATATCCTATAGACAATTGTTTGCAAATAATGTTAACACAGAAAAAGTCTACCAAATTTCGACCCATCAATAAACTAAATGGCAAAAATGTCTAGCCAGTCGACCTACTTATTTAAAATAACTTGTATCACGTCTGTATTTTGATATATACTTCATACGAACTATCGAAATAGGCATTTACAGTTCGCAACGGAATACAATGCAAGTTTGTGTAAAAGCTTATGCCGTGAATTCACTTAAGATCAAGACAAACGATAAATAAAACACAGATAGTAAAATTTTGTTTTGAAAAACTCCATTTATAATTTTCATTACAATTAAAGGCTTTTAGTAACTTTGGAATCGGGCTGAATTATACGGAGTAAATTCTTGTTATAACAACGAGTAGGTAAGTACGAACGAGTGTTTTACCATTAAAACACTCGTTCGTTCTTACCTACGAACGTACCTATCATTATCTGCATCAAGATAATAATAATATAACTATCGTATCTTCTTATTTTTTTGTAGTGATAAATAAGCACACAAAGGAAAATAATTGGCCAAGTATGAGTAGGACTCGCGCACAAAGGGTTTTCTGTACTGTATGGGACCTCCCCTTAAATATTTATTTTATTTTAATTTAATTATTTATTACTGAACTGATTATACCAATAAATATTCTGTGAATATTAAAAGTATCTACCTAGCTGTTACCATTTTTAATATTGAGCGAAAAACGGTTGGAAATCAGTTTTGTTGTATGGGAGCCCCCCTTGAATATTAATCTTATTCAGTTTTTAGTACTTGTTGTTATAGTGGCAATAAAAATACATCATCTGTGAAAATTTCAGCTTTATAGCCATAACGGTTCATGAGATACAGCCTGGCGACAGACAGACGGACAGCGGAGTCTTAGTAATAGGGTCCCCTCGGTTAAAGAAACCTAAAAAGCAGGGCCGTCTGGTACTTTTCACTTCAACTAAGCTTGCGAATAATCACATCGATCCTGCATAGAGATGGTCTATTTATAAAAGTGGAGCTAGGCATATACATGTGTCATAGAAATATTATTCAAAAAACATTTTACAGTACCACAAAAGACACTTTTACTTAGCTAGAGAATAACTTGATATTGAGGCTATTTATTTTTAGTATTATCCTATAATGGACTTTGTCTAAGAAGTTTTAGGAAATAAACGATTTTTCAGGTTTTGAATGATAAAGCACATAGATATGGAGCGTCCAATAAAATAAAATTAAGGTAAACGCACGTAATTGCGGACGAGTCCCAGAACGCGGACGTTACTCGGTTTTTTAATTTTTGTAATTTTCTACGAAAGTTTAACTTAATCTTATGAATGACAATAAATTCTTAGTTATATTTCAAAGTATTATACAAGAAAAACTGTACACATAGTATAATTGTGTCCAAACCAAATGATCTCAAAAGTGCGGTGTCGTAAAATTTTCGTCAATCTGTTAATTCAGTAGCTGAATTTGGTATCTACCCTGTCATAAACTTCAGTTCATTTCTTAGTTGTGTAATGTGATACGGTAAGTGTGCTATTTTATTACGATACTTAGATAAATTACCTAATATTATAACCTCTAATCTAGACATAATCTTGTTGATTATTTATAATATTTGCGTATCCGCCTAATGGTACTCACAAAACCCGTACTTGTCCCAATGCACGGACAATAATCACATTTTTCGTCCGAGAAGTGGGACACACATCAGTTCTTTAAAACCCGTTGTACCAAAGGTTGGATCTCGACCTTATTTCCTTGAAATAAGTCTCATTTTTCCTTGCATGTAAGAACGTCATTTTCAAAACCGTGAAAAAGCAATTATTAAAATTCGGTTGCGTCTCATTCAATGGAATTAAGTATTATTTTGGACTGGTTCAAACAATAGTCGTGTCCAATTTGCTTTAGTATTGTTTAAACTGTTTTTTTGTGCATGACAAAAACATGTCTTGCACAAAAAACAGTTTTTTTTTGATCGATTTACAACATATATAAACATATTTTATTTCCAAATAACACATGTGCAGAACATTGTTATAATAATACTTAGTTTTACAAAACAGGTAAATTTTAATGTATTTCAATGTAATTTTATGCACCCTGGATTTCGCACTAGGCTAGCCTGTGTAGGCTAGCCTATATTTTAAACAATATATATATATATAGGTTAGCTAAACTTCAGCGACTACAAAACAAGATTATTAAAATACTGTTCAATTACCACTATTTAACATCAACAAAAAAACTTTACAATGATACTAAAATAATGACCATAAAAAAACTTTACAAATATAGCATATGTATGTTCATTAGAAAAACTCTTCATAGGAATATCCATACTAACATTACGTTCACAAAGCGTAAACAAGTGGTCGAGCGGCGGACTCGTCGCGCGAGCTACCTTGTCATACCAAGACACAGAACGAATTACGGCAAAACAATGCCTACCGTTGAAGGAGCACAACTCTTTAATAAATTACCCTCCAACATAAAAAATGTAAACTCACTTCATGCATTCAAAAAACTATTGGCTGAACATATTATCTCTGAAACGTAAAATATACCTAACTACCTCGTATAAAAATAACATTATTCCAAAAAAAAAAAAATGAAATTCAATGAGTGTTTGAAGTGAGTCAAATAGGTTGACCCTACCTTGATAAACAAATTGAAACCTTAACTTGATTCCAGTTGTAGAAAGTCGGTAGGTTGTACTTACCTACTTATCATAAATCAAAATAGTTTATGTGCCTATTTTGTTTTTAAAGTCGAGTAGGTTCTTGGTTTTTTAGGGTGGGGTTATTTGGCTTAATTTTGTGATATTTATTGGTTTCTTACGGATAATTGATTGTGTAGATATATTTGTACCTACCTATGTGAAGTGTGACGACGAAATTTCAAAATGTTATAAGTGTTTTTATCATGTAAGCGACAGAAATGTCTTGAATGATAAATAAAATTCTTTAAACCTATATCACACTGTGTTTAAAATATTATCTTAAGTAAGATTTATTGTTCTCAGATTTTGATATTATGTTTTTATTTTTTGTGAAATACTAAACTTTTGGTGTTTCATAGCAAAATAATAAACATTTAATTTGTCATAAATAGGTAGTTAAAAGTAAATAAGGAAGTTCGAATGGGCCGGGTGGCTAGTCCTAGTATCAGATTAAAAATCTGTATTTTGATTGAGCCATTTTTTTTTGTAAAAGTTGATTATTATGTCGATACATAATCAACTATGGTACTAAAAAATTGGGATTAAGATTATATGATTAAGAGTATAATGAAATAAAACAATTTGATTTTCTAAGTTACAACTGAATCTTCTCTCTTTGGAAAGCGTGTCTGCTATGTTGTTGCCTTAACATGATCTGTGACTATTTTTCCATCGCACTGTTTATTTGATAAGAGTTTGGAATGTTATGTGAATTAATTTTGACTTTGTTATAGGTATTCTGAGTTCATAGATAGTAGCAGCACTGTCAACTGTGAACATGATCACTTCTTTGGCCTCACTGTTTCCAGTAGCTGTTAGAAACTCAGTTCATATAAAAGTTTACGTTTTTTTGCGGCTAGCAAAAGGCCCATGGCTTCCGCTTGCAAAGTTTATATTGTTTTACTCAGGGCAAGGGAGTCTCTTAGCCCAAGCTTGTTTTTTGCACTAACCGCGTATTTGTTCCAAGGTAGCAATATATCGTCAGATACATCGTTCTCTATCTAGCTCATGCTTTTTTCTCTCGAGCTGTTTTCCAGCTATTGTAAAGGTTCCTCTATATAGTATATTTTGAGTAATATAGAGTATATAGTATATTATATCTACTTTATATCTGTTAGATCAGGGTTAAAAGAGGCGGTTACTTTATCTATTTTCTACCAAAATATTACTGCTAGGATGGAAATCTTACTTTTAATTAATGCAGCAACCCTGATTCTAACTTAATAACAAAGAAACTCTTCAATCTGTTCCTTTAAATGTTTGTGAGGGTAGTTACCTAACTTGAGGTTTCTAAATTAATAAAGGAAACAAGTAAGTAAGTATACTTTGTATATTTTTTATACTTCATGGGTCCCTCGAGGGTACCACCATGTATTGCAATAATTATGCCACGTTCGCATAGCCCTAGACGTTTTGAGAAGAAGTGGCAAGAAACTCAAGACGCCATTAGTATAATCTTTTGATGCAATATACAATGATCAGTCTCCTTAATTTAGATATTACACAAAGTACTTAACTTTAGTAACATGGCGACGTCCACTCGGCTTGGCTTCGAATATAAAAGGTACCGACACTCAGCATAACTAGCTAAGCAAGACTTCAACGTTATTATCAGAATACCGGGAGAACACCAAGAGAGATTCAAAGATACTAAGAGATATAATATACTATTTACTCTATAATATCTATATAGCTATTTTGAGTTTATTTCTAAAAGTTGCTATATCGGTATGCTTCAGGTTCGTGCTTCGGAATCAGAGTATTCAACAGTTGCCACGCGCCACTCATTGATTGTTTTAGAGATATTGCTCGTAGCAAGTATGATGTCGATAATGGATTCCCATGAAGTTACGAAAATAAACTCAGAGCCATGGTTTAGTAGATTTGAATAATGCCTGAAGATGAAGTCAAGTACGTCATTTCTCCTCTTATTTGTATTGGGACATTCCCAGACAACACAGTGGGAGTTTGAGTCAAACCCTACTTTAGTTTCTTGTTTTTTTCTTGTACTAAAAGCATTAATTCTTCGACCGCCAGATGTTGCGCCATTTCTACGATATCCAGGTACGCCGTGTTCTAAAGGTTGACTATAACTGAGGTTGCCTTAGAGACTGGTATCCAATTTAACTACCGTGAGATCATCATTACACAAATGTGTCACTTAAGGTGCCTTATACGGACCTGTGGGATATAATTATAAAAGAACGCATTTTATTTTGCATGGGAAGACTGAACACATTACCTTGGGGATCATTTAAGCCGCTTATCTTGCCACGGACTAAATACGGTTCCTATACCAGTGCTATTGTGCTAACTACCTAAAGTTTCAGCATTTTTTTTTCAAAATGTGATTATTGTTTTGTTTGAAATATAATTTATTGCATGTAAACCATTGTTTCTTTGATTTAAGACACCTTGAATGGCTTTAACTAAAATATTCTTTAATAATAGAAAGAAATAATACAATATAAAGGCAATTTAAATTCTAATGTAAAGCAAATAGAGTTCTAATTAGCATAGCGTTCGTGAATTAGGACAATTTGTAATAGATTTGGGTCGATTTTAAAGTTCATACAAATAATAATACTGTAGAAAGGCTATTTAAATTCTAATGTAAAACAAATAGAGTTCAATTTCGTATAGCGTCCAGGAATTGGGACGACATTCCGCGCATTAGGACAAATCGTCCGCGGTTTGGTACATTTGGGTATTTTTTTACATTTTGGGTATTAATTCCCATTACAGCTCAAACAAATTAGATAAAGTTTAATTATTATAAAACTCAGATAAATGCCCTATATGGTCATATTCACTTTGTTGTTGTAAGTCTATTAGTTTCAGCGTAGTATTACTGCAAAGTCAGCGAAGTTCAAAAACGTTCGTACATTGGTACGTTTACCTTACGCGTAATTAGTCTACTCATGTACTCACAACAACGTAATGTTCTACAAAATATTTGTGAACTATGAATAAAGAAGTTTTATTGCACAAATAACGTGCTTATTCGCTAGATTTGTCACCAACAACACACATCATTTATCATCTCTACCTACGAGTAAATGCTACGTATTTGCTAAAGGTGAACATAATGTCAACAAACTTTTATATTCGTGCACTGACTTTCTAAATAAAAAAGTTCGACCAAAGATTAAGCGCAATCTAGTAGTTAATTTCTAAGGTAGTTATAATTTTCTAGAACGTGCGTAGATATAAAACTACAAACATTGTACAAAATTTAGTAGTCAATGGCACAAACGGCACAAGTGAAGAAGGCTTTTTCGAGTATTGAAACGTCTAAATTATTTGCATATTCCGGTGCGTAAGTGTGAAAGTGCTGGTAACCAAATACTTAAATAGCAAAATGTTTATCTACAAGCTCGGAAATGGGAGTGTGAATGACGCAAAATGCCAAACAAATACCGAATTATCGGGGAATTGAACCAGAACAATAGCGTGTGTAAAATAACTGGAAGTGTAGGCACTAAAGTATAAGTAGTTGGTAACTACTTAACGTTTATCTTACAAGTCATGAGTTTCGCGAAAACATCATTAGTAATAACATGTTGATAAAATAGTTCAAAACAAGATGAAAATCTTAATTACACGAAACGAAATAAATATCGGAAAACCCTTTGGTTTTAAGACTAAATTGATTTAAGTAATAATAATTGTAGATTCAAGAGGACGCTCTATTCAAAATAATGATCTGAAGGTGTCGTTAAGCAGAAAAGAGAATAATAATAGAGATAGTCCCGCCGTTGCAGTTATCGAGTATGCTGCGGTAGCCATGTAGTAGACTGTTATTGGATTACGACTTACTTGATAGTTTCTCTATCATTTCCAAAAAATGTATGTATGATTCTTTTGACAAGATTATTACCATTAGATTCTTTAGGGAAATGTGTATATGCCATGATGTGCATTAAAAATTCGCTCAGTAAACCAGCAGGCACCTGAGTGAAGACGATCCTCTCTTCGGAAGCTCGAGGACCACGGCGTTGTCATCTCCGATAGATGTAGTCCGCCTCCTGTCGCGGCCGGCGAGCAGTTCTATCGTGGTCCAGAAGGAGCCCTCGGAAGCACTGGATTCAGTTCGCTGCATCGTGTTAACTGTATGAAGTGCAAGTAGCCACTCCCGCGGCCGAAGGTGCAATGACTGCCGGCGCCATTACGAGCCGACGAAGCCACCCGCCCGACACCCCACGTGTTCACACGCGAACATTAATTTATAGCCTGACACCTCCGCCGGGTAATTCCCGCTCATTTCTGAACTTAATCGACACTTGAATGTTAGATTTAATTGCTGTTAATTGTTAGACTTTCAAATACACGGAGGAAGCTTTTGTTGATTTAAGTAGTTTGAAGAATTTGCATGGGGTGAAAACTTCGAATCATTGATCAGTCATCGAAGCATGTGATAGAGTTAGACGTTTATATGCGAGTAGGTAGTAGCGTATATGATCCCATTAACCTCAACTTGGACCTCGGTTTACGTATAAGTATGACGTCATGATGATTGGAGCACTTGCGATCCGACTATCTCACAAGAACTGGAGTTCTACGTCTACCGCCTATGAGTTGACTATTTCCTCGGCAGGTCTTCGCGTGTAGTGGACTAATGGACTACGCCCGCGCTGTGGGCTGGTCTCGTCCAGAGGTGACCCGGATAGCGCGGACGTCGCCGCGACCGGGTCAGCCGGATGCCATGAAGCCGTCCTTCGCCAACCTCCTAATAATTATAGACATTGAAACTTTTGTGCATGAACGTTCCAGTTTAAAAATCTGGGTGTTCTAGTTTTCAAATTGGGTCAGCGTTGGCGAAAACACTTACTCCAAGTGAATTTAATGAATTAGACTAGTTCATAGTAGACTAGTTTATAGTAGAACCTATAAGTAGGTACTTCGACCGCTCTATGTTTTAGGGATCTAGCGGTCACACACAGGTAGAAGATATAATACTGAATAATAAAAGATGGGTTAGGTAAAGCCTGATAACCTTAACTAATATACGTTTTATCTTTTAAGTGATTTTATATACCTATACAAGAACCGCCAAGTTCACTATTTGCCGTGCATGGTGTGAGTAGGTACTGTAAATTGAAAATCATGTAATTTATTCATTACTAGCCATAAAAAGGAACAGACGTGTGACATTTTATGACAATGGCGCTATATCGCATTCTGAATCGCAGTGTAGTTCCCGAATATTGGTGTCATTTCATATCATTTTCTATTCCGAATGGAGATGTTACTGCGGCGATAACTGCGCAGGGTCACGTGAGCACGTGCGCGGGTTGTTTACATTAGATTAGTTTAGGCACGAGCCTAATTTTGGTAAAAACATTCTCATATCAAGAGAGATAAGCAAGTAGGTAACAATCGTACTGACGTCACTGGCTACTACACTATAGTTATTTGTCAAAATAAAATTATTATTCATATCTAACGCGTGTTTCCACGCAAACAAAGGTCGCTCATGTCATAAATTATTATTGATCTATCCATATTAATCTTTTGTACTTTTGCTTCTCGTGTTGCTTGTTATTGGATACTTACGTGTAACTATATTTCCAATCTAGCTAACTAGTTCGGTAGTAGAACAAAGAGTCCTCTTAGGCAACTGATTGCGAAGTTTGGTTGCCTAGACGGCCGAACGAGTTAAGTCACCTGTGTTTAGTGTGTTCGCCATTATGTTTTAAAGTATTAAATTTAAAATTAAATTGTAATTATTGAGCCATTAAAACGGACATGCCAATTACATTAAAACTCACAGATTACATTATACACAATAATATTTTCTTAAAAATTAATAGGATGTCACAAAAATAAATGTCAAAATAATAATAAAGCAAAAACCATAAATGTCAAAATAATAATAGAGCAAAAATTGTCAACAAAATTAAAGTAACAAAAATAAGAACACTCATTAAATAATACTCCCAAAAAAATGCACAATGTCAAAAGTCAATACTAATGTCTGCATCCGTTCCCTCGCGTCCAGCCCACTGATCCAGAAGGGATTCGCCATAGACTAGGAGCGATGCAACAATTTGCTTCCAGTTATCAACCAATAAATCTATTTCGGTGTTAGCAGCAAGGAGTGCATCGAGGTGGCGACGACGGTGGAGCAAAGTAAGGGCGACATAGAGTGCGCCACCGTGCGACTGCTATTGACGTAAAAACTATGTACGTAAAACTATGTAGAGAAAATAAGCCCGATTACAGAGGCGCCAGCGTAATTATATTAGCTAAATAGCATAGTTCTGTTTCTTTTTCACTTTAGGCATTCGATAGAGAGAACGCTTTTTAGGTTGCTATTTAATTTACGCTGGCGCCTCTGTAATCGGGCTTAGTATGTACATACAATGTAGAGACTTACGCATATTGTATTATCTTCGCTTGCCACCATCGGGGAAGCTCAGGCGGCAGCTGGAACCGTTTCATTTTTTTCCGGCGCATCTCTCCAATCTCACCTGCTTCATCGTCACCCTCTACCTGTATGATATATATTCAATCATTTTAGTATAACAGATGCAGATGCAATTTTAGTAGATGTCATGTCGTACAGGGAAGCTAAAGTCCTGGTCCTGGCAGATGATAGCGAGACGTGGTAGTTGCTCCACCGACAAGAGCCATTGCTCCTTTTTTTGAAAGAATTTAGTATTACAAGTACGACGTGATATTCAATGATTTTAGTATAACAAGTACACAAAACCTGTTATAAAACATATATCAGTAGGTATACGTGGTTACTATAAGTACCTACTATTTTAAAAATAATGTTTGTGTTTTAAGACGGTATTTAATGACAGTATTTTTGTCTTCTGTTCTATACCTCAAAAGGAAAAAAACAGAATCCTTACAGGATCACTACTATGTTGTCCGTCTGTCCATCCGTGTGACTCGGTATATGACCTTTTATCTCGGGAACGCGTAAAGTTATTGAGTAGAAATTAAAACCATATAGGTACGTATATCTATGGTTTTTTATAGTTGTGGTAAAATCTAACTTCTCAGTTATCGTAGAAAAAAGTACTGATTATAGGGTACTTCCCGTTGACATAGAACTATAATATATGGCAAGGAACATTGTCTTAGAGTACTTAAATAATAATAGGAATGAATCTGAAAACTGTGGATTTTTAATTTAGTCACAAAATATAGGGCTTAAATTTTAAATTGAATTGAAGCGAGGTAACCGTAAATACATATAATATGAAAGAGCTTTATTAGCACAAGCTAAAACAGGTTTTTAATTATTTTTATGATGTGTAATTTTCAACGTATGACGAGAACTAAGACGAGAACATTAAAATCCCTTTTATCGATGGTTTTAGTTACGCTCTGAGGTTTTAACAACTTAGTTCCCAATTTTGTGCAATTTTCAGGATTTGTACGGAACCCTCGGTATGCGAGTCTGACTCGCACTTGTCCGGTTTTATTTAACGATAAAGTTGTATTTATAAAAGACTAGCGTTTGCCCGCGGCTTCGCCCGCGCTAATTTTATAGTCTATGGCACTCGCAAATAATGTGGCTTTCTATTGGTAAAAGAATTTTCAAAATCGGTTCAGTAGATCCAGAGATTACCCCCTACAACCTCACAAACTCACAAACTTTACCTCTTTATAATATTAGTATAGATAATATAGATTTTATAAAGTTGGTGAACTGGATTAAAATAAAATAGGATTGGCCTAGCCAAAGTGCATGCAAGTGATATTTACCTGTATTTTAACTCTTTTATCTTTGTCATCAGGCGCGGCGGCAGTAGAGTCAATATTCGCATTCGCATCACCCATTTCTTAATTGTTTCAACTTAAATACCGTCTTAATCTTCACAAAAATTTTGAATAGTTAATTTTGAAGGCAATTTTGCCCTAAATTTAAATTTTGATGAAAAATTCACATCATAATTTTATGGTTTTGGGTCGAAAATCAAGTTGGTTTATTATTCTATGTGGAATTGTGAAAACTAATGTCAAAACAAAACTGACATTGATAAATTAACGTGCGATAACATTATCTAATTAAAAAAGAAAATAAATATTTAAACAAGGAGGTGAGTAGGTGTAAAGGTTCGCGCACATTATGTTGGGGCGCAGCGGGCCGCAACGCAATATTAGTATGGTAATGCGCAAAATGCTTCTCTCTGCGCAAACCCTTAGATACTTAACTATGTAGTAGGTAATTACATTCTCTTTGTCAACTACCGCGAGAGTGAACAATATTTTACCATGACTAATGTAAATTATTACTGGGATTCCGGCCCCATCATCAGAACCGATTTTGAGTACCATGTTATTGTATCATTATTATCTATTACCTACCTACCTACACCCTAAGTAAAAGTAAAGGTACCTATAGACCTTTCAGCAGTTTCAGCTCACTCTGTTGTAAGATTTGATATTCAAGCATAGTAGTACTTAGTTGTGCCAATAGGAATACCTATTTTGAATGTCCAATTAGTTGTGTGAAAGCAGTAGATCCACGAGTAACTCCTCGCAGGTCATTGCTATGTAATATGATACGTGCATCTTTATGCCACAATCATCGCGATAGTGAGAATATTCAGGATTTCAGGCTATTGCAAGGTACGCGATGGATGACTGGATGTACGAGTATGTAACTAAATCGTCGCCAAATATTATGGTCCTTATGAAAAAAAGGAAATACTATAGGCGTCATATCGTCATCGATGCTTACGAGTATTACACTTCGTCTTCATCTTATCAGGACGACCACTGCGGGATAACTAATTATTATTTAGCTGTCTTATCCTAAGATTCACCAAATAAATACTCGTGGAATGAAACCGTATAAAAATGTTTATTTATCAAGGTTTTGGAGTTTAGTGCTTGTGTTATTCTGCTCAGCACCTGATATCCAGCGTTCTCGGATATGTGTTTCTGATGGACCCCAATCTGCATTTGGCTGGCAGCTGTCTCGAAGTCTCTAAAAAATTTAAAAAAGTTGAAAAATGTTTATCTGACCGTACACAAGCGCTCGACCATAGTCATAAACGACGCTACTGACGTTTTCATAACTTTCACACAACTTTTCAACTAGGATAGCGCTGCCCGTTATATAGCGGCTGTGATACAGAGATAAACGACGTCACTCGAACTCGTCGTCTATGCAAACAAAACGGCGAGGTTTACTAGAGATATTTAATTGACGCCGTAAAGTGTATGAGAAACGAGAGTCACCAAACTGTGACATTGTAGACTAGCAAAAGAGGAAAGTCATAGCTAATAAGTGTGAGGAAACAAGGGAGAGGAAAGCCTTTTAAAACAAAAAATTTGCATGATGTTTCATTTGAACAGTAATTTCATTTATATTAGTATATTAAGGTAGACAGATGGACCTCATTAAGACCGCAAGATCGCGCTGGACGAAAGTCAATCGGTCTTATAGGGGAGGCCTATGCCCAGCAGGGGACGTCCCATGGGTGATGGATGGACGGATAAGAAATTACTGTTTACTGTAATGTTGTGTTTACTGTCGCTAATATTTAGTATAAATAATAATTTACCTCTCTGAACGATCCTTTAGCTTGGTATAAAACTTTGGCCGAATACAAGGGAATGAACACTACGGAACTCAATGCGACTAGCCATCCCCAACTTGTGGCTTCCTTTAATGAGTACCCTGATATTGCCTGCAATGAAAAATACACAATGTGAAAAGTGCACAATACTAAAAAACACAGTAATTAAGTATAGGTAGAACCATTAAAAAATTTCTAGATAAAAAGTAGATGGTGTCATATTCTCTGACTTTTAAACTACAACCCTAGCAAAAAATCAAATCTATCCGTCCCTCCGCTACGGTAAATAAGTTCTTATAGCCCTGGTGTCAGAGCTATTTTCCGCTACGGTGTAAAAGAGTAACAAACAAACCAACAACGACACTTTCGAATATAAGTATAATGAGAATAATGAGTAATGATTCTTACGAGCAATATGGCAGGGATGATGTATCGCCACAGGTAGAGCCACAGCTTGCCTAGCGGCTGACCAGTCATGAACATGACGTCACTACTGATCTTCTTGGCGCCGTACGTGTAGACCGCAGCTATGATCTCCAGCAGACAGACTATGGGCACCACCGCTATGGCCACGTGCGCGTCCAGTAAATTTATTATGTGGAGACCACCCTATTGGAAGTTAGAATATTTAATTAGGTACAATACTGCAGGGAGATATGACGTACGTTAGATATACATCTCACTCATTTATATAATTTATATTTTTTTCCGTTTACAATTGAATTATCAGCGTATCGAATTTAGAAAAATCTATCATACAATGGCCATTGTAATTCGAACAAATTTTACTATCACTATTTTGATACTTAACTGTGAATTAATTTCTGAGGAAATCTGAAGGCAAATAACTTTTGAACAAAAGCAATTAATCAATATATTTTCAGATCAATTACAGTTTTCAGAGGTAGTTCCCACAGCTGGGAAGCGCCTTGTTGCCAGAGTGGTCATGCAGCTTATCAGGTCAACGGACAACCTGGTGAGGTATCTTATTGGTCTCTAATCCACAACATTGCTGCCTTGAGATGTTTCAAGTATGTACCAACTCAGCTTTGCAAAAGTTTGATTTATTCTTCTCTAGACTACAAGAAAGGTCAATAGAGCTGGTAACTTTTTCAATCACGGTAAAGAGGCAATTTAGTAGAATAAATCAAATTCAATTACGTGCGGCAGGCAGGGTCTCGGGTTATCGTGCTAAACCAGCCCACAGTCATGCATGCGCAAGTTTCAAGAGAACAAGACACGCAACCGATGTCTTATCGTCAGATACTTTGTTGCCAATCTAGGGAAAGTGTAGCTCTTTATCTTAATGGTTCCTAAACTAACTGATGCCCTTAAGTCAATTTGTTGAAATAGACTTTGATAAAGAGTCTTTGTTGAGTCATTTAGCGCAGGAATAGGCTTTAGAAAATCGAATAATTCGTAACCATGTTAAATACTAGCTGAAATTACAATTATATTAGAATATTAGGAAAAATTACATATATTATACCTGCTTTTACTTCTATTACGATATACTTCTTATTCGTCGGCTTATTGTTTTTTCATTGATGAAATCAATTATTAGGAATAATTATGATGGAAGATATTTATTTGAAACTTAGAATCACGATGCTACAATTTCTACTGAGAAGAAAATCAATCGATGGGAAGCTTTGCTCTAGTTTCTGCCGTATCAAATATCGAAGCTTTGGTAATATCTAGTTTTTATATTCTCTTTTATCATACACAATACAACACTTATTAATTAACATAAAATACCAACCTCTGTGTTGCAAATTATCGAAACTGTAAAAAGTATCAAACATGTCAGGAGTGTGATCAGTCGTTTCCATGAACGAAACACTGGATACTCGTCGATCAAGCCTGTGATCACTGCTTCGATAGTAACGAACTAGAAAAAAAAACAACAAAATTATTCATTAACCGCCCGCAAAATGTCCACTGTTGGATAAGAATTTATCTTATCTCAATAAAGGGGGATGCCATAAGCCATGTGCTTGGCAGGCTTTGGGATCACATAATACCTTCGTTGACCGAGAGGACGCTATTGCCCGTCCTCCTGGGTGCTGTTGTTTTAAAACATATTCACATGTCTACCAGATACCAGATAAAAATTATTTTTATAATTTTGAAGTAATTTACAGACTGAAGACAATATATGTAGGGTAGATAGTCTATTCAGATTCTAGAAGAATCGTATATGGTAGGAACGCAACGTTTAGACTGTCGGATTCTTTATATGAAACATTTTATGAGCTACTTGTCCTAGTTTTATTGGACTCACCATGGTGTCGATTCCCAAGAAGAATAGCATAACAAAGAAGGTAACAGCCCAGAAGTTGGGGGCTGGCATCATGGCTATGGCTGCTGGATAGGTAACGAAGGCCAGCCCCGGCCCCGCCGTGGCGACTTGCCCCACTGGCACGTTAGCACGCTCTGCCGCAAATCCCAGCACGGAGAACACCACGAAGCCAGCCCAGATACTGGTGCCACTATTTACGAGGGGTATTATTACTGATGACCTGAAACAAAAATAAAAAGTTTTGATAAATACATTTCAAACAATGCACGTTTAAGGTCAAGTACTTACTTAAAATTGTTGTAATTGAATTTATTGTAACTAGCCATGCTGATTAAACCTCCCCATCCTGGTCCTAGGGAAAAGAACAGCTGTGTCGCAGCATCGGCCCAAACCTGTTAACAAAACAAAAGCTTGCAAAACCAATCAAAAGAGAAAATCACAACAGGTGAATAAAACATACAATTACCAACCTTCACATGCTTCACAAGGTCAGATCCCTCACCGGTAAATTAGGTCACGATAACTCATCGACCTGTTTACTTACTTTGGGTTTCGCTAATTGTCCCCAATCTGGCCAAATGTAGAACAAAATCCCTTTCCAAGCGCCGGGTAGAGTCACGCCGCGTATAAATAAAATACACAGCACCACGTATGGGAACGCTACTGTAAAATAGACGATCTGCGAATTGAAAATAAAATATTTACGAATTACAATTCAAAGGAATTTTCAATGTGATTGACACGACGGCATCGCGCCAAAAAGCGGCAAGATGTAGAATCAACGTATTTTCAACCTCACCTTTCCGACGCTCTTGACTCCATTACAAATGCAGAGGTAGACTATGATCCAACAAATCACATTAGCCCAAAACACAGGCCAGACTATTCCTCCAATTTCGTTGATGCTTGAAGACATCCTTAAAAGTCTTATGCTGAAAGGAAATATTTTGTTAAAACATGATTCAATAATATTCATTTTATCAACATGATTTATTCAGAGTCATTGAGCCTATAAGCTAAACACATAAACATGTTAAACTCGCTTACTGGAAGAATTCATCCTCCGGAGTGGTAACAGATCTGTTGGCAGTGAAAGCGCTTGAATTTCCTGTTAGCTGAAAAATATCCACATTTTATTGGTGTAAAGTGCATTAATCTCAATGTCCAGATTTAGTTTACCTCAGTGCATTTGTCAGTGTTCCAGGAATTTCCGCAACTCTGCCAGGGCAGTGGAGAGCTCATTGAGTGATAAATATAGAGCACTGGATATGCCATAATAGAGGAGAAATACGTGACAGCTATTACGTTTAAAACGATGACGGCATAGCCAGCTCCTGGAAAAAGTGAAACGGCAAAACTGGTAACCTCATGATTAGCAGATGTTCTTAGTTGTACTTCATATAAGTACTTATATATATAACGGGACAATACCTTTAAGTTTATTTTTAAATAGTGCCACTTAGTATAATTTCGAAGGACTAGGAATGGAAGTGCCAACATTCCTGGGGTAACGCTTGTGACAAACGCTGCTGATTGATTCTAAGGAGGTGACAGTGACATCGCATGATCGGCCGATGGGCGGGAAAATGCGAGGTGACATGTCGGACAGATGTCAGTGAGTTGTAAATAGAGCTTGTTCGGAAGAGGTTGTGAAAAACTGAGATTAGAACGGTTCAAGCCTGGTGATTCTTGATAGAATAGTAGCAGCGTGCGTTACGCTGCGGAACGCCATGTCCTTCACTTAAAGTTCTCTCTATAATTGTAATCATACTTAATCTTCTGTGCAATAAACTGATTGTTCGTGACGTCGCTTTTTATCTCCTCGCCCGCTAAACCCACGCCACGCCACACTGAAGCATTGTTGGGTCAGTGGTATAAATCATTACCACATTGAAGCAGAATCATAACTGATGCGGAGTCTTTTTATGGATCCGACATATATATAAATAGGTTTTTGATACCTTTACACACCTTTGAAAAGAGGGTTGATATTGAAGACTGAAATACATCCAGCGCTTGCAAATTGACCCAAAGTTGTCTCTAAATAGACAAGTGGTATGCCGCATATAAATAGTGTCAGAAAGTATGGAATGAGAAATGCACCTGAAAACAAAAACAGAATGGTTATAAATATGTCGAGGTTTTTGAACGCATAGCTTTACCAACATCATTATCTCAGACGCAAACCTATATGAACAATAAATCTCTATTGTTATGACCATAAAGTAACTAAAATAACGTAGATAAATAGAAATAGATGAAAGGAAATAATGCAAAATGGGCTCAGACTAGGTACAGTAGCTCAAAAAATCCGTTAAACTATGATAAATAAATGCGCAGAGTAAACCACCGCATCGGATGCTTAATTTATGAGTAATTTCACATTTTCCAATTTGATTTTTGTTCACTCATTGAATTACTGCCATTTTGGTCACATGTAACCTTAATACCCGAATACACGAAATTACTATTAATGGACATTGTTGTTGTAAAAAATAACGGGAAAATCATTTTCCGAAAGAAACAAAGCCAATTAAGAAATACTGTACCCGTTAGTGGCCCAATTTCTATGCATATTTGCAATATCTCCTTTTAGGTAATATATTCTTTTTAATTTATATTCCAAAACCTCTTGATCACAAAAACCAAATTAATCAAAATGATAAATGGGACTGTCAAGGCAGTACACACACAATATAAAAACAAAAAAAAAACTGTTCCACAAGTACCTACTATAAGGATAGCAAAAAAATAAGTAAGTTCATTTAGGCTGGGTGACTAGCCCTAGCGTCAGAGCTATTTTTCAAGCCGCCTGAAGGCCTAAGCAAAATAATGAGAATATAAGAAATAAATACCTCCTCCATTACGATAACAAAGGTAAGGAAACCTCCAAAGGTTTCCAATTCCGACTGCATATCCAAGACATGACAGCAAATACTCGAGCTGACTCCCCCATTGCTCCTGCTCGCTGACGGCCATTCACAACTACCGACCAAGCCCCCTGCAGATCGTCAACTGTCCTTATTGAGGAAATGGACGCTTAAAGTAGCTATACGAAACAAATCACAGGATGTTTTTGTCATCGTCCGGCCAATAAAAGATTACGTACTTCCAAAACTACATCTAATTGAATAAGAATTGGACTTGAAAATGTAATAAGACAAGCCAATCCATTTCTTACCTGAAGTACATATAATTGCGTATCTGATAATTGCATTTCATTTTAAGCAATATGTAAATTTTGTACTAAAATATCTAGCTAGATATGTGATATACTCCTGAAGTCATTGTAGATGGCTTAATCTGTGGTTCTTTCAGATCGGCATTGACGAAAAGGATGGATGAAAAAGTCGAGCAGAGTTCTATTAAATTTATTACAAAAAAACCTTGAAAATGGAAATATGTGGTTAGTCGTTTAACGCAAAGTTTCAATTCCGAAGCCGAAGTGGCAAGTGAGGTTGTCAGGCGGGGGCTGTCGGGAGTCTGGGGCCATGTCGCTGGGTTTACCTTTTGGTGCCTTTATGGGTGCCTGGGTGTACTGCAGCACCTAGACACAAATAAGCAGATATTCATGTTGAATACACAACACGAATGTAAATAAGTCGGCAGTATCAGTATATAAGCCGTGGTGGTCTATTGGTAATGACACTCGCCTTACAATCGTGAGGTCGTGGGTTCAAATCCCGGTCACGTACCAATGAATTCCTCGGAATGGAACACACCGAAAATTCACACCGCTGGCTTTTCGGAGAAGGAAAAAATAGTGTGGCACCCTGCATACGTCCGTAGATGAAACTCGATGGCGAATGTGCATCCACCAACACGCACTTGGCCAGCGTGGCGGATAATAGCCCAATCACCCTTCATGGGTAAGCCTACGTCCTGCAGTGGACTATCAAAAAGGCTGATACAGTACAGTACAGGCAGTATCTATTCGACTGAATAAATTAATGTAGGTAATAAACTGCTGACGTAGTGTCTAAGTAAATTATAGTAATTACTAGCAGCGCCCCGCGGTTTTACCTGCGTTGTGCCCGTTCCCGTGGGAATTTCGGGAATTTTTATACATATAAACCTTCCTCTTGAATCATTCTATCCATTAAAAAAAACCGCATCAAAATCCATTGCGTAGTTTTAAAGATTTAAGCATACAGACAAACAAACAAACAAACGAAAATAGCGACTTTATTTTATACTATGTAAGGATGTAGTTCATGAGTGTACAGCATCAAAGTCAAAAAGTATCAAAAAGCTTAAGTGTATGTATATTCTAGCAATGTTTCTTACAGACAAATCTCCATCGCCCCAGTGCATAGCGTCGTTGGTGTCGAGCGAGTCGTCCCAGTGAAAGTACTGCCAGGGCTGGCTCCAGTCGGGCCGCCGCAGGGCGCACCTTATAGTGGCTATCACGACACGCTGCTCGCCCACTGACTTGAACACCTGACTTCTCTTGTCCGGTTTCGCTGATTTAGCTGCTGAAGTCTGAAACATTAAAATATAATGTATATCTACTAGATGACAACATAGCTCGCTCGGAACAAAACAGAACTCGTACTTTTAGGAATAACGCTTGTTTAGATAATCTTATTACTATTTATTTATTTATAAAATAAATGTGTCGGTACCCATCAGCAGGCTTTTAGACAAACTTTTAGGCGTTACGCTCTCATCGGCTCTTAACTTAGGCTCAGATAGAGTCAAAAACTCAATTAGCCTCCAAAAAACTTGATGTTCTCTCTAAGGTGAGACGTTACTTTGGGTCGCCTTTACAAAAGATACAACCCATTTTCGGGAAGATTACCTGACGCTTTAGGCTACTGTACCCTTAACCTTTAACCTTAGGTACCTCTTTCAGTCTTACCCTTTGGGCACGGTACGTCAAAAAAGAAAGTTATTTTTAGTATCAGAATATTTTGAAATTATTCAGATCTCTCAGATGTTATTGAAAAACTTCTCAGAAACACTAAACTTGGTCAAAATCAAAACACTGAATCAGAGCAGGGCTGAGTGATGCAAGAAGGATAAGTATTTTACTTTACAGAGTGGACACCAACTAATAAAATGTCTAAATATATAAATATAAGCACCAAGTACGTAATACAATACTAATAGGTACTTGCTTATAAAGTTCTTAGCATTGATTTTTATGATTGCTTAAAGCTTGTTTATTACATATTAACTTAACCATTAACTTTTTGAGCGACGTGCCTCAATTTTTTTTTATTTTTTTTTTTGAGGTATTTTTATACGTTGTTGTCGACCCGAAGTGCTGCTCAAGTACAGGTTTTTCAATTTTCAAATATAGGCCTTTGGCGTTCATAAGATTGCTACAAAAAATATAACAGAAGTGACACTAACCACGGAATAGATGAACCATATCGTAATAACGCTCCGGAAGGTGTTGCTGAGGGTGACGAGGTCGGGACAGAAGATCATCAAAGCCGGGTCGTTGAAGTTCATTACCTTGTTCCACTGCACGCTGTTGCTCTCGAAAATCATGTAGTTGTGGTCCTCCAGCGACTTCTTGCTTGTTAAAACTTAGTTGATATCGATTTGTGGCAAGTTACCATCCGCTTAATATTTATAAATGAGGCATTATTTGACGAGTGTGGCACTGCATTCAAGGACCCAGATTCACTATGATTTATATAAATTTACCTTAAAAGCCCAGATCTCTACAAATACTGTTTAATTTTCATAGTTTCTTAACCTTACCATGCACAAATAATTATGAGGGGGATGAATCCTGCAATGTCGTCCCGCTTGGGGTATGTTCTGCATTCTGCCTTCTGCGAGCCTGCCAGTCCTTAAAATAACGGAGCACGGTTTTAGGTCTTTGGCATAACTGGTCTACCTCTTTTTCGCCAGGTGTTTCACTGTCGGAGTTTTGTGTAGTTTCTCTAAGGAGAAGGCAAAGATAAGAGACATAAGTAATACTAACTACGGAATATACGAAACGTATCGTAATGACGCTCCGGAAGGTGTTCCTGAGGGCGACGAGGTCGGGGCAGAATATCTTCAGCGCCGGGTCGGTGAAGTTCATCACCTTGTTCCACTGCACACGGTTGCTCTCGAACGTCGTGTAGTTGTGGACCTCCAGAGAGTTCTTAGTTGTTAGAACTTTGTAGATGTCGGATTCATGGGATCCCTCATCTGACGATGATCATAAAAGGGTTAAATGTGTTTATAAATACGTTATTTAAGATTTTTTCCTTTGCTTTAGCCATAAGATCTTTGTTCCTGCCAATATTTATAGATTTATATTATTGTACATTTATTTCGTAATAATGAAAAAATAGGTAGTACTTACTAGATCCATAGATATTGCTATCAATATGAGCCGAAGGCAATTTATAGGGCAACTCATCGCCAGCATCTTCAGGAGGAGGCAACATTTCGACCAAGGACTCGTTGCGGCGGTACATCAGGAACTGGCGCCGAACTGAATCCAGCAGCGGGATCTCTAGTTCTACGTGAAATGTTGTTACAGCCCCCTAGGTACAGAGAAGTACATATTTTTATTGCTTAACTAAATTACTGAAAGGATTTGATTTTATATAGGAGTAGACCTATATAAAATATCCTATCCTTCAGTAGAGCGGTCACGTTATCTTGGTGAAAAAGAATGCCACGGACGCCGCTCCTTGGGTGCTCGCTATTCAACTCCCTAAAAGCTTGAGGCAGACAAACTTCACTATACCATTCACTAGTAACTGTTTTACGATCTTCTAGTGGAATACTGCTACTGGTCCCCTGCGTCGAAAAAAACCGCTTTCATTTTTAGGGTTCTGTACCCAAAGGCTAAAAACGGGACCCAATTATACTAAGACTCCGCTGTCCGTCTGTCTCCAAGCTGTATCTCATGAACCGTTATAGCTAGAAAGCTGAAATTTTCACAGATGATGTATTTCTGTTGCCGCTACTACACTACTACAAATACTAAAAACAAAATAAAATTAATAGTTAAGGAAGGCTCCCATACAACAAACCTGATTTTTTTGCCGTTTTCCGCTCTTTATTAATAAATGGTAACATGTAGATGCTTGAAATTTTCACAGAATATTATGTTGGATATTCACTTCAATAATAAATAATAAAATTTAAATAAAATAAATATTTAAGGGGGGCTCCCATACAGTACGGAACCCTCCGTGCGCAAATCTGACTCGTACTTTGCCGATTATTTACTAACGCTCCGACCGCGAATAACTTTAGTTGGCTAATCGTCCCCTTCAAACACCCATTGCGTGGATTACTGCTTTATGAGAGGATCGTAGCTATACAGGGTTACTGGTTATTGAACCTATTCCTTCTAGTAGCTTATAGGGGGCGCTATTATCAACTAATTTGACCACATATACCCCTATCCAAAAGTTAACCATTTCCGAGAAAAAAATTATTAAAGTATTTTTTAAATTTTATCGATGTAAGGTGACTTAAAGGTTATAAAAAAAAAATTAGACGGTTTTGAACAATCATTTATTTATTTTTACTTAACAGAGACATAAGGCTATCATTATGAGTAACAAAAACTGAACTAGGTATCCACTTTAAATAATTACCACAGGAAAACATCAAGAAAATCTAATTATCATTATTAATTAGTTCTCTTTGATCGACAATTAATCAAAAAAACGCCAGTACATTTGACGTGCAGATTATTTTTAAAACATCTGTATACTTTAAGCTATCGAATGAGGTATTGAAACTTAAGATCAGTTAAGTAATTATGGTGATAATTAACATTTTTACGACGATTAAACAAGTCTTTATTAATACATTTATCAATGCATGTAATTGGAAACTTAACTAAATGTTGCTAATCTACGTTTTTATCACAGCTGATGTTCAATGTGGCTTCCTCTGTTCCTAATGCAGAGTCGCATTCTTTTTCTTAGGTTAGTTTTGACGACTTTACTTGTTAGAGTAGCCCTGATTTGATTGGCCGCATTTATTATGCGCTCCTTCAACTCATCAATCCTTGGCACCGGAGACACATCATAAACTAACGATTTCATATGACCCCAAACGTAGTAGTCCATTGGGGTCAGGTCAGGACTCCTAGCAGGCCAAGGTATGGGTCCACCTCTGCCTATCCAGCGCCCGGGGTATTTGGTGTCTAAACACTGACGCACACTTAATCTAAAGTGCGCCGGACAACCATCATGCTGGAATACCATATTCTGTGTTCTATTCAACGGCACATCTTCAAGTAGTTCATGCAGATGATTTTCTAAAAAATCTTCGTAAATTTCTCCGTTTAAAATGTCGGGGAAAAAATGGGGTCCAATCAAATTATTGTCGATTATTCCCATCCACACATTTACCGAAAATCGGCGTTGTGATCCTGTTGGTCGTTTTTTGTTGGGATTTCCTGTTTCTTTTGTATCCCAGTAGTGAACATTGTGATAATTTGTTATTCCATCTTTATCAAATTTTGACTCGTCAGTCCATAAGATTTTCTTAAAAAAACATGGATTTTCTATGTCTGCATTGAGCATAAATCTGCAAAAATCTAACCTTCTGAGAGGATCACCTTCTTCTATGACGTGTACGGGAGTGTAATGGTATGGGTAGAGTCCCGCGTTGTGCACAGTGAACCACACTTTCCATTGTGAAATGCCCAGCTGTGATGCAACAGCATTTGTAGAGACGGTTGGGTCTTCAGCAAGACGTCGAAGAATTTCTTCTTCATCTTCCACAGCATACATACGTGGTCTACCAACATCACTTGTTCTTCGCATCACACTACCAGTTTCTCGGATTCGCCGATACACTCCATTAAAAACGCTCACATCGGGTATATGGCGATTGGGGAACCGTTGAATGTACTCTCGGCGGGCTGCTGCAGAGTCGCCTGAGCAATATCCGTAATAAAATAAAATGTCGGCGTATTCTTCATTCGAATACGTATGGCGGCTTCGATAACCTCCAGACATGATAAAAGCAATGAAAGCTTTATCACAAGTCCTTTAACACGCCAAGTCGTCGGTAGAGCAATCGATCACAGAACCAGTTCACAAGCCAAGTCACAAATTCACAAGCAAAGTCACAGTCCGATAACAAGCCAGGTCAACAGGAAGATCGCAAAGTGCATAGGTGAGAGAAAGAACGCGTCCGAACGATACAATCAGTACGAACCGACTAACCTTATCTCTACTCTCTAACTACTAATTTAAAAATGCGCTTTGTTTGTAAACCCTTGATAAGTGCGGGTGGAACAATGATCGCTCATGGCAGGTAACAAGGGTCTAAATCCCGTGTTTGTTGACGGGTGGCGGCGTAATTTGAAGCAGGTAAAAAAACAGTTTTCCTAGAATTTTATACCGGGGCCTCTTTGTGAAGTGTTTTTTTCTTAAACCCTGTGACCGATGTTAGATTTTAATAACTCATTCGAAAGCTTAAAGTATACAGATGTTTTAAAAATAATCTGCACGTCAAATGTGTTGGCATTTTTTTGATTAATTGTCGATCAAAGGGAACTAATTAATAATGATAATTACATTTTCTTGATGTTTTCCTGTGGTAATTATTTAAAGTGGATACCTAGTTCAGTTTTCGTTACTCATAATGATAGCCTTATGTCTCTGTTA
This sequence comes from Hypomecis atomaria, assembly GCA_964007245.1. Classification (NCBI taxonomy): domain Eukaryota; kingdom Metazoa; phylum Arthropoda; class Insecta; order Lepidoptera; family Geometridae; genus Hypomecis; species Hypomecis atomaria. The sequence goes on from OZ023281.1 coordinate 3,623,361, forward strand.
AGTAAAAAAAAATAAATGATTATTCAAAACCGTCTAATTTTTTTTTTAAAACCTTTAAGTCACCTTACATCGATAAAATTTAAAAAATACTTTAATAATTTTTTTCTCGGAAATGGTTAACTTTTGGATAGGGGTATATGTGGTCAAATTAGTTGATAATAGCGCCCCCTATAAGCTACTAGAAGGAATAGGTTCAATAACCAGTAACCCTGTATACTCGTATCCATGATTCATCAGTTGTAAGAATGTAGGATACGTTTTGCGAAGTTTCTTCTTTGAACTTTTCTAACATAAGTTTGCACCAATCAACATGACGAGACGAGAGTTTTCGATAGTTGTGTGTTGCCAGTGATGACATATGGAACTGAAACGTGGTCTTTTACTGTGGGCCTTATGAATAAGCTCAGGATAGCCCAACGTGCTATAGAGAGGGCTATGCTCGGCGTCTCTCTGCGAGATCGAATCAGAAATGAGAAGATCCGCAGACGAACCAATGTTACCGACATAGCCCAGCGGATTAGCAAATTAAAGTGGCAATGGGCAGGGCACATAGTTCAAAGAACGGATGGCCGATGGGGCAGTAAAGTTCTCGAATGGAGACCACGGACCAGCAAGCGCAGCGTAGGACGTCCACCGACTAGGTGGACTGACGATATAATAAAGATCGCAGGAACGCGCTGGATGCAGGCCGCTTCCAACCGGCCTTATTGGAAATCCATTGGGGAGGCCTTTGTCCAGCAGTGGACGTCTTACGGCTGATGGATGGATGGATGGATGGAATCAACATGACGGCATTTTTGCTCATCGGTGAGAGAATGAGGTATCCATCGCGAAGCAAGCTTCCTAACTTTTAAGGTGTTATTGTAGGATGGTGGAAACAGCCTGTGATCCAATTTTTAGTTCAGCTTGTATCTCTCGACATTTTCACGAGTTACTACAGTTGGTAGTCGGCCGGGTCTGGGGTCATCGTTTAAGTTCTCTTGACCACGTTTAAATTTACGAAACCAATAAGTAACTGTTGCTAACGCAGTACGAGTAGCAGACTCCCCAAAAGCAGCTTGTAAATTTTCTTGAGATTCCTTGAAGGTTAACCCTCGTTTATCTTCTCTTCTTCTTCTTTTCAGCCATAGGACATCCACTGCTGGATGTAGACCTCCCCTAACGATCTCCAATAAGACCCTCGTTTATAGTCATAGAAAATCATAGCACGAAACGCTTCCCGCGAGATGTCCATTATTGTTTTGTAGCCGTCAATTTAAAATAGTTTCATGTAAGTAGTGGTTATATTAATTCTGTGACCTATCAATTTTCGGAACAAAATAGGTATGTAAGTATACTACCTTCTCTGGCTTCGGAGGCACAGCAGCAGACATGATCCTCAAAACTGTGAAATAGAAGTACGTGGACCGGAAATCGTCAGGATGCGGTTCGAATTGGGGTTCGGTCTCTGGCAGCCTGTCTGTGGCCAGGATCTGGCGCAAGTCTAGCCATTGGAGACGGGGCAATCTTGACAATGTTATTTTAGCGTACCCCATACAGAGCTGCGAAAATATTAAGATTAGTTCCATTATGTAGTTATATTCTCAGTTTAATATTTCGACATTGTAATACTACCTACCTAAGTATATTGGAGTTCATCTACAATGACCTTATACCGCATAAATTAATATTCTTCTAAGTTCAGTAACAGGTAACCATATTATAATAGCCTACTAATTCGATGTGTACTGTAATTTAGTACCTAAGTATATTATTACTAATTATGGCAACCGACTTAAACTATGGTGCCAACCCTAAAATCGCAAAAAAATATCACTGTTACTTTCAAATTTAATGATAACGCGGTTAATTTTCAATTGTAGAGAGTTGACAAAAATATTCTGAGAAGTTAGTTGGTTAGGCAATAATACAAAGCTTCACCATATTATTGGGACAATTTAAAAATAACTTTGAAATAGCGCCATCTATGAATGTTTTACCAAACTACGTCGAAAGCTGGCTCACTTACCGAGCAAGGGTTTCCAGCGAGCGTCAACGATGTCAGGTTCGGTAGATGGGTTAATACTTCCACTACTGGCTGAAGATCATAGATGTCATTATCGCCCAGATCCAGCACTGTTAGGAAACTTGGAAATTGTGTGAAATCCTTGACGCTCTCTGTAGAACAATAACAAGTGATCCTTAGAAAACAATATGAAAAGTATTAGAAAATGTGATCCTAAGATTGATTAACTACCTATTGAAATTTATAAGAATTTAAAACTGTCATTTACATACATCTTACGGATGTTCTACTTAAATTAAACTCGTGCATCGAGCTATATTACTACGTATAATATTTCCTCAAAGAACTCGTGTGGATATCTGATGCAACGAATCCAATGCAACGTGTAATGTAAGTGCAACAGAAGTTTATGAAAGAGGGTAGATCATTTCGTCTATTATACCCGTGATAATTTCGAAAACATTTTGCACAGTTTTGTCTTCACTTAGTAGATTGTAGACTCAAGATTGCTAAACGAAGACGGTTTACAGTGGTTTTGAAATCGTGTCAAATAATTTTGCAAAAGAAGGATGTCGACAGCTCATACATACGAATACCTGTTGTGTACGAATACACTCAGTTTCTCCCAAGCTCATTTATAAAAATGTTATCTTCACCAGAGTAATTTATGACGCTTCTAAAACTGTTCTGATATGTACAAGTTTGTTTAAAATGAAGTTAAAATAAGAAAAACCGAAAACACTTTTCAAGCTATAGGTACCTACTTTGATCTATAGAATTATAGACCATAGCAGTGCTGCCAACTCCTTTTGGCAAAAATTCGCTATCAGCACGTCAAAAACGCGCCAGAAGCGCTAAATGGTAACTACGACGACTGGTACTACGAAAAAATGAATGGTAATGAATTTCGGTATTCATCCACTTCATTAGCAATAGTATAAGAACCACAACTTGCTGCTATTCGAACTTCGGCCGCAGCCTGCGGATGCAGGTCGCGATTGCTGGTAACACACATCTGAAATGCAGCCACTGCCTGTTTCCGCAGTCGAGAGTGATTCCGAGGTTGGCTACACGTGCTGCGACAGGCAGCACGTCGGACTTGTCTAAACAGGTGAACAACACTCGCAGCTGAGGCTCGGTAGCACGTGCTGCCGGAGCCGCAATCGGAATCTTTTTTGCAGAAATTCATACTATTACATAGATAACCAGAGCCCTTACTCGTAGTCCAGGCTTTGCGAAGTTTACTCAAACTTTCGCGTTTGCGTGTGGCTCCATAGATTTTGGTTAGTTCTTCCTCGTTTCTGCTAGGGGCGCTGTACAAAAATGTATAGGGCCATACCGAAACAGCTGTAGTTTCAATTTACGTGTAAACCTGGATTAACCCCTCAGTTGTGAAGCCACAGCCGGCTTCGCGCAGCTGCTGCAAGTGCTGTTTGTAGCTGTAGCCTGCTGCCGAGATTCGAATAGCACCTTTAAGGATTATTACGAGCAATATCAAAATAATCAGGAATATCTCGGATAATTTCAACTGCAGCTTTTTGTTAGTAGTAAAGTGAGTGAAACCTAAAAATATAAGTATTCTTTCTTTTTGATAATCTTTTAGTATACAAAAATGTATGTTTCTATAAAATATGTAAAAAGACACCTCAGTTCGTAAAATTACTAGTTGAAACACTTAAAACGAGTTAAGGAAGGAGCATGTACCAACTGTTGAAAAAGAAAATAATTATATCAACCCCTCCAAAAAATTGCTAAGTCGGAATACCGAAAACGAAATCTGGCAATACTGAATACATCATCTGATCGACTGAATTTGACATTTCCTTTTTTTTTGACAGCAACAGTAATAAAATAGTGATTTTTTTTAAATAATGAGCCCATTTTTGGACAGGCTAATGCCTTTAAGCTCATACCGCCACTTCTTATGTATACGTAATCTATAATGTTAAAACAATAAAAAATCATTGTAATTTTTCTGGTGGTCTAATATTAATTTTAATTAGTGATATGAAAACAGCAAAAAATCACTAAATTTTTGAAGCACATATCATTATTATAAATGATGTTTTGTTTTTTACCTACTTGCAAAAAAAAAAACGACAGGTCCATTCGCTGCATCCTTCTTTTACTTTTGCTCAGCTGAAAAACGTGATCTCAGCTCACGGAATAAATAATTTCTTTGCGATACTGAGCTACTCTACTTACCCACTAAACTAAAATTACTGGGGTTCAGTACCATCGTCTAGAAAATTCCTTGATAGTCCCAAATATAGAAGTTCATGAGGTAGGTGCTCAGCGAACGTATGAACGAATTTGATGCGATTGGCTTGTAGTTCGATTGACTTGACGCTTCGGGGAATCAGCTTCGCGTCCATATCTTCAATGAAATTCCCGTAGAGGTTCAAATTAACGAGTTTCTTGAATTCGCTTAGCTTGCTGTCTAGGTCTGTCATCTGAAAATTGCGTTACTTACACACATTACAAAGTTCCATGAATCGATGCAAGATTTGAAATTTTCTAAAAATGAGCCATTTATTTCAAAATTAAAAGTTCCATCGTCATCATACTTCACCTTCACTATTGGAAACACTATTGCCTTACTCATAAACCGATCACTTACACGGCATATTTTTATTTGTAAAAATGTCTTCGTCCTTTGTGGTTAGGCCTATGTTCATCAGTAGACTACTAAATGGCCGGAACATTACAGTACAGTCATCATCGTGAGGGCATGTATTTTTTGATAGTGGTTGTCTGCATCAATAGGTACCGTATGATCATAGAATATTCTATGGGGATAGTATACAAAATAAAAGTTATCTAATGGGGACTTGGGGAGGCTTAAGAAAGTATGTTGACGATTCTACTATTTTTTTTTATTTCAGTCATTCGGTTTGTTTTATTACCATGCAACTGTTGACTCTCAACACGCTAACACATTTCAGTTCCTTTCTTAAAACATTCCGATCTCCAACTACCACTGCTTTTTTGATCAATTTCATGAGATCATCAGTAATATTGTTGGCATTATTGAAGCAAATCTTGCCTTCTTCCGTGGCGAATTTCTCGTTGTCCCACAAAGTTATGGGCAAAAGCAATTCCCATTGCTGTTCTAGAGTTAAAGTCGATTCTTCATTTAAGATACCCCCCAAGATGCTGTTGTCGATTTTTGATTGGAGAGCTTCTGAAAATGTAACTTGTTCTATTTCCCCTTTACACCACTTTTTGTGATGACGTGCTGTCTGCTCCATGGTGGTCCAGTCTATTCCAGTTTCCATGCGATCTTCAAAACCTGTGGTTTCACAATTCGTTTTCTATAATACGAAGCGAAACGTCCACAAAATATCTCCCTACTGTATTCGTCTCTTTCCATAATCTGTTTGCACTTAAAAAGAAAATCTCATGTGTAGAATTGTTAGTAGTTTATCTTTTATGTGAAATTCGAATGCATCAATAATTATTAAAAATATGCATAATACGAGTCCAAGATACTTTAATCACTACGTTTAATACGACGTGCAAGTTTCATTACCATTAGTTCAGCTGTAGCAAATCCTTAGCATTTTTCTAGATTTCCAATTAGGTACTTACGGCTGGACCAGGCCTGAACACACCTTTCATATAAATTTTAAGCGCGTTCCTGCTGTCATCTGTTGTTAGATGGATCCTGGTCTGCGTTTTAGTCTCGCAAGCCTTCACTAGTCTACATTAGATTTTTGAAATAAAAAAATATTTATACCTTCCAAAACATCATCAGGAATATAATAAAGACTGGATGCGCTGATCGAAGGTCGCGCTATTGGCGGCGGAGGTTTTTTGATTGTTTCCTTTTGCACTTTTGGTGGCATCGTTATTTTACAATTATTCTATCTATTTATATCATGAAACAAATATTTACATCAGGATTTGATCTTTAAATGCACTTGACATAGAATGAATCACTACGTTAGGCACGTGACTCAAATATTTTTTTTAAATTTGGTCTGAGGCACTCTAAGCAGAAATTTTAGTGAAGGAAAAATAATAATGTCGATAATGCTAAAAGCTCGTAGCGTAGTTTGACTAGGTGATTGTCAGCGATCACCGAAATTAAGCAACGTTCCGCACGGTCAATACTTGGATGGGTGACCGCGGGTGGCATTTTCCAACTGAGCGCTACCGTGGCTCGGATGACACGTTAAATTGTAGGCCCCGGTTGTTTCAACCGTTTAGCCATGTCAGAGGCCTTCAGGCGGCCTAAAAACTCTGACACCAGGGCTAGCCACCCGGCCTATACGAACTTACTTACTTAATGCTAAAAGAGGTTCGAAGTGTGTCGTAAAAATAGGTTAAAAAATCGGTCAAGTACGAGTTAGACTCCCGCATAAAAGGTTCCGTACCGTATGGGAGCCCCTCGGCAAAAAAACACGTTTTTTGTATGGGAGCCCCTCTTTAATATTAATGTTATTCTGTTTTTAGTAATTTTTTTTTATACCGGCAATCAAAATATATATCTGTGAAAAATTACGGTTCATGAGATACAGCCTGGTGACAGACAGACGGACAGCGGGGTCTTAGTAATTGGGTCCCGTTTTTACCCTTTGGGTAGGTACGGAACCCTAAAAAGCAGCTGAATTTTTTTAAACTAACATGTTCTACTCAAAAAATTTCGTTGTTGTTGCGAGTTTTTTTTTTATCAAGAAAATATTCAAAGAATAAGAACTTTTTTCGAATTCGTACAGGTACTAAGTATTTTTTTGGGTGTTGGTTAGTTACACGTTTTCAAATTTTGTGGAGTGATACTGTTTTTTTTATCATTAATTTTGAGAAACAGTCTCACAAAATTTTATTTCATTTGGTTCAGTTGCTCGAACCAACTCCACGGGATGACCAAAGGTAGAACACCTTACAAAAATGTCATAGCAAAAATCATTACATATTGGTCACTCAGGCTTTGGCTTGATTGATTTACTTATTAACTTTTCTTTTGATACCGTTATCGATAAATAACTGGCTCTTCATTAACATCACTAATTCCATATATAACCTCATTTGTTATTTTATTGGTCTAATAATAAAAATTTCTGGGTAAATTTCGGGAACTTTCAGGAAGTCACTTTCAAAGAGAATGTAATAGTAGTCACTTTTTCAATTGCAATTTGGAGCTATGCATTGTCGGTAAAGAAGCACTGAAAAATTATACACCGCTAGATGCCGCACGCATACATATAGAAGTGTGATGTCCAACCTCATTGGTTGCTATGTTTACAAAAAGTTCCATTCCACACGTGTTCGCTCCTTCACTACAATCTGTGGCGGCAAGGTTTTTCGAGCGACAGCTGCCAGCCAGTGTGCAAAGTGTAGAGAACCGCTACGCTGTACCAATGTGTGCACGCCGTAATATTTACGATATTTTTTCCGCATGAACTGGAAAGAATGACATTAATCCGTAGGTAGTGTGCTAAACGCTGTGCGTCAGAGATTCGATCTTCGCATATCTCGCCGTTCAAATACTGATAATTCGCGTGTTATGGTTCATCAGAAACTTTCCGGGTGGCATTCATAGTTGTATTGTGAATGAGTTTGACATGTGTGCGTGCGCGGGAATTTCAAGTGAAGTTCTAGGTAGTTGTTATTGAAGAACTATCGAGTACATAAGTCAGATGGTTAGTGAAAGTGGAGTGTGCAATGCGGTTGTGCTGGTTGTGTGACGTCGCCTGTGCCAATAGTTGTCGGCGGTCGCCGTGCCCTTGCGCGATTGGCAACTTCTCATACATGCGAACAATTCAACTTTGTTTACTTCCGCACAAAGTTATCAACTAATAAGCACTTGTTGACTCGAAGGTAATATTCATTATAAATTGCATTCTGATCACATGCCTATTATTACTACCGACGGATAACATTGTCTCTCTTTGCTCTGTGAGCTCTACCAATCTCTATTTACATTAATTTCAAATTAATTGGTGGTGGACATTGTAAATATTAAAATAATTGCGTCACATAGTTATATTCGCTTTCACATAGGAATTTCATGTTTTATAAATAAAAACAGGGTCAATAATTGTAATACTCTAGCATGTGAAAAAATTTAAAATCTCTTTAATAAGTCATATGTTTTCTCTTCGATGTGTACCTAAGCCTGATGTGTCTTTAAAGTATTACCTACTTTCATTTTTCTTCTCCGCTATCAATTCAGCAAATCGCCGCCTAAGAAGTTTTATTTAAAAGACTAAGGCGACATACTTATGAGTAAACTAGCTGCGCCCCGCGGTGTTACCCGCGTTAACCCGAGATAAAAAGTAGCCTATAAATAATAAATAAATAAAGTGACGTTCGACCGAGGCGACCTGCGTCTGCCTCCTAGTTAGGTGAAGCAGTTCCGACTACACATCAGTTAGGCTCACTAGTATAAATTAACTATAGTTTTAATTGTAATTTCATTTATTTTAATTAACTCTTTATAAGGACATTTGGTTTTTTTTGAAATCCTCCGACTGCGGCTACATATTTAACCATTTATTGCAGGCACATACCCATTTCTTCGAAATTTCGAATTTCTCGTCTTTCTCGTCTTGAATTTCATCCAAATCGGTTCAGCCGTTTGTGCGTGAAAGATTAACAAACATCCATCCATCCATCCATACAAACTTTCGCGTTTATAATATTAGTAGGATGGAAACTTCCTAATGATTTTTTTATATCCTACCTACCTTGGTACCTAAATATAAAGCATTGACCACACAAGTACTTTATCTATTTTTCCGTGTTGTCAGTCACTTCTATTTTTTTTCTATTTCAAAGAGTTTCCACGAGTACAATGACCTCCTTTCGGATTACTATACCTATTTTGAGCCCTAGTCCAAGCCTAGTCTAATTTTATTTTTGAAATATTGTTCTCGGAGCATGGCAGGCACAGAGATTCGTAATAGCTCTATGATGGCAGGTAAACCTTCCAGCGCAAAGAAAATATTTACTCAAAGAACGGAGCTAGTGCAGTATTAAAGTAAAGATTTTTAAAACAGATACGAAATAAATAATTGGCCAAGTGCGAGTCGGATTCGCGCACTAAGGTTTCCGCACCGTGTAGAAGCCCCCTCAATAATTAATTATTTTAATTAATATCTGAAGCATCTTCCTGTTGCCGTTATTAATATCGAGCAAAAAATCAGGTTACTTGTATGCCCCCCTTAAATATTTATTTTAATTAATTAATTTATTTATTTTTAGAGTGCATATTTAACCAAATATTCTATGAATACCTATTTAAAGCATCTACTGTCACCGCTATTAATATCGAGCGAAAAACGTCTAAAAAATCAGGTTTGTTGAATAGGAGCCCCTCTAAATATAATTTTAATCTATTTTTAGTATTTGTTGTTCTAGCGGCAACAGAAATACATCATCTGTGAAAATTTCAGCTTTCTTGCTATAACGGTTCATGAGATACCGCCTGGTGACAGACAGACAGACGGACAGACAGACAGACAGCGGAGTCTTAGTAACAGGGTCCCGTTTTTACCCTTTGGGTACGGAACTCTAAAAATATCTAATTTAGTGAACTTGATCCTCAACGTCGAATGCCGACGTAGACGCAGACGGGTTGACGAAATCAATGAACATCGGTCAAGGAGAGTCACATTTTTATGTAATTACGAATTTGATTACCTAAGCTGCATATTCGTATCGCACGGAAAAAAACGACTTCGTCACTTCGTTGGACACCGTCTGAGAAATTAAAAATGTTGATATGATCATTGTGGCGGTGGAAATCGTGGTTGGTTGATGGGAATAAGCGTTAGTGTGGGTTCAACTCCGGTCCTGTAGCAATGAGTTTTTGGAATTTGTGTAAAGTAAAGTAAATTTTTATTGCTTCAAACTGTGTCGGTACATAGGTGTAATAAATGGTTAGTCTCAACAGTTTGTCCTAGCGGACATGCAATAGTATAATTAAGTTATAGCACTACCCAACGACTCAATTACAAAGGTAATGGTATAAATGGACCATTTGCGTTTCCCACATTTAGTAATAATAATATTATAATTAACTTTTCATAGGTATTTACAAAATTTGAAATATTTACTTATATGTAATAAATATATATGTAGATAAGGATTTAGGCACTAGTAGTTTTTGGACAAGAAGAACATAGTTAAGCAATATAAATACGTCTGCAGAAGATGGCATATGTGTGTCCACCAACGCTCTGGGCCAGTGTGTTGGATAAAGCCCAATTGCACTTCGCGGGATGGCGTATGTCGAGCAGTGTGGTTAAACATGGGTTAAACAACGAAGCATCATACATGCGCAAGTTTTTACTCTGGCATCAAATAGCATAATTATTATGTGCAGCCAACGCATCATAATTTATGTAAAACATTGGATATATAGGCATGATTAACATCGGTCTTGATTTGGTTACAGTAAACAACCGGAAGAAAGGTCACTGGCTTGTATAGAGTTTAGGGATAACTTTATGTACACGTACTTATTAGCGTTTGACCGCGCCTTAGACCGCGTATTAATTAGCATTTTATACTACCTACTTATCCAACCTTTATGCAAGTTACAGACAAGAAACAGTTTTCCATAGATATGTGCAGATTGCGAGCTATAAACGATCTGTGGAAAACTGCGTCAGCTATGCGAGCAAGTTAAACTAACTTAGCTTAGCTCTTGGTCTGCAACCGGTTTTAAACCATGCTCATGCGAAGCAAAAAAGTTGATCCCTCGCTCCTTTGCTTTGCTGCGTGACTGAATAACACACATTCGGATTAATTATATAATAGGCATGATGACTGGGTATAAAAAATCATTATTATAATTAGTCATTATCAAAAATGTTGGACTCGTATTTTTTCTTTTATCAATCAAACAACTAATGACAAAAATAAAGTAAACAAAACTGGTCTAAGTTTGGGAGTGGGGGTCGTGACGTCGCTTCTCTTAAAGAAGTCTATATATTTGTATGGCACTTGTGACGTCACGTGGAACTTTAACGGACTATATCTTCATACATTTTTGTTTAATTGACAAAATAAAAAAAAATCGTGCTTAACATTTTTTTTGTTGTCTATCTGACGGTCTGATTATATTTTTTAAGTCATAATGTCCATTTTAATATATTGGATATTAACAATAAAGATTATATTATTTATGATAATAGTAACAGGTTATACTATAAATCTATTGGCGTTATTAATAAGATCCAAGTAGCCCAGCTAGCTATGGAGAGGGCTATGCTCGGAGTCTCTCTGCGAGATCGAATCAGATCCGTAGAAGAACCAAAGTTACCGATATAGCCCAACGGGTTGGCAAGTTGAAATGGCAGTGGACAGGGCATATAGCGCGGAGAAGTGATGACCGAGACTGAAGCTATGCTGCTCGAGGATTGGGTTAGTAAATCCGCAGCTTGCAGCTAACATCACAGCGGCCATATGGTATGATTCGGATTATAAGCTCCGTGAAAATGGAGCCAAATAAAATTTGTATTTGGATTACAGTTTTAGCTGCCCCGACTATGTGATATTATAAAAGAAATAACTATATACCGCTACTACATACGTAGTACTATATTCTATTCACGTTTATATATCCTGATGTCTGCCAGAGGTCGCTTATATAAAGACTTCATTTTAAATTCCATAACATTAAAGAAACGGGTCTTTAAGGTTAATGCATTGTCACAGCGATACTGCATGATATACTACATTCAATCATAAAAATATATATTAATGAAGCATGATATTTTAAGGACCTTTTTTAATACTAGCTTTTATTTACGGCTTTGTTCACGTGACTCGTCCGCTCGTTTGGTATTTTATGTTTTAATACATTAACTTAATCCATTTTTTATCTGAAGAAATCCTAGTTTATTACTCTCTTATAGCTTTATTAAACTATACCGTGTCGAAACCTCGCTCTATTGCAATGTGAAAGAGAAACAAACAAACCAGCAATTTTGTAGTTATATTAATATTGGTAAAGATTCTAAATATTAATGTTATTTATTAACTAGATGTAAGATAGATATGGGAGTAGACATTTACATGGATTAGTTTTCTATAATCAGGTAAAGTATAATATTTATTTACAATTATACAAAGCTTAGAGAGTAAAGTTTGTTAAATATAAAAGAACAGCAATAACAGAAAATAAAATATATACTACCTAGAAAATTAATCAAATAACCCGCCCCTCATCGTTCCTGGTGCAAAGGTGCCCATAACGCTTGCTGCGTTGCCGCGTTGGATAGCGATGGATATTCTTTGCACCAGAAACGAGGTAGAACGGGAGTCACCTCCTCTTTCCCGAATCCTGCGCCCTTTTTCAAAAGTTAACATATTGGCCTCAGCGCCCCAGCTACTCATGGTCTAAATAGATTCGACATCTTGCCTGGTCTAAGGTGTAGCACGCCTACCCGAAACGTACTAACCTGTTTACTCTCTTTTATGTTGTCGTAAATTCGTTTTTCAGGGGCCCAATTCAACTTCTACAATGGCAGCTTCCTTTACGATGAAGGAGGAAGGCTTCGGCGTGGCAGACTATGCTGCATTCCTGATTCTCTGCATAGCATCCTGTACAGGTGGACTCTACTACAGCGCCGTGGGCTCCAAAAAGAAACAAGTCAAAGATATCAAGGACTACCTTTTGGGAGGAAAGTCTATGACGACGTTTCCTGTAGCCATGTCATTGATAGCAAGGTAAATTGTTTAACATATTTAGATACTATCAAACACCTAGAAGGCTTTCTTTTATCACTTTTAATATTACAAAACAAATAAACAATAAAATATGTAGAATAGCTAAGGTTGACACCTGATTTCACGATTGTTATCTCACGAATATCTGTGTCAGGAATGTACTAATTGACAGTAAGTAAAAATTGATGAAATTAAGAATTAAGTTTGGTTGTGACATAATGTTTACTCATAATTATTTTTCGCACAGAACAGAAAGGAATGGAAGGAATTGGGGGAGACCTTTGCCCAGCAGTGGGACAGTACAGGTTAAATAAAAAAAAAAAAAATTCGCAAAACCGCATTCCATCGTGTACAAAATTCGAATTGTTTACTTTACATATTGTTGATTTTTCAAAAACGGCTCAGCTGATTTCTGTAAAAATTAAATGGGACCACCTCGGGAGTGACCCTTTCGAACTAAAAAAATATTTTTTCGATTCGGTTTACAATAGCCAAAATTAATGATGCACATACAAAAAAAAATACATACAGACGAACATAGAACGTCTTCCGTTTTTGAAGTCGGTTAAAAATAGACGATGACGCGTAATTTTAAGATCGAAAGTAGACACGATTACTTACCTTCTTTTCTTAGGGTCGGAGCTTGGAGCCTCATTTTCGATTAAGTATAATATAATTTATAATAGTTGTTTTACGTCAAGTGACAAACATAGTCTTTGTACTTGGAATTATGTATGTAAAGAACATGTAAAACAAAAAACGAATTCCTGAAAAAATCGAAGCGAAATCAAAGTTGTAACGAAATTCACATGAAAATTTTATTCGTCTAAGAAAAAAAAAAACAAATAAAATTTGACAACCACGATTGTAATGCATTTTGTGTCTATGTTTATTAAAACGTCTAATAGTTATTTCGTACTATTGAGACTCTACTCGACTAAAGGTAAAGGCCATTGCCAATGCTAAATGCGTCCTAAGAATTATTCAGCATATTTTGCGTTTTTAATAAAGAGTTAATTACATAACGTAGCAATAAAATGGTGGTCCGTGATCTGCATTCCAGAACAACCATCAGTATACTCCACGCCAGAATGTATGTGTTTGAATTAAAAAGAAAGTTTATAGCTAGTAAGTCACACTAGCTTTTAACTTATTTTATTTTTACCTAGTCTTTAAAATAAAATAGTTGATGATGTCAAGAATGTCAAAGTGAAATGGTGGCCTAATTTTAAATTTTTTACAAATAAATTAATATAAATATCTTTGCTCGCTATTTTAGCGAAGTTTCAGCGAAGGGAAAAGATAAATTGGTATACACCTACTTTTTCGAAATAATAATATGGCCTCAATTGGCGGGCCGCTTCGCATATTCGTTTTGTTGCGCATGTACAAATAACAGCGCTGCCTGTCATGAACAATTTATTGTTGCTGTGACGCCTCTGCGTGGATTTTTATGTTTTTATATAGATATTTATGCATCGTTCGTCGCCAACTTCTGACGATGAAATCTACCATACTCCAGACGAAGACTCCGTCTCTATGTCGCCTCCGCCAACACAGCGTGTTCGGCGTTGTAGGCGACAGCAGCTCACACTCAATCAGCAGCAGAACGAAGACCAAAATATTACTTTAAATAATAATGTTAACCCGCCCACTTCTGTGCCCCAGCAGAGAGATGCGACTATCCGGACCGATAGTGAAATTTTAGGTGGCGTCGTGTCGTCGGAAAACCTCTTAAAGTGTAACCAGTGCTCCCAGCCTCGTTTTTTTAAAGGTAATCGTGGACTCAAAATTCACACGAGTAGGTGTCATCGATTACCTTCTTTAGAAAATGATATTCAGTTTCAAAATTTAAACCTCCAACCAGATTTCGGACAAACTTTAGGAAATTTTAAAGCCAACCTACCAATAATTAAAAGGATTCCCCGTGGCGCACGACTTAGTGTGACGAAATGTCTCATTGATGATGTCAAAAATGTTAGTACATTTAATTCTAATGAGGCTTGGGAGCACTTGTTAACTTTTCCTTACAGGATTCTCCACGTTTCGAAAAACCCATCAGATCACAATTCTCTAACTAGTAAAATTAAACAAAATTGTCAGCAAAATTGTAAATCTTGCCCTAATTTTACCTTCCCTCCGCATAATGCGGTAAAACCGGCGTCTTCTCATATTAACTATCGATTGGTAGAAGACAAGATGGGCGAAGGAGACATTAGAGGCGCAGCGAGACTTTTATTTTCCGACGACACATTGGCACCAAATACTCCGGACACTTTGCTGGCACTCAAGGACAAACATCCACCATCAGCAGCCAACCAAATTTTTACTTTACCTGCGACCATTGAAGAAGAAGAATGTCTTATTGCCAGTGTAGATGACATCACGTACGCCATTGCGTCGTTTCCTAGCGGCTCAGCGGGGGGACTCGACTCTCTCACTCCACAACATTTGAAAGATCTCACAAGTGCTACTTGCGGCGAGATCGGGGACTCCCTACTGAAAGAGCTGACGACGTTAGTCAATTTAATGCTCGCAGGTAGAGTAAATAGCGACATTAAAGCATTGTTATACGGCGCCAACCTATGCGCGCTTCTTAAAAAGGATGGCGGCATAAGACCAATTGCTGTTGGTACAGTGTACCGTCGCCTTACAGCCAAAATATGTGTCAAGCATATAAAAAAAATACTTTGCGAGGAATACCAACCTGTACAACTCGGTTTTGGTACACGTGGTGGCTGTGAGGCGGCAGTCCATGCCTTAAGAACTTTCCTTCACCACCAAGGAGGTGAAGTCTTGCTGAAGGTGGATGTCAAAAACGCCTTCAATACCGTCAATAGAAACGCTTTTTTGGCCCAAATCAAAGACAAAATTCCCTTCATTTACAATTTTGTTCCGCAATGTTATGGTGAACCCTCCAAATTATTGTACAAAAATAACGTGCTTTTGTCTGAAACTGGGTGTCAGCAAGGTGACCCCCTTGGGCCTGCTCTTTTTTCATTAGCTATTCATCCTATCATCAAAAAACTAGAATCGAAATTTAACGTCTGGTACTTAGATGATGGATCCCTTGGAGGCGACGTTAGCACTGTTATTAAAGACTTCCAATATTTAACAACAGAGTTTAGTACAATAGGGCTCGCCCTAAATTTCTCTAAATGCGAACTCTTTATTCCAAATTCCTCCTCAGTCCCAAAGGATGAGATAACAAAGCTTTTCGATCAAATTGCTCCAAATATAAAAATTTTAGAAAACCGATCGCTGCGCTTATTAGGTTCTCCGATTTTAGATGAGTCAATCAAAGATTTTGTTGACGAAAAAATTCAAAATTTTTACACAGTGTCAAACCGTCTCCAAAAAATTAACATTCATATAGCCTATTTCATTATTCGGTACTGTCTGTTTGTTCCAAAATTTATGTATTCTCTTAGATGTTGTGAGCTTTGGAATCATCCTTTATCTTTACAACAGCTTGATAACGTTCAAAGAGATACACTCACCACCATTCTAAACACCCCTTTAGACGATCGCGCTTGGCACCAAGCCTCACTGCCTGTGAGGTTTGGTAGCCTCGGTATACGCAAAATTTCCAGTGTATCTTTGCCAGCTTTCTTGTCCTCAGTTTTCAGCACTCAAAAATTAGTAAAAGACATATTATCATCCTCTCTTCCAAATTTAGAAATTACATATCTGAGTGACGCTGTCGAAAGTTGGAAAATAGCTTGCCCAAGCCAACTTTTGCCCAAGTCTCCCAATTCTCAGAGACAGTGGGACGGGCCGCTCTGTGAGTTAGAACTGCAAAAACTAATTCAAACCTCAAGTTGTACCACAGAGCGCGCTCGCTTGCTTGCCGTTTCAAGATGGGAGTCGGGGCTTTGGCTACATGCCCTTCCTTCAAGTAACGTTGGCAACCTTTTGGATAATAACTCTTTCCGGATAGGCGTATCTCTCCGTTTAGGTGCCCCATGTCTGGTCCCGCACCGCTGCCAATGTGGCGATATGGTCGATCGTTTCGGTCATCACGCATTGTCATGCGCAAAAAGTGCAGGGCGCTTTTCGCGGCACGCTACCCTAAATGATATCATCCGTCGGGCCTTTGTTAGTGCTGGCGTCCCGTCAGCCTAGAGCCTAATGGACTGTGGCGGGACGATGGTAAAAGACCCGACGGAATGACGTTGGTGCCATGGAGGGTGGGACGACCTTTGGTGTGGGACGTGACGTGCGCCGACACACTGGCGCCGTCTCACCTTCCTGACACAGCAGACAGGGCTGGTGCTGCTGCAGCTAAAGCGGAAAACCTCAAACGGCACAAATATGGGTCCTTAGACAGGATGTACCATTTTGTGCCGTTTGGGGTTGAGACTTTAGGTCCGTGGAGGCCGGACGCTCATACTCTTTACAAAGATTTGGCCAGGCGTTTGGTAGAGGTGACACGTGACCAGAGTGCTGGCATCTATTTCGCTCAAAAGCTGAGTATTGCTATTCAGCGAGGCAATGCTGCCAGCATTCTGGCCACGTTACCCTCTGCCGAGATGCTTTTAGACTAGGTTTTATTTTAAGTTTTAGTATTAGTTTAGTTATAGCGGAAATTGTTATTTAAGATCTTTTTTGTTTTTCTGTGTAAATAAAAATTTGCTGGTACGAAATAGAAGCAGCAGCAGACTACAGTGTCGTCGGGGAAAAAGTAAACAGGCGCTACGGCAGACGACGTATGGTAGGCTAGGCTACGGAATGTATTTTAAAGAAATATGTATGTATTTAGAAAACCACAGGTGTCGCGGCAAAATTTTTCTCTAATGCTGCTGTGTGTAGTCGGCAACAGAGTTGCTACCTATATGGTGAACATGTTAATTTCAGCGTACTTCTTGTCGTAGTTACGTATCGGGTGTCACAATCCTGGGCACTCCTGCCGAGATCTACAACTACGGGTCACAGTACTGGCTGGTGGTGGTTGGTGTCTGCCTCAGCTGCACGTGTGTAGCCGTCGTCTACCTGCCCGTCTTCTGTACGCTGAGGCTCTCCTCTTCGTATGAGGTTAGTATAACGTACACGTACGTTAAGACATTTCATCTTTTTTCTTATTCATATAAGTAGTTATGTGCCCTATGGACAGTTTCGTCGAATAAAGTTCATTTCATTTTATTATAAGGTACATCTCTTCCTTTTTTTGGTAGACTAAAAAAAACTAAATAACAATAAAATTTAAGTAAAAACGAAATTTTTTGGTTTACCTTGTTACGGGATAAACATTTTTTACTTTGGTATAATTAACTCATGATGGGTTTGTCTTGCAAGTTTTGATGCATAATTGTTTGTTTTACGATCTCCTTGGCTAAGAGATACTCGTAAAATATAATATTACGAAAACAAAATGTTTATTTTTAGACACGATGGAAATTTTGCAGATATTATATGTATGATGTGTTTGTGCATGTTTGCTGATTATCATATTAATCTTCTCAAATGCATTAAAGTACCTAGCTGTATTAACTCATGATCTTAACTTAGAACATTTACAAAAACATTTGACTGGGTCAAATCCATAATGTTGATGGACATGATTACAGTTAATCCTAATTAATTTGAAATACCTATCACTTGAAATTTAATAAGTAAGATAATTTTCTGAAATTCTCTGCTCTTACTCTTCTCTCTTACTCTTTGGTGAATGTGTAAAGAATATATCTATAACTGAGTGGTGATGAAGGATTCTACGCCGATTTCGGCTACGGCTATCAACAGAAAAAATGCCAAGTCGATGGCTACGGTGACCAATTTTGTCCACCTGACAGCCATGTGAGGACATGGCTGATATAGGTATCCAATTTTAGCAAAAAGCTTTCTAGGCCATTGGCTACAGGCGAGGACTTCATTTACGGAGTTGTATAACTAAGTATTAACTATTATTTAAAATAATACTTACTAGCTGCCCGTCTCGACTTCGCCCAGGTACAATTGTTATAGCTGCAAACCTTCTCGTTGAAACACTTTAAAATATAGTGTAAACAGCATAATATATGTTGAGTAGATTAGAAGATATAAGCGGATACACAAACGGACGACAGACACACAGAAATAGAGGCTTTGCTCTATAATATGTAGTGTTAAGTAGCGTACTGCAGGTTACCAGGTTTCAAGCATGTGTAATGCTCTTCCTCAGAGAGCCTACGAAGCTAGTGCCGGAGACTGCCGTCCTTGCAAACTGGCTCGCTGAAGAAAAGCTTCACCGTGTGGTTCTTGAAACCTGGTCCAGCAGAAGGCGCGGAAATGTGAGTCTTACGAACATAACACGGACTTCAACTATTTTGTTACAAAATACAAAAAAATAAAAGAAGAAAACTAATAAATGTAATTATCTAGTTATTTTGGAAAGCCCTGTGGAACCTTGCCACTTATTTAACCTCCGAGTAGATGCAAGTATTATTGTATTTCGAGACATCGTAGAATGAGTCAGTGAGAGTGAATTTTAGTATCTCTGAGTGTTCTCTTAGCATCTATTAGTATTAGCTTGGTAGCTCTTAGTCTTAGTATTCACATAATAACTTACGGTGTTTGTTACGGTCGGTACTTTTATATTGGGAGCCAAGCCAAGTGGACGTCACCATGTTGCCAAGTTAAGCACTTTGTATAATATTCAAATTGTTTGACTAATTTTATTGTACATTGTAACAAGAGACTTAAAGATTATATTGATGGCACTGAGTATCTTGCCACTTCCTCTCAGTCGTCTAGGGCCTTACGAACGTGGCTTAAAGCTGTTGCAACACGTGGAGTACCCTCTCGGGATCCATGAAGTATATGAATAAACAAAGAATACTTACCTACTTGTTTCCTTTACTAATTTAGAACTCTGAACATTGGATAATTACCCTCGGGAACATTTTAGGATCAGATTAAAGAGTTATTATGTCAGAATCAGGGTTGCTGCATTAGTTTCAAGTAAGATTTCCATCCTGACAATGATATTTTGGTAGAAAACAATAGATAAAGTAACCGCCTGAAAACTATGATCTAACAAGCGTAATCCTGTGCCCCGCCGAGTTTCGCCCTGGTATAGTTCAGAATTCTTGGTAGTGCGCAAACGTTATGATTGACACCAAGTAAACGTATAATAAATTTGTCTCGTTAATAAATCATAAAAAAATGACAAACTGTCGGTGTGAATAAATAATTGAAGACTTTATGCCTATCTATATATTACTGCAAAATGATGCTCAAGTGTAATAACTAATTGACTCACAGTAGAAAAGCATTATTGCTCCAGATCTGACTCACGAGGCGTAGCACGCGTTCACTTAATTTTAATACTAACACTTGTATACATAAATAGATAGAATCAATTGTAGCAAATGAAATAAACTTAATTATTCAATTTATAGCGAAATTATTTTGTGACGGACTTAGTATGCCTCGTACCAAGGGTACGATAGGATAGGACTGAAAAAGAGGATAGGTACCTGTTTTTTTTTACGAGGGGGAAATCTTCGAAAGGTTCCCGACTGCTTTAGGGTGCAGTCTGGTTATGTAGGATTGTACCCACTAAAACCCCCTCGGTGACCCAAGAACGAATTTTGACTTTGACAGCTCTGGTTTTTGATGTCAATTTTCTTGCCCTAGTGATGCTTTATTTTTAACATGAGAAATTATATGCCAGGAAGTAGGAGTGAAAGTGGCTTATATTATCAACAGATTTTTCGTTCTACTGCGCCAGTTAACTGTATTCTATGGACAATTGACGAATTAGAAAGCATAATCTCCTTTGTCCGGAAGTAGGTATTGTACACGGTATGATACGTCAATGCGTTGCTCCTTGGTCCGATACAAATCTGCCAACCACGCATTTTGCGTTGTGATGGCAAGAATTATGGCCCGTTCCGCCTCGCTGCGACCCAGCATAATGTGCTCGATCGCCACTTTTCTATCATCATCATTATATCAGATGTTCATGGATATAAGTCTTTAATTTCATCAATTGGAAGCGGCTTGTATCCAGCGCCCTACATTTCAATAATAATATATAAATCTATACCAATATTATAAAGAGGTAAGATTTGATTGTTTGTTTGCATTGAATAGGCTCCGAAACTACTGAACCGATTTGAAAAATTCTTTCACTGTAGGAAAGCTACACTAGCCCCGGTGAACATAGGCTATATTATATTTTCAAAAAATTAGATTTCCTTGCTGTTTGTCTTCTTTAGCCAATCGTACCCGGGCGAAGCCGGGACGGGGCAGCTATTCTATAATAATATGGCTATAATTTTGCTTTTTTTTATCCTTTGTAAGTTTATAAAATGATGTTTGTGTTTCCTATGGGACTGGCATAACCGCAAGGGTTCAAAGTCCCCAAATAAAAATTTGATTAAAAAAAAAATATATGGCTCGCAAATTTTGGTCAATAGACATCGCGAAGGTAACATAACAATAGTACAATGATCTACCAATAAGACAATGACCTATTTTGCTGCCTGTTACCATTGTAGCATTGGTCTTGAATTCAAATCGTTCGTTGCAATAATTTACTAAAGCAATTTTAAAACATGAACGATTGCGATGGTTTCTCCTCGATGGTTCCTTAACATTTTTTTTCAGTTTTTCATTAGGTTATTTGGAATTGGTTAAGATGATGAATTGCTCCTAACAAATTTTTAACCAATATTTATCATGAAACTGCAATTTTGTATCAGCACAAGTAAATATGTAAGAGATAGATAAATTTTAAATGGTGTAATAACAATTAATTTTGTGTCAACTTCATAGAGTCAAGACCCAGCCTATTTACAGTGTATAATTTCATTTACAGTAATATTTTACTAATTAGGCTTAACTGAAATATCAGACGGAAATTACATTATTACTTTTATTTGTTCTGTGATTACAAGTAAAGTCAATAAGTAGTACCTAATTAGTACTTATAAAAATATACTTCAGTGCTTTAGCACCAACAATACGCAATGAGTCTCTCAGTACTACTACTACAATCTAGAAGATGTATGACATTTTATCTAAATAATCGATCACTACTTCAACGAGAAATTTGTTAAATGTGTAAGATCTCCGCAGACTTTGTACCCGCGTTGTGGCAGCTAACTGTGATACACACATTTACGTCAGAAATACCTATTCATGTACTTGCTCACATACGAGCTAAGTACCTTTGTATACCTGTCTTACTCTATGGCAACGTTTCATACTCGGAACCCCAGATTGCGACCTGAGTGACCCAAGTTCGAGTCGCAAGCGGAATCTGGATGGGTAGCGGGATTTTTTTGGATTTTCGAGAATTGTGCGTCCCATTCTAATTACAGTCTGCGCGGATCGTGAATGTAATTCTCAATATGACCACAAAACATTTATATTAGAGCTACACAAGATATGCAGACAGGCTAGCTTAGCATACGCACCACGACGTCAGTTTTATCGACGAGTGTAAAAGTGCTGTCACTTTTAAATATTATACTTCACCATAACTCTGTCTCTTTCTGACACGTCAAAAAATATCGTGTTGCGTATGCTAGCCCGGAGGGGCTCTATTTTGGAACCTATATGACTGTATGCGTAAATGGTCACATGTCCGCGTAAGAGCAGTCATTGAAGATCTGAATTTGTGCGAGCGGGATAGCGAAGTATGGCGACTAGGAAATGCCTTTCTATTGTTTCAAAAATTGAGCTCCGCATCTGCACCAGTTAATAAAATATTCCAAATCGTAAACATTGTAAACTTGAAACAATTTTATTGTTTTTACCTAAAGACAAATAACATTTGGGTCGCCAGCCAAAAAGGTTAAGAACTAGCTCTACGGTTTAGTCATTTTAGAAATGCATGCTATTTTGCCAAGTGTGTTGTGTATGAGATTCAATGCGTTAATTATAGTGCATTGCAATGTCTGTGCATGTGTAACTCTATGCCATCTGAGTTTAACGTAAATAGGTTGGTTATAAATATTCGATGTGAATAAAACGTATGAACAATAGCAATCGAAACAAGTGACATACATGAGGGTTTATAAAATACCACTTCAATTAAACTACTCATTAACTCGATTAAAAATTAAAATTAAAATAAGCTATTAAATTAAGAATGTATGTTAATAAAATTAAGTATGTATTTTGTTCACAGTATTTAGAGCTCCGGTTCAACAGGAATGTCCGTGCAGTTGCTTCCATTCTCTTCTTGCTGGATGAGGTAAAATCTTATACTTGTTTTTTATTTCGTTGAGATTGTATGCTGAGATGTCGGTGTTAGAGCGTTGGTCATCAATCAACAATATCAATCGTACTTGCTTACGAAAAAATGACGTAAAGAGTCGTATGGCTGGCTATGCGAGTAGGTATGTAATAGTATGTATGTATGATGAGAAAGCGCAGATTTGCAAATATTCTGCAGCCTACAGCTAAATCTAAAGACAATATTGACGTCTGTTGCCGAGTTTTCATTAGATTGCTTATCAGGGATCAAATAAAATAAATGTCGAATAGTTTCACTACATTAAGCCTCTTTATGATTGGCATGAACGATGAGGATCTAGATACCTAAGAAGGTGATATACCTACTAATGTTATGTTTGGGTAAGTACATCTGGAGTATGAAGTAGGTATGTCTGGAGACCTATATTTCAGCAATATTTGTTTTTTGTTCTTTATAGCAATACCTCCATTACCTTCATTATAAGATGATGATTTGAATACTGTTGAAAACCACTGTTGTAGAATACAATGTTGTTTTTTCAGTCAATATAAACTAGCTTAAATTAGCCAAAATTGTTATGAGATCACGAGCGAAAAAGTTAAGTTAAAAGTAAATGTGATTAAATTTTTGAGATCCAAGTTTTTGGTTAATAGTGACATTGTGCAACTGGTAATCTACCGTAGTTAATTTACTTTAGAAAAAAAGATGTGAGTTGCCTATTGCTGATAAGAAAGATTCAAGGCTAACTATTACCAAGAGAAAAATGGCTTGCATCAGTGGTATACGTATTTTAATTGTGTATTTCTTTTAAGTTTCTAAGTCTTAGTTTAAAGATTCGAAGTTTATTGTTGGATGAATTTTCATTACCGTAAAAGATTTCTTGTCTAAGTCACAAAGCTAGTGGTTATTAGACTCTTCTTTGGTTTTGTGTGTATTAAATTTAAATATATTAAATCTTCATCGTTTAATTATTGAGTTGAGTTGGTATGGTTTACTTTATACAAAATATAGACGAACTACGTCCGGAATTCGTACAATTTAATATAAAAGTCATAGAATGATAAATGGACATCATCGAATGGTTTTTTTTTGGCTTACATTCCATACTGTTGATGGATATAGGTATTCATTTACTGCAATGAAAACATATTATGTGTTATAACTACGTTCAAGATATTTACTATTCAAGAACAGTGAGTTTCGCATAACTTAGTAGGTACTTTCTTGGCTTCCGTTAAATCTATGAAATCAAAGTCAATTCCTCAAGTTTTCCTCACGGATCCACTGCCTTTGAGAGTTTTTTGTCTGTGTAGAAACGCTAGAGATGAAAAATATTAAGAAATACTGGGATCCGTGGTGTGTTTATTTGCATAATATTTTTTAACATCCATGATAAGGCAGTTCTCTGAATATCTTTATGACACGTGTATGGGTAATCCGGTAAATAAAGAAAACATCTTCCGTATCGAGTTTTAGATAATCTAGATTTACACGCACGCTAGAAATATCATATTTGCATAGCGCCGCATACTCTATTTTTAACCTTTTTATACAGCGACAAGGTTACTAACTCAAATTGGACTTTGGACGGATCAACTCGTGTACGAGCAATGTAAATAATGTCTAATTGAAATGGTCAATTGAGAATCTTGTTGAACTTTAACCTTCCACGATTATGGAGTTTAATTGAAAAACACAAATAAAACATGCGGGAACTATAATGGACATCTTTAAAGACATACTCGTAAGAAATAGGTTTATTTGTCATTGAGCTATATAGTTTATTTTTTGTACAGGTTGAAGTCACATATAGTTCAAGTAGGTAATGAAGAATTGCCAGTTTTGAAACGGTTTCTTTTTGTTACAGATATTGTTCCTGCCCATGGTGGTATATGTTCCTTGTCTAGCATTTAGTCAATGTGAGTACATATTAATATATATCTATCAATTTTATAAGTCTCACCATTATTTACCTAATACCACAAAAATACTTAGTGTAGGTACTTACCCATCTCTTAAGTTAAAAGTTAAAACTTATTTATTAGGTATGTATGTATACATGGTTATTTCTAATCAATTAGCATCCTTTTAGGAGCTTATTCTGTATATCAAAACTGTCAATCAATCAGCTGTTACATACATTTTGTCACGGGTGAACGATATTTTTCTATGGAAAAATATATTTTTTTGAGTTTTGACAAAAGTCGCAGAACAAAAGTTGTTAATTTTGATGTACAGAATAATCCCCTAAAAGGATGCGAATTGATTAGGAATAACCCTGTATAATATAAAATCATATTATATTTACATAGTCATAGCTTTTCAATGCGTACCATTCGATTTTTTTGGCAATCGCGCCGCATGCAACTGTGATATACTATCTTCGATCAGGAATACCATACGCGTAACATCTCTAGCCATGATGTAAGAAAACCAGATTATGGAATTATTTATATCGATAACACAATTAGTCTTGTTATAATATAGAACAGAAACTAGCCTAAACTTACACGTGTGTGTGATTTTTTTAATGAATTTTATTTTAGTGTTATTTTTTTTCAGTAACTGGAGCCAACGTATTAATGATAGGAGGAGTCATGGTGATCATTTGCGGTCTCTATACTGTACTAGTAAGTTTATTATCCTTTGTTTGTTATTTTGTCAAGTTATGTTTGTATTGCCAAATACTTTGGTTACCTGAATGAGATTGCCTGTACAACGACGTCATTGGTTTACCTGCGTTATACCTATTATGGATGCATGTGGTAGGTAATCCAGCGATACTAGGTAAACACACTTACAACGTGTTATTTACTAATATTATATAAATCTTAATATAAATCTTAAGTTGCAAGAGTCATTCAGCAGTAGACCTGAAATATCTGGCTAAGTTTGACTGATAATTGAGAATAAACAAAGATGGAATTTGTAATGATTGGTAACAAAAACAATAATATTCGGTTGTGTTATGTAATTTTAATTGAGTTTTGCTCTAAGTCGCAAAAATCCGTACAACACGCAAACGTGGAGCGCATTGAAGCCTAAGATGAATCTGCTTTATAAAAAAAATTAATATATTCGTACCTTTGAAACTGTAGGTAAATCCAATATCTACGCGCTACGTACTTGCAATCCTTATCTAAATAACAAGTACCTACTTATAAGTAGTACTGGTATCTGTGATCTAATCGAGCCTCAAGCATCTCAAGTCTTCACTCAATCGTATACATACATATTTTTGACAAATGAGATTCAATTTTCTTGGATAACAGCTTATTGACAAAGTGAACGAAGTGAGAGAGATCTCCGTTTTAAGTCGATAATTTTGCTTTTGCGGATGTTGATTCTCCACTACAGGTCACATTTTTTAACGAATCTCGACAAAACTTGGTACATATTTTTTACCTATAATCACATTCAGTAATGTTTTTTCTTGTCATTATCGAGTATTTATCAAATAGTCAAATCAGTCAAGACGGTGGTATCGAATTATACGTTTTAATACAATTTGAATATTTAGTAAAGATACCTAATACTTATGTGCCGCGAGGTCTCCTGTTAGGAGAAATACCTACTTGTTTTCCTTTTTCGTTTGATTTCTAAGCGGGTCATTACTCTTCAGGGTGGTTTGCGAGCGGTGGTATGGACGGACGCTGTACAGACCATCATCATGTTCCTGGGGGTGCTGACCGTGGTCATAGCTGGCACGGTCGCCGTCGGCGGCGTCAGCCATATCGTACAAGTTGCTGGCAGGACGAACCGACTGAATTTGGATAAGTAAGTTTAATCTGTATTGAAAATACTTATCCTCGACTAACCACTCGGCCACGACCTCGCCGCTATAAGCGATAGCGGGGCGTGGTTCGGCGAGGGGTAAAGAACCAATGTACTAAAATGTTCAAATGACGCCACGATCTCGCTTCATCGACTTCGCATTTTTTTTACAAGCTTTTATTTAACTCGCAATGGATGTACCTATGTATATGTATGTAAGTTCGGGTGGAATCTTGCAATTTAAATTTGACCCACTTCCCAGTTTCCGATTGAGCTGAAATTTTGCACTCATATATCGCGTGACCATGCAATAATATACAAAATATGCGGTACCATGGAGCTGATCTGAAGATGAAGTCGGAAGTTGGCCATAGAAACTACTGTACAAAACAAGATAGACCCGTCGTGCTTGTGCTCGTTTTACTTGTCGTGGCTAGCACTCTTCTGCTAAATGACAGGATCTTAAAAGCTTGTGTTTTAAAAAAGTTATAATTTTATAATAAATTATTTATGTCTCGCTCCAAACACTCGTAGACGCCGCCGTTTCTAAATCCTAAACTCGTGGCAGTACTATCAGTGAAATACCTTTAGCCTACCAATTAAGGCGTCACGTAGATGAGGCCAACGTTTATACTTACAGTGTTAAACCTAACGGCTTAATTAGCGCGCTAATTTACTAGTATGACGTGGCTGTAGCAGTAGCATATAATTAAAGAAGATGAAAGTTTGTTTATTCGACCGAAATGTACTAGCTAGAGGAAATACATGAGCTACTTTACAGCGGTTTGATTGACACATTTTTTATTGATCGCTACCTACTTATAGTAAGTACTATGTATGGCTACAGTCTGTATGCACAAATGTGTCATGTTTCAATAACTTTCCAATAAATCTAATAATGGCGGATGTGATTGTGAATACATAGCAAGCCCGATTACAGAGGCGCCAGCGTATAATTATAATAGTTAAATAGCACAGTCCTGTTTCTTTCACTTTCACTTTAGGAATTCGATAGAGAGAACGCTTTTTACGTTGCTATTAAATTTTCGGGCTTATCGAATGGTTTAAATTCGAGACTGACAATATGCTCTTTCAGTAGAATAAAACTACCTAACATATATTTTTTATTTCCACTACTCAGCTTCAGCAACAGACAGACAAAATCTGGAAATGTTACCGAAAGCTATACAAGGTAATAAATCAGAGGCTTTATTTCAATTCATGTGCTAATGACAAATCTGTTTATTAAAAAAGTTATGTTTTTAATAATTTACTAAACGCATCGAATCTTTATTCGAACTCATGAGACATTGTCAGAAATCAACAATACTTAATAGTTTTTCATGAATTATCTCATTAAGTGTGCGCATTTGCGAGTACCTCATCCATGGAGATGAATACGAGTAGATAGCGTAGATACAGACATACGGTATAGAATTAAATTGTAGTTCAATGTCATTGACTCTACCCAAAACATCCAAGACACTCTCATCCTTAATAGGCATGATAACTAAAAAAATATAATTAGTCCGCCAGATAGATTATCAAAAAATATTAGACACGTATTTTTTTCTTTTGTCAATTACACATAAATTGATGAAGATATAGCCCGTGAACGTCAAGTGCCATACAAATGTTCTGTAAGAGAGGTGACGTCACGACCCCCACTCCCAAACTTTGACATGGTTTATCTTTGTCATTTGTAGTTTGATTGAAAAAAGAAAAAATACGTTCCAATATTTTTTGATGATCTAACTCACGGACTAATTATAATAATGTTTTTTTTTACCTAGTCATCGTGCCTATTATAATAATAGAAAAATGTATCATCGGTATAAACTTGTCCATAGTATGAAATAAATGCAACCAAATACGTAAGTACTTCTGTATCTTACAAATCGTATTTTTGAAATCAAAACATTTATTTTGTCACTGTTTATAAGATGAGGCAATAAAGCCACTCATAGTATGGTAAGCGCCCTATGTAATAGTCCGTTCCATAATCGCTGAGATAGGACCAGTTGAAATCTATTGAAGAATTTGGCACAAGTCGTAAACATAATACATAATTATTACCTATTTTCAACAGGCATTACGTTATTATTATCTTTTAAAAACTACCAGAATAGAGTGATATTTTTAAAGCAAACCTATTAGGTATTTATATTCGTCAAAGGTCGTCGCGACCCTAGTTCTCAGTGGTTATAAGACGGACTCTAGGAACTTTTAACAATTCGACACTGTTGCAAGTAATGACAATTTTGATTTTATTTCTCCTGCCTAATTTCGATATTTAGTTGGAGTTTCAACCCCCTGGAGCGGCAGACGGGGTGGGGAGCCCTCATCGGCGGCTTCCTGTACTGGACTTGCTTTAACTCCGTCAATCAGACGATGGTGCAGCGGTACATCGCTCTGCCCACCAAGAAGCAGACCATACAGTAAGTTATATAAACATCATCGTCATCATTGTAATAATAGTCTGGGTAAAAAAACATTGTAATAATTAGATCTAGATTAGAAAAACTCTATCTTTTGTAGTCTAATCGTGACGTTACGTGTAACTATAACGGGCTACATCTTCATCAATTTTTGTTTAATTGACAAAAGAAAAATATACGCGTCTAATTTTTTTTTGATAATCTATCTGACGTAGTAATTATATTTTATTAGTCGTCTAGCCGTTCTAGCCTATGAGGACGTCCACTGCCCGATGTACCTATAGAAAGTCGATAACCTATACAATAGGACAGACTGCAGCTTGTATCCTGCGCGGTCCTACGTCTTTTTCGTATGTATTACCTATGCAGAAATCATTTATGCAAGCAAGAAAGCATGCAAGACCTTTCTGCATCTTCCAGTTTACGCTGACCTATAAAAAATGTTTATAGATTATTTGAATTCAATAGGTTAAGCCACAGTCAATAGGTCAGTCTTCTGATGGGTCACGGGTGGAATTTACAATAGAGCGCTACCGTGGCTCATGCCTATGCAATGCTATGATACGTTTAATTGTAGATACCGGTTGTTTTAACCGTTTAGTAACCATGTCAGAGCCACACAGTCTATACGAACTTACTTTTTTATTCAACAGGTACTTAATTATACTATTACAGTGTGTCATTATCATTACAATGATTAGCAATTTAGCAGCTCATTTCAGATCAATGCTGAATAAGTTATTAGGATAATTGCTTTCACCAACTATTCCTGTATACCGCATCGCTTCGCTTAAATGTAACTATGTTTAGTAATAAATAATGTAATGAACATGTAATAATTAAATATTTACATTTCAATTAAATCGAGATTTTTGAACATTAAATATCTAAATATTTAATGTTCAAAAATCTCGATATTTACCTACAGTTCCTCTGATAATGTTTTTCCCTGTATTGCTATGACGTAATCTATTTATTAATTACCAAGTATTTTAGTCTGACCTAGTTTATGTGTGACGATATAAAACTATTCGCATTATTCGCTTCTACACCAATAATTATTTTTCGCAAAAAATGGCATGACCGACTTCCACCGTGTACAGAATTAGCGAATAGTTCGCACGGATCGATGTAGAAATTGTAGCAATTTTCGCATTATTGTTGATTTGTCAAAAATGGATCAGCCGATTTCGATAAAATTTTATTGGGACCAACTTCGAAGTATAGCCTTTCCAATAAAAAAGAACTACCGAGATCGTACCACTCTGTAAAGTTATGCATGATTACAATAAAAAAAAATTATATATTTTTTCGGTGGTCAACTTTTTGAAAAATCAAGAAAATGGAATATAGATGAATTTCACTTTTGAAATTCATCTATATTCCATTTTCTTGATTTTTAACACGCTTATATTAGGTCAACGTGTATGTAACTTACATGTCATGGAATCTAAGGTAACTAATTTAACCATCTTTCAAGGGTCGTAGCGTAATGAAAATTGGCAGCTGAATGTACTTAGTTCTGATGACAATACTGTCGAACTGATCTGATGATGGAGCCGGAAGATATGAACTGGAACTTCATGATGGAAAATAGCAACATAGCTGTTTTGGATTTCTTAGAAAAGTCTTGTAAAGAACTTTGACCATGATTAGGTTTTAAGGTCTCATGATGAAACCGGAAGATATGCACTGGCATTCCATGATGGAATATAATAAATAAGTAAATATTAGGGGACTTCTTACACACGGTCTCTGACCCCAAACTAAGCAAAGCTTGTAATATGGCTGCCAGAGACTGATATACTAAATATACGTATTTTAAATATATACTTATATATAAATAGTACCTACATAACACCCAGACACAGAGAAAACACCTATGTTCATCACATAAATGCTTGCCCTGAGTGGGGATCGAACCCACGCCTCTTTGTTTCAGAAGTCAGGCTCACTAACCACCTGAGCCACCGAGGGATGTTAGTGGTGTTTGTATTTGTGAGAAAGGTCACGTAATGGACTAAGCGTGTTTTTCTAGTGTTTTTAAACTGCCGATGGTTTTGGGTTGCAAATGATTTTTGTCGGTCTCCACTGAGAGAAATATTTATGGTCAACAATATGTAGGTATGTATACACCGCGTGGCGTAGTGTTGAGCACGGGCGTAGGGAGCGCGCGGGAGGCATGAGGTTGGCGGGCGGTTGGTGCCCCGGCGTCTCGTCTCTCTGGCTCCTATATTACCTATATTTTGGCTTTTGCGCAGCGTTCTGAGCATAACTTCCCATCCGCCGATTTGTGTGGTGCACGTTTTGAGATTTCACAAAATAAAGCAGTACAATACAATAATTTACATAGCTACAACTCAAAATAATTTGTCAGCCTCATCCACAGGTCATTCGAATCAATTTATTAATTCAATTAATTACCTATTTTAAAAAAAATGTGTTAACGAAAACAGACATCAAAAAAATTTTGTGATGATATGGAAACATTTGTGTCTAGTTTATGATTTTCTATTAATAAATAAACATCAGGGGACATCGTACACACGGCCTCTGACCCCAAACAAAGGAAAGTTTGTGATATGGCTACCAGAGACTGATATACTAAATAGGTACTTTATACATATACAGATAGTAACATCCAGACACAGAGCAAACACCTAGGTATGTTTATCACAAAAATGCTTAGTCTGAGTGGAAATCGAATCCACGCCTTGGCACAGTAGTTAGGGTCACTAACCACTGGGCCATAGAAGCAGTCTTCTATCAATGTGATTTCTGCTATGTTCCAGTGCCCTTATAATCTTCTGCTTCGGCGCGGTGTTCGCGATATCGTCGTGCGTGTGGTGCGGGCTGACGGCGTGGGCGGCGTGGGTGGACGGCGGCTGCCACCCGGGCGGGGTGCCTCTGGTGGACGACCGCCTGCTGCCCGCCTTCGTCACTTACATCTCCAAAACTCAGAAACTGCCCGGCCTTGAGGGGATCTTCCTGGCTGGTGTCTTTGGAGCTGGACTTAGGTATAAATACGCTTATGAAAAAATCTTTTATTGCCGCTCGTGGACGACCGCCTGCTGCCCGCCTTCGTCACTTACATCTCCAAAACTCAGAAACTGCCCGGCCTTAAGAGGATCTTCCTGGTTGGTGTCTTTGGAGCTGGACTAAAGTATAAATCTCTTAAAGGCAAATGTCTATTGCTGCTCACTGATGACCGCAGGCCGCTTGTCTTTGTCACTTATCTCTTCAACACTCAAAAAGTGGCTAGCTTTAAAATTATCTTTCTTGACGGACTTTGAGTAAGAGTATAACACGCTAAAGAGGCCGACTTAACATATATTCATAATCTGTCTGGTTTCGAGACTATTTTTCAGATCAATGCCATTAAAGCTACACATAAAATAATATGAGCATAAACTCAAATGGTCGGTGTCATCGAAGGATGACCTGCTTCTTCTTCTTCTTATCAGCCATAGGACGTCCACTGCTGGACATAGGCCTCCCCTAAAGACCTCCAACAAGACCGGTTGGTAGCGGCCTGCTGCCTGTCTTCATTTACAGGATTTAGAACGCCATAATTTAGAACCAAAAAAATAGTCACATTTCTGTTTCTCATATTAATGATAATGTATTCTTGTATCCAGTTCGCTGTCGTGCGTGCTGAACGCGTGCGCGCTGGTGGTGGTGGAAGACTTGTTGCGCGGCTGGCTGCGGCTGTCGCTGCGGCCTTACCGCGAGGGCCTGCTGGCGCGTGCCGTCAGCGCCGCGCTCGCCATACTCTCCCTCGTCATGCTGATTGTTATCGAGAAACTCGGCGGAGTTCTCGGTCAGTCCAGTACTCAAACTATCTTTCCTTGGTTCTTGTCTGTTTAATCTACCTCTATTCACTACTTGTTCGTCGATAGCAAACTTTCCCATGCCATGCAAGTTTCAGCTAATGTCAATGCTTTCTGCAAACTCTAGCAATGCTACGAAGTAATGGTTAGACATATCAGAGGCCTTCAAGCGACTTAAAAACCACAAGGCTAGCTACTTGGCCTATATGAATTTCTATCCCCTTTTATGATTTGCCGAAGGATTCATTTATATATCTATTCCGAAAGTTTATCAGAACCAGCTTTTGAGAAGTTTGATTTGGTGTTTGACAGGTGTAGCCACGGCGTTATCAGCCATTGCCGCTAGCGCCACGTGCGGGATCTTTACGCTCGGCATGGCGTGCTGGTGGGTGGGTCCGCGCGGCGCCATCGCTGGCGGTATAGCTGGGGCGGTGGTGGCTGGCACGGTGTCGCTGGGCACGCAGGCGGCCGCGGCGCAGGGGTACCGCTGGCCGCCGCTCGGCATGCCGGAGGAATGCGTCAGGAACTCCACGTACGTGGCCTTCGAAGATAAAGTGGTAAGTACAGGTGTAGCCACGGCGTTATCGGCCATTGCCGCTAGCGCTACGTGCAGGATCTTCATGTCATGGCATACTGATGGGTAGGCCATCGAAGGCGGGATCGCCGGGCGGTAGTGGCTGGCACGGTGTCGCTGGGCACGCGAGCGGCTGCGGCGCTGGAGTACCGCTGGCCGCCGCTCAGCATGGCGGAGGATGTGGCTTTCGAAGATAATTTGGTAAATATCTCTCCTCATTTTAACAGGTGCACGTGTATACAAAACACCTTTTTTTGTAATTTCGTTGATCGACAAGTTGATCCCTCACATCAGTAAGGGATCAACTACGAAATTGCAAAAAAAAAACATTTGTTTAATTGTTGTTCAGTGGTGCCACGGTAATGATGTTGCTTTGTAAATAGATGTTTATGAAATATTAATTTTTTTTGCAATTTCGGGGTTGATCTCTTACAACAATTACATAATGACTTGTGTACTTTCCTACCCCTCTAATTCCCGTCACTTTAAAAATTAACAACAATGATATGTAATAATTGATACCATAATGTTACTTATAATAATGATTGAAAATGTATTTTTGTATCATCACAGGATGCGTCGACAATATTCCCCTTATTCCGAGTGTCGTACCACTGGATTGCTCCAATGGGGCTGTTCGCAACGTTACTAGTGGGGGCTGTGGTGGGGTATTTCTTCGACAAAAAAGAAAAGGTATGCCTTTCACACAGTTTTGTTATTACATTGTTTGTGTCAAATGTCAAAATTTCTTAGTGAATGAAAGTGTGAATGGGTCCAAGCCATCGACTTGGCATTTTTTCTTACATTTACGATATACGAAGTAATCTTATTTTATGTAAGGCTTTGAATGACAGTGGCCCTTAGACCTGGGCGCTATGGCAGTATGTGATCTTGATGCTGGGGAAATAGAATGGCTTGGAAATAGAATCCTGATTCGTAGCTGGAGGTAGGGTTTTAACCATTCACTCAGATAGGTCTACTGAGGATTACAGTGCTCTGTGGCTACGTTTTCGTAGGAGGTTTTTTTTCATTGTGAAAATCATTTATGGATACCACCCCACCCCGGGGGAGGCAGGGTGGTTATGTTTCGTAGGAGGATTTACGCCAATCTAGACGAAATACAGAAACTAAAGTTCCGGTGAGTTTCAGCTCAGTCTCAGGAGTAACCAATTTACCTACCTACTCGTATAAGTCCTGCGCAGGTCGAACGACATGGTTTTCCAAGTCTAATCTCCGGTGGCACGTATAGTATCTTGCAAAGATTTTAACTTCGTAAAAGTGTTCAGCAAGGGTCGTGGTAACAGTATTAAGGAAGCTTTGTCCCCCAGGTGCCGCAGGACGCGGAGCTGTTCACGCCGTGCGTGCACCGCTGGCTGCCGCGCGCCGCGCACGACAACGCGGGCGCCACGCGCCGCGCGCGGCACAGGGACGACGCGCCGCCCACCGCGCCGCTCATACTCGCGCTCATTGAGAAGGTACCTAAGTAAATAAATCGGCTATTCTTCAATTTAGCTCTTCTTTCCTAATTACCGTACCCTTATCTTTTTTTGGTTTATTTGAGTCAAACTGAACATTTAATTTTTGATAGTGTTAGTGTTACTGAAAATGCAAGACCGGGATACGTAAAAACTTGCGGAGAAGGCCCGTTAATTCAAAGCGAACAAAAATAATAAAGAGTGCCGTAATTAGGAAAAATGGGGTGCCGCTAAACTGAAGAATATCCGAAATCATTGAAAAAAAAAGCTAAAGCCAGGGATAACAATCAATTTAAAACTTTTCGTCCGACATATCTCAGTGCCTCAAGTCTAGAGTTTTCGACAGTTGTGTGTTGCCAGCGATTACATAATTATAGAACTAATACGTGATTTTTCAATGTGGGCCTTATGAATAAGCTCAAGATAGCCCAACGTACCTACTATGGAGAGGGCTATGCTCGAAACCTCTCAGCCAGATCGAGTCGGAAACGCGGAGATTCGTAGACAAAACAAAGTTACTGACACAGCAACGCTAATTAGCAAGTTGTTGTGGCAGTGGGCAGGTTAGCATAGTTTGTAGAACGAATTGTCGCATGGAGACCACGTCCCGGCAAGCGCTCCGTCGGGCGTCCACCGAGGAGGTGCACCATGGATCTACCATGACTACAGGAAGACGCTGTAAATTGCTTCCGGCCGATTCCATAATGGAGGCCTATTGTCCAGCAGGGAATGTCCTATCGCTGATGCCATTGATAATGATGTATGTAGTGAGAAATAAATAATCGGCCAAGTACGAGTCGGACTCGCGCACGGAGGGTTCCGTACTGTATGGGAGCCCCCCTTAAATATTTATTTTATTTTAATTTTATTATTTATTATTGAAGTGAATATAAAACTAAATAGTCTGTGAAAATGTCAAGCTTCCTACCTGATACCATTATTAATATAGAGCGAAAAACGTCTGAAAAATAAGGTTTGTTGTATGGGAGCCCCCCTTTAATATTTATTTTATTTTCTTTTTAGTATTTCTTGTTATGGCGGCAACAGAAATACATCATCCGTGAAAATTTCAGCTTCCTAGCTATCATAGTTCATGAGATACAGCTCGGTGACAGACAGACAGACAGACAGACGGACAGACGGACATCGAAGTCTAAGTAATAGAGTCCCGTTTTTCCCTTTGGGTACGGAACCCTAAAAAAAAAAGACAAGTTTTTAATGTGTTGTATTTTCTTAATTGCATGGTATCAAATGCGTTTATCGAGTTTTAATCGCTGGATAGAGCTAACTTAAACAACAATTTAGTACAAAAAAAGTAAAAACAAAGGTATAAAAATGAAACTGCACCAACTCGATGGTCGAAAATATATATTTATATCGAGCCTTTAAAAACTTGACAAACCAAGGGCACTGGAAGTGGGCATAGACTTTCCTTTACATATTTCCAAAAGAGTTGATCAGAAGGGGTTGCAAACTACAAGGTCATTAAAATACTTCATGCTGCTATACTTACATAGATGTCTTTGTTAAAAAGTTTAGGTACCTAAGGATAACGCCTTTGACAATGTTTTAGCAATCAGTAACACTATTGATATCAATAAAATTAGTAACCTCATCTACAGTGGAAGATTGTTAGTTTGTCCACTGTTCTTATTGATCCGGCTTGAAAGACCAAAAAAGCTGTTGTGTGATGAGTGCGTAGGTCGGGAAAAATTAATGCACAAAACAAACCCACTGAAAGTCTTTAAAACACTGATTTATTATAATAAAATAGTAACACATGTACAAATGTGTTGGTGTAAGCAAGTGATCTCGATCGAAGATGTTGATGATTGTGCGGTTACACCCGTATATTAATTTTAAATTTTCTTTTTCAGGACGCTGCACAAGCTTCCGGGAGCTGAAATGATAGATAACTCTTTTTGTGAATAGAACCTATACAATATATTTATGTGGTAGGAATTTAAAATTGTACCAACAAGTATGTGCCTACATCAGTCATGTGTCAAGATACAAAATGTATACATTTAAGGTACTTAGTAATATAATAACAATTGTAGCATACAGGGTTATTTCTAATCAATTAGCATCATTTTAGAGGCTTATTCTGTACATCAAAACTAACAACTTTTGTTCTGCGACTTATGTCAAAACCCAAAAAAAATTTTTGTTGTTCCATAGAAAAATATCGTTCACGTTATCGGAACAGCTGTTTTTTTTTTGAGTTCTGACAAAAGTTGCAGAACAAAAGTTGTTAGTTTTGATGTACAGAATAAGCCCCTAAAAGGATGCTAATTGATTAGAAATAACCCTGTATAGCTGGTAGGTATAGCTATATAGTGTAATATTTGGGCAGTATTTTTTAATGTAGTTTTTACATTTTTACAAGAACAGTTGCCAAGGCAACATTGCGCAGTAAGTTTAAGTATCAAAATTGTAGTTGATCTATTTCAAACTTCGATTAGGATTCCTGATCGAAGATTTCAAAGATTTAAAAAGACAATTATTTATCGCTAAAAATGGTGCAATCCACTTCACGTGCAAAATTCGAATAGTTTTGCTCGAATCGATGTAAGTATGCTCTTTTTGGATAAGATATTGTTAATTTTTCAAGTGAAATAATGCACTAAAATGTTCGAATGACGCCACGACGATGTCCCGCTCCGAGCGCTCGCCCTCTCCGCCGCCGCCGCCGCCGGATTAGTGGCCGAGCTGTCACAACATAAAAAAAAAACATATAATCTAATACAATAAAATGTTTACTGGGTATAAAAATCATTATTATAATTAGCCCTTCAGTTAGATTATTAAATAATATTGGCCCCATACTTTTTCTTTTGTCAATCAAATAATTAATGATAAAGATAAATCTTGACAAAGTTTGAGAGTGGGGGCTCGTGACGGCACTAGCCGGTACATTTAATAGCGGTTAGTGACGTCACGCGGAACTTTAACGGGCTATAACATAACATTTTTTGATAATCTATTTGACGGACTAATTATATTTTTTTGTTAACAAACCTATTGAGAACCTCTTTTTTTGAAGTCAATTGAAAGGATTTTTTTCATTATAACATTAATTATCTAACATAGGTTTTGTTCTTTAATAAAATACCATTTTACTTCTTGAAGCCTAGCTGCTGATGTGATGTATTTACCACACAAATTCTTACTAAATAAATACCAAAATTATTACATTGAATTGAAACATACAAATATTACAAAAAAAACTAACTTTAAATAGGTAATATTTGTTTCCAAACTAAAGTAAGTTACTTAAATTATTTATAATTTTGTAATTGTTTTAACCAAGTATAAATAGGTATAGGTAATTATAAGACTAAGTACTTAATGAAATGCATAAATAACCGGATATACATATAGCATAAGTTGGTCAATTCCTATTTTCAGGCTCCGCAATGCGATTATGTGTCTAGTTTTTTTTTTTTGCTAAGTCCATTCCTATTTATTATCTCACTGAAATAAAAGTTGAAGTTCCTATCAATGAAAACGCCTTGAAAAGATTACTATCACTATCGTGTGGGGACCAATATGAAACAAACAGTAAACTACTTCAACGTCTTTATCCTCTAGTAGCTAGTACTTTAAATTATCCTAAGTATTGTACTTGTTTTATTATGATGATCTCAAGTTGTCATCTTCGCATAAATTGTGAATTCCTGATTTTTTAATTATTGTCATAAATACACTTATTACGTTATTAATTAACGCAGTTACTTTAGAGTAGTTAGTCCATGTGTTGTTTTTTTATTTGACAAATTGAATTAATTATTTAAATAATCATTTTTCGCCAAAAATGGCACATGTGTCAAAAATGTGCCATGTTTGGCGGTCCGTTACCGACTTCAATTGTTGCAATCTAAGTACAAAATTCGAATAGGTCGCTCCACACGCTTCACAGCTTTGATCGATTGGATGTACCTTCGTAATTTTTAGATTTTTGTTGATTTTTTAAAAACCACTCAACCAAATTCTATAAAATTGAACTAAAATACAAATTCTAAAGTAGAATGGAGAATCTCTTAATTTGAATTCGGTTAAAAAGACGGATTAAGTACTCCAAAGTAACTCTGTGTTTACTTTACTGGTGCTTTGTATAAGTACGATCAACAATCATTTTATTTTACAACACAGTGTAGTCTTAGGTATCAATTACTCTATAATGTTTTTAA
Source organism: Hypomecis atomaria (assembly GCA_964007245.1). NCBI lineage: Eukaryota > Metazoa > Arthropoda > Insecta > Lepidoptera > Geometridae > Hypomecis > Hypomecis atomaria. The sequence goes on from OZ023281.1 coordinate 3,662,522, forward strand.
ATTGTGTCTCAAGTTTTAGAAAGAATTTATGACTTTCCATCAATTATAATTAAGCATAATTAAATTCTTAAGTTCACTAGTGATGTTTTCAGTATTGTTATGTATCTAAAAATAAATGAACTTACGTATTTTCAAAACAAGTTTTTTTTCCAAATTATGTAAGTTAAAAATACAACATAGCTCTTTGTTAAAATCTATTATCCAGCAATTTCACGAATTATATAATAAGGTAACAATCTGCGATAAATCAAGCTGTGAAATTATACATATACCTAAGTGCAATAAAGTGCCTTTTTACGTGTAATTAATATACTTACAATTAATGAAATTGTTATTTCCTTATTCGAAAATATTTGTACAATGACATTTATTTATAACTCGCAAGTTAGCACAAGTAACTAATTGTTTTTTTTAATAGTGCCTAATATAAAATTATTAATATAATATTTGTTTGCATTTTTACTTAATTTATACCTGATATCCCAAAAAAACAAAAATTTTAAATTTAAATTTTCTATGAGTTTGAAGCGTTGTATTGTACTGAACCGTTGAGTAGAGGGATGCATTTGTGAGTATATTATATGTTTGAGTTTTTCATAAGAAAGTTACAAAAATCCTATAATTGACTGTGGTGTGTATTGCTATACCAGAAGTGTTCGTTCCTTCGTGAAAAATACTAAGAAGAAACCATAAACTATTCGTTTCAGGTTTTCAGATCCACATCTCCCTGACTGTGGTACCTACATGTTACGTGCACCATTTACTTACGAGTAAGTACTTCTCTGTAAATAATATGGTTTCAAAAATCGATGAAGCACGTCATCGACTGTTGAAATAGTGCTTGCGCTTTTCTTGACTCGTCTTGACGGATATGCCAAATACGATAAGCTGCAATGAAATATTCTGTATAACCCGATCTACAAGTTTTACCATTTATTTGTCTGCTTCCACGTCTATTACCTCTCTATAACAGTTGTTCGAAAATAAATACGATTTAACGCAACTGTTTCATTTGGAATTCAAAAAGCCGGTATTTAGAGTGAAATTATTTCTCTAACTGCGGCAATTTCGTGAAGTTCGGGAAGTTATAAAATTGCGGGGAACTGGAGAGAGTAACGTAAATATTCAGGTGTTGGCAGCAGCCGACGAATGCGCGTCTTGGCAGATTTACATGCAGAACGCGCTGCGCTATTAAAAGTGGCGTAGAACAAGATTGCGGAGACTTGAGGGATGTTCCTCGGTGAATAATGCTTGGGAACTTGTGGGGATGTTGCGTTTAGAATGGGGGAAATTGGGGTTTTGGAATTGTTATATTAGAGAAAAATAGTTTTATTTAGGTTTAAATTTTGTTTTGTTTGAATTAGGTTTGATGTAAGTTTTCTTCTGACTATTTAGTTACTCTGTACGTAGGTATGTCGCAGTAGATTACGTTGATATTTTTCTCAGTTTTCATGTTGTATGGAAGGCTTTGTACTGTACTGGCTTTAGGTACCCAAATAAGTACTTATAGCCAACTTTTCTTGCACAGTCACGAATTAACTTGCTGCAATAAAATTGCGCGTTTCTGTCAAAAACCATCGTAAAAGTGATTGCGGCGCAGAAGCCTGGAACGGGCTGGATCGTAAACTGGATCGGCCTAGAAACTGTTTAATTGCGTACAGCTTGTAATTAAACGTGCGTAAAGTGAGTATATTCTGCTGTTTACTGCCTTCGACTTGAAGCCGACCGGAGTTGCTTCATGCTACTTTGTACTGGGTATTAAATAAGTATCTGTCTGAAAGTTATGAAATGACGGATGGGACAAAATATTCTTATTAAGATAAGAAAAATGAGGTCGCAATCACTTAATGAAATTGATTTTTATGTTGTTTCCATATTATTCATCATTATGTCAAGTACCTATTAACGATGGTAAGCCACTGATTGAGATAGTAACTCAGATGGTGGCGAGTACAATTGTGCAAGTATCATACGTGTCTATTAATATATTTTGTCATAGACACTTGACTGAAAAAAAGAAAATTTTAATAATACGATGGTAACAAGTTTCCGTAATGGGAGTAACCGTAACGGGTTTTTAAACTATTGCCTCATTTATCTACAAAATACATTTAAATAATTGAGACGTTAACTTCGGAGGCTGTAACAGATAATGAAGCCTCCCGCGGCGACAGCGCAAGCAACTTTACTGTCGTCGTAAAAAGCACGCGGCCCATCGCGGCAGACGCCCAATTCATTAATGAGCCAACTTCCAAATGAATTACCCTTTCGAGACTAGAGGTATACCGAATAACGACTCAGTCTTACCATCGTAAGTCTTTTTCACATAAAATTAAATTGTTGGTACGCTCCGCCGTGACAGTCTATTAGACAATGACTTTACATTTATTTTATTCAGCTTCGCAATTTTATTGCTATTTTATTGCGGTGGTTAGGAGAAAAATGTAGCTGTTATCTATACTGCTTGTTAGTAAAGCCCTCCCTAAGTCGGCTATTGGCCAGATTGCCTCGCATTTACGCCCTCTGCAATAAACTGACAAGATAAGGAAAAACTGACCAAATGAGGAGCTACTTTTTATCTTTGGAATGTTTTAGGCTTAAGTTGTAAAAAACTAAGTTTGGTGGGATCAGAAAAGTTTTGGTACACTTTTTTCGATAGAAAGCATTGATTTTAGCAGTTTTTAGTGGTGACAATTACAACACCTATTCAAGCGTTCGGTACACATAACATTATAAATATTTTACACTTCGAGAGCTGGGGTAGATATGTGAAGCAAATATTTTGGTTATTAGTATCCCTGAATTGTATATCACCTGCGAAGTATTTTTTTAATTACTTACTAAAATAGGGCAAGTGCATTTATTTTTTAACTAAAACAAAATACAATAGAATAATATTATTGTATTCGCAGTAACCCACTGCTCCTGCCAGGCGTTTGAATCTTCATCGTTATTAAAATCATGCTATTACTTCTTAGTAATCTGAACTGATCAAATATCAACCATAAATATAAAGATTAGGTTACTTATACCTTGCAAATATTTTTAACCACATTATGTAAAAATGAAACTGCAGGCAACATTGTAGCTCAAACGAGCACCTCATTCCGCTTAATGTATTCAGTGCAGACTTGCATGCGTTTGAAAAGCCTCTGCTTAATCGCCCAGTAATGTGATTCGGTCGAGTGGAGCCACGGCGGGGTTGTTTTAATTGAGTTGTCTTCCCTCTACACCTTTGTAGAGATGGCACTCAAACGAGAATGAGGAAGAAAAAAGCGTGTGAGGTGGAAGTATCATCGACTTTTTTATTTTATTCGGGTTCACGCTTCGGATAACGGAATCCACTTCGACATAGGTATGTTTTTGGGTATTTATCTTTACATATCTAGCGAATATATTAGCTAACTCTACCCACTAAAAGTAAAAAAAATACAACGGTAAATGGAAGGTGTAAGTACATTAATTTTCCCTTCATCTCGTTCTTTTTGTAGTAGTCTTATGTTTCTTCTAATATTTTTTATGTCGATGACTGTATTGTGCAAATGTAATGTTAAAATAAAATTACATTGATATTGATCATACAATTGAAATTATTCCAACGAAACTATTTGTCCTTTAACGTAAAATTTTCTCGAAAATACAGCAAGAGTTTACATTTATTACAAATAATTATTCCAATAAGAAGCACTTGAAGAGAGGTTGACTCGATACTGTAACGGTATAAGTTTAGTAGTTGCCTTTAACAAATTTTGTTATGCGAGGCATAAAGCGTCGCATCTTGGTTTTTGCCATAATTACTCGTAGCATGCAAAGTGTACTCTTACATGTAAAACAGCACCACAGTCTCAGGTAAAGCACGAGGTATTTAAATTTTCGCCTTTCGCGTAATACGCCGACCAGACAAAGGCTCCAGGAAACATTGTTAATGTGCTGGGACTGCGTTATGTGTTTCAGTTAAGACCATAATAATATGTAGCCGCAGTACATTATTGGAACACCCGGAGGCGTTGGTAAAGATTGAATTTTAGGTACCTAAATAAAATATTATCAGTTCAGATTTAAAAGTACCCACTTAGCAAATACTGCAACATTTAACAATCTGTTCAAAGTATCTCAGATTACTACTGTATTACACTGTACCTACTGGCCTTTTTACTGTCTCAAGTTATAGTAGAGTCACTGCTGATAAACTGAAATATGCTGTTTCAAGTCAAACCACGACGACTGTTAGTGTGGTTATTGTCGTTTGCTAAATAACAGTTTAACCTTACTTGCTTGCTAAAAAGCTCTAAATTTGTCAACCAGGCCAACATCCCCTATCAATATTGAATGAATAAGAACAAAAAAGTAGCAGCTCCAGCCGACCTCTAGATAGACGTTCGGAAATGGCTGCGAAGAGTCAACAAACGAATTTCCGACACGTCAAAGTAAATCTCTGGCCGACAATACGAATGGCAATAAAATCCTATGTCGGGCCGAGGCCTGATCGGTAAGCCCCCGCCCCCTACTATTGGATGATGTGACAATCGGTTCGCCTGAATGCTCGAGTGGGCTACTTGGGTTAACGTGTGAATGGAGGGTATGATTTTGCAGCTCAGCGATGAATAAAGCTTATTAAATAGAGTCAGTCAAGGAAAGCTATACATCTATGTAAGGTATTGCAACATTTTAGGACTTCTTTACTTAAGTGTAAAGTGAACTGTGATAGGTGATTGATACCTACTCTGTTAGCTAAAGGTAAAGTATATTTGTCTATTTGTACGCAACTTCTAATCTAAGATAACTAAATAAAAGCTTGATTTTACCCTGTCGATATAAAAATAGTTAAAGATGTTTTTATTGTTTACCTACTTGAAAATACTACTGATAACATCAGAAAGTATTCATTTATAATTTACGTACTTTGAAATTGCACTTTAGAAACACACTTTTTAAAAATCTTTATCTTGTGCTAAAAAAAATCGAAAGGCGGGTAGAGCAAGAAATAAAAATCGCACCCTTAGTAGCGATCAGTTTCAACAGCAGTGTGCTAAGCTGTGCAAAAAGGTTTATTCTTCGCAGTTTTAGAGAGGGTCCAGTAAAGTGGTGTAATTTGTGCGATAAGCGCGGTTTAGCCGCCCACCGCTGGACACAGATAGAGATCGGCTAACCGGCGAGCCGAGAAAAGAACATTTTCAGATAAACTGGATTAAGTCGTTTGGAATAGATGTTGGACACTTTTTTAAGCGTTAGATAAAAAAGACAATGTTGAGTCAAAGGATCTGAAAAAGCACAATTTGGCTCTAAACACCTATAAACAAGTGAATAAATAAAAAATCGGCCAAGTGCGAGTTGGACTCTAGCACGAAAGGTCTCGTACTGTGTTGGAGCCCCTTTAGCCCCATTATTCTTGCCGTTATTAATAGCGAGCAATAAACTTATAAGAAATCATGATTGTTGTATGGGAGCCCTTAAGTATTTAATTTATTGTGCTTTTAGTATTTTTTGTTTTAGCAGCAATGGAAATGCATCACCTGTGAAAATTTCTGCTGTCTAGCTATCACGGTTCATGAGATACAGCCTGGTGACAGACAGACAGACAGACGAACATCAGAGTCTTAGTAATTGAGTCCCGTTTTTACCCTTTGGGTACGGAACCCTAAAAATGACTAGTCCATTGTGTAAGTATAACAACGTAGTTACAAATATACGCTTAAGTAAAATCTCTATATTCTAGCTCCGAGTTTTAATCTTTCTATGCTATAGAGAGTCGATTAATCGTACCGTAACGGTGCTGTTAATGCACTAGTCAAAGTTTAACCGTATTATCTTCATGTTCCCGGCGGTTGAAGCCTGGGTAGGCTCCGGTGCCGGCGGCCTGGCCCGAGGCCGCGCGAGACTCGCCGGCGCGCCGTACGCCTCGCGGGCCGCGGCCATTCATTAAACTCCGTCCCAGACACTTAATTTTCAATAGCACAGCACTCCCACCACGCCGCCGTCACCACGAACCAGCGCCAGGTGGACGCTTTGTGAACGCTCCTGTTTGCTAAACTCCTCGTATTTATTTTAGATTCCATTGTACTCCGCTCCGACGCTTTGTCGGGAAATAGCCCTCTCGCGTACCGACGCTTTGTTAATTTTATTAATACGTGAAACATTTATAAAACGCGACCGCACCTTCGAATTAATGAGTTTTATTGTTGAACAGAGAGTAATGTTCTCAAAATGAAGCGAGTTTAGATCTCTAAATCTACGTAGCGAGGGGAAGGGATTTTCACGTTTTAATTTATTCAGCTTATTTTATGATCGCATTTCATGAAATACATACACGTCGAGTTTGTAAGGAATGGGTGAGGAATTTGAACACCTGGTGCTTCATTCCTTGCCTCAATATTACTATAATAAGTGAAAATAACTTTTACGAATTGAGTAATAATATCGTATATTAAATTTGTGTATAACCACGGTTTGGGTCCGAGAGAGCATGCAAAGCTTCCAAATAATCCGCTTTTATCCTGCAATCTATGAGTTCAAAAGACACACGGGAGATATTTACGTTGATCCCGCGGTCGGGAGGCATGTAAATAACTGGGCATTTGGCCGGTGGTGGCCAACAAAAGAATTTAATAACAGCGCGAGGCGAGGGCGGGGCGGGGCGGGCGGCGCGCGGGGCGGCGCCCTGCTTCCAGTAAGCTTATTATCGCGCTGGCCGGCTGCCGAGGCACCACCAAGAACATATTTGCTTTGCCGAATGTCAACCGGCCGCGTCGCTCGCCCTTCCACGCTCAATAACGAGATTGTGCTCCGCTTAAACATTAAAGAGCCTCCAATGTTTAGCGACGGCGCAAATTAAAATAGGCTTTATGCAAAATCTAATTTGCGAAGTAGGGTGCCTCGTTTGAAGAGCGCGGCCACCTGAAGGCGTGTTTGTATTGGTAATGGAATTAATTCTGCTTCGAAATACCTGCCTGCCTGCGGATTGATATTATTTGAAAACCCCGTTTTGTTACATAAACAATATAATTGAAGCTGTTCTAATGAGAGATTCAAACAATGAACCTAAAGCCTTATTATTGTAGCTGATGATGACTGAATTTATAGATGGAAAATTTGTTAATGATTAATTAATTATTAATACCTTCTTGGTAAGAACATGTTTTTTTCTTAACGAGATCTGTTCACAGATTAAAAAAAATGTCATGTGATGAAAATTTGATGACGACAATTGTATAAAATTATTTATTTTAGTCTGATTTTAGTACATTTCCATTTTTTTTCTCTTTTGACAGTATGAATATATCGTATAATGTTATGACTTTCTGCCTATTATTTACTATCCATATTTTACAGCCGACTTCAACTTGGACCTCACGCATCACAAATTCATATCAAAATGCCAATTTATTTATGAGCCGGAAAGTTCAAGCCTTTCAAAATAAACATCCCTTCGTAAAGTTGGCAACTAGCTTACATTAAATGAAACTATATTAAAGATTCAACGAGGGTTCGTTAAGTTACACCTAACCGCAGGTAGAGTGCTGGAAGCCTTTGCTGGCTACTGAATAACTCAGGAGCACACAAATCGTATCCACTTAACTTGCTGGATGTGGTTTATTGTTTGTTGATATACCTATCGATAAGCTTTGGTGAATTTATAAAAGCATTATTGGAGACGAAAAGAGTGAAAAATGCATTATGCGAGTAAACATATTCTATACAAAGTTGAATGTAAGGCCTAGTGATGACGAATTGTAGTTTTAAGGAATAGAGATGAGGTAGAGTTTCTTTATACATTTTATTCGCACAAAACTACATAGCTAAAACGAACTACATTAAAAATAAAAGTAATTTAAAACTAAATGTACAGACCCAAAAAATATTTATCACAGTTTCTTTATTATTTTGGACTGCGTCAGTGGCTCAGTGGTTAGTGCCCTTGACTCCTAAGTCAAAAGGCGTGGGTTCGATTCCCACCCAGAGCAAATATTTATGTGACGCGCATAGGCGTTTGCTCTGTGTCTGATTGTAATTATCTATGTAAGTATATAAAAATAAATATATTTAGTACATTATTATCTGGTAGGTATATCACATGCTTTGCTTAGTTTGGGGTCAGAGACCGTGTGTAAGATGTACCCTAACATTTGTTTATTTATTTATTTATTATAATTGGCTCTCTTTTATTTACACTACGGTAAACACCGAACTGTGCATAGAATACAAAAATTCTATCCCAAAGCGCGCTCAGAAAATCTAAGCATACCTACGCGTACACTGTACGGAGCATATCAGCTATATCTATCTACAAATGGAAGTTATTTCATAACCACTGGAATATTTTAATTTATCTCTTTAAAAAATATTAAAATAGCTTAATAATAATAGCCAAAGAAAATATTACAAAAACATAATAAAATAGAAAATAATAATACTAAATATTGTTCTATTTTATTAATTACTTGTATGTAATATATGTGGGTATGCCACTTCCAGTCTTCTCAGATCTTCACTATTTTTACTTGTAGGCATGTCGTAGCATTCCTTTGGAAGAACGCGGCATGTTTTGACGGATAACAATTTTATTTGATACGCTTTACTGTCAGTCAGTCGTAAAGAGGCATGCTAACTTTGTGAACTACTCTTTATTTTATTTGAAATGTACTTAACTGTGGTTTTAAAAATACTGCCAAGAGAAATGTAGGAAGCAGTATGGTTGCCTTGGAATTTATGTTATGGATTGCGATTATGGATTATTCTTGGACACAGTAAATATATTAAAAGATGATTAAAAGATATTTATAACATTTATACGAGTAACTTTGCATTAACTATTACAGCTATTATTATACCTACTGCTATTCTTTTTGTTATAATTGATACAAATTTACTAACTTAATGGTAAATAAGAAACACATAACAATAAAAATAAATCGAATTGTACTATGCTATCTAACTATTTTATGTACAGTACAACCAGTAATATACAAGTATGTGTATGGTAAAATCACAAATGTGGAAATAATTTTAGAAAAATCGGCCAAGTACGAGTAAGACTCGCGCACGCAGGGTTCCGTACTGTATGGGAGCCCCCCTTAAATATTTATTTCATTTTAATTTTATTATTTATTATTAAATTGTATATACAACTAAACATTCTGTTAATATTTCAGGCATCTACCTGTTACCATTATTAATATCGAGCGAAAAACGGTTAAAAATTCAGGTTTGTTGTATGGGAGCCACACTTAAATATTTATTTTATTCTGTTTTTTGTACTAGTTGTTATAGCGACAACATAAATACATCATCTGTGAAAATTTCAGCTTACTAGCTGCAAAGGTTTATGAGATACAGCCTCGTGACAGACAGACGGACAGACGGACAGCGGAGTCTTAGTAATAGGGTCCCGTTTTACCCTTTGGGTACGGAACCCTAAAAATCAAGTTCAATAGGTTCTTAACTGATTCGACATTTTTACAGGAGACTACTTGACATTTTTTTTAAAAGCTTTTATTTACTTGCAATGTATGTAAGTATGTCTGTTCGGGTGGAATCTTTGAACTCAATTTTGAAGTGGATACCTTTTTTGTTATCACTAGCTTATTTCAGTGAAACAATGACAATGCGATTTGAAAATGACTCAATCACCAAATATTCACAACACGTATGTACTGCAATTATGAAGTTACAACACAGATTAGAGAGCATCAACCTCCTCGAACGCTAACCTGATTATTGTCATCGTTTACCAAAACGCTGGCTCTAGGATTGTCTCCAAACACCGGCAAACTATGTTTTGCCGTCGGGCTCGAGGCCGGCGCGGAGTAATCGGGTTACCTGACCGCAAACCACGAGCTCAAAGGACCTGCAAAAACCCACCCTTTGACTCCATCTTCAAATATTTGCACCGAACACCGCAACCGCGCATTATTTTCAGTATAAACATTCATAATCCGAGGACGAGCGACGGGTCAAAGGTGATTTTATTTCGGCAAGCTTTCTGATGTTTTCAACAGATTAGATTCTGTTTTACGTATTTGATTTTGTAGGCGACATTTCATTGATGTTTTATAGGTTAAATTATTATTTTTTAGATACGAATATTCTTGTAATGTAATGACCACAACTAATGTAATACCACAGATTAGGAATACCGCTTATTAAAGTTTACTATTAATACCTAAGCTCACTACACTCCAAAATATCTACTTATCAGCCCAAGTTATCCAGGTATAGTAAATGTCTGATATGGGAGGCCTATGTCCAGCAGTGGACGTCCTACGTCTGATGGACGGATGGATGGAAATCCGTCGATACCAACTACCACGTTGCTAATCATTTCCTAATAACTACCCTATGACTACCCAAGAATACTTCTAAGTAAGGGAATAAGCCCAAGAAAGAATAGTAGAAGGTTAATAATAATTAGTTGTGAAATGCGTAGAAGCAGCTACTTTCGCGGGGCATACCTCGCCACGTGGTGTCTACAGCTCTCCTAATCAAGCAATAAACAACCTATACCTACACAGAATAAAGCATGAATAAGATAAGGCTAAGCTAACATGAACAGCAAATGTCATACATAACCTCAAATGCCACCTGGTCAGATAGTCACTGCAGTGGAGTCCTAATTAAATAAAAGCCAACAATCACAAAGTCAAACATTATTATTTGCAATATATTTTTTGTACAACAGTTGGATCTGAAGGTAAGTACTAAATTAATTACAATTTACAACAATCAAATAGAAGTACGTTGATCTAACAATTTTTGGGGGACACAGACCCTAACACTATAAATACGTTCGTATTACGAAAGATACTTAGCTTTGGAATAAGGCACCAAACCGAAATACTTTAACACTTGAACGTCTTTGCTAAGTAGGTATGCCAATCTGGCTGAATGTTTGATTGAACTTTCTTCACTAATGCACCTCCGTACGCCAGCGCCGACTCGAGAAGAAGAAGGACCCGTCGTCTCTCTGCCACGAGGAGCCCGCTGCTTCCCACCACTTTTTCTGTCCACGCCCCTTTGTGCTTTTCAATATCCGCTATTTATTATTTTGTTATAAGAAGGTACTCGCGGAAGCGAGTCGTAGCTTGACAAGTTTGCAAGACTAGCGCCATCTGGGTGGCGTTTCAATCGAACAACTTATTTCCATAATTTGAAATTTATTTAGTGATTAATTAGTTATGTCATTTAAGAGTATAATTTACGTATTTATCTCTTCATTTGAGTTCTTTTATGTGTCTATTATTTTATCACACGCCTTCGTTGTCGCGCTGGGCCGCGCGACGATCCACTATTTCACACTAAGATTCTATCTCCGATATCTCTAAAAAATGTTTCTTACAGATTACACTGTCTGGTACGATTAGTATATAATTATGCCACACCCTATCAAACAGGGTATACATGTATAAAATTAGAATTAGTTTCTATGTACATGTGTTTTGCATAAATAAATAACTTGTAACTTACAAAAAATAGAAATATAACTTATTAATTTGGAAGGTGAACGTTGCGCAGACGCATTTGTACCTATTATTTTGTATTTTGCTTATTCATTACTTCGGTGGAAATATTGTCGAAATTTAATTGATACAGCTATTTCAGCAATATTTTTTATTTCTCTACTATTTCAACCGGTAGCATAACATTTTAATACTTAGTCCAAGAGTGTCACGTAACGATAGTAAATTATTAGTACACTGGTAGGTGTTTGATCAGAAGTTTTAACCAATGACCAATGGTCACTTTTGTCAGAATCAAATTTGGTCAATTTTATAATCATCATGTGACACTTACGGAGTACGTAAAATTTTATGCCAGACATACCTACTGATCTCCGAATTTATATTAATAATTAAAAGTAGTAATGTTCCATTTACAACATAATAATAAATTTATACATTCAAATTTGATGTCGATGGATGTGTAATAAAATTAAAAAAATAGCCATTATTTCCCAAATACGTTTACAAATTCATAACAAATTTAAATCTTAAAATTTTGAATTTTTTTAAATATTTTATTTGGGCACCCGGGCAAATTCGGTAAAAGGCCTCCTCCGTGAATGTGTAGTTTTCTTTTTTTTTTCATGGTGAAACGGTTCAAATAATTTTCGTTAGCGATGAATTTAGACGGAAACAAACATTTATTATAGTTTTTATTCGATAGAGAGTACAAGTAAATAGGTAAGTAAATAAAGTAATCACACTTTGCTCTGTGGTTTAGCTAATGCCACACAGGCTGTTACAAACATGTTTGTCTCCCAGATCGAAAGCTCCCTAATCAAACCGATGCGTTTGCAGCCGCGGCAAGATGTTTACGTCGATCTCGATTTAATATTGATAGCAGCGACGGCGGCAGTCCCGCGGCGCGTGTGTCGATCCGTCGTGTCTGCTAGACTTGCAACTAGTGGCTGAAGTAGGTGCAATGTGGAAGGCAACTGAGACGAATTAGGTATATTCTGCAAGCGCACTTGGATTAAAGGTTAGAACGATTTTTTTAGTAACGGTGATTATAGTAGTATTCGTGCGGCCATCGATTCTAAAGCATCTCAGGCGGAAACAAAAGAAAACATAAATATTGTGAGTAACACGAAAATGAAAATACATAGTTTTAGTATAATACAGTCAAACCTGGATAAGAGAGAGTTCAAGGGACCGCCATCTTATTCTCGCTTATAGAGGTTTTTCACTTATCCAGGTTTCTCACTTATCCAGTTTCGGAAGTGGCTACTCTCTCTTACAGAGGTTAAAAAATACGTCTAATTTGTATGTAGGTATCTACATGCGTGAAGAATAATAAATATGTTTATAAATAGTATAAAGGTACTAATTGGTTAGGTTGTGTTGATTAGAATTGAACATAGATGATAGTTTGTTTATTCATTCTAAAAGACACATTTAAATATTGGGAAAATCAAAAATTGACTTTTTTTAATATTTCCATGCCCTTTAGAGCACTGAGACCTTATAGGGACCAGGGACCGTAAATCTTTTAATTTTATAATTTTATAAAAGTAATTCTGATAAGTCAAATTCATTGCGTATTTCATTTCGAGATTTTCCACTTTTGAACGCATACAATACCTAGCTATCTTAAGCTTATCGCTGAACGACTTATTTATTTATTCCTAAAGATTTATTTACTAACACAGAACCTTTCTACTCAATTGGTATTTATCAACTAGAGTAAGCTTGAACAATAAGATAGTGTAAACGCACGTGTAGCTATTCCAAAAGAATGTGATGCAAAAATAATGTTAGGTAGATTAAAGAAAACCACAAAATAAATTTAAATAGAACGCTATTTCAACAAACAGGATAGTTTAGACGCACGTGTGGCCATTCCAAAAAAAAAAAATGCGATACAAAAACAATGTTACTTATTTCCACAAATTACAAAAAAAATGTTTGAATAGAACACGATCCGAAAGCAACGGTAGTTAGTTCCACGAAATTTAAGATTGAATCATAAAGTGCAGATGTTTCATTACCCTCAATTCTCGCTTATAGAGGTTCAGAAAAGTAGTACTCTCAGTTATAGAGGTCCACGAGGGAAAAACGACTCTCTCTTAAAGAGGTTTTTGTCTCTCACTTATAGAGGTAATTCAGGGGTAAAATGACGGGACCTGCCAATTATTCTCACTTATAGAGGTTTCTCACTTATCCAGTTCTCAGTTAGCCAGGTTTGACTGTATACAAAATATTACTAAGGCTTCTGATGACGACAGAGCCGGTTTGTGCCTGAGCTTGATGTAGTAGTTTACTTATTAGACACGTGTGTATAAGTGTAAGTAGGTAGTTATAAGACAAAGCATCAGAGCAACGTGATACACGCTACCACCACCTTGTCGTTTATGGAATCTATGGAGGTGGCCCACAGTGCTACTGCTAAGATGATGATGATTGATGGCTATAAAAGTACCTATTGCATTTTAGTTGCTCTTCGATGAAACTGGACTTCTCATTAAAATGCACTTAGATCTTTATTTATATCTTAGCAAGAAGTAAACAGCTTCTCAAGAAATAAGACGCAGTAAAGACGTTCCAAATTTCAAATTCCAGGAAAACTAATAAAATTCACGAAAATGTTCCATAATTATATTCCTCCCGGACCGTCCGGGATCGTCTAAAATCCACCTTACCCTTCACTCAAACGTACATCTCGACATGCCAACTTTCATAAATATCAAAGCAGGCTTCCAGAAAACAATTTCTGGAGAATCTACGGCGGGCTTCACACGTCTCGCTCGCGGTGGCTAACACAATTTTATTCGGGCATAAAAAACGAGCTCATCATGCAAACGCCAAAGTCGTGGGACGTGGCTCCGCGGTAAAACAATTTATCTGCATCGACGGAATTACGGCGCTGCGTCGTGAATAAAATATGTCGCCGGCTGTCACTCGGACGAAGACGTTGCCTGAACTTCAGCCGCAGGGGTGCCATATCGCGCAGCACTTTTACCAAAGTTATGAATATTTTTAATATTATGATCAATGAAGTTTATCATTTAGTTTAGGTATTGTATGTAATGTCATAATGTAATAAATATATCATCGGTAATGTTACATGCTTAAATTTAATTTTTAAATGATCGAAACAATAATAAAGTTAATCATAACAAATTAATATGGACAGTAGGTACAATTGAAGGCAATATTTTACGATATTTTGCAATTTTCTCCACGCATTTGAGAAGTGTGACTGCCATTTTATGAATTTTTTACATTTTTTCCTTCACGGACACATCAAGGTCGTTGTTAAGATTTGAATTCATGATTTGAAGTAAGTATGTAGTCATGTGATGCATACCTACTCCGTACATTTATACATTTATTTCATCTCAAAAGCTGATATTATAATTTTGTTCGGTAGTATGCAACTAAAATTATAAGAAAACTTGCTTGAAACCGCGGCTTCGCCCGCGTTGTCTTAGTTCTTGCTCAAAATTATAATAGCCCGCGGTTTGACACGCGTTGTCTTAGCACTTTTTTCAAGATTCAAGATACTTTATTTGTCAGAAACATGGTTCTGTAAACAACATATAGATTTCATCGCATATAGATTTTCGGAGAGTAGAGAATGCTCTTGTACATTGTGGCGTACAAATATAAAAAGCATAGTGACACGTTAAAAAACATTTTAAGCAAAATTTTAAAATAATAATGTAAAAATTATGTACCTATTAAAAATATTACTTTTTGATATTCTTTATGTAGGTAGGCATAAACAACTTTCTGTAATATCTAGGTATTCTAAGAATGTTAATTTGTCTACTTGGTGACAGCCCTGTTAACGACGGGAGAAGAGCGACGTGCGTCAGGAATTAGGTCCCGAATACACTGTACCTCCGTATTTTTTCCATTCATCCCATGGGCCGAACACTGCCACCGCGTTTCTACTTTCAGTACTGAATACCGAATTTTTCTCAGTTACTTACAATGATAGGTGTCCGACTAGACTGTGATGTCAAATTGTATCTCACAGGAAAACAGAGAACATTGAATACATTTATAAGAGATAATATAACATCATTTATAAAGTTACAAAAGCGCGTATGTATGTATGGATTTCGTCTACGATGATCATGATTACGATGAACATAGTCAAAGTCAAAGCATTTATTGCAACATATGAAATTTACATGCGGTTCTTAATTAACATGTTTTGTATAGTTATACATATGATTCTGATAAGGGTATGGAAATTTTATTATTCGTATGATTCGTATTGGAACGATTTATTTTTATGTTTTCTAGATTATCGTTAAAAAATTCGTATAATGTGTAATAACATTTGGATAATAGAATAATTTTTAGTTGTTATATAAAAAAGTGTTCCTTTTCGATATCTTTTAGATTATTTGGCAGTTTATTAAATATTTTTATAGCCATAGAATGCGGGCTGGAACTAAGCATTGCTAAGTTGGACTTTGATCCCACGAGTTTATGTCTGTATTGTGATCTATATCGATAACTCTTAAAACGAGAAATACAAACGTCGGTGTTGTTCGATTTTTGAGCGAGCGCGAGCAAAGTGTCTCTGCTTCGGGTTGGAATTATTTTTTCATCTGTTTCGGATGTTAGTTTGGATGTTGCTTCATGCTTCTCGCGTACAGGTCGTATTTTTCAACAAATTTTGTAAATAATCTGCCAAGTACGAGTCAGACTCGCGCACGTAGGGTTCCGTACTGTATGGGAGCCCCCCTTAAATATTTATTTTATTTTAATTTTAATATTTATTATTGAAGGGAATATAAAACTAAATATTCTGTGAACATTTCAAGCATCTACTTGGTACCATTATTAATATAGAGCGAAAAACGTCAAAAAATTCAGGTTTGTTGTATGGCAGCCCCCTTAAATATTTATTTTATTTTGTTTTTAGTATTTGTTATTATAGCGGCAACCGATATCATGGTTCATGAGATACAGCCCGGTGACAGACGGACAGACAGACAGACGGACAGACGGACATCGAAGTCTTAGTAATAGGGTCCCGTTTTTCCCTTTGGGTACGGAACCCTAAAAATCGGTATAGGCCGAATCAAATTCTTGGCGGGCGGCTGTGACTTCAGCTACAAGCTGCGCGAAACCCTATCCTCGTGCAGCTGTTAAGGCAATCGTGAGGCGCCAATTTCGCCATACAAAAACAATAAGCTATTATCTACCTTTAATTTTGAGTGTTTTTTTCTATTAAATCAAAACTTCAGGAACTGGGATAATTCGTTTTAGTTTTTGCAGTTTTTAAATGACCTATAGTTATAAGCCTCTAAAAGTCATATTTTGACTAACGACACAACGAAAAACACGACAACTAGCCACTGAATCGAGATATTTTTCATGTCCCTTTCTAACTTATGATATGTTAAATATTTGCATCTCTGTTTTTATTTTCTCGATCGACCACATTATCCCTTTGGTATCCCTGTGGTAAAAGGAATAGAATATATGATTTAAAAAATGTTTCGCGTCGTAGTAGTACCTACGAGTACCTGCAATCATTAGAGAAACACTTTAGAATATTCTCACCGCAAACCGTCAGACAAAACGTCAAGCAATTTGAAACGTTTGAATATTGATAAAATAAATATTGGAGCACGTGACCGACGTCCCCAGCTCTTTACTTCAATTTTTACAAGAGTCGACACGACTTTTATTTTTAGATCATACCCAAAATAAGGATTAAAATAAAGAATGAAGTTAGAATATAATAATTTGGCAGGTTCTTTCAACAAACAATTAATATTTTTAGGAATCCTCAAACATACACACTTTAATACACAACTTAAAATAACACTTTAAAAATATAACTTAGTAAGACAATTCCGAATATAACCGTAAACATCAAATATAAATTTGGCAAAAAAGGTAAAATTAATTGTTTGCTAAGTTTTTTTCGGTAATCGGAAGACTTTTTTTTGTACCAAAGACAGCAAACACACACGTACTCCGACAAAGAAACTTGCTTTAGTATCATTAAAATAATTGGGTTTAGTATATTCACTTTTAATTGCACAACGCGTGATTATAATATCAAACAGTAAGTTACTTCGTATAGGCCGGGTGGCAAGCCCTGAGTTTTTAGGCCGCCCGAAGGCAGTACGTTACAGACTTACATACATAATAGCAAATATCAATGTCTAAAGTTGAATTTCTCGAAAGATTCAAGATGCTTATCGTATCGTATTCTTGAAATAGCCTCTTTTACGCCATCTACGAATTCTACGATGGTTTGACTCGTGTTTGCCGTTCAGACAATTCATTGGAATTACGACTTCATCGCATTGGAGGTGACTCTGGTGGAGCATGAAGAAATTTTTAACCGATGATTTTATTATAAAAACTGTTATGGTATAAAATAATATTTATAATTAAAACTAGCTGAACTTCGTTCCGCCTAACAGTCGATTCTTTAATTTTTTTAAATTAAGTATTACACAAAATCAGTCCAACCATTTCAGAGATTAGCTGGAACAAACAGACAGACAGACAGTCAAAAATTTAAAAAAATGTTATTTTGGTACCGTATATCATATATTCATATACATGTAGTAAAAAACGGTTACTTCAATATTACAAATAGACACTTCAATTTTATTTCTATGTATAGAAGATGTATATAGGTAGATAAAATCATACCCAGTAACTATCAAACTAGTTAACTATCAAATAATATTCTCGTTAAGCCTGCAGTTTTTAGTTTTCTATTAATTTTGAGATTTAGGTAGAAACATTTAGCATATCTTGTGTTAAGGCTGATGTTCTGGGTCAGCACACGAAATTATTTTTTTTTGGATTTTTTGCCATTTACGGATAAATTATTCGTTATAAGTTTACGAAAACTCATTAAGCGACCATGAAGAAGGAAGATGGACTTAGTATTTACGAGGTATTGGCAGACGCCCCGTTGTGGCCAGAGTACCGGTTGTTGCCATTTTTATGTTTGAAGCCTTGTCAATAAGAAACAGAAAAGAGAATGGATTTGAATAAATAGGGAAAAAAATATCTTCGTTTCAGGTTCTTTTTGACATGTGACATTTATAGCACCACATGTGTTTTAGATTTATTTTTATAATCTTTTAAAAACGAAAAGTGGTAAATTTTCTGATTTCTTATGGAAATCCTTAAGAGCTCCTTTGTAACTAATCTGTAATTATTTTGACTATAGGCAAGTGTTTGTTTCGAATTCGATGCAAATCTACTAAATAATGTTCTAGATTAATATTTATAAAATGTTTTGGATAATTATTTATTTCCTAGTACTTCAATCAAAGTGGCCACAACCGGTGCACCAAATTTGATAGCTTTCACCGGTTTTGGCCATTACTGAACTGATTGTTGAAATTGGAACTGAGAATTTGTTCGTAACATAATTTTTGGCCAACTAAACTACTAGGCTTTTGAACTAAAATAGTTCACAACGTCACAAGCAGCTACGCATCATCATCATTATCATTAATATATTTTATATTTTTAATAAAAGATATAAAATCAATCTCATAACAGCCACGCACGTCCATTGACGGGCCTATGTATTTCCTGCAAGTTCAGTTGAAAGCGGCTTGCATCCAGTGCGGTTCTCAAGTCATAAAAAGATCACCTTTCTACCTTTTCAGCCGGCATCCTACGCTACGCTTGCCCATACGTGGTCTCCACTCGAGAACTTTTTGCTCCATGGGTCATCAGTGTTATCTGTACTATGTGCCCTGCTCACTGCCACTAACATCCATCCATCCATCCATCAGCCATAAGACGTCTACTGCTGGACATAGGCCTCCTCTATGGATCTCCAATAAGACCGGTTGGAAACGGCTTGCATCCTTGCGGTCTTAATGAGCTGATTTCTACCAAAGTTCTTAGTTGATGCCTTCTTGTGTATAGACTGACTACTGTTTTGGTTTATAGTTGTATGAAAAAAAATACTACCAATTTATGGCCGTTTACTTTTTCTAAACTTACAATGAGCAGTGTAGGCATCTATAAATGCCAAAAAACCCGATGAAAAAATCGCTCGCTGACCTAGATTTTTAGGGTTCCGTACCCAAAGGGAAAAACGGGACCCTATTACTAAGACTTCGATGTCCGTCTGTCCGTCTGTCTGTCTGTCACCGGGCTGTATCTCATGAACCATGATAGCTAGGCAGCTGAAATTTTCACAGATGATATATTTCTTTTGCCGCTATAACAACAAATACTAAAAAGAAAATAAAATAAATATTTAAGGAGGGCTCCCATACAACAAACCTGATTTTTTAGACGTTTTTCGCTCTATATTAAAAATGGTAATAGGTAGATGCTTAAAATTTTCACAATATATTTAGTTTTATATTCACTTCATTAGTAAATAATAAAATTAAAATAAATTAATATTTCAGGGGGGCTCCCATACAGTACGGAACCCTCCTTGTGCGAGTCCGACTCGTACTTGGCCGATTATTATTCTAGATTTGGATAGCAGATATATTTAGATATTTAAACACATTATAGTCGATATGTCATAACCATAACGTCGTGTTGGTTTAGTTATTTTTTATAGAAGTCCTCTGCTGAATATAGGCCTACCTACGTAGGGTGCTCATGTATAGTAAATAATTGATTATTTATGGATGGTAAATTAACCTCATCGAGTATTTTGACATGCTAAACTAATTTCCCAAAAGCTAGCCATAAACAATTTATTTATTTCGTTAATTTTAGCCACCAATCCATGGTGGTCTTGTGGTAATGACACCCGCTTTACAATCGTGAGGTCGTGAGTTCAAATCCCGGTCCCGTACCAATGAATTCATTGGAATTTATGTACGGAATATCACACCACTGGCTTTTCGGTGAAGGAAAACATCGTGAGGCAACTTGCATCCGAAGAAGAAATTCGATGGCGTATGTGAATCCACCAATCCGCACTGGGCCAGCGTGGTGGATATGGCCCAGTCACCCTACTTAGGTAGGCCTACGTCCTGCAGTGGACTATTAAAAAGGCTAATACAGATACAGTTAATTTTAGCACGTTTAGAGCAGTCGAGTGAAAATATAAACGTTTGTCAAGAATGCACTTGACTGACCATATCCCCCAACCGGGAATGTGATCCTATTTCCTGAAGTGTCGAAGGTATTGAGCCAGTTATTTGTGAATCTGAGTGTAAACATCGCAAGGATAAGGAACGTGAAGCGGAAGACAAACAGTCTGACTGGACAGTGCCAACACCTTACTTATAGAGAATTTTCTATAGTTTGGACATAGAGGGTCATTTTTGTAACATATTTACATAGAATTTAAATTTTAAAAAATCTGCTCAAAATGCTGGTTAGATCTGTTGACTTTTCTTTCTCTTTTTACGTCCTAAAATATATTGGTTTTCGATCAGTATTAGGTCAAGTTACTCATTCTTTGGAAGCAAATATGTAAAAAAAACTATGAAGAAGTAGTGCACGGTAGGTACTTAACTCATTGATGCTGACGTGATTTTAAAATATCAGCGGAATTAACTTGACACACATTTGTATCTGTACAAACTATTCTGCTAATCTCTATAATAAATCTCTAAAATAAATAGGCTACCCTACGCTCTCTAATAAACATATGTAGGTACTATGTGTAATATACTTTCCAAAGTACACCCTGCCAACTAAAAGGTGACAAAAACTATAACTAAAGGTAATAGCCGAATCTTCTATCGTGACCAAAACAATAAGTAGTAGCCGAATCTTTTATCTACAATTCGGTGACTTCTTTGGGGAAACTGATAGTTTTGCCTGTGTAAATGCGGACATACTGCTGGACATAGGCCTCTCATAGGTATCTTCAATAAGACCGATTGGAAGCGGCTTGCATCCAGCGCGATCCTGTGGTCTTAATGAAGTCATCCGTCCACCTTGTGGGTGGACGTCCTACGCTGCGCTTGCCGGTACGTGGTCTCCACTCGAGAACTTTTCGACCCCATCGGTCATCAGTCCTCCGCGCTATGTGCCCTGCCCATTGCCGTTTCAACTTGCCAATCCGTTGGGCTAAGTCGGTAACTTCGGTTCTTGTAAGGATCTGCTCATTTCTGATTCGATCTCGCAGAGAGACTCCGAGCATAGCCCTCTCCATAGCTTGTTGGTCTACTTGGAGCTTACCAATAAGGCCCATAGCGAGAGACCACGTTTCTGTGCCACACTGGTCAAAAACTTTCGACTTGAGGCACTGAGGTATGTCGGACGAGAAGATGCTACGCAATTTTCCGAACGCTGCCCAGCCGAATTGGATTCGGCAATTGGCCTCTTTCTTGAAGTCGGACCTACCTAACTGGACTACTTGTCTTAGGTAGACGTACGAGTCAACGACTTCAAGAACCGAGTTCCCAACAGAAATCGGGGTGGGTACAACATGGGAATTACAGATGACTTTCGTCCTGTTCATGTTCATCTTAAGAACCACCTATTGAGAAACCCGATTGAGGCCTTCGAGCATCGTGCTGAGCTCTTCCATCGATAATGCTATGACTACTATATCGTCGGCAAACCGGAGGTGAGTGAGGTATTCGCCATTGATATTGATGCTGAATCCTTTCCATTCCAGGAGCTTGAAGGCGTTCTCCAAAGTAGCCGTAAACAGTTTCAGAGAAATGACGTCTCCCTGTCTTACGCATCTTTTTAACGGTATCACTTTGAAGCTCTCTTCCTATACTCGGACCGACATAGTGGCGTTATTATACAAGCACTTCAACACTTCGATGTACCGATAGTCAATACGGCATCGTTGGAGAGACTCGAGCACAGCCCATGTCTCGACAAGTCAAGTCAAGTCAAGTCAAAGTTCCTTTATTCCGTAGACATTACAATTGCACTTGGAATAAGTAATTTACAGTACTACAGAACAGTTTAAGTAATTTAAATCTAATCACAAATAGGTACTTACATACGTTTCAAGATTTCACAAAATATATTTAATACAAAAAATAACATAGCTAGGTACAACTCGACCGAATCAAAGGCTTTCTCATAGTCCACAAACGCTAAGCAAAGTAGCAAGTTATACTCTTCGGTCTTCTGTATAACCTGCCGCAGCGTATGAATGTGGTCCATGGTGCTAGAGCCCTTTCGGAAACAGGCTTGTTCGGAAGGCTGGAAGCCATCAAGCCTGCGCTCGAGACGGTTCGTAATGACCCTTGAAAACAGCTTATAAACATAGCTCAGAAGCGAGATGGGTCAGTAGTTCTTCATTAAGGTGTTGTCACCTTTCTTGAAAAATAACACCACCACGCTTCTGTTTCATGCTTCTGGCGTGATGCCCTCGAGGATGACGGTGTTAAAAAGCTTCTGGAGGACTTTAAGTACCGGTGTTCCACCCACTCTCAGAAGCTCTGATGTAATACCGTCATCACCTTGTTGTTCTTAAGCAGATTTAGGGCCATTCTAATCTCGTACAGGCTGATGTCCGGGATATCTTCGGTGAAGTATCGGGTCAGTTTGGCTCTTGGATCTTTGGACGCGCTGCTAACATGCTTAGCGACCGAAGCGTATAGCTCTCCATAGAACCTTTCGATCTCCTCTAATACCTCTGCCTTGGTCGACGCTATACTTCCATCTTCTCTCTTCAGCATTGTCTATTGGCTTTGCCCAATCTCTTGCGAACACTTTGGAGCCTTTGTACCGCTCTATTGTCTTTTTAATATATTTAGTATTAAAAAGACGGATGTCGTGCCGCAAGGATTTCGAAATGTGTCTATTGAGCCGCCTATATGACTTTGCATCATCGGAAGACTGCAATCTTAACAAGCGTCGTTCGGCCATGAGATTTAAAGTGTGGTCGGATAATTTCTGCGGCTTATTAGAACGGCGAGGTCTAAAGAACTTAGCACCCACCGTTTGGACAGTTTCTCCTATCCCGTTGTTGATCTCGTCCACCGACGCAAGGTTCTCTAGGTAAGCAAAACGATTCGAGAGCTCGAGCTGAAGGTCTCGGGGTTTTGGATATGTTCACGAGTAGTTCGGAGCGTGGACTTCATCAGGCGGGACCTATCGAGCTTAACATTAATATCTAATGTGCCTCGTACAATTCTGTGATCGCTGCCGGTTTTCACCCTGTGGATCACGGAGACATCGTTAAATATTTGTTTGTCGGTGGTTATGATGAAGTCTATCTCGTTTCTTGTGGAACCATTAGGGCTCATCCAGGTCCATTTCCTGTGAGGCGGCTTCTGGAAGAAAGAGTTCATCATAAAGAGTTTCCCTCTCTCCAGAAAGTCAGCCAGCCTCTGGACTCTAGGGTTCCGTTGCCCATATCCAATGGCACACCCTATGGCAATTTATAAAGAAACATAGATCTTTACTTATTTGTTTTACTTTTTAAAATTCTTTTTGTGCTTGATTGTCAACTCATACAAATATTCATGCCTAAAAATACGCCTATAAATATGTCCCTTTCTCAAAAACCTGGTACAGGTTTTTGGATAGGTTTGATCTTCTTTGTTCATCGATTCTCTTTATTAACTACAACAAAATAGGTAAGTACTACTTTATATGCTAAAACTATCTACACTACTAAAAAGCATTGGATCATCCACATACCCTTGAAGGTCTAAAGATAATCCAAATGCTCAAGCCCACTGCCAGTTGGCAGCGTGCCCAGCATGCTGGCTGCATTGCCACGCTGAATGGCAATTCTTATGCGTTACGTTGTCAACATCGATTCTCTTGTATTCGTTTGGTCTACTTTTAGGGCTTACAGGGCTTACAGTAATAGTTTGTAGTATACAACCAGAGATCTGAAAATATATTTTTCTCTGAACAATTATAAATCTATGATGAAATAATTGCAACTGCAATTGTAATTGCAACTGAGTGCAAGTTGTTTTTCGCCTGCTGTGTTTTTTAGATAGTATTTGTTCTATTTTTCCGTTTTTCACCTCAAAATAAAGTTTCACTCAAACATTCTGGAGTAAATCATAAAAAAGCTCTGCAGTAGCTTCCACACTAAGATATCTATTCACGATCGCACGATAAGTAACGTCAATGTTCAAACTAGCGAATTTCCGTTTCCTTTTGGTTGGAAGGACTTTACGCTTGAGAAAATAACTGGATTGAGATTTCATGTTTTGAAGATACTCTGGTAAATATCAAGGATTGTTGTACTTACCTTACTTACCTGTAAATATTTGTGTTCATGAAGTTAACAAGTGTAGAAAGTTTTATTAACGTTAGTTTAGCATGAGTTAGGTTTGAAGATATTTATTCTCAATTTAAGATATTACATCGCTTCCATGAGAACACAACTAAATGTAATTATAAATAACAGTTCGCCGTCGCTGAGAAAACAATTTTTTAGTTCTTCATGAAGTACTTAGGTAATAATTTGGACCTATTATGTTACAGGTCTTTAACAAACTTTGGTTTAGACTATTTTATGCGTTACTTTTTCTTTGATTTTCCTAAATATGTATTACTGCTTCGGCAGTGTAATTTTTTGGTATTTGTGCTATTCCATAGAACCCTTCCATTTTTACCGGATAATAAGTAGTCCACGACACTATTGGACTTCTATAGCTTAGAAACTGGTAAAAAAGAATTTGTAACAAAGTAGGTACTTATAAATTCGCAAATGTTTGAAATTGGAATTACTGGAACTCTAATAAAATAGCTACTTAAGGTTTTAAGCTGTTTTTCAACAGGTTTTCTGAGAGTTTTGTTTTCTTTACTTGAAAGATCTATGAAAGCTTTGCCAACTATTATAACAAGTTGACAGAGCTTTCAAAGATAGCTGAACAGTGCGTTTTAGTGTACAATTCTAGAGATATTAAGTGTAAAGTTTAAATCGCAAACTCTATTTGAAAGTTATAAAAGCAATTAGAGTCTAAAGTTTTGGGTAGAGTATCGCTAATCGGCCATGCATCGGCCAATTTCGCCGTGAACGATCCGCCGGCGGAGGCTTTTGTGCCTTGTCCTCGATTCTAATTGAAACTATTTTGGACGCAGGACAATGCAGCATTGTCCGCGTGTCCGGCGGTGTTTGCCGCCTTTATTAATTCAGGTGGGCGTGTCTGGGTGTGGGCGGGGTGGGGGCGGGGCGCGCGCGGGATCCGCCCAGCGACGCGGCGCGCTCGCCGTCGCCGCCGCTCGCTCGGCGCTCCGCCATGCGCCAGTCCGCTAGCCGACGCGACGTCTGCCGCCCGACGCGGACGCAACACCAACTTTTCCCAACTTACGATACATGCTTGAAAGTTTGATATAAACGCTTGACGTTCTGTGTGTCGGTGGAGAGTCCGCGAGGGCTCGCGTGAATCAGTGTCGCACCGCCCACACGCACGCCAAGTAAGTTCTTCTAAACTTTAACAATGTTTCATGTATGCTTCTTGTTTTACCACACAAATACCTATTAATAAGTAGAGAAAGTAGTATGAGTAGTTATTTCCAGAATATTTGTACGTATAAAACGTATTGTACGTATAAAAACTTGCATTTATTGATCTCAGACATATGATTATTTCATAAACAATTTTAGCATATGCCACAAAAGACCTTATGTTTTTGGAGGTTCTTTACAAAACACCCAATAATATTAACATGACAAAACTACAATTTTTTAAATCAAGACGTTAATAGAATCAAGAACACAAATCTTATTTGAAGATGGATTGAGTACCAGTGTGGTAGAGACATGTATGGATTAAAAAAAATAAAGACTACCTAATTCCTATAGCTTACTTATATTAGTAAAAAGAGCTAACTGAAAAGTTGTAGAGAAGCTAGTAAAAGTTTTCATTTTGTTTTTTTTGCTTTTATGACGCATTAACTATGTCTTTGGCTAAGTTAGCTATGGATAAATAAAATCTAAAGTAGAAATATTTTGTTTCTAAAACAATAATAATAGACTTAAAGAAGTATTTGAAAAACTTGAAAACCATTTGAAAGTTTTTTTTGTTAAAAGATACTCTTAAAAAGGAAGTAAATATTTTGAAATATTCAGGTGAAGGTATAACAATTATATTTTTATTGAACAATAAAAAAAAGTAGTAGTTAGTAGAACAATAGTAAGCAACACGAGTTTAAAAAAAAAAGTTATATTTGTCTAGTGATAAGTTCTATTAGAAGGTTATCTACGTGATGCAGCAGAAGCACTTCTTAGATTGAGGTCGGAGAAGGTATTACGTGATATTTACGAACTTTTAAATTTACTCATTGACTTTTTATTTCTCAAAAAAAAAAAAACGTTTTAAGGCTTTTTAGTTTTCGAGTTATCCAGAAATTTTTTAACAGAATGTGATACTATTAAATTATGTATATTGTATACCTTAATATTACCTTTTTGTAATGCATAATATTTAAAGAATAATTACAGCGAAATTTCCTTCATTCATTTTACATGCTCAGAGTATATTATTCATAAAATCACTTAGGGTGCAGCTGTTAAAATAACTTAAGAGATTTTACCCTCAAATTACTTTGTGATGGTATTTTTTAAATATATTGATATTATAACGAGATAAAATACATTATAAAAATGTCTTCCTTGCCGGAATGTATAAAAATTGGTTGAAAAATGAATGGAAAAGTTACAATACCCTAGATGAATATTGCACGAAAAGTTCTACACATTGCACCAAACTGCGCACCGTGCGACAAACCTGGCAGAAAATTGCCAACTATCGACAATTTTCATCCGGGTTTCAATTCAATCGGTACAAATCAATCGTCATCGAGTCGAATACGTTTTGAGATCGCGTTTTTCCTGTCTCCGAATAAAAATGCCGCCCGCCCAAACCATGTAGTCAACCCCCCCCCGCCTCCGCGCCCTCCCCCCCGCTCGGAGTCATTGCCACAGCTTAGACAATAGGTTCTACGCTCATCGCTGACATTGTCGATCCGATTTTATTGGCCGCGATCTTTTTAAGTTAAGTGATCGTTTTCCCATTTCGATTAGGGTGGATACTTTGGTTTCGAAGCTTTCTTTTTAGTTCTTTGTTTTTTTCGTTGACACAGCGAATTTTGATGAGTCGCTCTAGCATTGTTGTGTTTTATTGTTGGGCAAGTTTCTCATGAAGTTGAAGACATAGTTTTTGCTGAAAATTAATTTGTTATCATAGATGTTATTTAAAGCGGCTCTGTACCGTACTGTACCAGCCTTTTTTTTAATAGTCCACTGCAGGACGTAGGTCTACCCACAAAGGGTGATTGTGCCATACCCACCACGCTGGCCCAGTGCGGGTTGGTGGATTCACATACGCCATCGAATTTCTTCTACGGACGTATGCAGGTTGCCTCACGATGCTTTCCTTCACCGAAAAGCCAGTGGTGTGAAATTCCGTACATACAATTCCGAAGAACTCTTTGGTACGTGACCGGGATTTGAACACACGACCTCACGATTGTAAAGCGGGTGTCATTACCACTAGACCACCTCGACTTCTTCACGGAAACGGCTCACGCTGACTTAAATATCTTCAAAATAAACCTTTGGTCAAGCTACACCAAGTAATGTGAATATGATTGTTAACAAACCATGCCATAAATATGACTAATACTATGAGTTTCGCTCACTGTCTAAATAAACTCTCTTTATTAATCATTTTAGGTAAGTACTACGAAATTACTACTAATATCAAAACAACCAGTCTGATACTTATCATGGTTCACAAAGCATCATAAAATAAAGATGACGAAGCTGCAGCACATCGCGTCGTTTCAAACAAAAGCAAATTAGAAAATATGAAATTCCATAATAATTAAGCCTTTAAAACCGTTGTTTTTTTTTCTGTGAATTTCTTAGCCTTAATTTAACGCTTTTTTGAACAACTGTACAAAGTCTGGGCCGACTTTGCAAGATTTTTTTAGTGCAAATGGACCATATAAGCGCCATAAAAATAAAATTAAAAGTACCAACAACATAATATATACATATTGTTTTAAGCTATAAGTACCACCTTATAAATTATAAACAATCATAAAACAATCAAAAACGTCACAAAATTCTTATCGAACAATGTTCAATGTCCTTGAGTACAATCTAATGTAAAAAGGCAACAAAATCTGCCATTAAAGTAACTGGGCAGATATCACGGTTCACAATGCATCATAAATAATAACGAAGCTAACCGCGGCACATCGCGTCGCGTCGCGTCGCGTCGTAATGAGGGCGGGCGGCCGCAGCGATAACGAGGCGCCGTTACCCACTCGTTACGGATTAGGGCGCGCCGCACTAACGCCGTTATACTGCATTGTGCATTAGAATGGTACTTATTAAAAAAAAAAAGTGATAGACTTATTGTATGTGTGAGGCGTTAACAGCGTAAGCCAATAAACTAACAAATAATTATTTTTCGCAAAAAAATGGCAAAACTGCCTTCTAACATGTATTATATATATTCAAATATTTCGCTACAATTTACATTGTTGATGATTTTTCAAAAACGGTTTATCCGATTCCTGTTCAATTTAAATGGGACCACTTCGGAAGTATACCCTTTCGAACTAAAAATATGTTTTCGATTTGGTTCATAATTGGAGAAATTATCGATGAACACAAAAAAATACATACAGACGAACATAGAACCTTTTTTGGAATTCGGTTAAAAATAAAATAAAAACATTTGCGAATATACGAGATTTGGATGAATTTACGAATAAATAAATTTAAAATGATTACAAATACTAATAAAATCTTTTTGTTTAATATTTTTTGATATAATAATTTGTAAAATCGTATAAAACTTTTGAAGAGTCAAAAGTTGTATTACGGTTAAAAATCGAATAGCCTATCAAAATGGTGCACGGTACGACATTTAAACATTATTCTTGTTACCTGAATCTTGAATATTCAGGGTAAGCTTACGTTTTTTCACAATGTGGATAGATGGCGCTATATAACTTATCTTAAAAAGCAAGTAAGGTACTTTTATTCTTACTGGCATTGCATGCATATACCTATGCATGGATAATATAGTCAATTTATTAATGTAAAAAAAAAAAAAAAATTACATGACATTTTATATTCATTACATTCTAAAATTAGTATTTTGAATTGTTTAATTTCAATATCTTCTAAAGAAAATATTGCAAGCTTACATCTGCCCCAGTTAGGTACTGATAAAACATCTGGAATTAGAATTAAATTAATGTGCGTTTAAATATGCACACACTGTATTTGTGCCCTTGCAAATAGAAACGTTTTTGATGTCTCCAAGCACAGCTTCTATAAAAATAAGTAAAATAAGTTTACAAAAAAGATATTCCTTCTACCAAAAAAATCTAAAACCAGAAAAAAGAAACAAAATCAAAATAAGGATTCCGATATATCACATGAGATGGGTGTAAAAATCGTATTACTATCTGTTTACCATTAACATGAATTTATCTTCAATCAATTCAATTCCATCGATATCGAGTCATAATATGATTCATTTGCATTGCATATACAATTCTGAAAACGCCTGGCATAGTTTCCAGGTAACAAGCATCAGCGATAGGATCCAGCGCCGCATTACGAGTAAAACAGATGAGATTTAAAAAGCAGTTCCCGCAAATGATGTTAAATGGACGATGCAGACTGGCAGCTATAAAGCGGTTTTATTATGTACTATTAGGCATGTAGCGCTCATAGCGTAGTTTGACTAGGTATTCGTTAGGTTATAATATTCGGATGGGTGGACCTCAGGTGGCTTTTCCAACTGAGCGCTACTGTGGGTCATATGACACGTTAAGTTGTAGGTCCCGGTTATTTTAACAGTTTAGTCATGTCAGAGGCCTTAAGGCGACTTAAAAACTGTACCCAGAGCTAACCTCCTGGAATATATGTACGAACTTAAATACTACATAATAGTAAAAAAAGTTTAACAGCTTTTTATTAAAAATATACACACTTAGGCGGAAGGATTGGTGACAAACTCTAGCTCACAGCGTCTAAGTAATAAAATCACAAAAATGAAGATAATTAAAAAGATGTGACAACATATTAATCCAATCGAATGTAACTTAAACCTACATTAAAACATACATTAATAAAAAGAGTAGGCAAATCAATTAATTTTCAAGCCATTATTATCTTACTTGAACCATTTCAAGAAATATGTTTTTTTTTATATACGATGATAACGTTTAAAGAGGTTCGAGCGGTTTCTAACATAACAAGTCTTTAATTAATAGAAATAGGAAAGAAAGTCTTACGTCAGTCAACGGTATACGGCAAAATTGTTAGTAATCTGAAAAAAAAAATGCAAGTGGAGTCCCTCCGCGCGGAGGAAGTGAAACTTCGACGCAACAGTGCTTTCATACCCCCTCCATGGTAGCGTTAAACGTTTAACGCAACATTATTGGAAGTTGCATTAGTAGTTTCACTTCAAAAACTGCTTCCAAAACCGCAGCGTTTCGCCGCCCGTCTGCACAGCCCGCACGGGCGATTGGTTTAGTTAGCAGTGAGCGTCGCGCCTCATTTACTTGCCGCCACATCGTGCCGCCGTAACACTTTGTCACCACTCTTTTCATTCGGAGCCTCCACTATCAGGTAAGGATCGCCGTGATCAGTGACATGGTTTTTATTTAACGGTAACAAGTCCGGAGGAATCGGACTAGTAATTATTAAGTATGGCACGCGCTACAAAAAGATGACTGCCTCGGTGGCTCAGTGGTTAGTGATCCCAACTTCTGGGCCAAAAAGGCGTGGGTTCGATCCCCACCCAGGGCAAGTATTTATGTGATGAACATAGGTGTTTGCTCTGTGTCTGGATGTTATTTAGTTACTATCTATAAAAGTATGTATTTAAACATATAGTATCATAGCTTAATTTGGGGTCAGAGACCGTGTGTAGATGTCCCCAAATATTTATTTATTTTTTGAGCATGCTGTAATCTTGAATTAGGTAAGTTCGTATAGGCCGGGTGGCTAGCCCTGGTGACAGTGTTTAAGCCACCTAAAAGCCTCTGACACCACTGACGTCGTGACCGGTGTCAAGATTTTTATTTAACGGTAACAGGTTCAGGGGAATCTGACCAGCAATGTTTTACTTTCAGTAATTAATAGGTCGATATGGCACGAGCTACTCATATTTTGATGGATTTCACTTAATTTTTGTCTTGGTAGAACTAGGTAGAGCTTTTTCCTGTGTTTACCAGGGATGCTAATTCCTTTTCGAAGATGTTTCCAGAGGAATTTCTGGGTAACAGGTATTTAATATCTATAAGACGCATTGTCGACAATTTTTTCTAGCAAAAAAAACCTACACAAATATGTAGATGTAATTATACTAGATAAAGATTTTACTAGAAAAAACTTAGCAAAACTTAAACTTGTTTATTGACCTGGATTTTTGTGTAAGCATACCTGGAACAGTAAGTATATTACCTTACAATAGGTAGGTGTACTGTAAAAACTAAATAATGACCATATATTATTCACTAAAGTTGAACCTCTCATAGTTACCCCGTCGCAAAGCTTTCCTATTAAAATCCAATGCAAATAACTTCTAAACCGTGATTCAAGAGCAATAGCGCAAAAGTGGAGAAAGGGCGGCCAACAGGTTGACGCCGAGTTTTAATGATCCCGTAATGATTGCGCCCCGGGCGAGAACACCGTGCGTTCCCACTCTGGTAAATAACATCAGCCTGTATACGCACTGTTAATGGTGCCTTTTTTTTTTCTAAATACTCTAGATATATCTGATAAATAAAAGTCTGTAAAAAACCTTTTCTAAATACCTACTGTTGATCTTCTTGTGCGTAGATGACCTATAAGTATTTTTACACCTACCTTGATAAAGTGCCTACTTACCTACCTAACTTATTTATTTATTTGTTTATAGGCGAGCAGTAAAAACTGATGTGCCTATATCAAGCAGAGTCGAATAAAATTAGTATTATCTGTCAAGGAATTTTTTTCCTTCTTATCTAAAGATCCAGTCTATTCTTAAATGTATTTATAGTCTTTGCTGAGATTACATCCTCAGGCAACCTGTTCCAGTTGTAAACCACTCTGTTGCAGAGGATGTGGTGTGCAGTGTTGGTTTGTGACGGTGTAGGCTGCAAGAGGAAATTATGGCGTCTGCGTCTTCCTTCAAGGTGTACATATCGTGAATATCCGGAAGATTGTTGAAGCCATTGAGAATTTTGAAGGTCTCACATCAATTTTACGTTGACCACGAGTATGCTTGATTAAAAAACTAACACTAATGGTCATCTATTATAATTTAATAATTAATTATTTATATTTGAATGCCTCAGAATTAAAGTCTCAATGATTGAGCCGGAAGTAGGAATTGCGCGATCCCACTTTAGCAAATAACATGAGTCTGTGTCTGTACTACACTGTATCAGCCTTTTTAATAGTCCACTGCAGGACGTAGGAATGACCTACAAAGGGTGATTGGGCTATATCCACCACGCTGGCGCAGTGCGCGTTGAAGGATTCATGAACGCCATCTAATTTCTTCTACGGACGTAACGAGGCAACCCTTCGATGTTTTCCTTCGCCGAAAAGCCAATGGTGTTTGGATGATGGTAATGAGTGTAATGATATTTTGTAAATAACGTCAGCTTGTACACGTACTGTTACACCACATGAACTTCCATTCTCTAAGTAGTAGTCTAAATGCATCTGTACTAGCCTTGAATAGTCCATTGCTGGACATAGGCCTAGCCACGAAAGAGTATTAGGCAATATCCATCAACATGACATTTTTTTTTGCCATATGCTTTACACTGAGCAGTGAGCCTGGATTAGTGGATCGGAGTACGCTCGCTCTCGATTTGTTTTTCTTTATATGGAGGTTGCCTCACGATTTTTTTCTTCACCATAAAGCCCGTGATGTGTATACACACAGATGTATATGCTAGTACATCCCACACGCAGCAAAATACTTCTTTCAAAAACACTTGTAGATTGCCTTCATTACAATTATGTCTAATTTAGTTAGCTCCACTATTTTCTCTAGAACACGTAACACAATCAAATTACTTGCTAGAGACGTGCGGCGGTCTGCGCCGACGGCGGACCATTAAAAATAATCGATGCTTGCGAAAATATCGAGGGCTTTCCACTAATGACATGGCGCGGGAAAACAAAGCGAATGGGGTCGACGCGGTGTGAGCACACTCCGTGGTGATCGCTCGATTTCAACTCAAGACTTGGATATGTACTCTAAACAAGAAGCACCTCTCTCCGTCTAGCAGAGCCCTCGTCTTAAGGTTTTTGAGGAATCACGATGATTAGGATTGACGCTTGGGTAAATGAAGTGCTACGGGGAAAGACGGTGGAGTAGGGCATCGTACCCGCTGCGGTAATAGTTTGACATATACGTAGATATTATACCTGTGTATGCAATTATGGCAAAGATGTAGGTTTGTTCATGGCTGTTCCTTGGTGGATATGGCTCAATGATGTCTTTGAGAGTAGACGTATGTTCGTCAGTGTTTCCTAGATACCTAATGTGCGTGAGATAACAGGGCAGTTTCTTCAATTGATTTTTTTGGTTTCTTGAATTTCATTAAGTTAGATGTTTACATCTATATTTACTCGTATAAGTGATCTTGGTATAAAAATGTGTCATGTAATAGTTGTGCAATTAAACAGATAAGTACTATTGCAACATATTATAATGCTAATCCCGCAATGTTGTTTTTGTAAAACAAAGTGCATTCAAAAATCAAAAACAATCAAAAGCGCAATGAACTAACGTACCAGTTCCTGCTAAACTTAAGTCCGAGACAAGCCGCACTTGGCCATACTTCGCACACACTCATCAAGCCCAAGCAACGTGAGCAGTCAACGAGTTCCGCCATCGAGACGTTGGTGGGTCGGTCTTTTGAGATGCACGTGTAAATACTAGTTTAGGCCCTGTATGCCATTTTAAATTCCTGTTTGACTTATTATGGTATGTTAAAACAAGGCATTTTGCATGTATTTTTTCATTTCTAAGATATTTGCTTAATAAATATTGGCATAAATTACCGCACGTTGTATGATTAGTTTTTATGTGTAAAGAGCTAATACTTATGATTGTAATATCTTTAATAGATAGCATTAATTAAATAAGATAAGAAGGAAAGAGTAAACAATAAATTTTATTATCAATTTGGAGTAATAACGAGCAAAGCTCTTAGCAGGTAATTTATCTTAACTCTATGAAAAAAAAAAAGTTTGTCAGTCCTGTCTGTAGCACTGGAAGTTCTACTTCTACTGACATGACAGTGATTAATATGATGTATCCAAATATACATATTATGTAATAATCTTAGAAATATGAAAACAAAACACAGTGATTTTATAACCACAGGGAAACAGAATCCAGTTACAAGAATCCCTAAGCCATCCCACCATTTTACGAGCCAATACAAGAAACAGAGTTTATTTTCTCGAATCGGTGTTTAATAGGTTAATTCACGTGGAAAGACTCGCGGGGGCGCTCGGCGCGCTCGTCTTGTTTTTGTTCAAATGAAATTATTGCGCGAATAAAATATTTTACTGTCTGTCAATTTGCTGGAAGAAACGTACCGCCAGATATTAAGCAGAGGTTAAAATTTTATTTGCGAGGAGTTATTACCCGAATAGCGGCGCGGCGTCTCGGCCGCGTGATGTAGTTAAATTCTCTCCGCAACATCGGGCCCGCCCGTGGCCCATTATTACTTCACGTAAGACAATGCCTACAAATAAAATAAAACGAATTTTATTTATTACCGTAGCGCAATCGACAGGACCCCACTTGTAAAGACCATTCGTAAAATGACAACACTATTTTGTCACAGTTTATTTTTGCAGTTCTTCATCACGTTCTTCTTGATTTGTTTTCGCACTTTTAATTAAAACCCTACAATAGATACGTTTCATCGAATCTACTAAAAGGATATTAATTTTCCTTCAACTCTATATTTTTCGTGCTGAACAAAAATTTGATATTTTCATTCATATCTCTAAATTCGTGATGAGATTGGATGGTAGCGGTCTGCGTTTCCACACAACAAAGCTCGGTGTAATTGGTGCATTGTACGGGCCGCGGGCGAGCATCGTTAGCCTTTCTTTCGTAGACGAGGTTTTGTCCGGGCCTTGCTAATTAACTATGAAATTAATTGACGCGGCAAAGTTCCCGAGTGAAACTTGAATTAATTGGCACGTCCGACTTCAGCCTAATTAGGAGCCTGAGGCTTTTCAGCATGGCGCTCGTTGATGCCGTGAAAAACACACAAAAGTGTTGTGAGCGCGCAGACTGTACGCGGAAATTCTCGCTCGCTCAGACCAAAATGTAGTCGCAGTTGGTGCCTACTTAATTGCGTGTGTTGGATTGCTTATTTATAAAGTTTCGCCACTACTAAGTATAAGATACCCATGTACTTCTGGCAGTTTCGTCAAACGTGTTCAAAACTCAACAACTCATAGGGAAAAATATAAAAAACGACGTAAATATAGATATTCTTCAAAAGAAAGTAAGCAGGTTACCTCACCTTCTTTGAAGATGAAAATCTTTTCCCGTTTTTTATGTTTGGTTATCCTTAAAAACGTACTGTAAAGTAACGTGGGAAACCGCACACCTTTGCCGTAAATGATTATTAAAGTCATAGAGTTGCGTGACGATTTACCCCACAATACGCTACTATCAGATGTTTAGTGCTACAGTACAATTTGTCCCACTAATTTACTAAAATCAAACAATCCATAATAGCAGTATGCGTCGACTGGCCGAGCTCCGTTACCAATTATTATTTATTTATAAATACAACCTCAAACCATTGATAGTACAGAAATTGAGCTTCACACTACATGCGTAATCTCGGAACATGCTAAAACAGTACGAGTACCGCCCAATGGAAGTAATGTAGTCAAGAGTCTTATAACTTTCAAAAATAAAGAAAGTTAATATACCTATTGTTTAGTCAATAGGTATCCCATCCCACAATCTCCCTATCGCCCTGGGTAGTTAGGCCTTTGATCAGAAAGGGACCATTAAACGATCGGTACAGTACAGTTACTATCAGTATTGTAATACACCACTGCTTTGCATAGGTCTACCCACGATTGGGCCATGTCCACCACAGAGGCCCAGTGCGAGCTAAATAGTGGATCACAATAGAGTTCATGGGTGCCAATTCAATTTTAGTGCCATCTTAATCTACACAAAATTTTTTGCTTAAATCCGAGTTGTCAGTTGACAGTCTTACCGCGATGACCGCGCGTAGGACAGTAGAACCACGGAGGATAAACGTATAAAACGATGTATTGTCCATACATGGGCTTAACTTCTGTATTGTAGATGTTTTGCGACACAACATACAAACACCGGCCGGAGGAGGGTGGGGTGCGTTTGTCCCGAGGCTCCTTCGGCCCCATAATTAACATACATTATGAATTATCGAAAATGACCCACTCCAATACACCTAATTACACGTTACCGACGCCGTGGAAGGCACCGGCCGGTAATGAATAGCTTTGTATAATATTAATACGTGGTGCCGGCCTTTATTAGATATCTTTGTTGGGATGAATCACATTTTATGAGCCCTATTATGTGTTAATTGGGTTTATTTGAGACTGTTTTGTTTTATTTTAGTGTAATTTAGAAATTTAAATTAACGTCTGGAAAGTAAATTATTAACATTGTTTTAATTAATAGCTCGTTTCGTGGTTGTTATTTATTTGAATATAGATCGAAATAATGTCTTTTGTTTATTTATTGGAAAAGTTTTTGTTGAATTTCACAAATATTCAGAGTACACTTTTAGCGCGAATAAAATTGCGGTTCGGAAATATTAGATGCATTTTAGAGAAATATTTGGAAGAAAGATTGTACCGATAGAATTCGTACGTTTCAAATGTGTGCTGTGATGGAATTTGTCCTTTTGCTTCGCTTGCTCCAGCCGCTACGCTGAACACCAAGTAGATACTTACAATGAATGAATGTATATTTCCAGAAATACATTTAATATCTATGTTTACTGAACACTGAACACATTGACAGACATTCAAAAAAACCATTACATTTCCGTCCAATAGTTGCCTGGAGGAGTTGCCTCTTAGTTTTATGACTGCACTTTGTAACACTAGTCTTAAGTTTTAGCTTGTTGTGTAATTTTAAGTTTTAATGTTGGTGTGTTCAATAAAGAGTTATTTATCTACGTAGACCTTTAGAACTAAGCTCTATGTGTCTTGTATTGTTATGTTATACTGCTACATATAAAAGCAATAATCAACAGACTTATACAAAGGAAGAGGTTCTCAATTCTTTTGTCATGATTTGTTCTGATGTTACCTCATTTCTCCTAAGATTATGGTCCGATTGACGAGTTTATGTTTTATGTATAGAAGAACATCGCGATATCAATAAACTAAATTGTCTGTGGTTAAATAGTTTTAAAGCAATTCTAGAAAATTTATGAAAATTGCAGCGCTCATAGTAATCCAATATAATATCGCTACTTTCGCTCGCTGTTTTCGGCTTAAGGTCAATTGATGAATTAAGTTATTGCGTGGTTACAAAAAAAAAAAAAATTACGTAATTACTTAAAAAAAATTTGATTAAAATAATAAAATGATTGTAAGTAGTGCAAATGCGGTGAAGTGACCGCTAATGACCGCTGCGGCGACGTCGCCTCGTTAGCGCCGAGGACCGTCGCGGCGAGTTCTCGATTCTTCACCAGATAGCCCTCTTACACTGGCTTTTCTTAATACTTTACTTTGAAATATTATAGTTAAATTTTGAATATTACATTTGTAAATAATTAAGATTTTAAACTGGCTATATTCTTCTTCTCGGCCATAAAACGTCCATTGCTAGACTTACTCGTGCAGCCCGCTTACACATGCTCTCCGTATTTACAGTATCCTGTTTAACGGATACGAAAACAATGTATACTCTGTTCACACATAGGCCTCCTGTATACATAAATGACCTATACGACCCTTAGAATGCCGCTTGTATCCAACGCGATCCTGTAATCATAGTGAAGTCATCTATCCTGTCTTACGCTGTGCTTGCCGATACATGCCGATGCCATGGTCGTCAGTCCTGCATGCTCTGTGCACTACCCACAGCTATTTAAACTTGTCAATCCGCTGGGCAACCGCCGCTAGCCTGGATTCATCTACGGATCTCCACATTTCTGATTCTGCAGAGAGTCTAAGAGCAAGAAGCCTCATGCAAGCCTCTCTACATATAGATAGTTGAGCTGGGTACTTGGAGCTTATTAATAAGGCCTATAATAATAGTGTGTCACATAATTTATAAGTCACATAGCACACACTAACAGCATTCTCGTTAAAACTGCACTAATTTATGCTCTCACTGATCGAACCGCGAAGTTGATTGCTTTTCTTTCCAACTTGTTACAGTTACCATACGCTCATATTCCGACGAGCTTTTGCCGGTAGGTAATTTAATAAAATAATGAGCTCGTTTATAAATAGAACGTACTTACCTACTCGTATAACAAAGGCTATGTTCTTATTAATTACATAACTTTTTACTACAGCTGTGAATGAGTGAATAAAAATATTTTACTGCTGTTTATTGTTTAATTTTAGCTTTAAAACATGTTTTAAGATTGATCAGAGTGACGATTTATTCATTAAATGACATAGGTACTACTTGTTCGAACCACAGAACTAAAACTTTATTACACTATATGGAACACACTACACTATATGACTCTACACTATCCTACTAATACGCATTTTAAACGCTAAGGTTGAAGATGATGATGATGATGTAAGGATGTTTGTTCCTCTTTCACGCAAAAACTATTGAACGGATTGAGATGAAACTTTGCAATAGTAATGCTAATACATCAGAATAACACATAGGCTATAATTAATAAAGACCGCGTGAAAAGAATTTCACCTTATAAGCTAGTAAGAAATAAAATCTGGATACTTTTGAACAATTTTATTTCAAGAGTTTCTTCACTTTGTTTAATTTGTCATGCATATTCAGCAAATCTTTGTAGATTTTCTACGGAACATAATTGTTCTTTCTTAGAACTAAATTATTAAGAGTAAAAACAGATAAAAAGCTAAATTTTGAAACCGCAAAATTACCGAACACTGCACACCTAAAACTATTAGAACGTGGAGTTCAGAGAATAATGTACTCGTACAAACACATTGACAACGCCACGTCCTGACACAACAACTAACGTACAACAATAAGCTATTAGATAAGTTGTGGAGATTTTCCGGTTATTTCCGATTCAGAGCGATTGTTAGAGGTCCGCGAGCCAAGCGGCCCATTCGAAGGGCCATAACTCGAGGCGTCGAGTGAGGTCCCCGGCCCACGGTCCTCGCCACTCTACTATATTTTATGGCGTATTTTGTGGTATATTTACGGCCTATATAATGCAAGAGATTTATTATGTGCCGCGTAATTAGCACGCGGGTAGATTTATAAGTTAGAGAGCCGGCCAAATATAGCTCAGCCGTAATGAGGCATTTCGAATGTCAAATTAATTCTTTATGGTTTCAGTAGACGATCTTAGTCATAAACGCATCGCAAAAAAACTGGGTTTCTGTCCCTTTGATCATGATCGATTGCTGTTCGTATTCAGAGCACTACGTCTTATTGTAAAAATCATTTTTACAAGCTTTTATTTACTTTCACCTGTGCCCTTGTCTGTAATCAAATCTTACAAGTTAAATTTGATCCATTTCCCGGTTACCGATCGAGCTGAAATTTTGCATACATGTGTAAAACGCCTGACAATGCTATATTATGATGAAATCGTACTGATCTGATGATGGAGCTGGAAGGTTTCCAAAGGAACTCTGTAATGAAACGATGCGCAATCCTATCGAGTTTCGGCACGTTAGATTCGTCTTGGCGAGTACCTTCTTGTTCGGTAAAAGCTAGTTTAAAAAGAAAGTTTTTTTAAATATAATACTTGTTATATTTTGAACCTCTTAAGATTTACTGTAAAATTAAAATGTTGAAGTACGTACATATTTGATTAAAATGTGAATCCTATCCACACTAGGTCAGCGTAGTGGATATGGCTCCTTCATCCTTTAACGGTAGGTGCATGTTCGAAAGTGGCTGGTACTATTAGTAAAGTCTACTTCAGATATCCTTTTCACCTTCTTAGAGCAACATTCAGTGAAATCGATGTGTATCTGTCATGTATTAGTATAAATACGGCGGGAGGCTGCGCCGGCGCCGCGGGCCCGCGTAAATCACGTGCACCCGCTTATTAAGTTGTTAGGACGCCATGTTTGAGGCCCACGCGTTCTGCGCCACTCGCCCGCCGTGTGTCTGCGCCCTTATGCTGGAATGCAAGTAAAGGAATACAAGCTTGTCCGAACTGTAGTTTCCTTTATTTGTTTCAAGATACGTGTACTTAGAGCTTTATGCGTGTCAAGATCCAGACATTGGAAAATACAGAACCTCCTAAAATCGTCGATAGTAGAAAAGGAAAGATTTTTGGTTATCTTCTGCGACATGAAAATCACTATCACTATATAGTATAAAACAAAGTCGCTTCCGCTGTCCCCATGTCCCCATGTATGCTTATATCTTTAAAATTACACAACGGATTTTGATGCGGTTTTTTTGCTTCTCTGAACTGTAGTTTCCTTTATTTGTTTCAAGATACATGTACTTAGAGTTTTATGCGTGTCAAGATCCAGACATTGGAAAAGACAGAACCTCCTAAAATCGTCGATGGTAAAAAAGAAAGATATTTGGTTACCTTCTGCGACATGAAAATCTGAAATTTTGAATTACCTGAAATATTTGAAAAAGAGGAAGAGGCACGATGATTTTTAAGCCAAATACAAGAGGAAACAAATTTAATGTCACGAGTCACAGCGAGGTGTAATCGCGAAAAACCGTACGTAAGGCATGAAAGTCTAGCTCTTAGATACTTAGGTATGTAAATAATCGGCCAAGTACGAGTCGGACTCGCGCACGGAGGGTACCGTACTGTATGGGAGCCCCCCTTAAATATTTGTTTTATTTTAATTTAATTATTTATTATTGAAGTGAATATAAAACTAAATATTCTGTGAAAATTTCATGTTACCATCATCACTACATAGTATAAAATAAAGTCGCTATTTTTGTCTGTTCGTTTGTCTGTATGCTTAAATCTTTAAAACTACGCAACGGATTTTGATGCGGTTTTTTTAAATGGATAGAATGATTCAAGAGGAAGATTTATATGTATAATATACACCTGTGTGAAGCCGGGACGGGTCGCTAGTTATTAATATAGAGCGAAAAACGTCTCAAAATTCAGGTTTGTTGTATGGGAGCCCCCCTTAAATATTCTTTTATTCTCTTTTTAGTATTTGTTGTCATAGCGGCAACAAAAATACATCATCTGTGAAATTTTTTGTTTATTAGCTATCATGGTTCATGACGGACAGACGGACATCGAAGTCTTAGTAATAGGGTCCCGTTTTTCCCTTTGGGTACGGAACCCTAAGAAGATGTGATCAATACGACGATATTACGAGTGTTACTCAAAACTAGGATATAGAGAACGGTTGAAAAATCCCATTAGGGTGTCATCAATTGCGCTAGAGTAACTAAGAGCTTAATTTTTTTTTTAATTTAAGTTTGTTTGTCTAGCCCAAGACAGAGAAGAGTGGTGATTTTCAGTAAGCATCGGAGGCTAAGACACATTTCGGGTCGCTGCGCCAACATAGTTATATAATTAGGTATGTATGTAGCAAAGTAAAAACTAGCCAGGTATTTTACGCGGACAAATATAGACTCCGCTTTACCCACAGGCTTTACCAAAACTAATAGCGTCATTTCTATAACATCATAAACTGGTCGTCTCGGTCGTTCACCAACCCTTGCCAGACCCGCAATCATGGTGTCACTTTAGTGAAATCATGTTTTACGTTACTATTGATGTAAGTACCTATTAGTATTTCACTTAGCTATAACTACGTACAAGTAAATATCTGATTTCGTCACTCTGTTGTTTATCAATTCATTTTATTTTATCTTCTAATAGTAAATTAATAATGTCTTCATTATCTCGCTTATTGCCTAACAGGCCAAGAGTTCGTGACAGACTGGCTCTGATAATGTTATCAACTGAGAAGTTGAGAAACTTTAATTTAAGCTATGACAAAATATCTAACTGATTATAACTGGCTCTTCCTCTGACTGAAAAGTGCTATTGCTGTACTAGACTCGACGACGGACATATTCTAGAATATCATTATATTGTACAGGTCGCGTCATGTAAAAAGAACGCTGGATCTTCAAACTGCGCACAAGGAAATTTAACTCGTATTACATACGAAATAGGAGTTAAATATCCTAGTACGCAACTTTATTTGTAGCAAGGAAATTTTACTCCTATCACGTAAGCAATAGGAGTTAAATTTCGTTGTGGGCAGTTTGAAGCTCCAGCGTTCTTTTTAGGTGACGCAAGGTGTACCTACATCATTATGACAACTATTACTAAGGATCAAACTCGAAAATAGCTTAGTTTAATTAGGTGTCAGTCAGCGATCATCGAAGATAAGCAACGTTCCGTACGGTCAGTCTTTGGATGGGTGACCGCGGGTGGCAATTTCCATCTGAGCGCTACCATGGCTCGGATGACACTTTAAATTGTAGTTTCCGGTTGTTTTAACTGCTTAGTCATTTCAGGGGCTTTCGGACAGCTTTAAAACTCTGACACGGCTAGCCACCCGATCTATACGAACTAACTTTACTCGAAAATCACGAAAAAGGACAATCAGCTGTTGGTTCCATGGTAGAATTTTGTTGTAAATAACATTTCAGTTATCTATAGAATAAACGCACCAGTGCAGGCAGAGATACTGTATTTCAGACTCACAATTATTGATGTGTGTATTTGGCGTTTACAATAAGTATCAGCACTTCTATGTGTTATTCTTGT
This sequence comes from Hypomecis atomaria, assembly GCA_964007245.1. Lineage (NCBI taxonomy): Eukaryota > Metazoa > Arthropoda > Insecta > Lepidoptera > Geometridae > Hypomecis > Hypomecis atomaria. Next base: position 3,705,820 of record OZ023281.1, read on the forward strand.
ATGCTATACCTACCACTGTTTCTCTGAAAGTTGTCACCCCCCAGTCATCTATCCTAGTTGAGAGCCTGCCTGTGCCATTTGAGTGTCCGCAGTATTGTGCAACGCAATATCTGTGAAAGTTGTGTTCCTTTGTACAGACAGACAACAATGAGCCATTCCGAATTAGCTTTCGATTTATCTAAGAATAGTTTTCACGAGCCCACTCTAAGGTCCCGCCCAGCGAAAGAGGCAAGCATGCGACGTAGGGTTGTCTCTATATGCATCTAAATAAACCAATGTAGCCTTCTATATACAAAATTTCTAGTTTCTTTTGATTTGAAAATTTCTAGTTTTTGTGAAATAGATTTTAAATTTTCATATAAATTAACTGAATTACAGTTCAGATACTCCACATTCGCGGCTAAAGGAAGCTGGTATAATGTTGTTTTTTTTTTTCATTCTCAATTTGAAACAGACAGAGTAGTAAATAAAAAGGCTGTACAGTGTACATAGATAAAAGTTCAGATGCAGTTTAACTGCAGTTAAACATACTGAAATAAAATAATACAGCGAATGTTGAGTATCTGAACTGTAATTCAGTTAATTATATGAAAATTGAAAATCTATTTCAATAACTTTATCTACACAATTATTGTTTTAAAAAAGTAATCGAACTTCTCTTCGATGGTGGAAGCCCTTCAGTAATGATGATTTTCTATTATTATTCGTACATAAATAATAAATCTTCCAAGATATTGTTTGTCTTCTAAAGCAAACACATTTTTCTACATCTATTGCGTCACAACGTCACAAGAAACGTAACATCAAACCGGAAAAAAAGTTATTCTACCCGACATAGCCATTCAAAGTTTATAAAACGTGCAACTTTTTAAGTTGTCTAGTCTGTCCTATGTGGGAACCCTAGCAGCAAAGATCACGAGCCATTCATAGTTTTTACATGGTTTTACCGAGTGTTTTACATCGGCTGCAGGAATGGAATGCTGATTGCTCAGAATAAGCTTGGTAGCATGTGGGAGCTTGCTACTTTGGTAGCTTTTTGTTAACCTGCAGAAACTTCAACTGCAGAACAATTGTCTGTTACTGTTACTTAATAGCTTCGAAGGCTTTCCATTCACAAAATATAGTTATTACATTTATGTTAATTTTATAAATGGATAATTAACGAAATCGGTCAAGAGCGAGTCTAGATCTGAGAGGCTCATGAAGATTCCGTTAAACACATGCGAGATCTACTGCTCAGAGAACTACTAGTAATAATAATTGCTTCAGTCAGATTCGTTTGCTCACCCACATTTGCCATACATGTAGAGTGAGCATTATAGCACTGCTCTGCTCGCTGTAGGTCGTGAGTTAGGGCGTGCTCAGACAGTTAACGCCCGCTCCAAGCATGGACTAAGGGTTCTCATAATATATTCTCTCTTGAGAACCACACAGCTATCAATTCTGGAGACAAAAATAGCACATGAAGTGTTTCTCTAGACGATGAATATATTTTTAGGATATCTTTACATATTTAATAAGCGACCCGCCCCGGCTTCGCACAGGTGTGCGCCACTAATACCATTATCAGTTCCATGATGGAACTACTGTTAATATTTTACAACACTAGTTCCATTTAAAATTGAACTTGAATGGAACTAGTGTTAATTTTGAGTTTCCACTAGTACCATTCAGTTCCATGATGGAACTAGGTACTGATGACAGACAGTCAGGGAAGCGACTTTGTTTTATACTGTGTAGTGAAAAAAGATTATGTTATGTCGGTTTAAAATTTAACTACAATAGCTTGTGATAGTAAAAATGCTTCGTGTAGAGTGATTATTGTTCAGCTCTATCATTCTTGCTGTAGGTCGTGGGTTAGGGCGTGTTTAGACTGTTAGCGCCCGCTCCGAGCATGAGCTACGGGCTCTGATGATATATCCTCTCGTGAGAACTACACGGCTATCAATTCTCGAGACAAAAGTAGCAAATGGGGATACCCATATGATGCTTCAGACGATGGATATATTTTACGATATCAATGTAGGTATGCTCATCGTTGTGACCAACATCCACTAAGTATGGTACAACCAGTAGCTCTCCGAACAGTGAATATCGCGACACATCTCTCCTCATCTCTATATCTGATTCTTGATACGCCTATATCTATATCTCGACTCGCTCTTGACCGATTTGGTTCGTACTCGCAAATCATGTTAAAATTTAGATACTAAACAATTTTGCCAAAAATGAAATCGGCTTATAGCGCGACAGCAAATTTTCCCCTCTTTTTGAGAGAAATACCTTTATCCCCCCTATTTAAAAAAATGCGACCTTTAGATGAAAACCAACATCTGGCCAGACGAAAGCAAAATCGAACGGAGATCTTCGCTTTAGCTCGAAGAATATTGACAAAACAGCAGGTCCATTAAAAAAAATCGGCCAAGTACGAGTCGGATTCGCACGGAGGGTTCCGTACTGTATGGGAGCCCACCTTAAATATTTATTTTATTTTAATTTTATTATTTATTATTGAAGTCAATATAAAACTAAATATTCTGTGAAAATTTCAAGCATCTACCTGTTACCATTATTAATATAGAGCGAAAAACGTCTGAAAAATCAGGTTTGTTGTATGGGACCCTTAAATATTTATTTTATTTTGTTTTTAGTATTTGTTGTTATAGCGGCAACAGAAATACATCATCTGTGAAAATTTCAGCTGCCTAGCTACCATGGTTCATGAGATACAGCCCGGTGACAGACAGACAGACAGACAAACGGACAGACGGACATCGAAGTCTTAGTAATAGGGTCCCGTTTTTCCCTTTCACTTGCTTTCGACAGCATGATATTTTTTTCACAGTTTCAGAGTTCTGTACCCAAAGGGTAGAAACAGGACCCCTATTACTAAGACTCCGCTGTCCATCTGTCCGTCCGTCTGTCCGTCTGTCTCCAGGCTGTAAGTATCTAATGAACCGCTATAGCTAGAAAGCTGAAATTTTCACAGATGATGTATTTCTGTTGCCGCTATATAATTAAGGGGGGCTCCCAAACATCAAACCTAAATTTTTAGCCGTTTTTCGCTCTATATTAATTATGGTAACAGATACTTAAAATTTTCACAGAATATTTAGTTGTAAATTCACTTCAATAAAAAATAATGAAATTAAAAAAAATATTTAAGGGGGCTCCCATACAGTACGGAACCCTCCGTGCGTGAGTCCGACTCTTACTTGGCCAACTTCAGAGTTAGTCCATTATATTTAATTATAGAAAGTACCCGATTATATAATAGTACTATTTGCAAAAAAAATCGTACCTTTCGAAAAAGTAGCGCAATTGCCTACTAATTAGTTTCTGTTTACACAAAATTAAAAATGATTTATTCAGGGTTATTTCTAATCAATCGGCATCCTTTTAGGGGCTTATTCTGTACATCAAAACTAACAACATTTGTTCTATGACTTTTAATAATTCAAAAAAAAGTTGTTGTTCCAGAGAAAAATATCGTTCACCCTCGACAAAATGTATGGAACGGCTGTTTTTTTTGAGTTTGGTCAAAAGTCCTAGAATAAAGTTGTTAGTTTTGATGTACAGAATAAGCCCCATTCTGTACATCAAAACTAACAACTTTAAAAGGATGATAATTGATTAGAAATAACCCTGTATACATAATTATATAATTATTTTATTTAGATATTTTTGTTGACTCGCATTTGATCAGCGTGGTGATCAGGCTAACACTTCTAGTGATGGGAAAGGACCTCTGGCACCATCGACTTAGCATTTTTTTCTTAATCTGGCACTGAAGTTTAATATTTATCGAAAAGCCGAAAACGAATAACTCTTTAGAATCTGTCTTGAGAAATGGAAAACATTATTTCCTTCTCTACCTACTTGAAAATATACATTTAAGAAGCTAAAAATATTAAATATTACCTACTAATCATATATTTTAACACTTATATAAACAAACCCTAAAAAATATTATAACATCGTCAATTGATAAAAATATTTAGCTCAAGGCTGAACAGCTTTATTCTAAAAGTTTACATTTATTAAGATAAAATATATATTTTATTATAATAAAAAGGCCTGCTTTCTGCGCGCGCCATAAATGGCCCATCTACATAATTATTGGATAAAGTAACCTCAATGAAGTCATAATAAAATCTGCCGTTTTAACTTACAAGCTTTTCTACTTCAACAGTCATCGGTTAAAATACATCTCATTAGAGTAATTTGTGTGATTAAATACAAAAGCTTTTTAACTGACACACGCATGGATAAGTACTAGCCCGAGATCCCACCGCAGGAACATTCCGCTCATAGCGTACACGGTTCAAACCAATTTTTACGTAATTTTATGAATAGGAAAACATATTTAAAGGGTTGCCTTGCGAAATTTGGCCGCAAGTATTTGCAATTTAATAATGTTTAATTAATTTAAAAGAAAACATATTCTTCATTTGTTTTTAGGGTTCCGTACCCAAAGGGTAAAAACGGAACCCTATTACTAAGACTCCGCTGTCCGTCTGTCTGTCTCCAGGCTGTATCTCATGAACCGCTATAGTTAGAAAGCTGAAATTTTCACATATGAGATATTTCTGTTGTCGCTATAACAACAAATACTAAAAGTAGAATAAAAATAATATTTAAGGGGGTACCATAGAACAAATCTAAATTTTTGCCGTTTTTCGCTCGATATCAATAATGGTAACAGCCAGATGCTTGAAATGTTCACAGAATATTTACTTTAATAAAAAATAATCAAATGAAAATAAAATAAATATTTAAGGGCTAGATGGCAGAATTTTTCCTACTTACTTAACACTTATTGTTATAATATGGAAAATTTACGCAATATCATTATAATTTATAGCCTATGTGTTATTCTGATGTAAAAGCTATATAACTGTAAAGTTTCATCTCAATCCGTTCAGTAGTTTTTGCGTGAAAGAGTAAAAAACGTCCATACATCCATCCATCCTTACAAACTTTCACGTTTATAATATTAGTAGGATTTTTCAAAAACGGCTCAGACGATTTTGATAAAATTTAAATGGGACCACCTTGGAAATTGTGTACTAAAAAGTTTATTTTGAATCGGTTCACAATTGGCGAAAATATCGATGAACATACTCAAATAAATATATTTATACAGATGAACATGGAACCTCCTTCTTTTTGGAAGTAGGTTTAAAAGTAGCCTGTAATACTTTCTGTCCTTTAAACTGTATCCATGCAAAAAATCAAGTCGATACCTCTCTCTGTTGCTGTGTGAAAGAGTGACAAGCAAACCAAAGACACACTCTTAGATTTATAATATTAGTAAAGAAAATATGATTGAGAAATTCAATACACTCCACTTATTAAATCAACCCCTTCCTCATATATCTGGAAGCGAGATCCAAAGAATAAAATAGTCCGTGTAAAATGAAAACGCTCAGGCATTATATTATGTTCTAGAATTTTTAATAAAGCGAAAAGTTTGTTTGTAGTAATATTTGTTTCTGGGCTCATTTCGGCGCTCCCACGTAGCCTCCGTGCCGGGCCAGCGGAGGCAATGAGCTCTGGGTTGCAAGTTACTGTTTTACTCGTGTAAAAATATACGTAGGTACACTACAATCGATACAAAATAACGTTTAAAAATAAAAGAATTTTAGTACATGTTTTGCATAGTTTACTTACACTTGCGCGTTTGCATGTAGCTTCATCCAATTTTGTTGGTTCTTCCTCGTTTCCGACAAGGTCGCTGTACAAAAATATATATAGAGCCCTACGGAAACTGCTGTAGTTTCAATTTACGAGTAAACCTGTACTAACCACTCCAGATAGGTGTAGTGGGTCCAATAGCATGCTAAAACTATTCGTCATGTAGTTTGAAGTCTATAGAGAGCTGGAATCGGCATTTTGTAAATTTTATTATTAAAGCATTTTATTTTTTTGCATTATAAAACAGTTGCAAAATGACGCCTCCAGCAAAATTAATAAGCAGAAGAAAATGTTTCCATACTCTTAAAATTATCTACGTTAGCTGTAAATCCGGTAAAGTGGCAACACTGCGCGCGGAGCCGGGAACCCCGGGAAGGGCAGACCGATGTGCCGCCTGCTTTGCACGTCGTCATTTCCTCGAAAGTAATTCAAATGGAATCGTGTGCGCCGTTATTAAATATTTCATAACTTACCTCGCCTCACCCACCCCCGCCTGTGTCTCACAACACCCCCTCTCTCCGGCGACCGCATATTAAAGTCATAAAAAAGGGTTGTTTGATCTATCCCCTAAAACAATTTACATATCTCGGCTCAGCCCGCCGCTAAATTATTTAATTAAGACAGGCATAAGTTTTTATTATTTTAATATGTCGGTTATAAAATTGTGTTAATGGAACAATGCCGGCGTTTGGACTGAATTTTAACCCTCGAAAGCGGCGAGATTATGAGCATCGACTTGAGTGTACGAAATACCGAGTGTTCTAATTTAGTTTGTGAAGTAATTTAATGGTTTTGATGAAAGTGGATTATCTTCCTGACCTTTTAAAACTTTTATAATTTTAGTTTTCATATTACGTCAAAGTCTTGTGTAATAAATCAGTGGCTACGCCGTTAACAAGTAGAGTTTAAGTTTTACTAAGTACGCACTACACGTACTGAATAATTCTGAAAATTGCCTGTATAATAAAATATCTGCTTCAGGAATTAAAGTCACATGTGTAATAAATGAGAAGTAGACACAATAAAAAATGTAAAGCAGGTGTGGAATTCAGGCACACGGCACAAACGGTATGTTAAGCAGGCGGCAATGAAACTGTACTCCGATTACTGCGTCCTCTGATCTTGCCTGACACTCTGTATCTGAGTACTAGTATGTAGTACATGTGTGCTAGTTTCGACGCTTGAAATATGTGCGACGGGCACTACAGGGAAAAGGATAAAATTATTTTTTCAGATTCAGATTTGTTTATTGTTAAACTATGTCCCAATTTAAAGGTCTTGGTAAAATTATTTTTCAGATTCAGATTTGTTTATTGTTAAACTATGTCACAATATACAGGTCTTAGCAACTTTTTGAGGACATCTACACACGGCCTCTGACGCCAAACTAAGCAAAGCTGGTGATATGACTGCCAGATACTGTTTAACTAACTTATACACATTTTTAAATACATACTTACATAGATAGTAACTAAATAACACCAAGACACAGAGCAAACACACATAAATACTTGTTCATCACATAAATACTTGCCCTGGGTGGGGATCGAACCCACGCCTCTTTGACCCACTAGTTAGGGTCACTAACCACTGAGCCACCGAGGTAGTCAATATTTTATTGATGATTGTCTGTTTTTATTTCTTTTACCATTTTAGGCACGTATGTAAATTAGTGTGTTTTTTTTTTTTTTTTGTACCTAATAGCTGAAGAAAGTGCGATAGTTTTGAAAATTTGATAATGTAACACCAGGTAATAATTAGTGCCAGTCAAGACAGCAAGTGCAAATCATAACCATATGAACATACCAAACTAAATAAAAAAAGGTACTTAAATGTTTTTACGGAATCCTAGGCGCGCGAGTTCAACCAGCACTCAACTGGGTTTAAGAGACAAAACTAACATTACTTTAATGTTCATATAACTGTTTCAAACATAAAGTCCAGTAAGTAATAAAATCGCACATGCTTGTAGCGTACGTACGTAGCACATTCCTGTCCCGACCAGCCAACAGGGCGGTTGTTTTTGACCGCCCCAGGTTAATGAGAGCATTTTTACGCTCTCTCAGCAATGAGGAATGCAAATTTCGGAGCTGTAACCATCTACCCTAGTCGTTTAATGTCGTCGGTTTACGTTGCCCCGACTTTTATACCTTTAAATATATTAACCCTTGGTGGCAATGTGCCTTTAGCACTCCACTATTATTGTTCTGTTTATTTCGTGCATTTTCATAATGTTTAATGTAATCGGCCGTGTGAGAAAATGAATTTAACAGCACCTATTTTGTAGCTGGCTTAGTGTTGGGGTTTTACATTTTTATAGTGAAGTTTATACGAGTTAAATGTATTTTCTACATTTGTGTAAACAAATTTACATTGCAGTAGTTGTTTTAGTAGCTTTTTATTTTGCATGTTTTATGGACAACTAGGTACATCGACTGCTATTCTGTATTAGGTACTTTTAGTTATTTAAATTTTGGCTGTAAGTGCTTATTTTTTATCGTAGGTGCACAACACATATTGAAAATAACCAATAGAAATAGGTAAGTTTATAACTAATTGCAATCTATCAGTAGGTAGTTAATATTGCATGGTAGGCCTAGGGCGGGCGCCGAGGCGCAGGGCGGACGGTTCGACACAAGCCGACCAAATTATGCACGAACTTACAAATAAACGAGAGAAACATGTTTTCATCGGTTTTATAACCTTGAATATCGCAAATGGGAACGTGCAATTTATTTCATTCATTCGAATAATTGCTTATGATGCGTTTGTTAACTGAGTGCGTTCAATATTTTATTTTTGAACAGTTTACAAGTTCATCGTTCATCAACATTGCTGCAGTGAAACAATTAGCGAGAATTTCAGTTCATCAAAATTACATTTTTTCTCTAAATAATTTATTGAAGTTGGGCCAACCTATGTAACTTCCAAAACAATAAATTAATTTATTTACTTCACTAAACGGCCTAAATAAGTAAGCAAGTAAGCAAGAAATCACGAACACTTCAATGAAATATTATTATGGTTTTGAAAAAATGTGGGCTCCTGATGCAAGTGGGATAGGTATTACATAATAATATACATACTTATTTGGGAAAATCATAATTAACTGTTTTTTTTATCATTGTATGTCATAAAGGAATGAATCAATTAAATTTGTATGATCTTTTTGTTCGATGTATATGCAACATAATATTTTAACTCGTTTATTACATAAATACCTACTGTACTAGCATCAATGAAGTTTTCAATAAATCTCCATCAAAAACTGCACTATTCACGTGCAAAATATTAGGCAGCGTAACTTTTTCTGTGGTGTCGCTGGAGTTTGCAACTGCCCGGGGCCAGGTTCAATTACTGGCTGCCGTGCAGCCAATAATTGGCACCAGGGCCCGCGACAAAGCGCCCACAATGGGCTCTGATTAATTTCCGTACTACACCCGAATTCTAACTAGCAAACACGCGGCACCGTGAAACCTGCACGTAGGGATACACTCTTTATTATCTACTTCTTTGACTTCAGTTTTTTCTACAATACTCGTACTTTTAATATCAATTGTCAATGTTGATCAATACTTTATATCCCGTTCAAGGGGGAAAATGGTGGAAAGACAATGGTCTATTTGTCATGTTAGGAGTGCTGAAGTCATAAAGATCTACATTCATTCATACATTCTAGGCTACAACTGTTTACTTTTTTGCTGTTATGATTTTTCTGTGGAAGTTTTTTTGATACGCTTTGTCACGGTTGCGCTGTATGCTTTTTAGTTACACCTACCCTCGAATAAAGAGGCTCACCAGAATACCAGCGTTGAGTGTTGGGTCCTCCCAGCACTCAGCATTTTATAGCTGAGGTGAGTCCTTTTGTTTTTTTCATTATTTTATAAGTTTTTTGTACTTGTATGTGTCGAATAAAGATATTTCATTTCATTTCACTTAATATCTTTGATCAAAACACTGTAACATTCATTACAGACTAGGACTGAACGATCATAAAATCGTCTTATAGCTAAGAGACGAAAGCACTCTATACTTCAAATGTTGTATGCAGGTCATCTGGTGCGGACAGGTGCCCGACTTCGCATACGATTTCATATAAAGATTGATGATTGCGATGAATGCGGCTGCTGCGACGCGGATTGGTGCGCGCTCAGCTTTATACAAACAGGCAAAAATGCGGATGCGGTTCGGAGCTATTTTTCTTTGTTCCCGCGCAAAAAAGTCGGAGAAGTTCAATGTACAAGTGGTACAGTGATAGTACGTTATCATTTTAGAAACCTTTACTTCAGATTTAATCAAGTGAGCGGTTTATCTAACATGTCTAAATAGCTTGTTAATAAAATTAAAATTCTTTATAATATAATTGTAATCTAGTTTATTGAATCAGGCGTTACTTTGCGGAAGTTCATCTTCAAATTCTTTTTTTTTTCAGGTTAACTACATTTTTTAAATAGATTACTAATCACTATTTTTGTTACAGGTTTAATAATTTTTTATTATTTTAAACGGATTAATTAAAAAAAATTGTTTCAGGTTCATTCATATTTTGTAAACATACCAAAGCGTAACTTTTTTAACCTGACCTAACCATAGTCGAACCATGATACAGTTTAATGATTAATTACTAATTTTGTTTGTGATTTAATTTGGATTTTGAATAGTACCCTTAACTTATATGACTACGACAGAGCGGAAATACACTAAATATTTATTCAAAACAAGAATAATTGTAATCTTCATTATCAGTTATAAAATAATGTTGTAGTTACGAAAATCGATTCATATAGGTATTATCGAATCTAAATTTATTCAGATTCTAGTAGGTACATCGAGCTCATCTCTACGCGTGGGAAAATGACTTCGTCCATGTTTTGTGCCGTCCGTTCCGAGCTCGTATTGTCTGGCGTCGTTTATACCCGACCTGTCGGCTGTCTTTGATTCATAATATTGGCATCGGATGTTTTACCGATTTTTCGGTCGTTGTCAATTAGTTTCTTTTCCTTTTCGTCTTAATAAACACATGTGAGAAGTGGAGTTTTTGTGAAGTACCTACTCTCTTTGTACAATATAATCAAATAATTGTAAATTTTAGTTAACAAAGGGCACAGACCCTTTTTTTACCAGGGGAAATCCTTTATGGATACCATCACGCCTCGAGGGCAGATGGGTGGTTGTTGTGTGTGGGAGTCTCCACCGCTAGAAAATTCCTGGGTGTTCCACCACTGCGCCTGATGTTGGGGCTACGGGCACGCTTCCGCACCCGACAGCGCTGGCTCAACTCGGGCCCCGCCACAAAGCTTGCGCTCCCGCCATAATGACGATGTGTCGAACACCAGACACATCGCCACCCACCACCTGGGACCAACCAGCACTGGGCGTCGGACAGAACCCGTATCCGACAGCCCTGGTCCCGATGCAACGGGGCATTTATAGTGGCCCCGCGCCCCTTTAGGGTACAGACCCTGGTGTCTGTGGTTAATAATTTTTATAACGTAGCTTTAGATCTGTTTTTTTTTTCTTTTGACTTCGAAAAAAATGGTCCATAGATTGGCTTTTGGTATATTGCGATATATCCATGTTTGTATTATTATTTATTATGTAAATTATAAAAAAACATTCGTGAAATACACAGACATCGGTCTCACTTTTTTTTTCAATTACGAGTACATGTATCTATTATTCAGTAAATGTACACTTTTGAAATATTAAATACCATTGCAGGTGCAGCATTAAAAAAATTTTTAAAACTTTAAAACCTTACAGTTACCATCTTTGAAGTCGAATGTGTTTATTTTAAATCACATAGTTTTAACTAGTCAGTTTTCGTCTAATAGATGGTATATCTAAAATTAGTTACGATACTCTTTTTAGTAACTTACTCCATCTCGCAGCTAATCGTTCCCAGCTGAAACTTAAAGCTCCCAAACTAATTTTGGCCAATTTCTTATTCAGCATGCAGCCAGCAACTAATTTGGCGATCTTGCCCGTCCGTCTTAACCATAGATATCAATAGAAAGGCCATTTCTTACCCAGTGCGCGAGACACTTATATGAGCGAGCACTCATACATTACGACCTCCGACGCATTCTGTGAGTAGAAATCCAACAAAAACATTTTCATGTGAAATGAAGCTAATTCTAAATCACAGTTCCCACTATCAAAAAGTTTTACTATGGAAATTAACGTGGTTTTCACACATTTTAAACGATTCATTGCGAGACGGCTCTGCGTGCTAGCACTCACCAACTTGAGAAAGGTCGCCGAACGCGACCGAAATTATAGTCGTTTTATGACTATACGTACACGTGAGTGAGTCCCGTTTTATATCGTTTAAAATATCAAAAAGTTGTCAGATCTCACGTAAAGCCAAGCTTCTAACTCTACACGCCCTACTCTACAAGTCCTTATTCCACAAACTCTACAGCTTAGTCAATATATGTGACTTAGCCGTTTCGTTACAACAAGAACTGTTTGTATAACAGAATTAATGAATTAATATTCACTTTACGCCCATGCGCAGCGAAACAGCCAAGCCGCATATATTGACTAAAGTGCAGAGTTTGAAAAGTAAGGACTTGTAGAGTAAGGGTGTAGAGTTAGAAGCTTGGCTTTACGTGAGATCTGACAACTTTTTGATAGTAAGAACTGTGATTTAGACATGGCTCCATTTCACATGAAAATGTTTTTGTTGGATTTCACTTCTTTTTATAGTTTACTACAAGGAGTAATTTTATCGATTTTCACATCTCTAGCTTCAAAACTTGCGGAAGTCTCATACCTACCAACTTTTAACCCCTAGTTTTAAAGGTTAGGGGGAGATTTACTAAAAATCTTGAAATACGTGTTTTATTATATTTGTAATAAACAGTCCCTTTATCAATTTTTGGACATCTAGCATCACAAACTTTGCAAAAGTGTCATACAAACTTTCATTCCCCAGTTTCAGGGTTTGGGGGGTGGTTTATTAAGAACCCTGAAATTGTGTTTTATTTATCTATTACTCGTACCAACGTAACGAGTTCGTTTATCCATTTTCTGAGTTCTGGCATCAAAAGTTTCGAAAGTGACATACAAATTTTCATCCCCCGATTTTAAGGGTTGGGGCTGATTTATTAAAAATCCTGAAATACATGTTTTATTATTTCTAACAGGGAGTATTTATATCAATTTTTAGACTTATAGCATGAAAATTTGTGGAAGTCTCATACAAGCTTTCATCCCCTATTATAAAGGGTTGGGGGGTAAAAGTTCAAAGTTTTAGATTTTTCCTTTGTATATGCCTGATAGTATACCTTGATGCCAGAGATATCAAATTTCTAGGTCATCTGGAAGTGGGTTAGGTTTTTGATCTATAAGTCAGTGAGTGAGTGAGTCAGTGAGTGAATCAGTTAATGAAACCTCGGTTTTTAAACGTTAATATTTCATTAACCGTCAGAGCAAAGTTAATAACATTTTGTATTGTAGATAAGCTAAAGAACTTTAATGAATATTGTGACGCTCCAAAGTCACGCCATAACCACAATTAAATATTTAACTCACATGTAGAAGTCTCCCACAAAGTCAGGTTATATTTATATCTAATTAACTATTAAAACTAGGTGATTAAGAAATTTACTTAATAGCACTCGAAATTTTATTGTCACATAATAGATTCGATTGTCTTAGAAACGTTCGCTGTTATGTACTATGTAAAAGATTACCTCGATAGCATTTGTACCACACAACTAATGGATCCTGGTCACCACCTCACCCGTTGAGGAATGAACACATCAAATTGAAGCGGAAAACTTGAAACGTTCGCAGCTCTCTGTCAAAAGCATCATTTCCAAGCCGATGCAAAGGTATATACTGAAATAGATCAGAAGTACAAATAGGTATCTTGATTTTAATCATTATAATCTAGAATTGAAAGACTTTTTGGAGCAGAAAGACACACAATACAATTTGTACACAATACAAATTGTCTGCAGATTACTGAGTGCTTATTTTACAAGCTAAAGTCGTGGCCGAGCTACATACTAGTGAAAATCTGTTGAGGTGAAGCTGTGTATTTGCTCCGGAAATGCTCTTGCAAATCCTTCGCGACGCCTTGGAAAACGCGTTTGTTTCGCTTTTAAGACAAAAAACCTGAAAAATTAGACAAACAAATTTGGTTGACAATTTTAGGTTATTTTCACATAATATTCAAATTATCCATCATCTCTGTGATGCTGTACTGACCTGGGACTCTGTCTGACTTCACAGGCCTCAATGGCACCGTGGAAGGACCTTGTTTTGCAAAGAAAAACTCTTGTTTTAGTTCAAGGAAGAAGGTTTGTTTTGATATTGCAGTAAATGTAAACAGCGCCATATTTAGTATTACCAATATAGGATGGATAAAAAAAGGCCGTATTACGGAGACGAAAATTACAGAGCGATATGATTTCTTCTTCAGAGACGTAAGAAAAAGCAATCAAGGAAAAAACTGAAGATAATTTTAAATAAACTATGATTTTGTTTAATGAGAGGTGGTCGTTTCAGTTTTAATTACAGAATAAAAAGGGAGAAGTTTTGTTCATAACTATTCAAGAAAAGCCGAATTAACGAGTAAAATTATACGACTGGCAACTCTGGATAAATCTAAGAGATTTGATTGGACGACGGCGACCCGAGATACTACACGTGGAACCAAGATCTCTGATTGGATAAAAGCTGTAAGTACTGTGTGCCTCAAAAACAGGATCAATCGGGATATCCTGATTAATCACGAATGCAGGATTAATCATGCATTCATGGTTTTGGCGCAATGCATTTGTAAGGGTATAAAAGGAGTGCGAGTAGAGGGAGAAAAGACAGTCGGATCTTGAATTTTGAAAGGGCAGGTCGTAATCTCTGTCGGTTATATAAAAATCGGGTAGTGTTTTTTAAATAAATAATGCGATATTTTATAACTATTTAAAAAACAGTCGGAACTTGAATTTTGAAAGAGCAGGTCGAATCCCTGTCCGTTTATTCGAAGTTTCGGGAGTGTTTTTATTAAATATTTGGTGTGTTTATTTTATAATTTTATGGACTCTGGACTTTCAGTGATTATTTTAAGGACTTTTAAAGTGGATAGTGTGTACCTAAGTGAAATTGGATTGTTTATCTTCCTTATCGGAGGAAGATATATCCGGTGAGTCTTTTCCATTTTATCCTGGTGATTGTATTTGTGAAATAATACTCTGAAACTTAGTTATTGAAAATTAAAAAATAAATAAAAATAATTTATTTTTGCAAAAAATGGCAAAACCGCCTTCTATCATAAACAAAATTGGAATAGTTTGCTAAAATTGATGTGTTCAATTTTTTCATTATTGTTGATTCTTCAAAAACGGTTCAGCCGATTTCTGTAACATTTGAATCGGACCATTTTGGGAGTACCTATACACCTTTGAACTTAAGAATGATTTTTCGATTGGGTTCACAATTGGCGAAACAAACTAATATAACCACGAGGAAACAAATTGTAACAATTGTAACTAATAATGTGTTTTCTAAACCTTGGCGGCACTTGACCTTCTGACATTTAGTTATTCTGTGACGCTGTTTAATGTTTTCTTATTTATGATGGAACCTGGAAACTATTGTTTTGCCAAAATATTTTTCTAGGATATTTTTCCTGGAAACTATGTATAAATGGACTATATTCAGAGTTGAAAATAGTACCTTGCCTACACTTAAGTTTCCTCTGTAAATTATTGGACAACAGTGAAAAATAGTTTAATTTTTGGAAAATTATTATGAATGAAAAGAGTTATATCAGAGTATTGTATTACTTAATACTAAGCCATCTAAGCAACCAAGCATTGTTTGATTGAATTTTATTTAGGTTTCGTGGAACTTCATATTATTTTTGATAATTTATTTATGTCTTACTTTTTCTTGGTTATTGTTGTTTATTTATTTGTGCCAACTATTAACTGTGTGTATTTTCTTTATTCTTTAACTTTTTATATTATGATTTGTGTGTTCTTGTGTTAATTTGATTATTTGTGACAAATCGTATCTTGTGTTTTACCTGTGTACTTTTTTTGATTTTGTGTGCTGCTATGCGACTGTAATACTTGTTTACTTAACCTTTTATTTCTCAAATGCCTATGATTACTTCCTGTGTATTTGCTTATACTGTTCGATACTTACTATTTGTGTGTTTTGATTTTTACTATATATTTCGTGTTTCTATTACCTTTACCGTGTCTTTTACCTTCTGACTTCTGCCTTATTTCTGATGTGTTTATTTCCTGTTTAACCAACTTGCGTTTGAGCTTATTTATGTTCTTGTTTTCTGTTTGCTTGTATTATTTTGAGGTTTACTTAAGACTATTTACATCTAGTATTTTACTCAGTTAATTTTATGTCTGAATTTGGAAATGTTTGTAGTAAGCAGTTATACTTTAGGACTTAATATTTGAGGAATACTTATGTAGGAAACCTGGATGTTCCTCAAGGGTTAAAATATTGCTCAGATTTTATGCAAAGGGTTGAGAATAGACTTTGCTTATTCAAATATGTTTGTAACATTGCCATAGCTGGTTTTACTCACTAAAGCTGAGCGAACTGAGCCGGGGTCTCTATTTGTAAAGATTTGGCCTCTTTATCGAGCTGAAGTCTCGAGGTGATAAATTAGCCTTGGATCCTTATAGGTGGGCAAAACATCACCATACACAAGAAGTGCTATTACTTACCATTGAAACACTGGCTTGTTCTTACAAAAAACTAAAGTCTAAACCATTATTAAGTGAAGTCATTCTATAAACCAATTGGTAACAAATGTAATTAAATTTTAGTCACCCTTAATAAACATTCAGGCGACTACTTGCAATAGATTTAGTGTGGGAGACTTCAGGTAGAATCTATATTGTCTTAAGATATAGGATTAATGAGCATATTGTAGTTTAAATTAGAACTTATGTTTATTTTAATGTTTGTGAATGTACCTAGTCATTTAAGATGTTGTATGACGTACTTGACTGACATTAAGATCTATTGATAACAAACAGTCCAGTAAATAACTTTGGCCCTTAAAGTCCAGTTCATTAAAAGATTCATGAAATTTGAATCTTGTTTATTTTTACTATTAGATTTGGTGTGAAACACCTTAATGACAAGTTGACTGTCTGATAATAGTCAATTCAAATATTGATATTCAATTTCTTTTATATTCAGTCTAGTTGTATTAAAAGACTGTAAGTAAATTTCCTTAATTTAAATATCTTGAATAATCTGAATGGCATTAATATTGTCCAATCGTAATTAATTTAATGAATGAAGTTTGAACTATCCAGTACAAACGATACTGAGAATACTCAAAGTTAAATTTTACTTTGCTTAACTAGTAAATATCACAACTTCAAAGAAAAAAAATAAGAAATGCCATTCCAAGGTTGGTGTAGAGCGTGGTTGTAGGGGAAGGTCGGAGACCACTAACAAAAAATACTAAAATATTTTAATTTAAAGAAACTTGTTTAACTTATTTGAGCAACTATCATTAGACAGTCATGAAAAATAATTAAAAGCCCAAGTAAAGTCTCATTTGAACTATGTACATTCACTGTGAATTCTTTCCAGTTACCATTGCGTATAAAATCCTCCGTATAACATTGTACAAAAAATAGCTACTAGAATTATTAGGACTAATATTGTTATAATCTAAATTTTCCTTTTTAGCTTCCAAACTCTTCATGTAGCATAAAGATCAATCAATCCTAAAACTTTGTCATTTAGTTAGGTAGGTATAGTCTCCAAAACCAATAGGGTTCTACGATTCATAATGTAGGGTTCACACTACTCGATCACTGGCCAAACTTAGCTTTAAGTACCTTAATTACAACCGTATTAAAATATTTCTTAGTCTTAAGAAGATTTAGTTTCATGGTTACTAGTTCAGGGTTAAGCTAGGGACGTCTTTAGTTAAGGGGTTCTTATTCTTATTCTTATTCGATGTGGGGGCGATAAGTCCTGCACTGACGTCCCGCATGGGGTGTTTTGTGCATTTCCCCCTCCAGCGTCTACCCGAGCCAGCCCAGCTCCTTAAAGTAACGGAGCGTGGCTCTGGGCCGCTGGCATAACTGCTCCAGTAGCTTAGATGGTGAATAATATGATGGCGATGTGGATGACAAAGCTAATGATAATGCCAATGCAGAAGCGTCATGCAACCCGTTAGCTATTCTAGTGTCTTCTGTGGCTTTGCAATGCCACAGAACATGCTCTACAGTTTCGTTTTCTTCCAAACAGCCACGACAAAGTGGGCTGTCAGTGGCTCCCAGTTTATATAGATGGCTATTTAAGTTGCAGTGACCAGTTATGAGGCCTACCATAAGTCGGAGATCTTGTCGCTGCAACTTCAATAGGTCGTTCGTGATGTTTTTATTCAGGGTTGGAAAAGCAGCCTTAGAATGCTTGCAATCCTCCCTTTTGTTCCACATATTCTGTTGTTCTTTTTCAGTGTGACGGCGCAACAATTCACGCACTTCCATCGCTGTCGGCTTACAGTGTATTGTTGCCCCGTCCCTAACCTGTTTTCTCGTACCCTCTTTGGCAAGGGTGTCGGCTATGTTGTTGCCCGTACATGAACCGTGACTCTTTGTCCAACGCACGATGATTCTATGCTTACGTGATAGAGTTTGGAGTGTTGTATGACACTCAGCAATGACTCTAGACCTTGTTACAGGTCTTCTGAGTGCGTAGATGGTAGCAGCACTGTCAACCGTGAACACGATGACTTCTTTGGCCTCTCTGTTTCCAGTAGCTGTCAGAAGCTCATTTAAGGGTTCAAGTGCTTTTGCGGCTAGTAACAGGCCCAGGGCCTCCGCTTGCAAAATTGTTGTAGTTTTACTCACGGCCACGGACTCTCTGAGCCCAAGCTCCGGCGAGTAATAACCGCAGCCTGTTCCTTTAATAACCGCAGCCTGTTCCTTTAATAACCGCAGCCTGTTCCTTTAATAACCGCAGCCTGTTCCTTAGTAAGTGTTCCGTAGTTAAGGGGTTAACATAGAATAGCGATATTGATTAGTCTTCATCGTATAAAGAATATTATATTAATATATAAAAAAAAAAAAAAATTGGGTCATAGTTTAGTTGAGGTTAGTGGTAGGAAGGTTAAGATAGGTTTAACCCTTAATAAGGCAAGGGGAAATTATTTCCCACCACGATGTTTTATTTTTAAAGTAAAATATTATCGACAAATTATTTGCAGTGAACGAATGAAAGACACCACAAATTTTTTGGACTTTTTTTTTCTTTTCCTTCCAACACTTTTTGCTTCATGGCAACCCTTGACTTATTTTTTTTTTATGTCAAAGTGTCAGTGTCAGAATTTCGAGTAAACGAGCGTTGATTTTTGTGACGATCCGAAGTAAAAACGAGTTTTTGTTCTACAAAAAATCCTGTAAGTACAATTTGATTGCTATATCTGGTAAAAGGTCTATTTTGAAGCTGTTTTATGTGTTTTCCAATGCAATGTAACAAACCATAACCTCAAAAAAATGCAAATTTATAGGTGGGAAATTATTTCCCCTTGCCCGATAAGGTCATGATTTTTTTTATGGCTAACTAGCTACTGCACCCGACTTCGTTTGAATTTATTTTGTTTTATGTTTTTGCGGATGGTTTTCAGAACATTTTTTTTTGGTGGCAAGCTCTTGCATTTATTATTCATCTCACCTGTTTATTTCTTTTATTTATTCGTTTTAACGGCACATGCAAGTTTCCCCTTTTCTTTCTCTGTCGCACGCTTTTTTCTTTACCTTCATTTTTTCTTTTCCTATTAGGATTGTCAACCATGAGTAAGAGAAGAAGTGTAATGAATAAGAGAGATATAGAAGAAGTGCTAGAAAATCTGTCAGATTTGTCGGATATAGACTCTGACGATGATGCTTACTATGAAACAGAATCAGATGGTACCATTCTTAGTTTTATAACACTAACATAACATTCGAGGTCCTACAGCGGAATGAAGAATGTTTTTTTTATGTTCCTTTAGGTAAGTATAAGTTTCTTAGTTTTATAAGCGAAATAAAACACTATTATAAGTAATTCTAAATTGTTTTAATCTTCTAGTTTACAAATTTATTTCAGGGGTCTACATAAAATAAGGCAAAACAGAAAATTTTATATAAGTAACAATATGACAAGACCCTTTTTTTTAGTTTACTTAATTTTTTTATAATTTTACAAAAAATACAAACCAAGCCACGGGCTAGTGCTTGTATATGGAAATAATGAAACTGAGGCTAAAAGTACAAAACCTAATCGGGCAAAGGGATATTATTTCCCACCCAAAAACCTAATGCGTAAACCTAATCGGGCAAAGGGATATTATTTCCCACCCAAAAAAAAGGTACTCCCCCCATGAAAACCCCCCCTTTTTTTTAATTTTTCATATTCTAGAGTATCAACTTACCCTAAATCAATTTCGACTTCTTCTCTAACTAGCCTACTGGCTCGCGCCTTATTAAGGGTTAAATAAGTATTAGTTTAAGTAGGGTTCGGTACAATATGCTAAATATCATATATATAGGTTAAATAGTTTTCGAGTTATGAAGGGGTCAAAAGTGGCTCGAAATGGTTCGTGTAATATTACACACGTCGCGTCGCCAGTTCCTTTTTCTTTGACTTGGCTGGACACGCTTCCGCGTGTCTAGATAGGATAGATAACTGTATAATTTATTTTTAGCCTCTCTATGAATTATAATCATCAATAAATATTACATACGATTTTTTTCTTTTGTCAGTTTAGCAAAAATTATGACGAATGCGAAGTAAGTTACGCCTAAATATCTACCTTTTTACTTTGAAGTGACGTAATGCAGCTCAGACTCCCTAGCTTTAATGCTCTTTTTGACCGCCGAAACGGAGGAGGTATTCAATTCGACGCGTATCGGTACATATAGTTTTTTTGTATAACCATGCATATCTTTTTGCATAGTAGATAAGCTAAAGAACTTTAATGAATATGCTAAATATCATATATATAGGTTAAATAGTTTTCGAGTTATGAAGGGGTCAAAAGTGGCTCGAAATGGTTCGTGTAATATTACACACGTCGCGTCGCCAGTTCCTTTTTCTTAGACTTGGCTGGAGTAGTAGATTTAAATATATTTTTTTATTAGAAAGTGTTTTCTGCAAAATTGGTCATATTTAAATTTTATCGAAATTGGCTGAACCATTTTAGATATATCAACAATAATCTGACAATTTATATTTACACTTATTCTGTACACGGTTGAAGTCGGTCATGCTATTTTTTGTATTTTTATAATTATTCTGCTCTTTGATTGATGTACAAAAGAAAATAAATAACATCATATTAATATTACGGACAAAGGATAGTAAAATTTTTAACCAGTCACAACATCTAGGAATACTGTACAGTTATTGGTGTTACGCGTAATAGTGATATAAGAAGCTGTATGGGACTTTAGGTCTAACTAGGTCAAGGCCCATCTTGCAAAATCTATGTCCTTAACTAAACACGAGTCCGGCGAGGGCGTGCGACGTAATTGAGCATGGACAGGCCACCACCACGCGGGGTTTAATTTCCTGCGCCTGCAGTGCGACGCACACTGTTCTCACTCGACTGTTCTCTACATCAAGTAGGGCTGTGCCGTTGTGGCTAGTTCATTTTGCAGATTGTACAACTGTAGGTAACTTCATGTTCAGTACATGAATTGTAGTGTAAAGTGTTGCTAGTTCATTCTGCAGATTGTACAACTGTAGGTAGCTTCATGTTTAGTACATGAATTGTAGTGTAAAGTGTTGCTAGTTCATTCTGCAGATTGTACAACTGTAGGTACCTAGCTTCATGTTCAGTACATGAATTGTAGTGTAAAGTGTTGCTAGTTCATTCTGCAGATTGTACAACTGTAGGTAACTTCATGTTCAGTACATGAATTGTAGTGTAAAGTGTTGCTAGTTCATTCTGCAGATTGTACAACTGTAGGTAACTTCATGTTCAGTACATGAATTGTAGTGTAAAGTGTTGCAAGTTCATTCTGCAGATTGAACAACTGTAGGTAACTTCATGTTCATTACATGAATTGTAGTGTAAAGTGGTGCTAGTTCATTCTGTACTGTACTGAACATGAGTTCAGTACATGAATTGTAGTGTAAAGTGGTGCTAGTTCATTCTGCAGATTGTACAACTGTAGGTAACTTCATGTTCAGTACATGAATTGTAGTGTAAAGTGGTGCTAGTTCATTCTGCAGATTGTACAACTGTAGGTAACTTCATGTTCAGTACATGAATTGTAGTGTAAAGTGGTGCTAGTTCATTCTGCAGATTGTACAACTGTAGGTAACTTCATGTTCAGTACATGAATTGTAGTGTAAATTGGTGCTAGTTCATTCTGCAGATTGTACAACTGTAGGTAACTTCATGTTCAGTACATGAATTGTAGTGTAAAGTGGTGCTAGTTCATTCTGCAGATTGTACAACTGAAAGTAACTTCATGTTCAGTACTAGATGTTCACTGCAATCATTGACACATCTGAATATACAACTAGGCTGCATCTAATCTCGATTCCTAGAAGATGGGACTTCATACAAAGCTAGGCTTGTTTAGGTGCTGACTCCACCAAAACGAAGCAAAGACGTGCGAAGATAAGCAGAGCGATATTGCCTACTATTGTGAGTCCACTGTATGAATGCCATATTTGCTAAGCAAGAAACAAAACATAATTATTTTTCGTAAAAAATTGCAAAACCGACTTCCATGGTGTACAAAATTCGAATAGTTCGCTCGAATATACAATTTTAACATTATTGTTGACTTTTAAAAAAAACGGTCGGTCCTCTTCGGGATTATACCTTTTAGAAAGTAAAAATATTAAAGCACAGACCCTGGAGTCTGTGGAGTATAACACAATTAAAAAAAAATAAGTAAAAAGATTTTTTTTAAATGGTTCACAATAGACGATAATAGTGATGAAAATACACAAAAAAATACATTCAGAAGAACATAGCACCTCCTTTTTTTAGAAGTCGGTTAAAAATAGTGAACGGAGTGGAGTTTTTCTTTTGTTCTTCGCTTCTTTGTTCTATGCTATTCACCGCCGCAATTGAACTGGCGACAGGCTCTACAGAACTCTACACGCCGCGCTCTCATTTATTTTCATATCACTGTCATCATTTTTATGGGAGATCAATCCGACGTTTGCGGTCAACCTGATGTACGGATGTATTGGTGATGGCGTTGAAAAAGACTACAAATTTCTGCCCAGCTCCGCATATCTCCGCTCTGCTTCAATGGAGTCTGACCCTAAGAAGATGGGACAAAGCTGGGCGTGTTAATTGAATATCTATCAGATAGGATGATGCCTCAGAGAGAGTTGCGCCGGATATTAAACGTCACTTTCTTCGCGCGGCGACAATAAAGGGGTACAATGCTCGTGCTCGCCTTATCTCTTTAGATTTAATTAGGTAGGTTGGGAATGCATTTCTGTGAAATTACAAACAAGTATGAATATCTATACTCATATAACTATACGAGTGTATTATACATACAACGTTTGTATCAATAAAACCTGTAAAAGCATTTTTTGACTCTATAATTAGATAGGTAACAGAACTCAGAAAATTATTAAACTTTTTTTAAATAAATAAAAGAAAGGTATTAAATTTGAATAAATAAGGGATCTACATTTGTGATATGTATACCTAGATGTGTAATGTTATGTGTAACTAGGTACTCTAGAACCATCTATCGCTGAGTAACATTTTTGAAAATATTTTTTATCGACTGTGTGTTTTACTATGCAAGAAAGTAAGATCTATCTATATAATAGTATAAGTAGATATATGAGTTATCTAAAGTAGGCAAAGAATTCTTAAGTCCAACATCCAGAACCAGAAACCTTAATTAAAAGAAGTAGAGCGGATTGTTCCCAATCCGGCGCACATAGGCTCACGGCGGCGAGAATGACGTGACGACGCGAGCTGTCCTGCCGTTTAATTTCCTGCTGACGCCGCCGATGATTGTGCTTCGAAGAACTGCTCCCATTGCTAATGGGTTCGTGTACTTTGAGCCTTTCATGCTGTTGTACCAAATTGATTACATTTAGGATCGAGACCAAGATTGGATTCGTATCATGGAAGTTACGCGTTAGGAAGTTAGACAGAGGTTTGGCACGTTAGCATCGTGAACATACTCGTAAAACATTTGGCAATTGGTGCAATCGTGGTCGAAAGAAAAATAAGCAGGAACGCAGGGTAGATCTCAGAAAAAATAAAATGGTTAGAAAGACGGGTTGATGATACGTGCCTGCTTTCCAAATAGCACAATATTATGCAATTTTGAAACTGAACATGTTGGGCATACGAGTACGATTGAGAAAGACGGTGGTAAATTTTGGACAAGGCCAAGGCGTTTTCCCCATTTGTTTAGGTAGGTATACCAAAGCTTGAGAGTAATTGGTCGTTCTGAAAAGTTGTCGTGCGTGGTATCTGGTGCATCTAGCGCGGAGCTGGCGGGGCGTGCGGCGCACAGCGTGCTGGCCCGCCAATTACACCGGCACCGGGCTAATGGGCCATTAACACTCGGTTTACACCGCGGCCATCGCTCACCGACATCTACCCGCCTGTTACACGCTGCACGACCGATCTAACTCCGCTCCGCCCCCCGCCCGCGCATTATCACCGCCGGAGGAAGTCCGGTCAATCGACGGGAGCACGCCGTCATAAATACCAGACCGCTGCGCTGTTCCACTTTATAGTTAGCGCAGCTAATGCGCAATCGAATTTATTTATGGCATAAACTCCGCCAATTTACAGCTCTGTCGTGATCAGGACGAGCGCTCTATGAGGCGTCTTACATTGAAGCGCGCATAAAAACATGAGCTAATTAAGTCTAGAAGGAAATAAAAGCGGTACAGATCGTACCGTCGATGAGCGTCGGAAAAGTTTCAAATTAAACTAGTACTTAATGGAAACTCAGTAGTTAGCGCGGGTCGGGCGGCGCACGCGAGGAGCGATGCCCGCGATCGGGTGAACGGTTCGCGTTAATTAATTGGGTATTTTCACACGTCAGCGGCTAGATCTCTCCAAATAGATGGTTGCGCGGCCCTTAATTAGCTGTATCGGGGGTCCATCGGCTGCGCCCGCGCACTCGCCACGCCAATTTGGCGCGCCCTGCCTCGGAATAGCCGTAGATAAGGCGGCTAGAACGCTCGGTAAGTAACCTCATTATGAAATACGTAGTTCTGCTTTTGGATCAGGATTTCTTTGTAGTTAAGCTTATTTATTTCACTGTAGAAATATAAATCCGTAAAAGGATTTAGGATCGATTCAAGAGTAGGTACTGTCAATTTGGATACGTTTAATATTAATGACGTACGACCACGTACCGGCAAGTGAAGAGTTGGACGTCCACTCACAAGGTGGACTGATCGTCGGGCGGACCTCATCAAGACCGCAAGATCGCGCTGGATGCAAACCACTACCAACCGGCCTTATTGGAGATCATAAGGGGAGGCCTATGTCCAGCAGTGGCTGTCCTATGGCTGAAAAGAAGAAGATATTAATCATAATACTCGTATTTACAAATTTTAAACAATTATTGACATACTTAGATCTATAATCGAAAGTTCTCATTTTTTTATTGTCATTTGCTGATATTAGACAAAAGCAATAAGCCATCGTAGGTACCTACTTAGTTTAGTCAATAAAATAATAATTTTAAATGGAAAGTCAAAGTCAAAGTATTTATTTGCATGATAGTAGGTACAAAAGATCTTAAAATTATACAAATATACATATCCATCCACTAACAACCATAATGAGGTGTGCAAAAACGTAAATTAAAATTTAAATCCAACAAAATTAAAAAAATGAAAATCATCGCCGAGAAGAACCAATTATAAAATATATTATTCTAGAAGGTACATTAATTATTACAATCTCTATTGTACGTATGTAATCGACATGAACTTTTGTTAAGGAAATCGTCCACTTTATAAAAGCACTCTGCCACCAACCACTTCTTCAACTGGAAGCAAAATCTACCATATGGGAGTTCAACCAAATCATTAGGAAGAGAATTAAAGATTAGAGCAGCCATGTGAACGCAATTTTTTCTAAACATTTCGAGTCTAGGCTGTGGTAGTTTAAGACGCACTTGAGGAGCAGTTCTCTTATTAATATTGTCATATGGCTCAAATAAAGTTGGATTGCTCAGTACAAATTTGGCCATTTCATAAATGTACAGACAAGGAACTGTTAGCAAGTTCTTATCTTTGAACACTGGTTTGCAGGAATCGTCCCACTTCATACCGTACATTGCGCGGATACATTTTTTTGGCCTATGAATACCCTGTCAACATCGCACGAATTTCCCCAAACAATGATCCCGTAGCGAAGAATGGAGCAAACATGAGCATGGTATACTTGCAGCACAGGAACTTGCTATCTACAGGGTTATTTCTAAAATTCTAAAAGATGCTAATTGATAGCATCTTTTTAGGGGCTTATTCTGTGCATCAAAACTAACAACTTTTGTTCCGTGACTTTTGTCAAAACTAAAAAAAAATGTTGTTCCATAGAAAAGTATCGTTCACCTGCGACAAAATTTCTGGAACAGTTATTTTTTTTGAGATCTGACAAAAGTAGCAGAATAAAAGTTGTAAGTTTTGATGTACAGAATAAGCCCCTAAAAGGATGCTAATTGATTAGAAATAACCCTGTATATTACAACGTACGTACCTAATGATAGAGATAACAACTACTTACTCTTCTATACGTAATATAAAAATACTCGTTTCTATACTTATCAGCGTATCTTTATTCGTCACGCTTTATAATTACTATACCAACACCGACGCTAATAATCCACATACAATATCAAAAAGCATTTTAATGATCATTAAATAAATTGGTATGATCGCTAGCGCGTCGTTATTGTTATGTAGTATAATATTAGAAAGACGGCGATGATCGCACGTGTTCCGTCACCCATTCTCCACCTCGGGGATTGATAGCCGTCAGAAAACAATTACCTTTTTGTCGGCGAACCGATACTCCGCTAATTACAATAAGTGATCATTGACTTTTTTAATTACGGCGCTCATTGAGGCGTCGATCATCGCAGGCAATAGTTGCCAGTCAGTGCATTTAATAACTCCGCGCCTCTACCCCGACTTCGGAATGTTCATAGTTTCTCGCGGAATTTCTATTAATAAAGTCCAGCTTTTAAACTGTTTTTTCGCAAACTAATTTTATCTGTCAGCGATTTATGCAATCTTACAAATTAAATCTTGAAAGTACTTCGGCAGCTATTTTTAACGTAAATCTTAATGTCTCGTTTAAAGAAAATGGTTAATGCAGTTTGAGTGACTGCACCGAGTAACCTGTTTGCTCCTCGCGAATGTGTGCTTGCATTCCTTTCATAAAGTAAGAGAAGAACGAGTGGTATTGCACCGAGTGAGCGCGATGTCTGTGAACTTGGCATATCATTGTCTAGCAGATCAGGAATAAATTAGAGTTCTATTCGCATGCAGCATAGTTCTGTAGTTCCTGATACTTTTTAGGAATAGTTCTGCTGATTTTCCTGAAAAAAGTTAGTTGAAAAAATGATCTGCTAACTTCCGGCAGCAAATCATTTTTCAGATTTTCAAAAACAAATGCATGTTCTAGTCGCTTCCAAGTGTGTTCTATAGTTCCTGATACTTTTCAGGAATAGTTCTGCCGTTTTTCCTAAAAAAAAGTTACTTTGAAAAAATGATCTGCCAACTATCGGTAGCAGATCAATTTGCATCATTACTAAATAAAATGCAATCTTTTATTGCATGCAAGTAAGTTTGACAGTTCTTGATACTTTTCAGGCGTAGTTCTGCCAATTTCAGCTGAAAATCAATGTCAGGCGACGGTGATAACTGATGAATGTCTTAAATATAAAAATCAATTTTTTTACATCCTCAAATTGAACAAGGAGGCTGGAACTCCTTGGTTTTGTATAGAAACAGATCTAATCTAGACTAACAATAACAATCTGGATACTAAAGTCACGCAACAATATCAGCAGATCAGGGGTCAAAGTCTGAAAAATGAAAAATGCTAATATATTTTTTTGGAATCTTAAAATTGTACTAGGAGGCCGGAACTCCTTGGTTTTGAATAGAATCTGATTAGTTCTAGAATAATAATTAAAATCTAGACACAAAAGTCACGCGGCAATATCAGCAGATCAGGGGTCAAAGTCTGAAATATGAAAAATGCTAATATACTTTTTTGGAATCTTAAACTTGTACTAGGAGGCCGGAACTCCTTGGTTTTTAATAGAAACCAATCTAGTCTAGACAATCAATATCAATCTGGATACATAAGTCACGCGACAATATCAGCAGATCATGGGTGAAAGTCTAGAAAATAAAAAATGCTAATATATTTTTTTTGGATCTTAAACTTGTTCAACGAGGCCAGAACTCCTTGGTTTTGAATAGAATTTGATAAGTTCTAGAATAATGACTAAAATCTGGACACAAAAGTCACGCGAAAATATCAGCAGATCAGGGGTCAAAGTCTGAAAAATGAAAAATGCTAATATATTTTTTTGGAACCTTCAAATTGTACTAGGAGGCTAGGAGGCTGGAACTCCTTGAATTTAAATAGAATCTGATTAGTTCTAGAATAATGACTGAAATCTAGACACAAAAGTCACGCGGCAATATCAGCAGATCAGGGGTCAAAGTCTGAAAATTGAAAAATGCTAATTTATTTTTTTAGAATCTTAAAACTGTACTAGGAGGCCGGAACTCCTTGGTTTTTTATCGAAACAGGTCTGTTCTAGACAATCAATATCAATCTGGATACATAAGCCACGCGACAATATCAGCAGATCATGGGTGAAAGTCTAGAAAATGAAAAATGCTAATATATTTTTTTGGTATCTTAAAATTGTACTAGGAGGCCGGAACTCCTTGGTTTTTAATAGAAACTAATCTAGTCTAGACAATCAATATCAATCTGGATACATAAGTCACGCGACGATATCAGCAGATCATGGGTGAAAGTCTAGAAAATGAGAAATGCTAACATATTTTTTCGGAATCCAAAAAATGTACTAGGAGGCCAGAACTCCTTCGTTTCGTATAGCATCTGATTAGTTCTAGAATAATGACTGAAATCTAGACACAAAAGTCACGCGGCAATATCAGCAGATCAGGGGTCGAAGTCTGAAAGTTGAAAAATGATAATATATTTTTTTAGAATCCTAAAACTGTATTAGGAGGCCAGAACTCCTTGGTTTTGTATAGAAACAGGTCTGATCTAGACAATCAATATCAATCTGGATACATAAGCCACGCGACAATATCAGCAGATCATGGGTGAATGTCTAGAAAATGAAAAATGCTAATATATTTTTTGGGTATCTTAAAATTGTACTAGGAGGCCGGAACTCCTTGGTTTTGAATAGAATCTGATTAGTTCTAGAATAATAACTAAAATCTAGATACAAAAGTCACGCGACAATATCAGCAGATCATGGGTGAAAGTCTAGAAAATGAAACATGCTAATTTATTTTTTTGGAATCTTAAACTTGTACTAGGAGGCCGGAACTCCTTGGTTTTAAATAGAATCTGATTAGTTCTAGAACAATGACTGCAATCTAGACACAAAAGTCACGCGGCAATATCAGCAGATCAGGGGTCAAAGTCTGAAAATTGAAAAATGCTTATTTATTTTTTTAGAATCTTTATACTGTACTAGGAGGCCGGAACTCCTTGGTTTTGTATAAAAACAGGTTTTGTCTAGACAATCAATATCAATCTGGATACATAAGTCACGCGACAATATCAGCAGATCAAGGGTGAAAGTCTAGAAAATGAAAAATGCTAATATATTTTTTTGGTATCTTAAAATTGTACTAGGAGGCCGGAACTCCTTGGTTTTGTATAGAAACAGGTCTGGTATAGACAATCAATATCAATCTGGATACATAAGCCACGCGACAATATCAGCAGATCATGGGTGAAAGTCTAGAAAATAAAAATGCTAATATTTTTTTTTGGTATCTTAAAATTGTACTAGGAGGCCGGAACTCCTTGGTTTTTAATAGAAACTAATCTAGTCTAGACAATCAATATCAATCTGGATACATAAGTCACGCGACGATATCAGCAGATCATGGGTGAAAGTCTAGAAAATGAGAAATGCTAACATATTTTTTCGGAATCCAAAAAATGTACGAGAAGGCCGGAACTCCTTCGTTTCGTATAGCATCTGATTGGTTCTAGAATAATAACTAAATTCTAGAAACAAAAGTCACGCGACAATATCAGCAGATCATGGGTGAACGTCTAGAAAATGAAAAATGCTAATTTATTTTTTTGGAATCTTAAAATTGTACTAGGAGGCCGGAACTCCTTGGTTTTGTATAGAAACAGGACTGATCAAGACTACCAACAACAATCTTGATAAAAAAGCCACGCGACAATATCAGCAGATCATGGGTGAAAGTCTAGAAAATGAAAAATGCTAATATTTTTTTTTGGTATCTTAAAATTGTACTAGGAGGCCGGAACTCCTTGGTGTTGAATAGAATCTGATTAGTTCTAGAATAATGACTAAAATCTAGACACAAAAGTCACGCGGCAATATCAGCAGATCAGGGGTCAAAGTCTGAAAATTGAAAAATGCTTATTTATTTTTTTAGAATCTTTAAACTGTACTAGGAGGCCGGAACTCTTTGGTTTTGTATAAAAACAGGTTTGGTCTAGACAATCAATATCAATCTGGATACATAAGCCACGCGACAATATCAGCAGATCATGGGTGAAAGTCTAGAAAATGAAAAATGCTAATATTTTTTTTTGGTATCTTAAAATTGTACTAGGAGGCCGGAACTCCTTGGTTTTTAATAGAAACTAATCTAGTCTAGACAATCAATATCAATCTGGATACATAAGTCACGCGACGATATCAGCAGATCATGGGTGAAAGTCTAGAAAATGAGAAATGCTAACATATTATTTCGGAATCCAAAAAATGTACTAGGAGGCCAGAACTCCTTCGTTTCGTATAGCATCTGATTAGTTCTAGAATAATGACTGAAATCTAGACACAAAAGTCACGCGGCAATATCAGCAGATCAGGGGTCGAAGTCTGAAAGTTGAAAAATGCTAATATATTTTTTTAGAATCCTAAAACTGTATTAGGAGGCCAGAACTCCTTGGTTTTGTATAGAAACAGGTCTGATCTAGACAATCAATATCAATCTGGATACATAAGCCACGCGACAATATCAGCAGATCATGGGTGAATGTCTAGAAAATGAAAAATGCTAATATATTTTTTGGGTATCTTAAAATTGTACTAGGAGGCCGGAACTCCTTGGTTTTGAATAGAATCTGATTAGTTCTAGAATAATAACTAAAATCTAGATACAAAAGTCACGCGACAATATCAGCAGATCATGGGTGAAAGTCTAGAAAATGAAACATGCTAATTTATTTTTTTGGAATCTTAAACTTGTACGAGGAGGCCGGAACTCCTTGGTTTTAAATAGAATCTGATTAGTTCTAGAACAATGACTGCAATCTAGACACAAAAGTCACGCGGCAATATCAGCAGATCAGGGGTCAAAGTCTGAAAATTGAAAAATGCTTATTTATTTTTTTAGAATCTTTATACTGTACTAGGAGGCCGGAACTCCTTGGTTTTGTATAAAAACAGGTTTTGTCTAGACAATCAATATCAATCTGGATACATAAGTCACGCGACAATATCAGCAGATCAAGGGTGAAAGTCTAGAAAATGAAAAATGCTAATATATTTTTTTGGTATCTTAAAATTGTACTAGGAGGCCGGAACTCCTTGGTTTTGTATAGAAACAGGTCTGGTATAGACAATCAATATCAATCTGGATACATAAGCCACGCGACAATATCAGCAGATCATGGGTGAAAGTCTAGAAAATGAAAAATGCTAATATTTTTTTTTGGTATCTTAAAATTATACTAGGAGGCCGGAAGTCCTTGGTTTTTAATAGAAACTAATCTAGTCTAGACAATCAATATCAATCTGGATACATAAGTCACGCGACGATATCAGCAGATCATGGGTGAAAGTCTAGAAAATGAGAAATGCTAACATATTTTTTCGGAATCCAAAAAATGTACTAGGAGGCCAGAACTCCTTCGTTTCGTATAGCATCTGATTAGTTCTAGAATAATGACTGAAATCTAGACACAAAAGTCACGCGGCAATATCAGCAGATCAGGGGTCGAAGTCTGAAAGTTGAAAAATGATAATATATTTTTTTAGAATCCTAAAACTGTATTAGGAGGCCAGAACTCCTTGGTTTTGTATAGAAACAGGTCTGATCTAGACAATCAATATCAATCTGGATACATAAGCCACGCGACAATATCAGCAGATCATGGGTGAATGTCTAGAAAATGAAAAATGCTAATATATTTTTTGGGTATCTTAAAATTGTACTAGGAGGCCGGAACTCCTTGGTTTTGAATAGAATCTGATTAGTTCTAGAATAATAACTAAAATCTAGATACAAAAGTCACGCGACAATATCAGCAGATCATGGGTGAAAGTCTAGAAAATGAAACATGCTAATTTATTTTTTTGGAATCTTAAACTTGTACTAGGAGGCCGGAACTCCTTGGTTTTAAATAGAATCTGATTAGTTCTAGAACAATGACTGCAATCTAGACACAAAAGTCACGCGGCAATATCAGCAGATCAGGGGTCAAAGTCTGAAAATTGAAAAATGCTTATTTATTTTTTTAGAATCTTTATACTGTACTAGGAGGCCGGAACTCCTTGGTTTTGTATAAAAACAGGTTTTGTCTAGACAATCAATATCAATCTGGATACATAAGTCACGCGACAATATCAGCAGATCAAGGGTGAAAGTCTAGAAAATGAAAAATGCTAATATATTTTTTTGGTATCTTAAAATTGTACTAGGAGGCCGGAACTCCTTGGTTTTGTATAGAAACAGGTCTGGTATAGACAATCAATATCAATCTGGATACATAAGCCACGCGACAATATCAGCAGATCATGGGTGAAAGTCTAGAAAATGAAAAATGCTAATATTTTTTTTTGGTATCTTAAAATTGTACTAGGAGGCCGGAACTCCTTGGTTTTTAATAGAAACTAATCTAGTCTAGACAATCAATATCAATCTGGATACATAAGTCACGCGACGATATCAGCAGATCATGGGTGAAAGTCTAGAAAATGAGAAATGCTAACATATTTTTTCGGAATCCAAAAAATGTACTAGAAGGCCGGAACTCCTTCGTTTCGTATAGCATCTGATTGGTTCTAGAATAATAACTAAAATCCAGATACAAAAGTCACGCGACAATATCAGCAGATCATGGGTGAAATTCTAGAAAATGAAAAATGCTAATTTATTTTTTCGGAATCTTAAACTTGCACTAGGAGGTCGGAACTCCTTGGTTTTGTATAGAAACAGGTCTGTTCTAGACAATCAATACCAATCTGGATACATAAGTCACGCGACAATATCAGCAGATCATGGGTGAAAGTCTAGAAAATGGAAAATGCTTATATATTTTTTTGGTATCTTAAAATTGTACTAGGAGGCCGGAACTCCTTGGTTTTGTATAGAAACTAATCTAGTCTTGACAATCAATATCAATCTGCATACATAAGTCAAGCGACGATATCAGCAGATCATGGGTGAAAGTCTAGAAAATGAGAAATGCTAACATATTTTTTCGGAATCCAAAAAATGTACAAGGAGGCCGGAACTCCTTCGTTTCGTATAGCATCTGATTGGTTCTAGAATAATAACTAAAATCCAGATACAAAAGTCACGCGACAATATCAGCAGATCATGGGTGAAAGTCTAGAAAATGAAAAATGCTAATTTATTTTTTTGGAATCTTAAACTTGTACTTGGAGGCCGGAATTCCTTGGTTTTAAATATAATCTGATTATTTCTAGAATAATGACTGAAATCTAGACACAAAAGTCACGCGGCAATACCAGCAGATCAGGGGTCAAAGTCTGAAAATTGAAAAATGCTAATTTATTTTTTTAGAATCTTAAAACTGTACTAGGAGGCCGGAACTCCTTGGTTTTGAATAGAAACAGGACTAATCAAGACTACTAACAACAATCTGGATAAAAAAGCCACGCGACAATATCAGCAGATCATGGGTGAAAGTCTAGAAAATGAAAAATGCTAATATTTTTTTTTGGTATCTTAAAATTGTACTAGGAGGCCGGAACTCCTTGGTTTTGTATAGAAACACGTCTGGTCTAGACAATCAATATCAATCTGGATACATAAGCCACGCGACAATATCAGCAGATCATGGGTGAAAGTCTAGAAAATGAAAAATTCTAATATATTTTTTTGGTATATTAAAATTGTACTAGGAGGCCGGAACTCCTTGGTTTTGTATAGAAACACGTCTGGTCTAGACAATCAATATCAATCTGGATACATAAGCCACGCGACAATATCAGCAGATCATGGGTGAAAGTCTAGAAAATGAAAAATGCTAATATATTTTTTTGGTATCTTAAAATTGTACTAGGAGGCCGGAACTCCTTGGTTTTGAATAGAAACAGGACTAATCAAGACTATTAACAACAATCTGGATAAAAAAGCCACGCGACAATATCAGCAGATCATGGGTGAAAGTCTAGAAAATGAAAAATGCTAATATATTTTTTTGGTATCTTAAAATTGTACTAGGAGGCCGGAACTCCTTGGTTTTGTATAGAAACACGTCTGGTCTAGACAATCAATATCAATCTGGATACATAAGCCACGCGACAATATCAGCAGATCATGGGTGAAAGTCTAGAAAATGAAAAATGCTAATATATTTTTTTGGTATCTTAAAATTGTACTAGGAGGCCGGAACTCCTTGGTTTTGAATAGAAACAGGACTAATCAAGACTACTAACAACAATCTGGATAAAAAAGCCACGCGACAATATCAGCAGATCATGGGTGAAAGTCTAGAAAATGAAAAATGCTAATATATTTTTTTGGTATCTTAAAATTGTACTAGGAGGCCGGAACTCCTTGGTTTTGAATAGAAACAGGACTAATCAAGACTACTAACAACAATCTGGATAAAAAAGCCACGCGACAATATCAGCAGATCATGGGTGAAAGTCTAGAAAATTAAAAATGCTAATATATTTTTTTGGTATCTTAAAATTGTACTAGGAGGCCGGAACTCCTTGGTTTTGAATAGAATTTGATTAGTTCTAGAATAATGACTGAAATCTAGATACAAAAGTCACGCGACGATATCAGTGCAGATCAGGGGTCAAAGTCTAGAAAATGAAAAATGCTAATATATTTTTTGGTATCTTAAAATTGTACTAGGGGGCCGGAACTCCTTGGTTTTTAATAGAAACTAATCTAGTCTTGACAATTAATATCAATCTGGATACATAAGTCACGCGACGATATCAGCAGATCATGGGTGAAAGTCTAGAAAATGAAAAATGCTAACATATTTTTTCGGAATCCAAAAAATGTACTAGGAGGCCGGAACTCCTTCGTTTCGTATAGAATCTGATTGGTTCTAGAATAATAACTAAAATCTAGATACAAAAGTCCCGCGACAATATCATCAGATCGGGGGTGAAATTCCGAAAAATGAAAAATGCTAATAAATTTTTTTGTTATCTTAAAATTGTACAATTCGGCCAGAAATCCTTGGTTTTGTATAGTATTTTCGTTGCATTATTTTTCTACTACCTTAGGTAACTATCTCTTCCGTTCTGCCGTGGGTAAAACAAGATTTGACTGAACAAGTACTCGCCAAGACGAATCAAAAGAGCCGAAACTCTATGGGTTTTGTCGTTTCGTTACGAAGTTCTTAGGACCACCTTGCAGCTCCATCATCAGGCCTTGGGTACCATTGAACAACAATCAACTCGTCAAGACGATTCAAATGAGCCCAAACTCGATGAGGTTGTGTCGTTTCATTACGAAGTTCCTTGGCCACGTTCCAGCTCCATCATCAGATCAGCATCATGTCATCATAATATTGCATTGTCATGCAATTGACACATGTATGCAAAATATTAGCTCAATCGAAAATCGGGAAGTGGATCAAATTTAACTTGCAAGATTTGATTACAGAATTACGAAGTTCCTTTGGCCACCTTCCAGCTCCATCATCAGATCAGCATCATGTCATCGTAATATTGCATTGTCATGCAATTGACACATGTATGCAAAATATAAGCTCCATAACCAAGGAGTTCCGGCACCCTCGTACAAGTTTAAGATTCCAAAAAAATAAATTAGCATTTTTCATTTTCTAGATTTCACCCATGATCTGCTGATATTGTCGCGTGACTTTTGTATCAAAATTTTGGTTATTATTCTAGAACCAATCAGATGCTATAGGAAACGAAGGAGTTCTGGCCTCCCAGTACATTTTTTGGATTCCGAAAAAATATGTTAGCATTTCTCATTTTCTAGACTTTCACCCATGATCTGCTGATATCGTCGCGTGACTTATGTATCCAGATTGATATTGATTGTCTAGATTAGATT
The DNA here is from genome assembly GCA_964007245.1 of Hypomecis atomaria. Taxonomy (NCBI): domain Eukaryota; kingdom Metazoa; phylum Arthropoda; class Insecta; order Lepidoptera; family Geometridae; genus Hypomecis; species Hypomecis atomaria. Next base: position 3,742,057 of record OZ023281.1, read on the forward strand.
AGTTTCTATAAAAAACCAAGGAGTTCCGGCCTCCTAGTACAATTTTAGGATACCAAAAAAATATATTAGCATTTTTCATTTTTCAGACTTAGACCCCTGATCTGCTGATATTGTCGCGTGACTTTTGTGTCTAGATTTTAGTCATTATTCTAGAACCAATCAGATTCTATTCAAAACCAAGAAGTTCCGGCCTCCTAGTACAATTTTAAGATACCAAAAAAATATATCAGCATTTTTCATTTTCTAGACTTTCAACCATGACCTGCTGATATTGTCGCGTGGCTTTTTTATCCAGATTGTTGTTGGTAGTCTTGATCAGTCCTGTTTCTATACAAAACCAAGGAGTTCCGGCCTCCTTGTACAATTTTAAGATACCAAAAAAATATATCAGCATTTTTCATTTTCTAGACTTTCACCCATGATCTGCTGATATTGTCGCGTGGCTTATGTATCCAGATTGATATTGATTGTCTAGAACAGACCTGTTCCTATACAAAACCAAGGAGTTCCGGCCTCCTAGTACAGTTTTAAGATTCTAAAAAAATAAATTAGCATTTTTCAATTTTCAGACTTTGACCCCTGATCTGCTGATATTGCCGCGTGACTTTTGTGTCTAGATTTCAGTCATTATTCTAGAACTAATCAGATTCTATTTAAAACCAAGGAGTTTCGGCCTCCTAGTACAAGTTTAAGATTCCAAAAAAATAAATTAGCATTTTTCATTTTCTAGACTTTCACCCATGATCTGCTGATATTGTCGCGTGACTTTTGTATCTAGATTTTAGTTATTATTCTAGAACCAGTCAGATTCTATTCAAAACCAAGGAGTTCCGGCACCCTCGTACAAGTTTAAGATTCCAAAAAAATAAATTAGCATTTTTCATTTTCTAGACTTTCAACCATGATCTGCTGATATTGTCGCGTGGCTTTTTAATCCAGATTGTTGTTGGTAGTCTTGATCAGTCCTGTTTCTATACAAAACCAAGGAGTTCCGGCCTCCTAGTACAATTTTAAGATACCAAAATAATATATCAGCATTTTTCATTTTCTAGACTTTCAACCATGATCTGCTGATATTGTCGCGTGGCTTTTTTATCCAGATTGTTGTTGGTAGTCTTGATCAGTCCTGTTTCTATACAAAACCAAGGAGTTCCGGCCTCCTAGTACAATTTTAGGATACCAAAAAAATATATCAGCATTTTCCATTTTCTAGACTTTCACCCATGATCTGCTGATATTGTCGCGTGGCTTATGTATCCAGATTGATATTGATTGTCTAGACCAGACGTGTTTCTATACAAAACCAAGGAGTTCCGGCCTCCTAGTACAGTTTTAAGATTCTAAAAAAATAAATTAGCATTTTTCAATTTTCAGACTTTGACCCCTGATCTGCTGATATTGTCGCGTGACTTTTGTGTCTAGATTTTAGTCATTATTCTAGAACTAATCAGATTCTATTCAAAACCAAGGAGTTCCGGCCTCCTAGTACAATTTTAAGATACCAAAAAAATATTTTAGCATTTTTCATTTTCTAGACTTTCACCCATGATCTGCTGATATTAACGCGTGGTTTATGTATCCAGATTGATATTGATTGTCTAGACCAGACCTGTTTCTATACAAAACCAAGGAGTTCCGGCCTCCTAGTACAATTTTAAGATACCAAAAAAATATATTAGCATTTTTCATTTTCTAGACTTTCACCCATGATCTGCTGATATTGTCGCGTGGCTTTTGTATCTAGATTTTAGTTATTATTCTAGAACCAATCAGATGCTATACGAAACGAAGGAGTTCCGGCCTCCTAGTACATTTTTTGGATTCCGAAAAAATATGTTAGCATTTCTCATTTTCTAGACTTTCACCCATAATCTGCTGATATCGTCGCGTGACTTATGTCTCCAAATTGATATTGATTTTCTAGACTAGATTAGTTTCTATTAAAAACCAAGGAGTTCCGGCCTCCTAGTACGATTTTAAGATACCAAAAAAATATATTAGCATTTTCCATTTTCTAGACTTTCACCCATGATCTGCTGATATTGTCGCGTGACTTATGTATCCAGATTTGTATTGATTGTCTAGAACAGACCTGTTTCTATACAAAACCAAGGAGTTCCGGCCTCCTAGTACAGTTTTAAGATTCTAAAAAAATAAATTAGCATTTTTCAATTTTCAGACTTTGACCCCTGAACTGCTGATATTGTCGCGTGACTTTTGTGTCTAGATTTTAGTCATTATTCTAGAACTAATCAGATTCTATTCAAAACCAAGGAGTTCCGGCCTCCTAGTACAATTTTAAGATACCAAAAAAATATATTAGCATTTTTAATTTTCTAGACTTTCACCCATGATCTGCTGATATTGTCGCGTGGCTTTTTTATCCAGATTGTTGTTGGTAGTCTTGATCAGTCCTGTTTCTATACAAAACCAAGGAGTTCCGACCTCCTAGTACAATTTTAAGATACCAAAAAAATGTATTAGCATTTTTCATTTTCTAGACTTTCACCCATGATCTGCTGATACTGTCGCGTGGCTTATGTATCCAGATTGATAATGATTGTCTAGACCAGACCTGTTTCTATACAAAACCAAGGAGTTCCGGCCTCGTAGTACAATTTTAAGATACCAAAAAAATATATTAGCATTTTTCATTTTCTAGACTTTCACCCATGATCTGCTGATATTGTCGCGTGGCTTATGTATCCAGATTGATATTGATTGTCTAGAACAGACCTGTTTCTATACAAAACCAAGGAGTTCCGGCCTCCTAGTACAGTTTTAAGATTCTAAAAAAATAAATTAGCATTTTTCAATTTTCAGACTTTGACCCCTGATCTGCTGATATTGCCGCGTGACTTTTGTGTCTAGATTTTAGTCATTATTCTAGAACTAATCAGATTCTATTTAAAACCAAGGAGTTCCGGCCTCCTAGTACAAGTTTAAGATTCCAAAAAAATAAATTAGCATTTTTCATTTTCTAGACTTTCACCCATGATCTGCTGATATTGTCGCGTGACTTTTGTATCTGCATTTTAGTTATTATTCTAGAACCAATCAGATGCTATACGAAACGAAGGAGTTCCGGCCACCTAGTACATTTTTTGGACTCCGAAAAAATATGTTAGAATTTCTCATTTTCTAGACTTTCACCCATGATCTGCTGATATCGTCGCGTGACTTATGTATCCAGATTGATATTGATTGTCTAGACTAGATTAGTTTCTATTAAAAACCAAGGAGTTCCGTCCTCCTAGTACAATTTTAGGATACCAAAAAAATATATTAGCATTTTTCATTTTTCAGACTTTGACCCCTGATCTGCTGATAATGTCGCGTGACTTTTGTGTCTAGATTTTAGTCATTATTTTAGAACTAATCAGATTCTATTCAAAATCAAGGAGTTCTGGCCTCCTAGTACAATTTTAAGATACCAAAAAAATATATTAGCATTTTTCATTTTCTAGACTTTCACCCATGATCTGCTGATATTGTCGCGTGGCTTATGTATCCAGATTGATATTGTTTGTCTAGAATAGACCTGTTTCTATACAAAACCAAGGAGTTCCGGCCTCCTAGTACAGTTTTAAGATTCTAAAAAAATAAATTAGCATTTTTCAATTTTCAGACTTTGACCCCTGATCTGCTGATATTGCCGCGTGACTTTTGTGTCTAGATTTCAGTCATTATTCTAGAACTAATCAGATTCTATTTAAAACCAAGGAGTTCCGGCCTCCTAGTACAATTTGAAGGTTCCAAAAAATTTTATTAGCATTTTTCATTTTTCAGACTTTGACCCCTGATCTGCTGATATTTTCGCGTGACTTTTGTGTACAGATTGGTATTGATTGTCTAGACCAGACGTGTTTCTATACAAAACCAAGGAGTTCCGGCCTCCTAGTACAGTTTTAAGATTCTTAAAAAATAAATTAGCATTTTTCAATTTTGAGACTTTGACCCCTGATCTGCTGATATTGCCGCGTGACTTTTGTGTCTAGATTGTAATTATTATTTTAGAACTAATCAGATTCTATTCAAAACCAAGGAGTTCCGGCCTCCTAGTACATTTTTTGGATTCCGAAAAAATATGTTGGCATTTCTCATTTTCTAGACTTTCACCCACGATCTGCTGATATCGTCGCGTTACTTATGTATCCAGATTGATATTGATTGTCTAGACTAGATTAGTTTCTATTAAAAACCAAGGAGTTACGGCCTCCTAGTACAATTTTAGGATACCAAAAAAATATATTAGCATTTTTCATTTTTCAGACTTTGACCCCTGATCTGCTGATATTGTCGCGTGACTTTTGTGTCTAGATTTTAGTCATTATTCTAGAACTAATCAGATTCTATTCAAAACCAAGGAGTTCCGGCCTCCTAGTACAATTTTAAGATACCAAAAAAATATATTTATTAACATTTTTAATTTTCTAGACTTTCACCCATGATCTGCTGATATTGTCGCGTGGCTTTTTTATCCAGATTGTTGTTGGTAGTCTTGATCAGTCCTGTTTCTATACAAAACCAAGGAATTCCGGCCTCCTAGTACAATTTTAAGATACCAAAAAAATATATTAGCATTTTTCATTTTCTAGACTTTCACCCATGATCTGCTGATATTGTCGCGTGGCTTCTGTATCTAGATTGATATTGATTGTCTAGACCAGACCTGTTTCTATACAAAACCAAGGAGTTCCGGCCTCCTAGTACAATTTTAAGATACCAAAAAAATATATTAGCATTTTTCATTTTCTAGACTTTCACCCATGATCTGCTGATATTGTCGCGTGGCTTATGTATCCAGATTGATATTGATTGTCTAGAACAGACCTGTTTCTATACAAAACCAAGGAGTTCCGGCCTCCTAGTACAGTTTTAAGATTCTAAAAAAATAAATTAGCATTTTTCAATTTTCAGACTTTGACCCCTGATCTGCTGATATTGCCGCGTGACTTTTGTGTCTAGATTTTAGTCATTATTCTAGAACTAATCAGATTCTATTTAAAACCAAGGAGTTCCGGCCTCCTAGTACAAGTTTAAGATTCCAAAAAAATAAATTAGCATTTTTCATTTTCTAGACTTTCACCCATGATCTGCTGATATTGTCGCGTGACTTTTGTATCTGCATTTTAGTTATTATTCTAGAACCAATCAGATGCTATACGAAACGAAGGAGTTCCGGCCTCCTAGTACAATTTTAAGATACCAAAAAAATATATTAGCATTTTTCATTTTCTAGACTTTCACCCATGATCTGCTGATATTGTCGCGTGGCTTATGTATCCAGATTGATATTGTTTGTCTAGAACAGACCTGTTTCTATACAAAACCAAGGAGTTCCGGCCTCCTAGTACAGTTTTAAGATTCTAAATAAATAAATTAGCATTTTTCAATTTTCAGACTTTGACCCCTGATCTGCTGATATTGCCGCGTGACTTTTGTGTCTAAATTTCAGTCATTATTCTAGAACTTATCAGATTCTATTTAAAACCAAGGAGTTCCGGCCTCCTAGTACAATTTGAAGGTTCCAAAAAAATATATTAGCATTTTTCATTTTTCAGACTTTGACCCCTGATCTGCTGATATTTTCGCGTGACTTTTGTGTCCAGATTTTAGTCATTATTCTAGAACTTATCAAATTCTATTCAAAACCAAGGAGTTCTGGCCTCCTAGAACAAGTTTAAGATTTCAAAAAAATATATTATCATTTTTTATTTTCTAGACTTTCACCCATGATCTGCTGATATTGTCGCGTGACTTATGTATCCAGATTGATATTGATTGTCTAGACTAGATTGGTTTTTTTTTTTAAAAACCAAGGAGTTCCGGCCTCCTAGTACAAGTTTAAGATTCCAAAAAAGTATATTAGCATTTTTCATATTTCAGACTTTGACCCCTGATCTGCTGATATTGCCGCGTGACTTTTGTGTCTAGATTTTAATTATTATTCTAGAACTAATCAGATTCTATTCAAAACCAAGGAGTTCCGGCCTCCTAGTACAATTTTAAGATTCCAAAAAAATATATTAGCATTTTTCATTTTTCAAACATTGACCCCTGATCTGCTGATATTGTTGCGTGACTTTAGTATTCAGATTGTTATTGTTAGTCTAGATTAGATCTGTTTATATACAAAACCAAGGAGTTCCAGCCTCCTTGTTCAATTTGAGGATGTAAAAAAATTGATTTTTATATTTAAGACATTCATCAGTTATCACCGTCGCCTGACATTGATTTTCAGCTGAAATTGGCAGAACTACGCTTGAAAAGTATCAAGAACTGTCAAACTTACTTGCATGCAATAAAAGATTGCATTTAATTTAGTAATGATGCAAATTGATCTGCTACCGATAGTTGGCAGATCATTTTTTCAAAGTAACTTTTTTTTAGGAAAAACGGTAGAACTATTCCTGAAAAGTATCAGGAACTATAGAACTCACTTGTAAGCGACTAGAACATGCATTTGTTTTTGAAAATCTGAAAAATGATTTGCTGCCGGAAGTTAGCAGATCATTTTTTCAACTAACTTTTTTTCAGGAAAATCAGCAGAACTATTCCTAAAAAGTATCAGGAACTACAGAACTATGCTGCATGCGAATAGAACTCTAATTTATTCCTGATCTGCTAGACAATGATATGCCAAGTTCACAGACATGTGAGCGCGGCCCGAGCGGGCGGCGGCGGGCGGCGGGCGAGCGCACACGCCCCGTGAGAAACGAATGTTCCCGACCTCTAATTACGTTTTATGCGATATCGCCATTTAATTAGTAACATGTTTCACATTCCGAAACATAAATTAATATTTTCATCAGAGTTCTCCGCATTTAACTGTGCTTATATTACTCTCTCGAGATTTTAATAAAGATTCTCGACCACCCTCGGTCGCGTATTATTGTATCAAAAAAATCCTATTATGAAAATTTTATTGCTGTCGTCGCGAACGATCGTTAATTTCATTGACGACTGTTTTTCGATCGTTCCATAAATGGGTGTTTTGAGCGTTTTTTGTGTTGATGTGGAGAGTGTGTATGAAGTCGGCAATGTTGACATTACAGGAGGGACATTCGTCACTTTTTACTTTAATAAAAATATCATCGTGAGTGTTCGTGACAGCTCTACAAGAAGTTAACGTCTCGATAAGCCGACGTTGGGAGAATTCGCCAGATAAGGGGTACAATTAATTCAGTGTTCGTGTGGTGTAATTGTAGCCACAGATTAATAACCGATCCACGTAGCGCGGACAAATTGCAGCTGACCGCGAGTAATGGCACCGCCTGTGACGACTCTCGTGCGACACGTATCGATTCCGATCGTATTACTCATTTTTTCATCGGTTTCAAAACAGGTTTTTATTTAATAATGAGGACGTTTTACAGTTGCAAAAATCGATATTTAACCAATCTTGGTAAGTAAATTGGAATAAAGCAGTAAAAAACTGACAATTTTGAAAAAAGATAAAGCTCATCAATATTGGAAAGTTAAATCAATCTATTTATATAAAAATGAATTGTGGTTGTTGGTCTCGCTAAAACTCGAGAACGGCTGAGCTGATTGCGTTAATTTTGATATTGAAATATTTGTGAAATTTAAGGGAAGGTTTAAACGGTGAGAAAATTTATAAAAGTTGCGAGAAAAATAATAAAAACATTAATTTCATTTTCCCATACAAAATGTAGGAACATTTTGAACATGTAGAAACATGTACTTGTACCTAAAAGTTGTCAAATTTGCAACCCGATCTCGTTCTCAGCCCGGCTGGGGCCGGTTGCATTCGTCGCCACCCGGCCGGGCCCGGCGGACCCGTGACTTAGCGATGAAACCATAGAACTGAATAGTATTAAAATAAGAAACTAATAACGCAGCTTAAAGTACTAATCGTGTCATAACAACTTGGATTACCGGGTCCGGTGACCGGGCTCGGGCCCAAAAGGGCACCGGACCCGGTTTGCAATCTTCTAGCATTGTCAGTTGATAGATGTTGAGATGAAGTTCACTGGGTCAGCTAGATCATTCATAATTTTTAGTTAGTTTAATATAAAATCAAAAAGATATTGTATGGCATATTGTATAAAATATTTTATGACTGACCATTGAATCTGACTTTGGTTCAATTCGGATTAGGTAAATTAAGTTGGCTCTACCAAATAAGCTTTGGCCGAAACTGTCGCCACGCTGATTAGCATTCGGCAGATAAGCAGACAAGTTGTCTTGCATATAATGTCTCGTATGATTAAAATCGATTAAATTCCTATTACAGGGTTATGGTTGAAGTCCGAGGGCGTGGGAACACCCTCGGAGGAAACTAATTACGCCGAATGTGGCTTGGGTCTTCGGTTAATTAGAGACAGAGTGGTTCAACCCTCTTAATTAATACTTGTGCCTAGAAGGCCCTTATACTTACCTCCACTGTTTTGTTTGAATTGTTAATTCGTGATAAAACATGAGTGGGTATTGTGTTGAACATTATAATTAAATTCTAAAAACGCCGTTGTGGAACGCATTTAGGGTATTTTGCTTTAATGAGGCAAGTTAGCCAAGTAATTTTAAAAATGTAATAATTAAAACAAAGGTAAACTATATGTGGTCTTGACTCCGAGAATTGAGTACTAATGATTGTTTCGTATCTATAGACATCATTATAGTCGCAGGCAAGCACATGTAAAAAAAAAGTAAGCAAAATAAGTATTTTTTTTATCTGTACACGGATATTTCTATTCAATTAGCATCCTTTTAGTTTCTGTTCTGTTTCTTTTTTGTTATTCTGTACACCAAAACTAACAACTTTTTTTCTGCTACTTTTGTCAGAATTAAAAAAGAAACAGCTGTTCCATACATTTTGTCGCGGGTGAATGATATATTTCTCTGGAACAACATTTTTTTTTTTTTTTTTGACAAAAGTCGCAGAACAAAAGTTGTTAGGTTTGATGTACAAAAGAAGCCCCTAAAAGGATGCTAATTGATTAGGAATAACCCTGTACATACCCGTTATTACCAGACGTGGTATGGTTTTTAGCAAGGCTTATACTTCGTATACTTACTTGGTTTGGACTTTCTAATAACATAACTATCATCGATAAAAAATAGCACTTACCAGCCATATTGACCTAAAATGGAGAATGAAAAAACACACATGTACATTGTCACTATCTTTATCACGTTGATAAAAATGTAGAGTTGAGAATGAAGCTCTACATAACACTAAACTTCCAAAGCTAGCTCGTATGTTACCTAGTTCTGAGTAACCACCGAATATAAACTGATATATCTTATTGAACTGAGCTTGTCATAGGGTTACCACGCTTCAATATTTAGGTTAATGTATAAGAAACTTTTTCAGACAATATATTTCAAAGATATCATTTAAACTCAGTTATCAAGAAAGACGTTTCTGTTTTTTTTAAATGTAAAATGAGGTATGTCAAAATTATTATTAACCGTTTCCTTTTATTTATTTTAACATAAGTAAAAAGGTAATCGCAAAATAGTTCAGTATCAATTTAGTGGGAGCCTTTTTTTTTTGTATATAATAACATGGTAGGTAACCCTTACAATTTGAGTAGGTGGGCGCGTAGGTGAAAACGGTGGTATTGAACATTGTATTATTTATTCTGTTCAACTTGCAGCTATTCATGTGGCGTCTTTATTTGGCCAGATTATGACATTTAAGTGGTAATTTATGTGGAGAACATATTATAGGATATGGACGAAGTCATTGTCATGTATTTTGTTCAGATTTTGGAAACGGTCTTTTATCACAGATTTATTTAACCACTCATGAATAGCAGATAAACTATATAAATGTAGTAATTTAAATTTTGGATATACATATAAATATCCATATACATTCAAGTAGGTATGTATAATTTATTAGGTATTGTGTTTTAATGCTCTGATTATAGTGCAAGCCAGCTTACTTTTATAAAATAAATTAAATTTTTCCGCAATTTTTTTTTTCAATAAATTGATTTATTTTATATAATTTTATTTAGTAAACGATCATTTAAAGCTGTTTTTCTTATTCGCACATTTGCAACTTGGAGTAAGTACATAAGAATTTTTAATTTCTAAAAACCCTATCATCTTTGCTATAACATTTATAAAATCACAACACGTAGAAAAGTTTATTTTGAAAAGCGAATTTTGCGTATAAATGCTTATTTAAGCTCAGACAGACTTCTATTACTATGTGGTTTAAGTAACTAGACGACAGAAGAGAGAAAGTTCTTCTATTCTGTGAGCTAGACCTACTCTATGTACATACTCTAACTCAATGACTAAGAGGTTCCTTATATTTCTATCAACATTTTAATGTTTAGGACATTGATATAGGAAAAATCATAGTTATTATGCCATTGTATTTACATTTAAAAAACCTTGCAAAAAAAGTTTATTAAATAAATAAAATGGTCTTTCAGCACTTATCTTCTGATTAGCTAACAAATAAAAAAACACCAATAAAATATCTGCAACTTTCAACATAAAATAAACTTAATCATAGGTTTCATAATAATTTAATTGAATGTAATTGTGTAAAATAATTATAGCGCCATAAACTGTTTTAAGTTATTGCTTAAAGGTACAAAAACTATAATTTCATATGCAAAACATGATCATTTGGATTCAAATGAAAATCATATTAAGCAACCAATTTATGGCCACCAGTAAATGGAAGCTGACACGTCTGTTAAATCCTTTAACTTTGAATATAAATAGAATTTCTTCTCGTAAATATAATTGGAATATGAAAATATAACTACATAGTAAATTTTATTGATGCAATGGGTAAATTCAATTTACACTATGATTGGTTTTTGGTCCACGCTTAAGTAACCATTCGGGTTTATATCGCTATAAATGTCGTTTACGCTGACACTGATTCTGTATTCTATTGTACCATTTTCTAAACTATACTACCTGCTCTAACTTAATCTGTTAATTCTACGAATTGTTATATTTTTCACATATTTAGGCTTTAAATTAGGCCTAAGCCGAGCGATGTCAAATATTTAATGACTTGTTAGAGCTATTAACAGACTGTTACAGTTATCGAGTGTCCCACCATGCGCTAATGGTTTGTTAGTTCTCTTGACGAGATGTTAAATCTAATCACTGCTATTTATTACAATATATAACAGATATAAATTTACATTGTTTTTAAAGAAACTGCACATAATTGGACTCTGACAGATTGGTTAAGTTTAATGAGTAGTGTGAGAATCAGTTCGTAGACCTAGTTAACTCACAAGCAACACCCACATGTAACTTATTTTAACCGACTTCAAAAAAAGGAGGTTCTCAATACGACTGAATATTTTTTAGATTTCCGTACCTAAAAGGGTAAAAACAGAACCCTATATCTAAAACTCTAATATCCGTCTGCCTGTCTATCACCAGGCTGTATCTCATGAACCGTGATAGCTAGACAGATGATGCATTTCTGTTGCCGCTACCGCTGTAACAACAAATACTAAAAATAAATTAAAATAAATATATAAATTAAAATAAATATCCCATACAACAAATATGACTTTTAGGAGTTTTTGCTGGCTATTAATAATGGCAATAGGAATGGGGCTAAGGGGTCTCCAACACGGTACAAAACCCTACGTGCGCGAGTCCGACTAAAATTTTCATTCTTTCATCTTTTTTATCGAAATCTATTGAATTATTTTTGAAAAAATAACGTAAAAACATCGATTCTAATTCTAACTATTCGAATTCTGTACTCGGTTGAGGTCGGTTATGCCATTTTTGGCGAAAAATTATTATTATCTATACACAAATTATTCAATTTCTTCATTCAAAAAATTTGCCCTCACTTCGTTATGCTTGCAGTTAGTAAATTAAGTGAGTTCGTATAGGCCGGGTGGCTAGCCCTGATGTCAGAGTTTTTAAGCCGCCTGAAGGCCTTTGCCATGGCTCAACGGTTAAAACAACTGGGATATACAATTTAACGTGTCATCAGATTCAGATTCAGATTATTATGCATGCTGATTTCTTAAGTTAGGTATCTACTTAATAACATGATATGTATGAATTCCGTATGATTTTTTCTTTTTTGTTTCCAGGTAAGTTTCTTCACCTCAAGAGCACACTGCCTGCAGATATTGCATCAAAGCTACAGACTGATTTGTGGGTACGGTAAAAATGATGATAAAATAAAATCCGCTAATTTTCTAGCCACAACCTAGGTGGACTGTATACTTTCTTGGTTCCAATAACCATACGTGCAAACAAGGATTCAATAGGAACTCTATAAAGTCTATTTACGAGCTGTCAGTGTAAAGTCGTAAATGTTAAATTGTTCTGGTTGTGGATAATGGCGTATTTAATGTGTTTTGTTGTATCACCGGTCGTGTCGTGGCCGTCGCGTCGGCCCAGACATGGCTCTTCGATTAACATAAAACCACAGAACATATAACAGTACTTACTAAATAAAATCGAGGCAAGTTCTTGAGACCCCGTGTGGGCGCGCTCTTGACCATTTCTCGTGCTCTACCGGACCCTTAACGGCCCTCGTTTCTTATAAACCTAGCCATTTTCCACAACTCGCAGTCACAACAACCGCACCGCCACAGTTCTACGATAATCGCTAAACAATTCCGAGACCGCTAAACCGCGTTTAGTCAGTTATTCGTCCGACCGATTTCGCAACGACGACGGCAGTCGAAAAATAATTAGCAGTTAGCCGACCTCGCGGCCGACAGCGAAGGAAAACCGCACGAAAGCCGACATTGACCCGCGCACCCACACCGACAAACACCTAGTTTTTACTTATTTCCCCTCTTCAATGCGTGTCTACATTTATGGACAGTAGCAAAAAATGCAAGATGTTTAACAACACGCTATCTCGTTCGATTCCCATCCGGCGCGCTGACCGATCATTACCACTTACGGGCTCAATAATTCATATCCAATTAGCTGATTACCGCAGGATGCATAGATTGCCGCGGTCGTATCGCCATGGCGATACATTTCGATTAATTCACTCAATTTAAATAGTGGTTTACAATGTAGTACGATACGTCTGACGCATTTGACGGCGAGTGCTGATGCGTGCGGTGATAACATTCCGGTTCGGGTTTCGAGCACGAAATTCCCGAGGCCGGTGCTCGAGGATGCGATCTAGACGTATGTTTGAACGTTTGGAATGTCGGACAATTGATGGAAGCTCGTCATCGCTGGCTGTCGGCGTGCTAATCTGCTCTGAAGCTGACGAGAGATCTCGGAGATATCGGATCGTGACGGAGAATTCGTCGGCTCCGGCAGCCGCTGTCGGAATGCGACTTGTAATTGATTCGTCCTGAGTAATCAGCGGCAGACGGATTGGCCATTGATACGTCGGTCGTCACTCATCGTTCCGTTTAGTAAGCACAGTAGGAAATGCTGCTAAGATTTTAAGTTAAACGTAAATGATCAATTAACTACATAAATGCAGTTGTGAATCTATATGAACAATTGATACATTTCTATTTTCTCCGTAAGTATGAGTAGGTACTGTTACTTAGGCGACATGTAACATGAGCAGTAATCACACTAAAATGTCAGAGTTTTTAGGCCGCCTGAACGCCTCTGATTTGGCTAAACGGTTAAAATGACCGTAATCACACTTAGCCGCGCAGATGAGTCACCCAATATGAAAAAGCTCTACAAAAAAAAAACAAGTAAATGTTCGAACTAAAATGTCAATAGGACTTTTCTCCGCTTTTAAAATTGCGCTAGAATTAATACCAAAAAAAAAACAGTAAAAACCCTGGCTAATAAATTTTAGTAAAGTGGATCGATTATTCAATCGATCCACTTTTCAGCGTCAGCGTCTTTACGATATTTTACCTCCAGGTCGCCAAAATACTTCAAGCTCACTATGAAAGCTTTGACGCATCTGGGGCTCCAGATGCGAAGCTTTCATAGTAATGAAATAATGATTACAAAATTAAAATAAAACAATATTCAACAATGCTGACGACAATTTACTGACGAGCATTGCAAATTAACAACATTCAGCCTCCATAACATTTTACCTCCAAGTATTTCAAGCTCGAGGCTCGAGATGCGCCGAAGCCTTCATCAAGCGTTATCAGGTCCAGTCTGATCCGTCCCGGAGTCAAGCGGCGCCGATAGCTCGCACGGGATCAATCGCAGCCCAGTAATACCAACCAAATAAAATTAATATTCATAGCCGTTGTATTTATTGGCTTTCAATTAGTTTAATCTTAATGGAGCATTAACATACGCGCGGGCGACGCATCGAAGCATTACCATGGAGACCGGGTGTTGCCAGCGTAGATTAAATAATGGCCATAGACCTCTTTATTCCTATTTAAATAATATATTTATTTTTTCAAAATAAATAGGTATTAACCCTAATATCTCTAATGATCACTCAAATATATTAAAATGTTTGTCAATCGGGCCGGGATTACCACTCATCTTTGATAAGATACTATTTGAAAAAAATATCAATAAACATGTTAATTTTAGATGAAAAATAATGTGTTGGTACACTCATTATTTTGTAACTACCTATCAGAAATTGTTTAATATGTCATTATTTTTCACTTTTTCATAGCGCGTAAGTCGGTCAAAAATTGAAATAATCGGCCAAGTACGAGTAGGACTCGCGCACGCAGGGTTCCGTACTGTATGGGAGCCGCCCTTAAATATTTATTTTATTTTAATTTAATTACTTATTATTGAATTGTACATACAACTAAACATTTTGTGAATATTTCATGCATCTACCTATTACCATTATTAATATCGAGCGAAAAACGGTTCAAAATTCAGGTTTGTTGAATGGGTAATTTTATTAAATATTAATTATATTCTTACGTATTTGTTGCTATAGTGGCAACAGAAATACATCATCTGTGAAAATTGCAGCTTTCTAGCTATAACGGTTTATGAGATACAGCGTGGTGACAGACAGACAGACGGACAAACGGACAGCGGAGTTTTAGTAATAGGGTCCCGTTTTTACCCTTTGGGTACGGAACCCTAAAAATTGTATCTGGCACCTAAGCGCAGTGAGATTCGACAGGAAACACAAGAGAGGAGACTAATACCCAGCAGTGGGTCGACAGCGACACAAGCTGATGACGATGATATTGAATCGCAATGTGCTACGTGCCCTTTGGAATATTATAGATTTGAGGTTTGAGGATCTGAAATTACTTGACACAAAAAGTTTTGTCAATTGATTTATGATATATCATCCTTCTTTAACTGCTAAAGAATAAAGCCATTTATTTCAAAGCTGGCAGAAAAACATACGGTACCGACTAAATCAGGCATTTTACTATAGCAAGCTGAGATTTTATCATAATATTACGTTGATATATGTACTGGTAAGTCTTCGTTAAAAGTTATCTACCTATGAAACATTTAGAGCTACCTCATTCCACGCGTGTAGTCTGAGTTCTCTTGAAAATTGCACTTTTTTCCATTTTCCTGTATGTTTACGTATTACATCATTAGTTCTAATATGTCCCGTATAACACCGCGAGAGAGACTAATAGACGACTTAAATAGACATCGAAATGCTGCGAGCTGGCCCACTTAACCCTAGTCGTTCGGAAAAAGTACATAAATGGGCAAGACGGTGGAGCCTAACCTGGCAGCACCGGTCGCGGAAGGCCCGCTGCCGATGACCTCCGCGACCGGTTCCCGCGGCCACCTCCCGCCCGGCCCCCGCGCCTCTCACCCTTCCCGCGAGACGTTTCATTACGTTATTATTATATTAAATGCTATAATACACATTGTAGGCATTAGTGGCCTGGACGTCGTCCCGAGAAATGGTAATGTATGGCCCGCGTACCTCATCTTTTTTAATTTTATTTAAGTCCTACGGATTAGCGCGGTGATCTTTACGGCCTGTTTCAATGGAGGATTGTTCTATAGCGGTGGATTTTGCATACCTGAGTGTTCTCGGTATTTTACCCTGTATGAGAGAGTTGTATTGTGTAAATCACGTATGAAATTTCGCGAAACTAATCCTTTTACAGAGGGAATCATAAATGGAAAGTTATATTTTAACGAGTGTTTGGATCAACTGTGTTGCGTTGAAAGGTTTTTTATGCAGTATTTCAATTTATTATCCTAAGTTATGTTGGTATTTGCTAGTTGAGTTAAAAACAAATTAACTAAAAAATCTTATGGAATAAATTACCTAATTTAAGTAATAACTTACTGTACTGTGCTGGCTTGCTACCTAATACTTCGTTCACTGCTGAAAATAGGTCTACCCACAAAGGACGATTAAGCCATATCCAATTACACCTGCCTAGTGCGGGTTGGTGGTAGTTGTAGTTGGTGGACATAATTATCATCTTACTTCATTATTTATTATCATACTTCATTCCAGTATTAACGTCAAATCATAATTACACTAATAAATACTTCGTTGTACTTATAAATAAAGTCATAAGACTTAACTGTTGGCGGTACCAATTACCTATAGAGTACAGGTATACGTAGGTAAAGTATAGACGATACAATATATAAGAACAACTATCCTTGCATGTACAATTTAAGTGATCATACAGTTTTCCCCAAACTAACAGTAGATAAGTACATATTATTATTGCGAAGATAAACAATTTATACGTGCCTACCTACACATATACGAGGCATGTCATCATCAACCAATATAATTATAGGCATTGACCAGTCCTGCGATCGGGACGAGACGGGATCGCGGCCTTTCGTCGGAATAAAGCACCGACCGAGTATCATATTACATCTTTCGGTGCACTTGATCATGCCGTTGTCTGCACTCTTTTATTTGTACGCTTCACTCTCTTTATTTTTATCGAAGTCTTTGAACGACCGCGACGACCGCACCGCTTAGCGCTTAAAGCACAAAATTAGCTCCACGAGACACCGCCATGCGCCACCACCTCATGGGAAACCATTTTTAGGGTTCCGTACCCAAAGGGAAAAACGGGACCCTATTACTAAGACGTCGATGTCCGTCTGTCTGTATGTCTGTCTGTCTGTCTGTCCGTCTGTCACCGGGATGTATCTCATGAACCATGATAGCTAGACAGCTGAAATTTTCACAGATTATGTATTTCTGTTGCCGCTATAACAACAAATACTAAAAACAAAATAAAATAAATATTTAAGGGGGGCGGGCTCCCATACAACAAACCTGAATTTTTAGACGTTTTCGCTCTATGTTAATAAAGGCATCAGGTACGAGTAGATGCTTAAAATTTTTACAGAATATTTAGTTTTATATCCACTTCAATAATAAATAATAAAATTTAAATAAAATAAACATTTAAGGGGGGCTCCCATACAGTACGGAACCCTCCGTGCGCGAGTCCGACTCGTACTTGGCCGATTATTAAAATCAATATTCATTCGCCATAATCGGCAAGAAGTGCTGCGGTATCTCCAGAAATTAGACGGAGCTCGACCGCAAAACTCGTAACCGTCAACCGAATCCCACATTATTGTACCCTTTTAAGCCAGGTCTGAGTCGATGGAAACTTATTAGAGCGGCCGTTAAAGCGAGGAGAGTCTGGTATAAATCGAGTTGGCACGTCTAAATATCAGTGGTAATAGAGAGCGGAGTGCGTGCGCCAAGGCCGTGCCCCGGCCGACCAATTTATTCGTCGGGACGTCAGATTTCGAGGGCCTCGTTACGACTAAGCCTCCAATTAGACTTATCCCTAATTAAGAGATGCCAATAAATTACCCTCCATCACGGGCTAACGAAGACGCGCCGCACTAATAACGCTAATTGATTTTGAGTAATGAGCTCGAGTTTTGATGGAGCCGATTGAAGTGGGGTGCGCATCGATCGGCACCTAGGAAGATACGAGTACGTATGCGAACTTTGCTACACCGGCCCTCGTCTGTTTTCTGTGTTGCTCTGGTGCACTGATTCATGAAATGTTGCTAAGTAGTTCATTCATAGACGGGGTTATTGGTAACAAATGCACGATCTCCTAAGGGCGACTTTAGTACATCAAGATGAAAATCTTTAACTATTAAACCAACTTTGAAATTAGGTACAATAAAGAGCAGTCCCATAAATGATGTTGAAAACAAATCAGTTTTTTCATCAGTTTTAAATAAGTTTCGTGTGGAACAGCTGATCAGTCAGTTCTTACATGATTTTTACAAGCCTGCAATTTAGTGAGGATTGCACATGAATTAACAGTCGTCAGCTATTTTTAACTATAAATTTGCACTTTTTTTAAAATCTGTCGCATTAGGCCTACTCAGTCTATTTGTAACTTTGCATTATTACCAATAGCCATGTATATTCAATATGAATAAATTATACGAAATGATGAGTGCCTAAGTAGTTTTCAAATCTCCAATGGTAAACGCTAGGTTACTTAGCCAGTTTTAAAATAACTGAATAACCGTTCTCTGTAATCTTTATTTACTATCAACCAGCAAGCTTTTAATTGAATGCCATTACTATAATGAAAGCTTATTTTAATTAATGCCCTTGTAGTTCTAACATTCGCTTAAAATACACTGGAAATGTAAATGGTAAAGTCATCTATATGTGCAGGGGACCGTTTTTTTAGCTTCGAACGCATAGGGACATGCCTACGTAAAAGAGATAATGCAAGAATATATCGAGCTTAGGCCATTACCTGGTACAGTATTTAATTATTTGCTTTATTTGTTTTGGAAAATGATTTTCCTATCATTTTCTTAAATAAAAATTACAATTTAAAGGAATTTCATATTTCGGATCTTATTATCTTTTGATATTGCTTATACCTACTCGTAAAATATGGCGGCGTGATGGCGGCCTTGAACAATAATCAAATTAGGAAATACAAAATTCCACCTTAAATAAGCATTAAATACCGTTGTTTTTTTGCTGTGAATTTGTTTACCATATTTTAAAGCTTTTTTTTGGGCTACTGTACATAGTCTGAGCCCACTTTGAAAGATCTTCTTTGACTGATTATATGGAGAATCTCTATGTTGTCTATGGAAGTTGCGAGTGCTCCATACAAGTTCCGTAAACGACCAAACCGTGAGAAGTTCAAAAAACGCTCCCCAGATTGTAATTTTTACAGTAATTATAGGTACGAGTATCTATACTTTTCCTGTACGACCTGCTACATCGCTCCTACAATACATAAATCATGCAATGCAATGGACTGTCACACAACTTCAATTTGCATTTTGTGTATAAATCACGGCATAGGGTAACGTTACTATAACCAGGTGTTCTAAATTCTAATTCTAACTGACGATCTAAATGAATTAAGCAACCAGGCCGTTACTCCTTTACAGTCTCGAACAGCTTTACGGGCGTTCCTAGAAAGTATTTTAATAGAGCTCAAGTGAAAGCTGCCATGATTAAGAAGGTCCTGTTAAACAAACCTCTGAAAGACAAACACTTCTAAAATATATGACATTATTTAGTTTTGATTTTTACAGATTTGATTTGGAGTTTTCCCTCGACAATAAGAATATCCATAAAAATTACAGTATAAGTATGTAGTAATTGGTTTTTATATTCTGTTGTAGTTAATAAAAAAACAAATTAATAAATAAAGTTAATAATTATTTTTTGCAAAAAATGGCAAAATCTTCCATCGTGTAGAAAATTCCAATATTTCGCTCGAATTGTTTATATTATTGTTGAATTTTTCAAAAACGGCTCTGCCGATTTCTGTAAAATTTAAATGGGACCACCTCGTGAGTATACCCTTTTGAACTAAAAAAGAATTTTTGGATTCGGTTCCCAATTGGCGGAATTATCGATGAACATACACAAAAAAAACATACATACAGACGAACATAGAACCTCCTCCTTTTTGGAAGTCGGTTAAAATATCACAGTATTTTAGAACAGCTTCGTTTTTGTTCTACTCTAGCTGTACCCAGAGTAGAAATGTGTCGACTTTTTGATGAAGTTGTAATTCGTGCGCAAGCGCACCGTGACTTGTTCTCTCGTAGATGCTATCGACTTGCTTGATGCGATACCCGGGCCAATCACAAGTCATTTCTATTTTTTGAGATTCTACGTGTCAAGTTACTTAAATATTACGTTTTTTATGGGGATAATTAATTATTAGCAAATCAATATTATTTGTACATGCCAGAAAATCTCCCAAACCGTTGCAACTTTTTCAAGAAAAAATCACAAAGTATTTTGAAGATACAAATCTGGTTATAAACTAGACCTAGTTTTTAAACAAAAAGTAGTGGAGGCGTAGTGGAAGATCGCTCGCATTGCAAGTGTGACTTATCACTGGCTTTTTGGCGAATGAAAATATCGTGACCGTGAGGCAACCTGCATACCACTTGTTGAGATTCGCGCAGACGAACCGAAGTAACCGACAAAGCCTATGGAGCCTCACAGTTCTCGAATGGAGACCACGGACCCACAAGCGCAGCGTAGGACGTCCACCAACCAGGTAGACTGATGATATAATTAAGATCGTAGGAACGCGCTAGATGCAGGCTGCTTCCAATCGGCTTTTTTGGAAATAAATAGAGAAGGCCAGCAGTAGACGTCCTATGGCTGATGGATGGATGAAACCTGCACGCGTCCGTAAAAGACGTTTGATAGCGTATGTGAATTTACAAAGCCCCATGCATTGGGCCAACGTGATACATACCTATACCTACAGGGTTATATTAAACGCAACACTTTTTAAGGGCGGTTCTAGTACATCTAGACCAACAACTATTGTACTACGACTTTTGAAAATTCGCAAAAAAAAATTCGCTGCTTCATATATTTTGCCGCCGTTGACGAACTTTTTGTATGAAAAAGCGGATTTTTTCTTCGTGATTTTCCAAAAGCCCTAGAACAAAAGTTGTTTTTCTAGATGTACTAGACCAGCCCTTAAAAGGTTTTGCGTTTAATACCTATGACCCTGTATAGTCCAATCGGATTTCTTGGATTTGAATATGTTCAGCAGAGGACTAGTATTCAAATGCCTGTAAGTATAGTAAAAACAGAAAGCAAGCTATCCTTGTACATCTTCTTCGTATTTACTTTTTAGTATCGATCATCATTAGCTTGAGTAGTGAAGTCATTACAGGTTTGAAACCAAGTCATACAACTAAGATCCAATCTATTTTGTCTATTAAATATTATTAGAATTTACCGCGATAGCTGCAGGCCGTGTCCCCGCGGTCCGATGAAGTTGTTCCCCGTATCTAAGATGGCATCAGCATGGCGCAGCCGATGCGTTGGCCGCTATCACAATCTCATTATTCCATTCTATCCGATTAGCCTTGTCGTTCTTGCCTTTAAGGGCGTAATAGATGTAAGTTGCTTGTTGCCTTAGGATGTAGTAAAGGAACTTCGTCGTCGTAATTTCAGCCATAGTACGTCCGCTGCTGGACATAGGCCTCCCCTAAAGATCTCCAATAAGACCGGTTGCTGGCGGCTTGCATCCAGCGTGATAATAATGAGGTCATACGTCCACCTTGTGGGTGGACATCCCACGCTGCGCTTGCCGGTTCGTAGTCTCCACTCGAGAACTATTGGGGCCATCAGTCCTCCTTGCTATGTGGCCTGCCCGCTGCCATTTCAACTAACCAATCCGCTGGGCTGTCGGTAACTTTGGTTCTTGTACAGATCTCCTCATTTCTGATTCGATCTCGCAGAGAGACTGCGAGCATAGCCCTCTTCATAGCTCGTTAGGCTACTTGAAAGGAATCTCATTTGAGGGAAATTCAAAGATAAAAAGGGTGTCAAGGCTAGCTTTGACGATACTATTTTAATAATAATGCATGCAAGTAAGCTACAAAGATCATGCAGCACTTAGTTTCACTACTTTTCTGTAGCATTATTTGTGATACCAAAAGCGGCTTTCCCTCCGCTTCAAGAGCTCTCAAGCAGGTATACATGACACTGACAAATGGTAAGTAACTCCAAGTTCCCGGTATGAACCGAGAAGTACTCTTCAAAATTCCCTTCATTTCTAACGGTTCCCAACAGAACTTCAAGTACCGTGGTACTTATTTGTCAACAGGCTTTAAAGTTACTTTCAAATTACGGTTTAAAATTGAACGGTTATTATAACTGAATTTAAGAGTGGGAAAGTGTCGCTAATAGGTTGGGTAGTGCTGAAGAAATAATTTACGAATCAATATGTACGATTAATTATGTCATGTTGATTTTGAAAGAATGCAATAATTTAAGGAATTAAATGTTTAAAATGCATTACTGATATATAAATACTTTAAAAAAATACGAGACTTCAATGGCTTCCTGATACCAAGCTATACCTACCAACAATATGTATTAGTAACAATGGTTTACAGTGATATCCTTGAATATATCCGTGTTTACATGCATTAGTTTTAATACAAAATAATTATTTTTATTCCAAATTGTATGAAGTTAAGATACGAATACAAGATAATTTAAGGCTTATAAGGCCTCTGATAAGAGGCAGACTACACAAATTTTGTAAACCTTTACACCATATTACTCCTAATATTGTGCAGCTCGCCACCTCACTGAAGATTCCGTCTTCCTCTGATCTGTAGTTTGAGTAATAAGGTTACCCAATGCCTCTCAGTCTAGAACCAGTTTGAAGTGCAGCTAGTGATGGGTGAACGAATCTCCAATCTGTGACGGCAAATAATGCGTCGTCGCCTACAAACACTTACAGCCGTCGATATAATGAGCTGGTGCGATAACAGTAATGCCTTTAATTGAACGCGTGTTGTGACACTCGATGGCACTTTCTTGGTTATGGTGATTACATTATGGGCGGAGTGAAGAATAACAGAGTGTGAGCTTTTAATATTCCGTAGAGATACAATCGCTACCAATTTTATAAAATACAAGACAATACGATTATATAATGCGTCGTCGCTTACAAACACGTACAGTCGTCGATATAATGAGCTGGCGCATTAATTTCTTTAATTGAACATTAATGTCTTTAATTGAACGCGTGTTGTGACAATGACTCAATGGCACTTTCTTGGGTACGGCGATTACATTATGGGCGGAGAGAAGAATGACAGAGTGCGAGCTTTTAAATATTCTATGGACATGCAATCGTTAGCAATTTTATAAAATGCAATACATAATACGGAAAATAGTGCGTCGTCGCTTATAAACACTTAGGTAGGTACCCATTGCGCGTCGATACTCAATGCTCAATCAACACATGAACATTTTTTGTAACAAATGTAATGTTTCCATGGTATAATGAGCTGGGGCGATAACAGTAATAGCTTTAATTGAACGCGTGTTGCGACACTCGATGGCACTTCCTTTGGTTCATTACATTTTAAGCGGTGAGAAGAGTAACGAGGTGCGAAAATTTGTATTTGTGGAGATGCAACCGTTAGTAAATTTGTAAAAATAATAAATTTTTGGTCTAGGTAGTCTATCGTATGTGCTTTTAATTATGTTACTTTAACATGTCGATTACGATTTTATTTCTTTTTTTAACGACGTTGGAATCTGCAAGAATTTTAGTGTTCTCATCGGCAATCAGTTCTTTGTATTGTTCGCTTCTTCAACTGAACAAATTTTCTACCGATCTCCTCGTATCAAACTCAGTCATTCTGTTTTAAGTTTCTACTATCTGTGTATTTAGTATACATGTCATATAGCTATAATAAATTCACAGGTACAAACAAACAGAAAACAAAACACAAATCACTGGATTGAATCGAACACAAAATTAATATCACAGAAGATTATTATTGAAAGCTTGAAAGATAAACAAATAAAATGAAAATATGAACCTTGGACAAAAGATACACTGTCAGTACCAACATTTGTAGCCGTTCGTTAGACGCTGCAGATAGTGTAGTAGTCAAGTGATGCACTAAAGTAAAGGCAAGTCTACACAACGGAACACTGAAAAAATGCTTCTGTAACCAGTGTGTGCTGTTTCATACACTAAGTTCATTTATTTGTGATAAAATGCATGGAACAGGTAATTTTTAGGTTTGGCCCCATAAAGTTGTGGAGAAGTCTTTTCTTACACATGCAGCGTGCGAAACACTTTTGCGTTAGGCCACAGAATACTCGTAATAATAACTGTTAGGGTAAGTCCCGGATAGATGCCGCACTTTTTGAAATAGTCTTACAGCTTCATAAATAATCACAAAATTCAAAAACTGGCTATGCGTTCGTAAAGTACGGTCTTTAGACTACAGTTCAGTATACAAGATCAGCAGTCAAAGTCATTAAGAATAGGAACGAAAACAAATTTTGTTGACCTCTATAATTTCACAGATAAATGCCCCACCCCGGATAGTCACTCTGCCTCATAAATTAGACCGAAGGATAGATGCCACATTGAGAAATACATTTATAATAAAAGTTAGTAATGCGTAATTATGATCTAAAATGGATTTATAATACACCTCAAGTATGTAGAATGATTATCATCGTTAAGGATAGACGCCTCAACGAAAAAACACATTCTATCTAATATTCGTTATTAATACGGTTTATTTCCAGGGTTACTACTAATCTTACTACCAGTAGTAAACACTCATGTCATCAAAAGCATAGCTCAATATCTTTGTTCTCACTTTTTTCGACTGCCTTGGTGGCTCAGTGGTTAGTGACCCTGACTTCTGGGTCAAAGAAGCGTGGGTTCGATCCCCACCTAGGGCAAACAATTTTGTGTTATGAACATAGATGTTTGCTCTGTGTCTGGGTGTTATTTAGGTACTACCTAATTAAGTATGTATTTAAAATATGTATATGTAGTATATCAGTCTCTAGCAGCCATGTCACAAGCTTTGCTTAGTTTGGGGTCAGAGACCGTGTGTAAGATGTCCCCTTATACGAGTATAAAAAAAAACTTTTTTGTTAAATTTTTAGTATTTTTATACGTTTGTGTTGGGGCATCTATCCTTTAAGTGTTTGTTATAAAACCATGTTACTTATGTTATAGAACCAATGGATAGATGCCCTTTATATAAGCTCTAAAAATTTAAAAAAATGAATGAGAAAACGACAACAAAACATATTTTTATGGTTGTGAGTGGATACCAAAATTAAACTGCTTAATATTTTTATTAATAATTCATATTTACTCTCAGGGAATTCGTAAAAAAATGTAAAACTATGCTAAGGCAGCTTCCAAATCAATTTCATTCCATTTTCTTGCACGCAGCTTGGCTTGCATTTATACAAAGCAAGTCGCAACAAATTATACCTCATGTGAGTATTTACTATGTATTTACAAGTACCTAAAGGATAGATGCCTTTATCGGAGGATATAAGCCTCTAAAGGCATCTATCCTAACTAAAAACGAAGCATCTATCTAATTATAGATTAGTAAAGGATAGATGCTATTTAAAAATACATAAAAATTAAGCAAAAATAATTTTAACATACATTAACAGCCAATATCATAGTTACACTTCATGATAATTATATTAAAAATTGAAACAAAATAATGATCAGAAAAAAATACTCACCTTTTGAAAACATACCTTTATAAATAAGAAGGATATTTTCACGCGTAAATTTTTTTCGTGTTACACAGAGTTGCACAGGATTGTCGCACACGCTGTCAAGCGACTAGCCGGTGGGGGGCGGGGTTAGAACAAGGTTAGAAGAAATTATAGGTAATTACGCATATTTAAAGTTTTTGAAAACGCTGCGTCTATCCCAGTGCGGCATCTATCCGGTACTTACCCTATATATGTCACCGGTTTATTGTAAGAACCGTTTGTTTACAATCTCCCGAGTTAGATTATAAACTATCGATAAATTGTGAACGGATACAACGGTTTACAATTTAACGCTTTACATTTTCGTTAGTTTGTAAACAAACAGTGGTCAAACGTGAAATTGTGAACTTGTGTGTAACGAAACTCAAAGTGGGCATTGATTGGTTCAACGAATCATCCCTTTTACGGCCACTCCTCCTCCGCCGGGTGCAGCCATCCATTGTTCTTTTATCGGTGTAAAGATTCGATGCTGTATATTTTTTATGTATGATCACGCATGGTGATTTTTTTATTGGAAAGGATAGAAGTACCCCGAATGTAGTTTCATATCCATAAACATTTTATTGAAATTGGTTAGAAAGTTTTTGAAATATTAATAGTAGTAACATCGATTTGATCTAACTATTCGAATATTGTATTGTACATAAGTACGTATTGCTATGATTGAAGTCGATTGTACTATTTTTGCGAAAAAAATCATTGTTAAAATTAAAATACAGATAAAAGTAAGGGTCAAGTAGTAGAGCCCCGGGGGATAAACGGGATTTAACCGTAAGAAATTATTTGTACTATTAAGATTAAACTAATAAACAAATTCTCGACCAAAAAAATATTTGAAACAAAATAACTGTCGCTTATTATACAATGTTTATCCATGATAGAGTGAGGTAGGTAAAACATGTAACAATAATGAGAAGAATTTTAATGCTACACAAAATATTTTATAGATCCTAAGAATAAAAACCCAAAAAATAATGTATTTTGCTTGTCCAAAATATTAACATAATTACATAAAACCAACCCTCACAAATGTAATAGCTATAGGTAATAGATTAATACTGAAATTATCGAAACTGTAACCAAAATGTATTATTGACATATTAAAATTATTATTATTTTCCTTTTTTATGGGGATTGGGGGACAAATACCTCCCAAATTTTTATGATACAATGATTTTAAATTTATAACACACTAAATAAAAAGTATTATTTAGGTAAAAGGTAAAAGTATGTTTAAAGCTGTTAATACAATAGCGTAAAATGACCGTTAGGCTATTGTCCTCCGGATCCTGAAATTTTCACAGATGATGTATTTCTGTTGCCGTTTTAACAAAAAATACTAAAAAGAAAATAAAATATATATTTAAGGGGGGCTCCCATACAACAAACCTGATTTTTCAGACGTTTTTCGCTTTTTATATTAATAATGGTAACAGGTAGATGCTTTAAATTTTCACAGAATATTTAGTTTTAGATTCACTTCAATAATAAATAATAAAATTAAAATAAAATAAATATTAAAGCGGGGCTCCTATACAGTACGGAACCCTCCGTGCGCGAGTCCGACTCGTACTTGGCCGATTATTTTATGTAGGTATGTGTAACAAACATAAGACGATCTTTTTTGCCAATCATAATTCTAGGTCAAAGGAAAGTACCCTATGGGTTTTGGTTTACCTTGTGAGTGTCGAAATAAGCAGTTTTTTGCGACTCCGCCGACCACCTGACCTAACATTTTTTTGCGCTAAATACCCCTATATTTATTTTATAGGACATGAACTATTTGGTCGTGCCGTTCGTAGCCCCTAGCAATATGTGCATCATTATTAGTTGACAGTATTTTGGTCGAAATGGCATTTTCTTTTCACAATTTTTTTTTATTACCAACAAACCATAAAGATATATTTTTAGTAAGATGATATTATTTGTCAAGTGGTCGTCTTCTCGAACTTTATATAAATTCATAGATTTTTTTATGTATGATCACGTATATTTTTACAGAATAGTCCGATTTTGATAATTCGACATAGGTTTTAATTGTTTTTTTATCAGGAAGAGTAGGTATATTTGTTTGGCTAAGACAAAATAAAAAATGGTCTTTTTATTTGGTCTAAGATTACTGGTTCAGATAAAGAAACAATTACTGGTTCAGATAAAGAAACAATTCTTAAATAACGATTTGTACTTCCATTAACAGAAATAACAGTCAGCAAAGATGTTCTGATACTAGTTTTGAAAAACTTAAAATAAAGTAGGTACCTACATATTTATATTGAGGTTAGTATTTGTATTTAGAAATTGATTTTGCATTATTTGGTATATATTATTTATATCGGAACTGTAATGATGATGGCAACAGTACAAACAAGTAAAACAAAAAACGTGCAGCTGTGCAAATTCTTTTGTTAATGCGCCTTATTTTATTTAACGTAATATTTTCGGCAACCTAAAGAGAGGTATAGATAACATCTGTTTAACAGCAATTAAATGAGATTGAATGGTTTTTGATATTTAATTTTTAAACATTAATGTATGCAGGTGTGCTAGTATTTTTTTTAATTCACATTCACCTGTACGTTGTTTTGTGTAACACATTATTTCCGCAACCTAAAGATATAAATTTTACCTAAGTTGGTTAGAAGTTTTTTTTTAAAAATCAACAGTATTCTGTAAATGGTATGCATTGGTTTAAGCGGTTTATTCGAATTTAGAACGTAAATTGCAATGATTGAAGTCGGTTGTGCTATTTTTTGGCAAAAATAATGAAATTTGCTAATAAAAATAAGGGTTTACGTAGGTAGTAAGAAGTTATTGTTATTAAAATCAAAAACATAAATAAATTATTAAATTTAATTGTATAAATTATATGTTATTTTAAACTATAATTTTCATCCGTGTAGGTTACACGAGGCAGGTAAAATATGAAACAATAATTATGAGAAGAATTTAAATACATACTGCTCAAAATGTTGTCGCCCCGTAGAAAAATACCCAATAAAATAGTATTATCTTGCTTATGGGTGCTAAGTGGGTGAATGCTTACCAAGCATTATTATTTTCTAGGAACATTAACATGACTATCTGCCATTACAGATCTAAATAACTTTAGTGTAGGTACTCAAATTATACAGCCTGAACTATACATGTATTATTGAAAAACTAAAACTACAGCACAGCTTTCTGGATCAAGCATCACACAGGCCTAACAGGCTGCAAACCAGCGCAGCCCTCCTTCAGTCAATAACAACGTTGTTCTAAAACAGACAAACAATGCTAGATAACTAATTATTAAAACTTGACCACTGATTTTAAATAAAAATTTAAAATATTTCTTTTTACCTTATTCGAAACTAAATAACAGAAAAACAGAGATTTTTTTGTAGGCGGTCTTTATCCGAAGAGGGGTCCTCAACCAAATGGACTTTGAAAATTTACTAATTATGTATATTATACCTGACTATAAAAACATACTAATTAACTAACTATAAAAACATGCTAAATACATAATAATTTGACGAAAATAATTAAAATCCTTATTTTTATTTAATAGTTATCTTACTTAATTTTTTGCTGATATGAATTTTCATAAATAATTACAAAAATGACATTGAATTATCTAAGCAAATTAAATATTTTCTAAGTTGAAGAAAATAAAAGTACTTGTTAAAACAATTAAAAATATTAAAATAAAACTATTTTATTTAATTTACATTTTATTATGTCATTCTCGATTCGATTTTTCAGTTAATCATCCAAACATATTACGTATTCGTAATACAAACTAGAATAAACAGAATATTATTACCATCTAGCTGTATTTAACGCTTGTTTCATCAGGATCCACCAACGGACCCATCTGGCGCTCTCTCTTTTATTGCTTTATTGTTCTGCGAGTAATTTAGCGCTAAAGGACTCCCCTAACTATCGCATTTTACCGACCATTTGAAGTTCCGCAATTCCTTGGTTGGTAACGGGACTTACAGGACCAAAGAACTGTGGGAAAGAAGACGTTTTGCGCCTTTGAATAGCTTTTAACTCAGCTATAATAGTCAGCATTTGCTAACAGGTTTCGACGTCCCAAAACAATATTTGGACTGAGGTTAACTTTAATATTTTATGGCGAGCAATTCACTTTAATAGTTTTAGAAACACAAACACATTTTGATTAACAATTATCCATTCCGGCTGGGAGGAATAATTTGTTGTAAATAAAATAGGCGCAATTTTGGTAGGTTTAAACGCGAGCCGTAAAATATTGAATGTAGGTAATAATATTGACTAAGAAAACTGAAGAAAGATCCTTTTATCACTTATTGTTACATGTCAAAGATTTATGGCACCTGGTGCCACACAAAATATTCGATTTTTTATAATTACATCTGTTAGATAATGCATTGCCCTTTAGATATTTTTTTGCAGTTACACTGTCTCATTCCTTGTCCACCAAATGAAGAAGACATTGCAGATATGGTTCTTAGCGGCAAAGTGTCCTGAAACAAAAATTAATAAGAAATTAAATTAAGTACCTAAAAAATAGTGTACTTTTATTTTATTTTCTTGGAGATAGACAAATAGACTACGAGCTTAAAGCACCAAACTATAATTTGTTCAATGAAAAAAAAAAATAGGTTCAATGATTCTAACCTCTAGAATGTCATCAGACAAAATTGTCCCTGATGACGGAAGAATAGCATTTCGTGGTAACCAATCAGTGATGATTCCGCAGGAAGTACCAACTCTATATAATTCATTCTTCTTCTGTATAACTTTACCGACCACATTTTTGCTATGAATCTCAATTGCCACCTCTTTAGCCTCTTTGCTTTTCAACGGTCGTAAAAAACAAAATTTGGTCAAGTGATCTTGGTATTGCAGCATCCACTTATACTCTTCATCTGGAGAAGACTGAAAGTCCACAAGATCTACTTGTCCCCTCCGATTAAAATCGTCCGATATCAGAGGCTTCAAAACAATACCGCTTTTGGGAAAACTTTCTTGGCAAGACAAGTTTTACAAAGTTGTAGAAAAGTTGTGACGGCAAAAATTGGCACTGCATATTTATTTTTCAGGGCATGGACTATTTTGTCTCGCCGTCCGTGACCCGTTGCAATATGTGCATCAAATATTACATGATAATATTCACTGCTAGGTATTATTTGTACAACCGGGTCCGAATGGGATTTTCTTTTTACTATTAACATTTTTTCATCACCAACAGTCATAATATCATACTTCTTAGCATGATGGTATTGTTTATTAGATGGTCGCCTACCTTGACCTTTACTTAAATTACACTCTTCAATTAGTTTTATCACACTTTTAATTTTATCACTGGTCCATTCACTCTTCTTACTATTTTCCTTATGCCCACTGTAATACTGTCCTAAATCTTTGTTGAATTGTTGTTGGTCAACAATATTATCCTTTAGGTCCACTGCTAATTCACTCATATTTGACAAAATTAAAGTGATTTATAAAATTGTGTCACAAAAACTGCTATTAAGATATTTAAATTGAAAGATCGTGCGCAACGTACTGACTCTAAACACTGTTAAAAGAACAATGACTGCACCCGGCGGCGCGGCGGGGGAGTGGGTGTGGGCGTAAACGGGATAATTCGTTGAACCAATCAACGTCTACTATTAGTTTCGTTACACACAAGTTCACAATTTCACGGTTGACCACTGTTTGTTTACAAACTAACGAAAATGTAAAGCGTTAAATTGTAAACCGTTGTATCCGTTCACAATTTATCGATAGTTTATAATCTAACTCGGGAGATTGTAAACAAACAGTTCTTACAATAAACCGGTGACATATACATTCCTATTGTGTCAGAGCATACTTTTGAACACGATTTTTTTCTCTGTAAGTATTTAAAACAAATTGCTCATTGGTATTGTACGTACTTGCTAGATTCCGCTATATTGAGACGATATAGCCCATCTCACATCTGTGGTTGGCCTCATAATAAAAGTTGTAGCTGTACATAATGACGAGTACTATTACATCCTTAAAAACTCTGACTACAGGGCTAGCCGACTTATACGAACTTATACTTTTATATCCTAAAATATCCGTTATCCTGATATTTAACCCGTATTTTTGTAATTTATCAAGAGTCATTGTCAATATGTTGCTATGTTGTATTTGTAATTGCTGTAACAAATACTTATATTTTTTTCTTCTGAACAAGCCCCAGAGTGAGATCTCACCTTTATTTCTTCATCTTTTTCGTTGTGTTGGTTTATCGCTAACTTATTATTTTATCGCCTATGATTTAGTGCCGCGAGACTTGAAGAACGACACAAACACACAACACAGCCATTTTACATTATCGATATATCGAGCTATCTAAATCTAGCTGTTGAAATTTCACTTGTACATAGATTTCTATTCTACGCTATATTACTGAATCAAAGATAAGCTTTAAGCAATATATCATCAAATGCGATATTCGATTGATTGCGAATGATTATCAATACCTTGTTAAGGGTTAGATTATTGAAATTTAATTTTAAACATTTCTGAACTTACCATAATTTTATACTGATTAGAAATACTAAAGTTTAAAATAAAAAAGGTTACAAACAAAGCACCTAATTTCGACCAGACTACCTAACCACTAAAATAACTACATATTTATGAAGATCTCAAAAGTAAGTCTTTTTTATTATAATATACTAACGACCCGCCCCAGCTTCGCACAGGTGTATAATACTATATAAACCTTCCTCTCGAACACTCTATCTATTTAAAAAACGCATCAAAATTCGTTGCGCAGTTCTAAAGATATAATATGTATAAGCATACATAACAGAAAGAAGGGGAAGCGACTTTGTTTCAAATATCTAGTGATTTCTAACTAGATCGATCTAAGCATGAAATTAACGCACTGATCCATAAGTCGGTCTTTCGGAAAATGATATTAATGTCATCTACAATATCATTTTCTGAAATACCTTGAGCTTGCGCATTTTAAACTTTTTCAAGTATGGAAAGTTATAACAGTAACATGACCAAATACAAGTCTTTTAATTACGTGTCTTATAACTCGAACAATCTTTACATCAGTTAGTAAACCTTCGATATCTATTAATTAGTGATGTAATTAGGAGGGCAAACAAGAAATTCGTGTAAAACGAACTTTGCGAGCAAGGTGAGCTGTGGGGCAGGGTTGTAGCAAGGATGTGGAATGTGGGGGCAAGACGTGGCAGATATAAGCCGTATTGGGCTTACTTTTTAAAAAAGAGTATTAATTACTATTAGAAAAAGGAAATGTCAGGGATTGGACGCTTGTATGTTTAGAGGAAGGACATGGCGCTCGAGGCAACATACTTCCACCTGTGTTGAAATGTTTACCTACCCAATGCAAGCAAGGTATGAATTACGTACTATGAAAAAAAACCTTAATTGGTATTTTAGTTAACTTCCATATTTATTTACTTACCAGTAGGTACATTGTAAATTGTATTCTAATTTCATAATTGATAAGATAATGCCATAAAACACAGTTACATAAACTTTAATACGAAACAATAATAATAATTAAGGAGACGATAGAGAGGAACAAAGGATCCAAAGTGTTCGCAAGCATTTATCTACTGATCAAAACCAGGTGAGAAAACTGAAGTGAGTGAAATTAAAAAAGAAAAAAAGAAATACATCAAAATTTAAAACAAATATTTATCTTTCTTTTTAGCCATTACCACGCAATGATGATGATGATGACGGCGGTATAGCGTCGACCAAGGCAGAACTAGATGAGATCAAAATGTTGTAAGCGAATGATCTCATTACGACCGCAGAATCGCACTGGATGCAAGGCACTACCAATCGGTCTTTGTCCGAGGCCTATGTCCAGCAGTGGACGTCTTGTGGCTATGATGGATAGATGGATGGATGAATGAAAATATTCTATACAAAGTTATACGCGTCTGTTGCTAAGCCGATTAAAATAGAAGTACTAAGCGACAGTCCTGAGTACGCCCCCTCCTTGATTAATTAACGCGGTGGCTAATTAGAGCTGCGAGTCAACTCATTAGTAAGTGTAATTGAAACAACTTGCAGATTTTTCCCAGAAAATATCCAGTTGATTTTGTCTATTTATAATGCTCTAATTGGTTGGTTCTTTGTAAATCTGTAATTGGCTGTTGAAAGGTCACCGACAATTCGGATTCCTTTTATCATTACGTATTACGTAGTGTAGAACGAGAGCCTAATTATCAAAACAAACAAAAAACAAAAGACAAAGCTAACTTTACCGTAATCATATTTCAATGAAAATCCTGACATGTGTGTGTCGTATTAAACCTTTAATTGTTGTGTGTTTTGCATAATGCGAAAATTTCAAAATATGAATATTCGAAATATTTTTTTCTAAAAAGATATTATGATAGCAGGTACCTAAGTAGGTAAACATTACAATATAATAGGATTGTTTTCCTCGTTGACTAAAAAGAAATAGTATTTTGGCGCTTAGGTATTTTTTTTATTTTCCTTTTTACCACGTTTTGGATCGTTATCGTGTTATGGATATATTCTGTAAAATTTAATAAAATCTTTGGCTTTTCTAAATATTAGCCTGGGAACCAAAGTGCATATGGCGAAGGTACAACGGCTTGATAACCTACCTGTGGCTGCTTGTTATTCCTTATGTAGGGTTGTAGAACATTTATCGATAAATTAACAATACGATAAAAATGCGTCTCAACTTTCTTTTAATGTTTATTGCCAAACATATTTTTACATACTTAATCAAGTCTAAGAATTTATTCAAGAGTAGGTATATTTTCAGTAGAATTATGTTAAATGTGTTGTTTTGTTAGTTGAGTTTACATTTATGTCCATGGATCAGTTTACGAGTACATTGTTCTAGACTTCCTATAATTGGATGTTACCAATTTTTAAAATAATTATTCAAAAAATAAATATTTTTACGTGACGACCTGAAACAAGTGTTATTTTAGATCATAAAATACTTAAATACTTAATCTTTCACAAATGTACTGTAATGTACCATCAGATCAAACTGCTATTGCATTGCCGACAAGGCTGTCACGCGGAGGTGGACTAATCCAGCCAAACAACGTTCGATTTCAAATCGGTTCAAAATCAATTTACCATGGCGTTTACCCACTTATCGACTATTGTTCAGCAGAGATACTCGCATTGTGACGTGCTAAAGTCCCAACCCTACGGGTGCCCGACGGGGGGTATTCCATGATTGATGGTGTGGGAGCAAGAGAGAGATATCGATAGATTAGTTGCGTCTCGTTTTAGCATGAAGCGGGACACGGCCAGTAATTGAATGGCAATTACGGAGCCTGTAAATATGACACAAGCACGTAATTGCAGGAGTGGAACGCGTGAGGGCCGAGACCGCGCCGTCGACGCGCCCTTTGAGATGAAAATATAGAAATCACGCGCGAATTTGTCTCCATGTTTCGATGCTTTCATTTGAAATTTTATAATGCAAGATAAGGATTGAAGGTCTCATTGATTGCCCTTACGCGTTCATTAGATTTGGTTAAAAATAGTTAACAGAAATGTGAAAAAAAATTGTGAAAATTGTTTTTTTTTTAACAAAAGAGGTACCTATCTACGATCAAACTAGTAACTCTAGACTGATTTGGTTCATACTCGGAAATCTTGTTAGGATTTAATTTAGGATACTAAACAATCTTGCCAAATATTATCGAAAAGGACTTCTGAATAGCGCGACACCAAATTTCAAAAATTGCTGACGACAAAAAATTAAAACAAAAATTAATATGTATATAGAAATTGTGTACCAAGTTTTGTCGAGAGTCGTTTAAAAATGCGAACTGTAGACGTAAACCAAAATCTGGACAGACGAAAGCAAAATCACCATGTTATAACGGATATATTCGCTTTCGCGTAATAAATCAATTATAAATAGAAATTTTAAAAGCCTCTCAAATAAATGTTTAGTACTTAACAAATGGTAATCACCTAAGGCTTTTAGTTTCCGTGGAAAAAACTCTACATAGTGATGTTTACTGAACAAATAGAATCCAAAAGACAAAAATAAAGTTCATCCATAATAGTAATTTTGCAAACTACTAAAATATACAGGTGTAAACTATCTGTATATAGGTACTTATTTGTAAGTTAATATTTGAAAAGCCAAGCCATTGTAAAGGTATTTAATTTAATACGACTTGACACCAGAGTCACGGTCGGCGGTTTCCCAAAAATTCTATTGTTGAACTGCGTAGAGCAAAAATTGCTTCCAGCTGGAACAAAATAATATCATATTTCATAGAACAGCGATACTATAACCGACTACACAAGAGAATATTTTTTAATTTTAAACCAGCTGAGCCGTGTAGTTTTTGCTATTTTTGTAGAAGAATTTATTGAAAAAAATGCTAAATCCTTTTTTATGTTTCAGAATGGACTACAAATCAGATAAAGTAATTAACCTCAATCTCAGGTTTGATAAACACGGTACCGTAATAGCTAATAAATAATGGCCCTTCGAAACGCTAGTCACGTTTGTCGCTGTTTTGTCCAATGGTGGTTCGTCAGACAGTGATAATAATTAATAAGGGTAACGCTCTACGAAAACTAAGTTATCCGATTATCTCTACCGATATCTATTATTTATTCTCGTAAACAATACTTAACAATCATGCAATATGCATTGAAAATCCCAGCAAACAGGTTAAATAACAACATACTTAATGAATAAATATGTAAATAATATTTTCAGGAAATTAAAACGAATTCTAATTGGGCTTCATTTGCATATAATAAAACATTACGCTTCAACATCAGCCCAATTATCCTCATACATAATAAGTAATTAATCTTCGAGTAGGACCTTTACAACGCAATGTCTTTGAGTATTTGGAGCCTCGGGCTACGCCTCGAAGTGAAAGGCTATAAGACGGCTGGAAGGCTATGTAATACGTAATTAATTACAGGTCTAACTGGCGATACTTACGATATTAGTAAAGTTAGTACTTATGTAATAACTATAAGCACTACGAGCAAGTATGCACTTGTAAATAATACAAACTTAGTGTAACAGTTACATACGTACTTCTATTAAGATCTTTCGTTTTCCACTCAAAAGAGTATATCTGTATAGAGGTATAATAATTTAGAAAGAGAAAGCGAAAATATACAGGGTTATTTCTAATCAATCAGCATCCTTTTAGGGGCTTATTCTGTACATCAAAACTAACAACTTTTGTTCTGCAACTTTTGTCAGAACTCAAAAAAAAAAACAGCTGTTCCATACATTTTGTCGCGGGTGAACGATATTTTTCTATGGAACAACAAAATTTTTTTTTTGAGAATTGACAAATGTCGCCGTACAAAAGTTGTTAGTTTTGATGTATATAATAAGCCCCTAAAAGGATGCTAATTGATTAGAAACAACCCTGTATAGACTTTAAAATATTGTAAAAAATCGGAAGATCGGCATCATATTTAATAACATTAATATTTCACTCTTCATAATTACTGGAACGCATGATCCTGCTAAAATGTTATAGAAAAGAGACCACACACTGCTAAGCGCGAACGTTCTCGAACAAGGTAGAATTGGTAAGGTATGCAAAGCCGCTTACAACAGGTTCTATTGAGGAGGTCTATGTCCAGCGGTGGAAATCCTACGGCTAATATGATGTCTGGTGTCTCTTCATAATTAGATTATTTATATTATTCTTATAATACTAATTGAGACATTCAACAAATCTTCGTTAAACTTTTCATACCTATCAAAGTGAATTGCACCATAAAAGCATCTTTAGAACCCAGCTGACTCGTTACTGTTATGTGTATATTAATGGAGTGTTTGTCCGTCGGGTTGTTAATTAAATTTTTAATTTAAACACAATGTAGGCACATGCTGGCAGGTTGCGACCGTTGCGCCGCCGGCACCCTGCCACCTGTCCATGTCTACCAATTTCTCTGCACGAATGCGTACATATGTTATCAAAGCAATAGTAGTTAAAAGGAAGTGCTTTTATTAACAACAGCAAAATACAATACCTAACCTAAAACTACATGCAAACCACTACTTTGTAAAATAAAAATTGGATCATCCACATACCCTTGAAGGTCCAAAGATAATCCAAATGCTCAAGCCCATTATCAATTGACAGCGTGCCCAACACAGATCAGGGAACAAGGTTGTTCCCTGATCGTTTAATATCAAGTAAAACGAGCCGAAACACGACGGGTATATCTTACATACATAGGTACATCCATTGCAAGTTAAATAAAAGCTTGTAAAAACCGTAGTAGACTAATTTCAGTTTACCCATCCACATCACCAGTTTAGATAATAAAATAAACATGATTGATCAATTAGGTAGCAAGGTGGTAAGAAAAATATAATTATTGTAATTCATACTTACATAATATGAGGTTTCACGGCTACCTCGTCAACATTGCGATGTAAACGTAAGATTATAAATAGTATAACATAAATGCCACCATTAGTAATGTTTATCAGGTGGAAAGTAATTACATTCTTCCTGGTAAGTACGAGTAAGTTGGTATGCTATGTGCCATAGAGATGGATGGAGCCTTTAACTTATGAGAATCTTTTTATTAAGTAAATAAAATTATAGGGGTACTCACATAAATTGAATCGTTTAATTTTTAATAATAATTTAATTTATAAAATCATTTAGCTTTATTTTTTTATTTTATTAGACTGACACAGACATCAATCCCAAGGTCGCAAGTATATTTTCCTACTTCATCGTTTCACTTGTACTTGGGACGGCTGGACATTATCATAACAGTAGTACAGAGTTATGCGCATCACAATTGACCGATTATGCACCTATAGCTACATCTATTTTTTCTGTTCTGCGTTCGGTACTTCACATGACCAATATTTTCAATGAACATGGATTTTGATTGAGTTGAATTATCTTCCCTTTATTACTTTCGTATTTACATTTAAATGTTTGCATATGCATTTGCATATTTAAGCCTTTCTCAGTGGTAATAGCATGTTTTACCTAAAATATAGTTCTCGCGTATGAGTATTTTGTTATTTTACGTATTAGCGCAAATCAAAGGATAATTTTATTTTCTAATCGTAGGTACGCTGATATTGAAATAAAAACGAAAACTTACTTCTCTTCTTTTTTGAATTACATATTCTGCCAATTTTCGTGCATATTTGAAGCATATTTGCATGCTTATAATAAGCTTTTTATGTTGCATATAATCCGGTCTCTACCCATCGAGCTATATTACTACGTAGTAATATTTCCTCAAAGTCTCTACCTATAAATAACGCCGAATGAATGTAGACGCCACCTCTTTAGATACTTGCTCTGTGGTGCGTGTGAGCCATGCATTTGCGTAAAATCTGATCTGTGAATCTAACCTCGTCGCGCATGAGAGTGTCCATTTGTTAGTTGGATAGAGAACAATAACCTTTTTTGCCGCGCATAATTACCCTACCTGTTCCACGCATACTTTACGAATTTAACAAAATGCCCCGCGTACATAGGTACTTACCCCGTTTCACACGCGGCTGCACACTCGTTTATGCCAATTAAAAATATTTCTAGAACATTCAATCAATTAACATTCAACACGGCTAGCTAAATCTAACGCATGCCATGCCGACCGACATGACAAAACGCCAGGAGTCAGGTTTTAATTGGCATGGTGTCGAGTTCGACCACGGGGGGAGGGTGAGGCGCGCGGGGGCAACAGCGCCTCTCAGCCCACACTCATTTTTTCTTTCACCCTCATCCAGCAACAGGTGGTTCGATGAACCGACGAAATCTTCCACAATATCTAAAACAAACATTCGAGGTGTTTACGATCGCTTTATTCGGAGACAATAGCCCATGATTCGCGTTAATGAATGCCACTTTAATATCAATCGTTCATTAAACGGAGCTCGGTGCACAATCGTTCGTTTGGTGCTTTCTCACGCCTCATTAAAGTCTTTTTCGTGATTCGGCGACCGCGTCTACCGTTTCCCGGAGCACAATGAGCGAGTGATTCGGCGGCGAATAACGAGGGCATTTTGTCGGCCGCCTCTCACGTCCGACGCCTTCCGACGCTCAATGAAAGTTTACCTGCAGCCGTAACGAGCGATTTGTCCCCTGGCCCCGCGCTCCGGCCCAAATCAAAGCCCATTCACATCTGCATGCCGACACAATGCTGGCAATTAGGCCGTGCCTGGCCCTACAATCGAACGTAATGCGCGCTCGTTCGATGACGCCGACGCTGTCTCCACTCTCCTCTGCGCTCCGACTCCTCGCTCTCTTCATTTTGATCGCCTCGACGCTGCAGGTATGTGACCTGTTTTGTGAATAAATTGCATTTTATGGTGGATTAAGTTCAGGTACAATATCCACATTCACGTAACTTTGTGCGTTTATACTTAAGCTTTTTTAAAATTTATTTTAAGTTTTTCTGCTCTACAGTTTAATTATTAGATACGCAACTCACTATGCATAGATTACTTTATTAATATTTTTTTATTTTTTATTCTGGTCATATTAAGTAGTTTAGTAGTTAAACAAGCTGACTTATCATAAAAATTGTAAGTGTAGGGTAGGGTCTAAACAATTTTAAAAATTTATAAGGTATGTGTAAAATACAAAACCTTGCTAACTATAAATAACCACACGAAAAAGTTCTTACTTAGTTGCTTGACAACATAAAATTATCACTTTATACGCATTTTATAGTCTGCGCAATAAGTACAGCGGCAGCGACACTTCCCCTCGGCCAGCTCAAGGTGGAAGGTCAACTCAAGTGTCTGAATCCCATCATCGCTTCTTTGTAGAGCCAATTTGCTGCTAGTAACTGCCAACTAATCTACGACGAGCACCACAGTCACTATTTACTAATCTACATCGAATACCGTAGTAACTGCTGGCTAATCTACGTAGAGTGGCATAGTAACTGCCAACTACTCTGCGGACGAGGTCTGGGTTAACAGCTCATAAATCTCTACGTGCTTATAAATGTTTGGAGACCTTAGAATGACTAATGTAAGAAACTCTTGACCTTAGACTCGGTACGTGATGAGTGTTAACTTTTCCACAAAAAGTGTCGATTTCGTTGAGAAATTGTTTGGTGTACCAACAGCGTAGTCCGAGATATTATGTTTGATTATTAGCTTTTTGCGCAACTTGATGCTAGCTTACCCATGACTCCTCGACCTTGAACTGAAGTTTGCCTACCTTCTAGGCATTGAGGCATTGCTTATGTACCTATGTTTATCACTTGCGTATTTAGTTTACAAGACAATACATAGAATGGATAGAAGACAAAGAAAAAGGAACTAGCGACGCTGCAGCCGTGTGTAACATTACACGGACCATTTCCAGCCACTTTTGACCCCTTCATAACTCAAAATAAATAGTTTTTGAATAAATAAAATAAAAATAAAAATATATGAAATTTACCATATTTATTAAAAAAATTGGGCTTGGACAAGCACAAATTTTTTAATAAATATATATAATATTTAATAAAATGTTACAAATTAATTCTATTAATTTTGCCCCTACAGTTAATGATATATTAACGTTTAAAATCCGGAATTTCATTGACTGATTCACTGACTCACACACTGTCTTATAGATCAAAAACCTAACCCACTTCCAGTTGAGCTAGAAACTTGATATTATGGCATCAAAGTAGACTATTACGCATACTTATACAAAAAAAAAAATTAAA
Source organism: Hypomecis atomaria (assembly GCA_964007245.1). Taxonomy (NCBI): domain Eukaryota; kingdom Metazoa; phylum Arthropoda; class Insecta; order Lepidoptera; family Geometridae; genus Hypomecis; species Hypomecis atomaria. The sequence continues at coordinate 3,783,212 of OZ023281.1, forward strand.
ACTTCGAACTTTTATCCCTCAACTGAACCCCATAAACTAGGGGATGAAACCTTGTATGAGACTTCCACTGATTTTCATGCTAGAAGTCTAAATTTTTTTACTAATGAATCTTTGTTATAAATAGGTAATAAATACATACTTATTTTAGGATTTTTAATAAATCATTCAACCCCTAAAATTGGGGGATGAAAACTTGTATGCGACTAGAAGCTAGAAGTTTGAAAACTTGTATAAGAACTCGTAATAACTAATAACATAATTTCAGGATTCTTAATAAACCACCCCACAACTCCCAAAACTGGGGGATAAAAGTTGGTATGACAATACCACAAGTTTTGAAGCTAGATATCAGAAAATCGATAAAAGTACTTCTTGTAATAAATAATCTACAAAAAGAAGTGAAATCCAACATAAAAATTTTCATGTGAAATGTAGCCAAGAGAAGACAGCAGTTCGCACTTTCAAAAAGTTGTCAGATCTCATGTAGAGCAAGAGTAAAGAGTCAGAGACATGGGCGCAAAGTGAAGTTTAATTTTATTATTAACTGTTCATTAATTCTGCTAAACAAATAGTTCTTGTTGTAACGAAACCGCCAAGTCACATATTGACTAAGCTGTAGAATTTGCGGAGTAAGGACTTGTGTTGTTGACGAGTTAGAAGCTTGGCTCTAGATGAGATCTGACAACTTTCTGAAAGTGCGAACTGTGGTCATGTCTTGGCTACATTTCACATGAAAATGTTTTTGTTGGATTATCATTACAGAAATCATAAGAAAAAAACATAGGATTTGGTTTAGCAAAAATTGTAAATTACAAAAGAAAAAAATGCTAAATGGAACCGCTTTTTTGTAGAATAGGGCTATATTTGGTCACCAACTCGCCTGATGGAAAGCGAAGTTGTATCCGAAAGCGAAGTTGTAGTTGTTTAAAAGATTGGCTTAGCACATTTGCATGATAACTGTGACTGGTTGGGAAACCACCATAATTAAGCTAGAAACCACTGTTTACCTACTTAGATATAGGGCACCTCCAATATGCTCAAGAAATCACTACATATGACAAAGTAGGCACTAATAGCAAAACCCGATCAGCATTATCATAAGTCAACGTTGATTGAAAAGCTCAAGTGATTCATCTTTCGTAGAGCTGATTAATACCTGACAGTTCAAACCCCGCAATTAAAGTACATAATCCTTTAAATAACTTTGATTGTCATTGTTCCCGTATGCGCCAGTACTCCGTCAAAAGCCATTTGCGACTATGAATAACATCTTTGGCAGTAAATTTGCATCCCGGTCTGCCAGACGGTCGACGTTTAGTGCCCTCGTAATGTAAATCATAAGCTTGTCTCGAGCTTTACTACTGGCAAGGTTGTAAATTTTCAGTTAAATATGTCATTAGTTTGGTAATTACAAAAAGTCTACTCGTAACTAACAAGGAAGAAACTTTACTGCATTTACGCCTTGGTTTTCTGGTTATTTACATGTCATAGACACAGACTTCCATAAAAAGGATCCTTTTTTATGGAAGTCTGTGGTCATAGAATACTCGTGGATTTTCGTAATTAGCCGCGTATGTACTGACTGTTGGCCGACATAATACTCCTAACAGAGCAGGACGAAAAATATCCTCAACTAGCCGGGTACTGATTCCGAATATTTTATAGAACGGGACAGAGTTATGGTGAGGTATATATCTGTCACCTTGTCACAGGTAGAAAAGACTTGTTTTCGTGGTCGTATTCTAAGCTAGTACCTAGACCAGAACAGAAAGCCTCGGCCGGGAATTTGAACCAGTGAGATTTATAGAAAAATCATGGAATCGGACAGTCAACTGTAGACGCGCCTATTGATATGAGTAAGAAAATGATAATTAGTTAAGTTTGTGAAAAGAAAGTAAAGTGGAAAATAAGTAGCTGGCCCAGCGTATCCTCCAAGATATTGGCCAATCATTTTTACTGGATGGACCTATATTCAACAGTGGACTATTAAAAAAGCCGGTACAATATAGCACAGTACCTAAGTGCGAATCAGGTGCGCTCTAAGTATCAGGATTCCGTACAGTATCAGTATGACTTTACCTTTTTATTTAGTTGCTAAGTTAAATTTCGTATATGGTATATGGTAAGGTATTTCTTGCCCTATTTTAACTAACCAAATCCGGTAGAATCGCGAAATCAATTTAATTTCAATCCGTTAAACATCCTAAATCTTCAATTAACGGTACACAATTAATTTACTCGATGTAGGGGCGTACACACAGGTAAAGATCAAAATAGGGATGCTACTCTGAAAAAATAGCTGCATGAAGTATACCTACTTAGTTTATTTATTGAGATGACAAATACCATAAATTCCCTGGTTTGCCTGTACTAAGGTTCTTATGAATTAATTCAAAACAAAATTATACATTGTACATTTCTCACCCTTACCTAAATGTATTTAATTTGACGTAAAGATTAACGCTGTTACAACATATTACTGCACTTAAATATTTTATTATTAATAAACACACTCTTGTAGCATTTTATTGTAAGTATTCTATGAGATCTTCTATTTAATTACCAAAGTGTACTTACTTAGTACTTAGCAATCTTACTCAGAAAAAAATAAATATACAATATCTAAGAGCACATTATCACGTCTTCTCGGTTCTATCACGGGGTACTACGTATTCCTAGGTCTATGATTAAATTATTTTAATGACATAAGGACTCTAACCGCCTGACCACAAAAGATTTAAACATCTTTAAACACTGTTTATTATTTATTTATTAATTTCCATTGCTTGCCGCACTAACAGCGTGAGCCAAGGCATGCGACAAGCTACATTACATTTAAAATTACAATTTAAACACATTCAATTAAACAAGCAAAAAATAAAACATTCAAAATAAAAAACAATTAGAACAAGTCAATAATAATGTTGTACTGTTAAACATTGTCTAAAGTGTGCGTAAAACTTTTGTGGTAAGACGGTAAGAAGTTAGACATCACTACTTCAGACCTTTCAGAGTCACCCTTCGTGGGTAGGCCTACGTCCTGCAGTGGACTATTAAAAAGGCTGGTACAGTATGGGTACAGTACAGTACTTCAGACACAATGATCCGATAATTAACAGTTGACAATCGCGCAAATGTGCGGGTGACAAGTCTAGCACACGGCGGCGGGCCGTCATTAAGGAGCATTCAGGGCGTCCGACAATATTCTTCATTTGCGTACCGGGCGGTCGTCATTTGCCGTATTGTACCGCGTGGACACCCTTGCAGCAGTGCAGTGTGCATCTGCCTTAATTGTAGCCCTTGTTCTATGCCAAGGACGTGTGGCAATAAAGTGTCTCGAGTATAAATCGTGTAGCTTATCGTTAAAACTATATTGTTGCAGAGACCATCTGTGTATACAATAGAGGATTTATCTCGCTTAGTGAAGTTGCTGATTTTGATCATACTGTAGGAGAAGACTTCATTATGAAAGTAGAATAGTTTTAATACTCGTAGTACGATTATTCTTTATATGTATTTTAATACTACACTTTTTCATGTCCTACTAGACTACTTTTTTCTGTAGTTCATGATAAAATATGTATTAATTAATTATATTTACTTACAGTTACTTACCTACTACATTTTTTGTCGCACTGTAAAATATTATCAATCTACGGGGTGTCATTATCTAGGCGACGGCTTATTCTAGAATTTTTATGACAATCCTACCAACCGATTTGTATTACGAAACAAACCCCAAAATTTGAGAATGAAAAGTTTATCCACTTTTGCTCAAATATTTTGAACAGCATTTTTATTTTTAATTCGTAAAAAATGAATAAATTTGGTCATAATTATGAATACAATAATATTCTAGAATTTCACCGTTATTTAGATTTACACCCTGCATAACTTTAACTATTATGTAAACGTTTAGCATGCTATGACAATGTTTATTAAATTATTTAATTGAGTCAAGTTAAACGATCTGCAAACTGAACTCATAAATTAAAAAATAACTTTATATGAATAATTACTTCAAAATTAAATTGCCATTAATTATAGGTTTCATAAGACGTTTCAGTGTTTAGCATGTAAAAACAACTCAATTACGTTACCACTTCGAAGATCGAAAGGTGCATTCGATATGCTAATTAAGCAAGCAGTACCTACCATTATTAGTAACATTCACCTGTCTAATCTGTTTGTTTTCAGAAACACAATGAAATATGATCCTACTGCTAGTAGGCATTAAAGTGGTTTTACGATAAAATCAAACAATACGGTATGTAAACAATAAAATAGAGCACTAAGAAAAGTAAGAGGACAACCGTTTCTATGCTAGGAACTAGAATTGAGTTTCACGACCTGTCAAAGCTTAACTTGTTGTTTATTGAGATGTTTGATTGATTTTGGATAACTATGCTGAAGTAAATAATTTAAGGTCTTTGTAACCGATTTTAAAATAGGGAGATCTCAATTTGTCTGAGTTTGTTGTACATTCGCTACGCGATCTTAAGTAACTGTCTCACTGTGAACCGATTACTTCGTCTTTAATTATTGTATGCGCCGATTCAATATATTTTTTCGTAATCTTCGTAAATTGTAACGTTTGGTTGATGCAACATTTCCCTACCTTTTATCCCGCTCCTGCACATACCTACTTGCGTGTGTACGAGCAAGACCGCTACACACAAGCGCGGATTCTATGGACAGTGCTGCCTCTCGCGCTGGTGTGGAGAAGTGGAAGTACAAATTCGATCGAAAACTGAATGGCGGCAACCGCTTTCGCTGTCGTATAAAAATTCGAAAACCCGGTTCAAAATCCATAATTGTCATCGCTGTGTGTGTATACCTGTGCAACAATCGACCCTGGCCATCTCCAAGGAACCTCAAGGTACTGTGCACTCCTTTTCCCTTCGAAAACTGCATCTTTCTTTGGCTACTCCCGCGCAGTTTCGTTTTTTCATCCACCGCATGCATCAACCAAAATTATACAGTCCACTTAACTTTAGCTTAATCCGCGCAAACATTTGTGATCCTTCTGCCGGATATTGAATCGGTGTTAGCTATCACTCTGATATTTCTCTAAAATCATAGATTTCGTTGATCAAAATCGCTCGGTTGCCGCGTTCAACCTACCTCCTATATTTCGTTTTTGTCATATTTTGCTCAATCTCATTCGTTCGCTTTATTTGCATCTTGTTTAATATTCAAACACAATCACAAAAACAAAAAGATTTGTTTTGTGATAATCACCTATACCTAAATCGATTGTTTGCCTAAATATTCGATTAGTCGTTTCGCTTGACCCGCATCAATACATACAATGTAACTCCATCGCTACTAGCAAATCTCGTAATTCTATCCAGAATATTATACATATATCTAGATAGGTACATGCTTAAAAATAAAAATTTGTGTCGTTTCGCTTTCATCTCAACTAGGCACCTGCCTACATAAAATTCGTCTAACCCGCATCGCTAATTTCGTTTCGTAATAAGTAGGTAGGTAGGTACTTGCTTTCGTAAAATTTGTTGTCATTTCTTAATCGATTAATTCGCATAAATCATACACTAATTTATCTTATTGTCGCTCATCCCGCTTATAAGTAAATCGTTACTAACTTACTATATTCTATCAATTAAGTGTTCATGACTCCACTGACTTAGTACGTAAATAGTTTGTTTACATTCTTAAAATAAAAAGTTGTTCCATTCGGAAGTAATAAGCCAGCAACTCGCAATATTAAAACCTAGCTATATACCCATATTATTTGTTCTATCACGTCGCATCAAATACCTTCACATCTACTCGCTATCGCTAACAGCTGTACACAGGTAGGTACCTACTCGTTTCTCCGCCGCTTATTTGTTTACATAATTGCAGAAGCTAGCATTCTTAATAGGTATTTATCTTATTGAAATGGCACCTACAACTGAGTTCGATTCACAGTTAAAGATGCTTTATGCTAAGAGAGACAGGATTTTCGCTCGTATGCAAAGGATTTGTCATCACTCGAGTGACCTTCAATCGGAAGCATCTAGGGAATCATTTTTGATTGAAATGGAAACCGTAGATGATTTGTATGGTGACTTTCAAAGTATGTTGGACAAAATAATTAGCTGCGAACTTAAATTAAATCCAGACTATATGATTGATTACCAGCCGCTTTCCGCGTTTGAGGACCTATTGGGCAGCGTTCGACGCGCCGCCAAAAAATTGCAATTGCAGGCTAATGACGTCAAACCCGTGACGCAATCTCAACACAAATCGCCTAGATTACCACCGATCGAAATTCCTGAATTTAACGGGGATATAAAGAATTGGCCGCTATTTTTCGCTAGTTTTCAAAATGCTGTACATAACAATAGCTCGTTAACCGAATCGGAAAAGTTGTATTATTTGATAGGCAAGTTAACTGGCAAGGCGCGATCAGTCTGTGCCGGCATAACTCCTTGTGACGAAAATTACTCATTAATTTTCGATTTGCTAAAAGGTAAATATGAAGATAAACGGCTAGTGGCTACTTCGTATTTAGATCAAATGTTCGATCTCAAAGGTATTTCGTCCGCAAATCCTAACAATCTCGAACAATTTCTAGATAAATTTGCATGCTCAGTCGCCGCATTGAAAAACCTAAAGATCGATGACCTATCAGATTTCGTGTTTTTGTATATCGCACTCAAGAAATTAGACCCAGAAACCGCTCGCTCATTCGAGTCATACAAACGAACTTGTAAAATGCCCACATTCGATGATCTATCATTATTTGTTCGCGATCACATAAAAATATTGCAGCGCACTTCGTCGGTAAGACATGAAGCATCGAAGAAGAATGTCGATCGTAGAATGGACACGGCATCTAAGTCACATACCGCTTACACTACGCAAGTCTATGTAAATGCCGCATCCAGTTCTCAGCAATCTTCATGCTCCTTGTGCAATAGTAAACACGATCACCTTTACAAATGTTCTGTGTTTCATAACTATAATCCAAATGAACGCTTTAAATTCGTTAAGGCAAATAATTTGTGCATTAATTGTCTCAGTTCTGGACATCGTCTATCAACTTGCGGGTCGAATTCTTTGTGTAAAAAATGTAATTTGAAACACCATACATTGTTGTGTTTTCGGGATGCATCTGTAGCTAGTAATAATAGTAATTCGCTTATTGCGCGCGCGCACATTGGCGCCCGCCTCGCTGCCGCCCCCCCGCCGCAGTCCGCGGGACAAGACGACACGTCCATCGCATTCGCTAGCCCCGCTCGCACTGGTGACGTCACTCTTTGTGCGTTATCAGATAACAAACTCGTTCCGCGTGGCCCTACCACGATCTTGCTCGCAACTGCGCGTGTCGTTATCGTTGATTCTCGTGGTAATGAACACCTCGTCCGTGCTTTGTTGGACAGCGCTTCACAAAGCAATTTTATAACTCGTAGTTGCTGCCAACGTTTAGGATTGAATACGAATCGCAACTGCGCTGTTCCTACCGTTAAGGGAATAGGTGGTTCGACTAAAAGTGTTCAAGGGTCGGTAAATATTAGATTTTTTTCTCGTTTCGATCGTAACATTAATTACGACATGGAATCACTGGTTATAGATAAGATAACTGAATGCTTGCCGACTGTCTCTGTCGATGTTTCGCATTTGTCGAACTTTGAAACCTTACCGCTCTCGGACGATACGTACTCCGTCTCAGGTCCGATCGATTTACTGATCGGAGCCGCGATCTTCCCGCATCTTCTTTTGTCGCACAAGGTTCAAGGACAACCTTCTCGTCCCTCCCCGCTCGCATTGGAAACTGTCCTTGGCTATGTGATTGTTGGTGAGATACCAACTCATATCAATCGTTTCGAAACCGCTTCGTTTTGTTGTATTGCGGATCCTCTAGATTCTGCTGTGCGTAAATTCTGGGAGTTGGAAGAGCTGATCGCCCCACCCATACTCAGCCCAGACGACAAACCCTGTGAAGAAATTTACACTCGCACGACCTCTCGCGTTGATGATGGCCGATATGTAGTAGCGCTGCCCTTTAAAGGAGATGAACATTCTCTTGGTGATTCTCGACAAGCAAGTGAGCGACGGTTTCTTTGCTTAGAGAAAAAATTGCTGACCTCTCCGAAGTTGAAGACGGCCTACGACGGTGTCATCAACGAATACTTAGACAAGGGTTATATTTCGCCTGTACCTGCAGACACAAAATCTTCGGATCAATCGTATTTCATACCGCATCATGGAGTTGTAAGAGAGGACAAGGTCACGTCTAAGTTAAGAATCGTCTTAGATGGTAGTTGCAAGACAAGCACTCGCGTCTCTCTTAACGACCTCCTCTATAGTGGACAAAATCTTCAAGGGAACTTGTTCAATATAATCGTCAATTTTCGCTTGTTTCCTGTCGCGCTTTCAGCTGACATTCGCCAAATGTTTCTCAGCATTGGTATTCGCGAATGTGATCGCCGATTTCAACGTATATTGTATCGCTTCTCTCCGCAACAGCCTTTACAGGTTTTTGAATTTAATCGTGTCGTATTTGGCCTGAAATCTAGTCCGTTTCATGCGCTACGAACAATCAAACAACTCGCTGTCGATGAAGGCGACTCTTTTCCAAAAGCTAAAGCCATCATTGACCACGGACTCTACATGGACGACTTCGTCTACTCAGTTCTAGATGAGACGGAAGGCATATCTACCTCATCTGAAATGATAGGTCTGATGAAAGCCGGTCAGTTTGAATTAGTAAAATGGACTAGTAATTCGCAAACTGTTCTTGATTCGATTCCACTGTCGCATCGTCTTTCATCTGTCAAAGAATTCGATGAATCGGAACAACACAAGATTCTTGGCTTGTGTTGGTCACCCGCATCTGATTGCTTTAGCTTAAAGCTTAGCGTACCCACACAAGCTTGTACGAAACGCACCATATTATCATGTGTCGCGAAAATATGGGACATAACGGGATTTGTGGCCCCTGTAGTTCTTCATGCGAAATTGCTTATTAAACAGCTTTGGCTGTGTGAGTGCGATTGGGATGACACACCACCCGATGAAATTGTTCATGCTTGGGCTCAATTTAGAGAAGAACTCCATTTACTCTCTAATATAAAAATTCCTCGTCATGTCGGAATCATCGCTGATAGTGTCGTTACACTACTTGGCTTCGCTGACGCCAGTGAAAAGGCCTACGGTGGAGTAGTTTATTTTCACGTCCACAATCGGGACGGAAATACCGTAAGCCTCATTAGCGCAAAGTCAAGGGTTTCTCCTCAGAAGGTCGTATCTCTTGCTCGTCTTGAGCTTTGCGCTATACTCGTTCTTGCTCAGCTCTTGAATAACATAATTGTCGCTTGCCAATCCCGCTTTCATATTAATAAAGTTTTCGCTTTTTCGGATTCGACTGTCGCACTCTGTTGGGCGCATTCATCGCCTCATCGATGGGATACGTTTGTGGCCAATAGAGTGACAAAAATACAAAATCACTTGTCACCACATGATTTGTATCACGTGTCCGGTAGAGAAAATCCAGCGGATTGCCTCTCTCGTGGACTGAAACCTTCTCAATTAATTGGACATCCGCTTTGGTTTGATGGCCCTCCCTGGGCATGCTTAGATGTTTCCCAGTGGCCTATCGTTCCATTCAACCCTTCTATGGTGACAGAGGTATTTGAAGAGAAAAAACATACATTACTTACTGCGTCACCGCTTGAAGAATCTCTGTTAATTTCGTTAGCAAACCGCTTTTCGTCTTGGTCAAAATTGCTGCATTGTGTAGTTTATGTTTGTAGATTCGCAAAACTTTTACCGCAACGCGATCGTATTTCAGCCTCAGATCTTGACTTCGTAGAGTTACTGATACTGCGCGAATTGCAACGCTTGCACTTCGACGCTGAATTTTCCAATCTACAAGCAGGCAAACCTTGCAAGCGCTCTTTTCAACATCTCAAACCTTTTGTTGAGAATGGAATCATTAGAGTCGGTGGTCGCTTAACCAATTCAAACTTGGATTATTATCAAAACCACCCTATCGTTCTTCCTCGAAAGCATCACATTCTCGATTTACTGGTTGACTATCATCACAAGGTGAATTGTCACGCTGGTCCTGACTTGTTAATGTCACTCTTACGCCAGAAGTATTGGATACTTTCTGCTCGAAATTTAATTAGAAATAGAGTACATAAATGTCTGCCTTGTTTTCGGCTTCGACCCAAGCCGTCGTTTCCGGAAATGGCAGACCACCGCTCATGCCGTGTTGTTGAATCTGCGAAACCGTTTATTTTCACAGCTACGGACTACGGGGGCCCGTTCAAGGTCACAATGAGTCGCGGTCGTGGTATTCGAGCGACTAAAGCATACGTGTGTTTGTTCGTTTGTCTGACAACTCGCGCAGTTTGCATCGAATTAGCGGGAGATTTAAGCACTTCGTGCTTTTTGGGATGCTTTAAACGGTTCCTAGCCCGCCGTGGTCCAGTAGGTAGAATTTATTCTGACAATGGAAGTAACTATATCGGCGCCAAGCGCACACTTTCAGAACTACACGAATTCCTGTGTTTAAAATATCACAAAACTGATTTCGGTGATATGTTAGCAAAAAATCGCATAGAATGGTCACTAAACGTCCCCGCGGCAAGTCATTTCGGAGGAAATTGGGAGGCGAACATTAAGAGCTTAAAACTTCATTTGTATCGCGTTATCGGTGATCAAATACTGTCGTTCGAAGAGCTTAGTACCGTACTCGCTCAAATAGAATCGGTCATGAATACGCGACCTCTATGTAGAACTCTGTCTAACGATCCTTCGGAACCTCTCGCTTTAACTCCAGCGCACTTTTTGAATCTCACGCCCCTAAGATACTTACCCGCTAGAGAGATTGATGAAAATCTACGTACACTCTCTCGGTACGAGCTACTTGACAAATTAGTTCAGTCTTTTTGGAAACGCTGGAGAACTGGATACCTCCACTCCCTACAGTCACGCTGTAAGTGGAATACACCAGTCGATCCCATCACTGTCGGGACTGTTGTTATTCTTCTAACAGACAACTGCCCTCCCCTTCACTGGCCTTTGGCTATCGTAGATGAAGTTTTTCCTGGTTCCGATGGAGTTACACGGATAGTGCGTGTTAGGACTGCAACTGGCTCATATTTGCGTCCAGTTGTACGTCTCTGTCCCTTACCTAATCAATAATTTGGTAAACTTGCATGTTTAGGTTAGGAAATTATCGTAAGTTACATTCGTTTAGTATTTGTAGATCATAATTTAGAAATGTGGCTAAACACTAGTCTCAGTTGTTTTGAAGGCATCCCTTCAAGCCCGGGGAAATGTATGCGCCGATTCAATATATTTTTTCGTAATCTTCGTAAATTGTAACGTTTGGTTGATGCAACATTTCCCTACCTTTTATCCCGCTCCTGCACATACCTACTTGCGTGTGTACGAGCAAGACCGCTACACACAAGCGCGGATTCTATGGACAGTGCTGCCTCTCGCGCTGGTGTGGAGAAGTGGAAGTACAAATTCGATCGAAAACTGAATGGCGGCAACCGCTTTCGCTGTCGTATAAAAATTCGAAAACCCGGTTCAAAATCCATAATTGTCATCGCTGTGTGTGTATACCTGTGCAACAATCGACCCTGGCCATCTCCAAGGAACCTCAAGGTACTGTGCACTCCTTTTCCCTTCGAAAACTGCATCTTTCTTTGGCTACTCCCGCGCAGTTTCGTTTTTTCATCCACCGCATGCATCAACCAAAATTATACAGTCCACTTAACTTTAGCATAATCCGCGCAAACAATTATGAAAGAATTACACTCTACAATTTATTTTTTTTGCCAATCTGTTTCTCTATACGTTTTGCCTCCTATGAAAAACGTTGAGATTTGTAATCGATAATAAGAAGTCACCTGCAACATTCAGAGTCACTTTTACTGGTATCGTTAAACTCTATAGAGTCGGTAACATTTTACTTACTTTAAATAAATTTTTTGAAGATTGTTTTCCTAAGTTAATGCCAAACCCCCTATTAAAATACTTTAGGTACGGACCTACCTACTCTTTCAGTGCATTGCAAAGCTCTGATGCAATGCGGGGGACGCTCATCAGTCATATTACGTCATTCAAAGCTACTTTGTTGTTTTAAAATGGACTGCAACATCTACATACATTATAAATAACACAAAATATTGGATAACTTTACTTTTTATACAACAGTATCCTTACTGTCTTTACAAGCTACTACGGTACCGAGAAGGTTGTGTAATATTAAGTGCATTTGTTTTCGTAATAAAAGCTCCGATATCTTTGCCTTAAGTCACCGATTACTGCGTTAAATTCATCTAGACGTAATGCCCATGATTAATATGGCCCATTAACTTTAAACAAAGATTAATTTGAAAGCTGAGCTCACTCGGCCTTATGGAGTTGCCCGTACCATTTGTCCTCGTGCATGTTCTTGAAATACTCACTTGATTTTTTCACTTTGGCATATGTAATTATTTCCAATAATGATAAACGTTTATAAATTGTAGAGTTGCAGTTATAATAAATACAAGTAAATGAATAAAATTGTATTTAGACATGCATTTAGCTCATGGTATTGATTATGGCCAATTTATTGACTCAATTTTGAATGTTTTTTTAAGGAAATCTTTTTAATTCAAAACTTTTTTATTTTTTAACAAACAAAATTAAAAACACTGAAACAAATGGGAATGATTGGAAAATGTAGATAACATAGCATGAGTTAGAAAGAGATATGAAAAACTTCTCGATTCAGTGTCGATTGCCGGGTTTTTCTACCGGGATCGTCAAATTCTTATACGGAAAAGAAACGTCCACGAGTGGTATATTATTCAGAGAAAAATCTAACCAAGATGATATGCATCATTTGGGCTTCTCAAAAATATGTAATTTACATTTTTTCATCACTCTATTTTTTTTAGATGATAAAAATAAATTGTACTTATGAAAAATTAAATTACAGCTTACTACATTTTTAGTTTGGCTATACTAATGTGCTTCTATCGTTCTTTTACTTGCATTTTTACCTGATTCTTCTACATTCATCTCATAATATGCTAAAATTATTCGAAACTAGTATGAACAGTTAGTTTGTCAAGGTGACGAAAATACTAAAAAGTGTGTTCAATTAGTTAAAATACTTTTTTTAGCCAAGTGAAAGTTATTTAATCAGGGCTACCAGAGATAAACTAAGTACCTATCCTAGTATGTCAAATATATTTATTTGTCTTAAGAAATTCAAAATATTTTTTTAAAAAATCTGCGGGCTCTTTTTTACTTTTAACTGATGAGATATAGACTATGAATAACTATTACATTTACGAGTGCAAGCTGTGGTTAGATGTTTTGATTATTATTATACATACCAGCCTCCATACATTTTATGGACGTGTCCTTTGACAGTGATAACCTCTGGGAGGTTTTTTCCATAGATTTTTGCGGTTGAGAATTGCCTCAAGTAATAACAGTGTTATCAATCTGTTAAATGTAGGTATATCAGTGTTTTATGTGAACTTATTACTCAAACAATAGTAGTTACGAAAATGTCGAAAATAAAAGCCATACCTACTTGCATCGCACGGTACCATTGCAATAGTAAGGGGTAAAAGCTCACCTGCGCTGGCGCAGCTGAGATGATCGATCGGGCCAAACTGAATTAGCCCGATAACGGCCGACACAAGGAATTATTGAATTAACCCGAAATTGGTCCGACCTCTTTCTTGTAATCCGACGCATGTACATAATCGTGTAATGAGTTTCCTGTCCCAACCATGGGATAAAACTCCGTGTTAAAATTAAAATTTTGTCACGCTGAATATTACTTAATTAAATGAGTATTATAATTATGTTGCATGCATGGTACCTATAATGTATTTTAAAAAAGTAATTATCTGCTGCATACGTATTAGATATGGTAGTTTAAGTATCCTGAGTACATTAACTATGGTGTTATTAAAAAAATGTAAAAAATATTGCAAGTAGAACTGGTACATAGTTGTGCTCATCATTATGACAAACTTTCACTACGGACCAAACCAAAATCGCAAAAACTCAGCTAAGTATACAAAAAGTTTTTTGAACTTCGACAAAATATAAGGAATAGGTGATATTGTCTTCGCGATTTCGGAGTTGGCTATAATAGTAAAAGTTGGTTCTAGATAATAGCACAACTACATCCTAGAGTATTACTAATAAATTCGCAGTCATCCTGCATAACATACTCGTCATTATGAACTATATACTTTACAATGCAACACCTTGTTTATAATTTACCGTAGTATAAATACTTGAACTAGAAAAAATAAAATAACCTTAAGCACAGTATTTAGTACATAAGTATCAGGTTTGAATAGGTTTACAGGGTGTTATAGAGAACGGGGAGAAATAAGTTTTTTTTTTAATTAAACATAATTATCATGATAATGTTTAATTAAAAAAATCTTATGCCATCTAGAGCTTTTACACATAAAGATGTACATACTCGTAGGTATCCAATGTGCAAACATGAATTTGCCCCAGATTAAACGTTTTTTTCTGTAAAACGGTTAAAGGAAATTCAAGATTCATAATAATATGTCAGAGTGACAAAATAAGTGCAACTGTTAGTTTTAAATTCTATAATTATAATTGGCACTTTGTTTGACAAAGAGTATTAAATTACACATTTATTAAATCTGTCTCTAAAACGGCGTTAAAATGCTTTAAAACAGGTACATATAACATCAATTGCCTATACGGCAAAAATAAAAAGTAAAAAAACACAATGTTGATTCTGCTTCTGTAAGAATTTAACGGCCTATCAACCGGCCATAGCTATCTCACTCGCAATGTTGTGAATTGAACCTACTACGAACATTGAATTTCTAAAATCCTGTTTACTCATAGCATTTACTCGTATCAATCATAAAACGTAAAATTGGCTTTGAAATCCAGAAAAGATAGTAAGTAATATGTTTTTATTTTTGTATTTTCCGATTTACTGTCTTAAGAAATTTAAAACTAAACATACCTATTACAAAACGTGTCTTTTATGATAATCAAATGTTACATAACTATAGTGTATAGAATTTCACATATTGTGATTTTTATCTCTACTAATTTGAATCGCCTGAGTAAGATGGAATTTGACGTAAGTATAAAATTCCCTTAACTCATGCCGAAAGTTTCGGCATTTATTCGGCCCCGTTTCGCCCTTCGGCATCGTGGGAATATAAGAAACGAACTGATGGATTTGGATCAATGGTTAGTGTCTAATTATTGGCTTTTGTCGGCTTAATTGGTAATTTGATATTTATTAGATATCGTTAGACTGTTACTGTAAGTGGGATCGAACAAAACCTTTTCATGTAAAATGGGGCCAAGACGAGACTACAGTTCGCCATATCAATTAGTTATCAGATCTCATGTATAGGTAGAATTGTAGAGCCAAGCTTCTGACTCTACTACAGGACTTAACTCTACAAGCCCTTAGTCCACAAACTTTACACTTTAGTCTTACTATGTGAATTATTCAGATTCTGAATCTGAATAATTATTTACCTACATCCTTCAATTTTATTTTAGGGGTTGGGGGTGAGTGACTAAAAATTCTGAAATACGTGTTCCATAATTTATAACGGAAGGTCATACAACAATTTTCATACCTCTAGTATCAAGATTTACGAAAGTCGCATAGAAACTTCCATCTCCTAATTTTAGGGTTTGGGGGGGTGATTGGAAGTCTCATACAAACTTTCATCTCCTAAGTTAAGGGGTTGGAGGGTGAAAGTTCCAATTTTTAGAATTTTCCTGTTGTATGTGTACTATTAAAAGCTTACTTTCTAGGACTTCGGGAATTCTATAGGTATAGGTTTTGATGATCATCACTGAGTGTGTCAGTGACGAAATCAAGGCTTTTTTAGATATCAATAAAATCTAAAGCATAAGAGCTATGCAATTGAAACTTTGTATATTTATTAAGTCTATTATGGACATAATGTATGTTTATATAATTTTGTTTATCTAGTATACTCCAAACCCAAGTTATGACGATTCAAGAAATCGGCGAAACGTTTCAGAAAAGGTAGGTAGTGCCCTTGCGCTTCGCTTTGCTTGGCTCGTTTTGGCGGGGGCACTACCGTGCCTCCAGATGCAATCTCTTCAGTTTTTGGGGCAATTATTTATACAGTATGTACGTTTGTAAACAAAATAGTTTTTTTTTTTTTTTAGTTTTATTAGTTTATTGAATCAGGCGTTACTTTGCGGAAGTTCATCTTCAAATTCTTGTTTTGAATAAATATTTAGTGTATTTCCGCTCTGTCGTAGTCATATAAGTTAAGGGTACTATTCAAAATCCAAATTAAATCACAAACAAAATTAGTAATTAATCATCAAACTGTATCATGGTTCGACTATGGTTAGGTCAGGTTAGAAAAGTTAGGCTTAGGTATGTTTACAAAATATGAATGAACCTGAAACAAAATTTTTAATTATTCCGTTTAAAATAATAAAAAATAATTAAACCTGTAACAAAAATAGTGATTAGTAATCTATTTAAAAAATGTAGTAAACCTGAAAATAATATTTAATTAATATGTTAAAATTACAAATATAATTTATTTATAAAAAATGGTATAAAATAATTGAAAAAATGCTTAGTCAATAAATAGCACCCCTATTCTTACTGTTTCTTGCGAGTGAGCTCGAAGAGTCAACACGTCCTGAAGATGCCTCGTTTAGAGGCGAAACACGTGTCGAATAGAGTACAGTAAGAATAGGGGTGCTATTTATTGACTAAGCATTTTTTCAATTATTTTATACCATTTTTTATAAATAAATTATATTTGTAATTTTAACATATTAATTAAATATTATTTTCAGGTTTACTACATTTTTTAAATAGATTACTAATCACTATTTTTGTTACAGGTTTAATTATTTTTTATTATTTTAAACGGAATAATTAAAAATTTTGTTTCAGGTTCATTCATATTTTGTAAACATACCTAAGCCTAACTTTTCTAACCTGACCTAACCATAGTCGAACCATGATACAGTTTGATGATTAATTACTAATTTTGTTTGTGATTTAATTTGGATTTTGAATAGTACCCTTAACTTATATGACTACGACAGAGCGGAAATACACTAAATATTTATTCAAAACAAGAATTTAAAATAGTTTTTATTAATAATTTTAATAATTTAAATTTAAATTTTAATAATAAATAGTTTTACTTCTTACTGTTTTGGCCAAATTTTTTCATTTCTAAGAAAAGGCTATATCCAAGTCATTTACGCTTGAACTTTCATGGGTAACGTTTAAGGTCACTTTTCCCACTGCATAAATACAAAATATGGCAGTGAAGACAAGGTCGCACGTAACAAATTTTGGTTTTGGTTAAGTTCAATTTTTTTTAAAGTTGTAGTTTGGTTGCTCTTCGGACATTTTATTATAATAAATTAATGGTTCAATTTCGACTATAGATCGAAAATTCAAAACAAATAGGTACTAACTACATACTTTATAGGTTGGTTAACCTAACGTGGGTCAAGTTTGCGAATATTTAAGGCTCGTAGTCACTCAGACAACGATAAGATCTTAAGGGTGTTTGCTACTGTTGCTTAATTGAGACCTGCATAATTAATTATGTTGAATGTTTCCTTCAAAAAAATATTCAGACAATCACGACCCTACTGGTAATTACCTATAGAACTTGGTACATACTGAAAAATCCAAAGTGGTAATTAACTTCTTTGCCACTTAAGCTTTTCAAATCCAGTATGCAAATCCAGTACAATTAGAAGCCCTAGCGTTTCTTGGTGAGTAATACTCATTATTTCAAGTCGGGATTTTTCCACAACCACCACCGGTAATTAACCATGAACTGCGGATCCTTCAGGGTTCGCTTATTAACGTCTAATCTCTGCCGGCGCCCGTCGATCTTAATTAATTCAATTAAAGTATTAGCAGTAGGTGAAGGTTGCGGGCGTTGCGTCGAGGCCCTCTCACTGAAATTTAAAAACTTAACGTCGCCTTCTTCGTAACGACTCACCGAGTATACAAGGGGGAGGCGAATTAATCAAATAATACCGCGGAGGTGAGGGGGAGCGCCCCTGCGCTCGCCCCCCTCCCCGCGCCGCGCCGGCCGCGTGGCTCAGTCGCGACCGAAGCGCCGCACGGGGAAGTGTCGCCGATCCCCTCAAACATTACTACTTTTTTCGACGTTCTCAATACAGTTTTGTTTTAAAGTTTCTCAAGAAAGTTTTATGTGTTCGCTATTTTATTTCGTTGAACTGAAAGCTTAATAGACTGCACTCGGCGTTGCAGTTTTGGGAGGTTATGCGTTGATTGTGTTTTTTGTTATTGTTAAGTTTTTTTTGTTTGGTGCATCTTGCCGGTCCGGAGACCGTCGGTCCCACCGAGGCCCGAGCCTGGACGCGCGGCTGACGGACCCCTGAGGACAAAGCCTTAGGTAACTATTGAACAGCCGACGGTGATTTAAGCCCCGTGGAGCGCTTTAGCGCCAAACTGCAATACAGGTTGTTTTGTAAACAAGCAATGACAATATGATACTATAGGAGTATATAACAATAGATTGGCTTTTAGATTGTCATAATTAAGTCGAAGCACTGTTATGCCAACGAAAACGGAAGATGTTAAACAAACATTGCCATTGGAGACCACGTGGATATACTACATGCTGACATTGTTTACTAGATAGGTAATAATGACTTGTCTTTTTTATTCTAATGATCTGTCAAACATTAGTGATAATCAGATAATATAATTTACTGCCTAGTAAATTAATTTAAAATAAGTGAAATAGAAATTAGTCGGCTTATAATTTGAAGAAAGCATAATAATTATATTGAATTTAGTGATTTGTTTACTCTAACTAGGTTACGATACTACTATGGAAATTCAAAATATGATGAACAAGATATTCTAGAATATGGAATTTTAAATGTACGAGAAAAGAAACATGCGCTAACTAAATAAAATATACCTACATCTTACAAGTCCCGCATCCGGCAAATTGTTTAATTAAAGCACTCATTAAAGTAAATGAGACATTATTCTAGAGAGCTGTTGGACTAGTTTCCAACTCTGACCACACGATTACCAGAGAGAATTTAATTTGGACTCAATTAAAAGTTTGAAGCAAAGAAAAGGTCACATTAAGCCTTTCACATGCAAACATCCGCAAAATCATAATTTCATGAGAGTCTCGAGCACAATACAGCACTAATTTAATACAACGTCAGGTGAAACTCAATTACTAACAGATATAATTAAACCATCAAGGATTTATTTACTTTGAACATCAATTTTCTTTAAAATAAACGTACTTTTAATTAAAGCTTTAACGAAAAACAAATAGAGAAGAGGCGCGCAACCCTTGCGTACCAGGCGAGGGAGCTTCGTCACGCAGTGGACCCTAATTGTTATTGAACACTTGAGCTTATATTAACATTATAGGCAAATTAATGAATGTTTCCCAAATAAACATTATAGGTTGAATTAATGAATGTTTCATTGCCAAATATTATATAGTAAAGTTGTAATAAAAATTTAATGAACATAAGTGATTAATCACTATTATAATTTCATTAAATGCAATAATGTGTAAATTTTGACGGATGTAGAAACTATACCAAATAATTATATTGATGTATAAGAGTTATATGAATATCAATCACGATAATATTTATGTTTTCAATGAAGACTAATTAATTGTCAAAGTCGATAAACATGAAGATTCTTGACCAAGTCTAAAAATAGACAGATAAGAACCACTTCGTGCGTGACAAAAATTACACACATACAAAAATTAAGTATTTCGTAAAATCATTGGTAGTAAGACGGGTTGAAATTAATTTAAAACATGTCTAAGCAATATTATACAGACCAGTTCATTTCATCGTCGGTTTAATTAAAAACGAGTGCCCGCACCCCTCCCCGTTTTCGGGTTGGAGTGCCCCCTCGCCGGCGTCTCGCTCCGCTTATATTTAGATAATTGTACAATCATCTAAATTAATGAGTCCTCTCGTCCGGTCCTGGCCTCCATTGTATTACGAGTATGTTTGTGCTGGCTAGCCGGATACACACGCCGTGACAATTTTTATTCAAATTTCTTAACAATTCTGTTCATCCTAAGCTAAATATTATAACTCTTATTCACAAAACCCCGGTAAAAAATGGAATTCTGAAAACACGAAGCATCAATCTATGCAATTTTGAAAGTTTGATTAAAATATTAACAGCTTATTTTCGAGGTAAAGAACACAATCTCTGTGGTTGTTCACAACTCCCGGTTGACGACACTGATAGAGCTCAATGCAATTAAAAGTTTCACTACGTGCGTGGACGAGGCGCCGCGCGAATATACCTTAATTTATACCAGCGATAAGCCCAAGTTATGAGAGCCAATTACTTACTTATTTTATGCAAAATTCTAATTTAGGTATTGTTAAAATACTCAAGAGAATTGTAATTTTCAGTGTCAGTTTAAGCACATTGTAAGTATCCAACTACCACGATATAAAGAGTTGACATTAAAATTAAAGCAGAAACAAAGATACAAAGGAATGCTTTACGACAACATCGCGTTGATCACGAATATGCATTACGTTTGGAAATGAAATCACATCAGTCAATTATTGGGGGTAGCGGCACGGGGGAAGATAATGGACTGAATGGAAGCCAGTCTAAATGCATTAAAGCTGAAAAGAGAGGAATCAAATTAGCAGCGCATCCATCATCGCATGCCCTTCCTAAATGAAACACACGAAGCAGCTGAAGTGCGGTGGATGGAGTGGGTATCGCCGCACCCCGGAAGGCCGCGGGCGATCAGTCTAATGAACTCGGCTCACCCCCGCAGCCTGATTTATTAACGAATTAAACGCATTCTGCTGCACCCTCATGCAAATTACATCCTGTGTGTTTAAATAATAACTTAGACGAAGCGATTTTAGGAAATGAAAAAAGTTTCATTGTGCCAAATTAACTTGGCTTGTAAATCAACATTTTTATGAAATAAGTAGAATTTGCATCATGTGCAAGAAATTTCCAAGACGTAATAAAATTAAAGGACCATTAATTTACTTTTGAAACATTACCGGACTCGACCGGTTTCACTCGGTTGAATCTGTACACATCAGTTCCTTACATTAAAGAGCAACTAAACAACTTGCTTGCTGCCTATGCAAATAAAGCGAGAATTCATAAAACAGGTTATAGCTTCAGAAATTTTA
Source organism: Hypomecis atomaria (assembly GCA_964007245.1). NCBI lineage: Eukaryota > Metazoa > Arthropoda > Insecta > Lepidoptera > Geometridae > Hypomecis > Hypomecis atomaria. The sequence continues at coordinate 3,804,446 of OZ023281.1, forward strand.
AATGCATCAGCAGCGGTTTTAAGATGCGATGATAATCTACATAAGTACATAAATACTTGTACTTTTGGTTCGTAAATATATTAAATGTATTTCACAATAAATATCAAATTATATATACTTACCTACTTAATTCTAGCCAGACGCTGTACCAAGTGCGGTGCGACAGGTGTGCGTTCCCATGTTTCTGCTTTAAAAGCCTTTGTAAGAGAATACTCCTGTACCGCAAATGAAAGTTGATTATTTAAATAAGGGGATTACTAATAAAGATCAAAACATCAATTTTTATATTGAAAAATGATGAATGTTGTTTTCAAAGAAATATTCAAAATGGTTGCCTACCATGAGATGCGCTTAGTTGTATACTCAAGTCATAATGCATCCATTATTCAAGAAACAGACCGGTGAGGGAGAACGCTCAGTCTTCTAAATTATTAAACACGCGTTATAAACATGCCACCCTAAACTCATCTTCAAATGCCCATACAGAATCTTGACGAAAAAATAATTGGTCATGGGTTCCCAAACTTCCCCAAAGTTTAGGGCAATGCCAACGAAATTGAAGTTTCAATAACGAACATAATAATGATGTTTTTGGCCCAATATTTTTGGTTGGAAGGTTCGCTTATTGAAATGTGCCATGGTCACTGCCTTGTAATGTTACACATTTAAGATATTTTGCATAAATAACTACATGATCTGAAATTAAGAATTGAAAACGAATTTAAACGAAGAACTCAGTTGCATAAAATTATTACAAAAATGAATGCCAGATCTGAAGGTACCCAATACCCGTCTTGGCTAAGAATGGCTGGACTACTAAGAAAATCTGAGGCAAACTATTTAAGGTTCGAATTGGAATTCTCATTGAGGCAGTAGTCTCATGGAGCACCTGCTTTGATATCGCGCATGCCCTCTCCCCGGCCCGTAAGTCCACATTGAACAAACCGGTTCCGATTACAGGTTATAGCTGCCTACTTATCCGTTGGCGGAAACGAACCTCTTGCGTTCAACGTTCTGCATATTCAAAATTAAATCATGACCAATGAAAATCGTGCTAACTTAATTATCCAAATCGGATTCTCGTACTAGTTTATCGACTTAAATCTTTTGTATACCCTAATATTGAGGTCATTGTTAGTCTCAATCCGGAAAATATTTAGACTCGACGACTATTACATATTATGATTTCTTCGACGATATTTACAGAACGATTATGGGCGTAACCGACGTTCCAGGAAGAAGCAATTCAACTACCTACCATCTAAAAATAAACAAAGTCAACTATAGTTTGTTTGTTTTGTAGGTAAGAAGGGTCTCTGAGAATAATGATGTTTGAAGATTTTAAGAACAACCATTCAGTCTTTGTTTTTGTTCTATTACTGGTTACGTTCTTCAAATTTAGGTATTGTAATAAAGCTGACGCATCTAAAGATGAAACATATTTTGCAACACATCTAGTACAAAGTGGTGTGATCAAGACATTATATTTACTGCTTTATTATGTACACTTTTACGGTTTCTAAGAACATAAAATGTTTATGTGTATTGTAATAAAGAAGATTCAAATTGTCTTAAAACAAACCGCTTATTACATGTACTTAAGTGTGTTTATTTTGAATTACTTAAACAATGTCTTTATCTGCCATAATCTTAATGACCACTTATCCCGGCAACTTAATAGTGGTTTTCGATGTCAATGATTGAAAGCTTGGAGCTAGCGTGAGGATACGAGATGGATGATTCTAAGCCTGGTGCAGAAAGAGATAGAGAACTTTAATTTCTCACTGCGTGCGGCCACTCAAGTATTGCCAGTCATCCTATTTGATTGTGGAGGGAGGTTGTGTTGTAATTGGTACTAATTACTGTTTTGAGGGTCATCTTTTTGAATGGACTGTTCCCAAGATGGGTTTGATGATGATATCTAAGTTTAAAAACATTACGTTTTTTAATAGGAAGTTTGTACTATAATTACTCTTTTACAATAATACTCAACACGTTTTGTAGTACTTTGAGAAATAAATCGATATCGAGGGAGTATTGCACGTATCCGCTTGCTGCATCAGTTCTATGAATTACTGTAACTGGTTTGTGATAAAACCCGATTGGCCACGTACAGTGTTACAACACAATTCAAATTAATGGCTATCCTTGGCTAATAACGGCAATGAGCGGGGTGAAGACAGCGCCCATATTTCACCGGTTGCCATGGAAACTGGCGAACCAAACAACAAAACATTGCGAACGGATGCCGATATTTTAATTCATATGAAATAGTAGACGAAAGCAAATTAAACGGATTGAAGAAAGTACCTAATAAACGCGACTTGTACGTTATGATTCGAATATATTTAGATCAATATTTTTTTAATGTAAAATTCCTCCAAGGAACTAAATTTTGAGAATTTACGTTAATAAGCAATGAATGAATGACGTACTTATGTGAAATTAGTCTTTATTTAATCGCATTCTCAGACCAAATAGAGTGCCAACAAGTTTAGTTCGTAGTCCAGAAAATATGACTAATCGATTATTATAAATTAAAGGGATGTAGAAAAAAAATTGTAACTCTAATTTATCACAAAATACGACAATACAAATATGTAGTCAGATGCATACTCGACTGATAAAATCCAAACTCGTAGCAAAAACAATTTGATAAATGAGTTATTATCAACAGTTGCGTCAATAAAATCAAGTATACTATTTATAAATGATTTAACAGATAAATGAGGTTATGAAGCTTTAAATAGCGTTGATTAAACTGTACGTGTGGTTTGTAAACAGATAACAGAAGAAATTTCTTACGTTACGGTACATAAATGTAACCAATTTCATAGAGTAAAATTTAATTGTAGTGTTCTAAAAATATATGAAAATGATTCTCAATTCACTGTAGGTACTTACCTAAATAATATTGATTGAAAAAAAATAAACATTGATTCAAAAGTATTGCGTAAATTATTATTTTAAAAAATGTAATTCTTGTTACGGAATTTTCTTTAATTTTACTGTTGCACTTTCACAAATGATTCTAAGTTTTATCATACTACATTTTGAGTACAAAATATATATTAATCTCAAAACAATTTACACAAATTCGCTTACTGCGATTACACACTATTTATCCTAGAAAGAACTTAACGAAAAATATAATAAACATTATGTTCGTATGCGTAAATTTACGACTAGTAGCAATTTACTTAACTATGTACCTACCTTTATTTTATAGTACGCTAATGTGCATTATCCGTATGCTATCATAATCATAACTTGGCTTCGGAGCAATTTGTTGCTTCATTATCGGGGCGTCCGGAGCGCGAACAGCAACTAAGTAGATAACAATCAACTGAAGGCTTGTTCGAGACACGAAATTAATTAAAACAAGTTTGTTGGCGGATCCTATGCAGGGCGAACAAAGCCGTGCTGAGTCACTAGGTAATTACACCGCGTAGACGCCGCCGCGGCGCCTCAAATCTAACATTATCTTGAGCCTCATTATTGTAAGCTGTGACGATGGAACTTAGACACCCTCTGCCGAAACTGACACCGAAAACTATCACAATCAACCATCGAATGTTTAGGGAAGGATGTGGAACGGTACCAGTGACCTAGCTGCTTTAGTGGGATGGCCCTGTCGCGGATATCTTTTTGCTAGAGCGAACATCAAGGCAAATTCAAGAGCAGTTTCTGATTACGAAATTTGGTCAGCTATTTTTTCTGGATGTTGCGGTGACCTCTTGATATCTCACCTATTACTTTAAGGCGGCACCAACTACAGTTGAAATATTTATAATATCAAATTTAGAGGAAACAAATGTGGGTTCAAGAAGTAACTCCTATTTTTTTCTCAAGTATTTTTAAGCATCTGAATCATTTGCAGGTTGTATAGAGAAGCAATTAATTTTACTCAGATGCCTTTAAAATATTAACTTCAGCAGTGAGGAAATTAGATAAGCCAACTCTCTATGTAAATATTCACAGTAGTAAAACTATACATCTTTATCTAAAGATGACCATCTTGCAAAGTCACCGTTATGAAGAAATTGCGATAAGAGAAGGGTTAAAATAAAAGTTGTCCTTTCATAAGACGCTTGCCAATATTCTTTTAGTACAGAATGTTGCGGCGATAGCGCCTTGTCATCGGGAGTTTAATTATATTCAGTGATTAATTATGTGTAACGAGTAAAGTCGGATCGCTGATTGATGAGACTCCGAGTTAGCAGCTTCGCGCCTTCTTCCCGCATTGTCTTATGTTTTAATCGTTACTTTAAACGATATTTTGTTTTCATTGTTCCGCATTGCAGGCGAAGTAATTTGATCTGCGGTTTTCACTGAGTCATTGTTGTTATTAAAATTTTGTAATGGGTAAGACAATGCACGTTTGTGTTCACTTGCTTGTTAGGGTGAATCACTGTTGGTTGATCCTTTATTGTAATAAAACGAATCAATGAGTATTTTAAACACTAACCGTCTTACCACATAAGATTTAAACACGCTTTAAACACTGTTTAACAGTGCAATTTGTGCTGTTAAACATTGTCTAAAGCGTGCTTAAAAATTTTGTAGTAAGACGGTAATATGTTAATTTAATAACACGACTTTACATATCACTTACCTAAGTTATAGTAGCATTAATAAAATTATCAAACTGTTTAATTGTATATACATATTCTATAGCTACATGCAACTTCCAAGTTGCCTAATGATGTTAACTACTTAATACAAAATTTCTAACTCCACAACGTATAAAATTATCATGTTTACCAATTCTAATTATAATTCTGATTCAATAATTTTGTCAGCCATTTATCTAATAGCCTGAGCTAATAGTAAACACTTGTGTAGAGTAGAGTAGTAGCAGGCATGGCTTATCTCTCTCCGACAATGCGCCATGTGTTACCACGGTGACGAATGACGCTCTCCGTGACCCAATGACGGGAATACCTCTACGTTATCACCGTTCACCTATTTAACATGTTGACACAGCTGCTAATTCTACACACACTCTTAAGCACACATCTTCGAATGACTTACAAATAACATTTTGACATTTAGAATACATTAGCATCATACGAACAATAAATAATGACAATGCTCAAGGGTCACCTTCAGAAATGACTGAAACAATCATTTTTCTCAAGATTCTGAAGCAAAAAATCATGTTCAATGTCAGCTAAACTCCAAATTGGCAGAGATGTGAGGTCGAAGTCGTTTATTATGTCGCTAATGAGCGCCAAAAGTGTTAAAAATTTAACGAACAAAACATTGAACTGATCGTAAAACTGGCCAAATATATCAACCTGCCGGTATGTAAATAGATTACTTCACTGCGGCTTGGATGTCATTATTATTCAATTAGGATATTTGTTTGTTTAGTATGAAAATGTGTGCTGTTAATAGAAGATTTAGAAAATTAGCATAACTTACTTAGGTTACGTTAGTGCGGAGGCTACAAAAATCCGCCAAATAGTGAAATCTCATTTGTCAAGGGTTCCGTGCCTGCTCAAAATAATTTTACTACGGAATCTTAATAATGGTTTCGTCGCAATCTGAAATCTTTAAATCATTTCTTCAACTAGAAAAACAATAAACAATAAATATTATCGTATACTTTTTTTTTAATCACACACATCTTATGACACGTGTCTTTAATTGATACCTATTAGTTTTCCGTATTCTCACTAAACTCCATCAGTACATTACCACGTCATCATGTCGCTTCTTTATTTTAGGCAAACCCATGTGAGTCACGTCTATGGCCAAATCTAAAGGCATGACTTGATGTTTAGGAAATCACAAGAAATCATACTATTGATACACTAGACATAAAGAGGTGTCCTAAAAAGCAGCAGTTACGGCATAGATATATAAATTATTGAACGAATGATTATTCTAAATAGAGATCTGCATGCCGCCCGATGAGGTAGCTATTCGGTTGTGCGCGTTTCCTGCAAATCCGACAGTTCAAATTATGCGCATTCGTTTACACGGGGCAGCATTAATTCCACTGACATTAATTCAAACGGCGATTAGATGGGGTAGGTGGTGAATTGGTGGTAAACAATCATTTTGGAATTTACTCGTGGTTATTGGCTATTTATGGCTAATATTTGTTTACTCCCAATATTTGAGTATGTATTTGTAGGTTGGGATGGGTGAATCTGGACAGAATAGGCACACGACCGGTCTTAGGTGGCACAATAAGAGAGAGGCTCAGAGGCCTATATCCAGCAGTGGGATAAAGAAGGCTGTAAGTGGCATCAGATGAGATTATCGGAAGCAAAAAATAGCTCGGATAAAGATTAGAAATAAGTCAAAATTCGTGTTTTCTCGAACACAGCAATAAAAACTCTAATTATTGTACTATCAGTGGTTCTAGTCAATTGAACTAGCGACGTAGAGGATATAAACTCTACGTCGCTAGTTCCATAATGGTACTAAGTAGCGATGTAGACATATGTACGTGAGTAGTATCAATGGAACTAATCAATGGTACTACTGACAGAAAACCACAAATTCTATCAAAATCGAAGAGCCGTCGTAGAATCGTTCCGAGATTCCAAAAACGTAGGTATACTTTGGTATAAACATATATATAAATATATGTATTACAAAGACTAACCAAGCATTGTTGGCACAAAACTGGAGATACCTAGTCGTCTTGGGTACATTATAGTACAACAAGCCCATAAAATAAGTACTAGGTAGTAGTTAAAATGTTACTCGTAATTGCTGACACCGTTTGACGGTTCTTCCCACGTCGTCGTCGCATTTTCCTTAGTTTATCTAATCTGCGGAGGGCGGGATATTTGCACTGTGATAGAGACGCCAAAGGCCCTTAAACGGATCGTTTTGCAACACTGCTCCAGTAATGGCAATAAACTGGTTTCAGTTCTCACTATTACACATTACTCGGTGCGGTAGCTTTAAAATAACAATCGATCATACCTAGTTGATACTCGACCTAAAAGATTTGATGTACCTATTTTTTCAACGAATACATGAGTTGATAAGTATAATAGACATTACACAAATTATGGACACCAAAGTCTTTTATATATGTATAGTATATTACTTAAAGTCTTTTAATATACATAGATATGTATATTAAAAGACTTTTTCTATCTTAGAGCACACCATAGTGAAACATATGGCAGTAAGTAGTACCTTGAAAATAATGTTCTCTTATTTGAATTAAAATGAACTCGGAACTCATGTTGATAGCAATGTAGTATGACACTGAAATATACTACATTAAATATTACTCAATATTAAAATTTAAATTATTCTGATAATTTAATCTACTCATAAATCCAAGTATGAGACATGAGAAATACTACAAACCCTTTTAATATGCGTAGGTACAAAAAACTCGCATATTGCTTCTTTTATTAAAATACAAACAGGCTAGGAGACCCTACCGACAGGGGTGGCTGGCCAAATTGGCAACCATCGCGAGGGTCCTTCCCATACGTTAAATATGCAATTGGAGCCCCATACAATTGAGCTATATACAATCAACGAAATGAGCTAGCGCCGATGCAATCAATTACATGTATTTCTGTTTGGGGTGCTCAGGAGTTCAGTGGGTCACCAAGTTCATAGGTTGATGCGTGGAAAAGCGAGTAGCGTGCGACAAACCGTTTAGAATAATAGTTTTCTTCAACTTTGGATATATATTGTAATTTTAAAATTGAAAATATACATGATATAATTATATATGTACAAAAATAATATATGTAACTATTAGGTACATAACATAACAATATCTTTATTGTAAACCAAATGATAAAAATACGTAAGTAAACCATGTAAGTACACATATTTAATAACTTAGAAAATTTCTTGAATTATGTAGTCTTTGTTCTGAGTTGATTTTATTTGTCTCCAGCCCAGTCCTATAGTGAGCATGAGCTTCTCTCTAGTTATGAAAGAAGGGTCAGTATAGTACACATTCAGGACAAACGCAGTTTCGCAGGCTACATAATAATAAATAATCTTCAAAAACTCTCAACCATATAGGTTTCCTCTCGATTGACTGATTTCTTTTACCTAAAATCGCTATGTGATAGGAAACAATAGTTTTTGTACTTACCCAAAAAAGTACCAAAACAAATTTATTGGAATCACTTAGATTCATTCCTAATTAGGTACACCAGCTTCAGGGTTTCCCATAATAACGTCAATGTATCGTTTTCCTCTTTCTTATCTCCTGAGTATACTAAGCATGTAATTAATACGATAATTAAAAATGTAGGTACCAACTCTTTCGATCATTAAATGAGTTTACGCTTGATTCTTATCGGGCACAACCATCGGACCCTTTACCATTGTATGCGTAAATACTTCCACTCTGTCGCTCTCCTATTGCCGGCCCCTGATGGTCAGACCACGGGAATTTTCAAAAGATAATGATCAAAAACGCTTAACTGACTCAGACAAATTTCACAGTTGGGCTTATCTAGAGTATGTGACATAGGAAATTCTGCGGGAACCGAATATCCCCTACATTGATTTATTGACTCGTTTAATAACTCGTTAAAGTAATATCGTCGTTGATATTGCAATACTTACGTTCTATGTAAGTATTTCCTTCCTTTCTTTTTGCTTCGATACTAGGCCGTAAACTATGAATATGAACACAAAATATGTTCATAGACATAATTAAAGGCCTAGTATCGAAACAAAAACGAAAAAAAATACTTACAACGAACGTATTGCAATAAGTACCTATCAACGACGATATGCGATGTGTTCTATTGATATCGAAGTAAACATGTGCAAATATATTAATAAGCAACCATTTTTAAAAGGAAGAAACAATTCGTATTTGGCACAAGCAGTGTCCGTGTGCGTGTCTCTACTATAACTACGTCTGCAGTTTCTTCTTGCACAGTACTCTCGGTAGCTCAATGCTCAGTCGCACTTCGTCGGTAGGCCTATGTTCATCAATGGACTATTAAATATAAGGTATATTTAAATACATAGATGAAACACCTATCAGTCAGAACCTATAAGACCGTCAATTTTATTGTTGTATTAGGTTTAGTTTTTTCATCTTCGCCTTAGTTTGTTTGCATTATTATTTTAGTGTGAACAATAAAGAGTCTATTTATCGCTGTATCAGTAAAAAAGATTTTATTTACGAACAAAATTACTCTAAATGTTAATCAAATCACAAACCAAACGACATCCATACAATATAATACATGTCTTAGTCTTAGAATATTCCACATCTTCACAAGTGTAAATTAAAACCAGTTGTGTCGTTTAAAATACTATAGGAACGAGAACTTGTTAAAGTATTCCGCGACGTATGAAGTTTTAACGAGGTTGATACAGAGGCCTTGCGATACTTATTAGTTTAGGTGCCTATTGTAGGTGATCTAAAACGGGAATTAAACTCGTATCATTTAGAAGACATGTTTTTAACTCCCTCCTTCCTCATTTTCTCACATAGCAAGCTTTGAGTTACTTAGGATATCATATTGTTTTTGCGAAAGTACATACCTACATAATTACTTACAATTGATTCTGACTGAGGTATTCGTGTTCTCGTAACAATACTTTTAAGTTAAGGCGCCTATTTTAGGTGATCTAAAACGGGAATTAAACTTGTGTCATTTAGTAGACATGTTATTAACTCGCTGCTTTCAGTGTGTTTCAAGATTTTCTCGCATAGCAAGATGAGCTATTGTGAAAGTAAGTACATAATGACTTGCAATTGATTCTGAATGAGGTATTCATGTACTCGTAACAAAACTTATTAGTTTATGTGCCCTATTGTAGGTGATCGGGAATCAAACTTGTATCATTTACAATACATGTTTTAAACTCTCTCTATCCTACTTTTTCAGTTTATTTTAAAAATTTCTCACATAGCTAGAGATGAGTTACCTACTTAAGATCATTATTTACGTGAAAATACGTAGATAATTTCAATCTGTTATAAATGAGGTAGTCATTAGTTATAGTGATACTTACCTACAAAACTCGTAGTAGAGTCCTTTAAAATCCCTTTACTAAACACAGAATCGTATAATAGTAGTTTATGCAACTGTCATATAATGAAGTTACTATTCACTCACTACACACTCGTTACTATTATGAAACTCGCTGCGCTCGTTTCATAAACTCACACTCGTGTTTTAATACCCGTGTTATATGCAGTTGCATACACTACTTTATCTTCACTAATAAAAAAAAAAAAAAAAAAAAACATATTGCGAAACATTAAATTCACGGCGTACGTGTATTTTCACAGTGAACTTGGCGCCATTAAAATTTAACCAATGAGAGCGCAGCTGCGCGCGCAGGGCCAATCAGGAGCGAGCGCGCGATGTTATAATGAGATTTTACGATATCGATGTGGATATTATAACATCATGTGAAATTGCTTAAATGTTGTCTGCGCTATAACAGTAGTCATTATAAGTCAAGTATTGGAAACATAAGTAGAATGTTACAAAATTAGTGTAGATAAATGTAATTTATTTAATTGTTTGAGTCTGATGCGAAATATTAAAACAATCTCCCATAAAGTCAGCTTCTAGTGACTGGAACTAGTAATTAAGATCTGTTTACTTGCCTATTTTTATTACTAATAGCTCGAGATCCCATCGCAAAAACATCCCGCTATTAGCGGCACACGGTTCAAACCAATTTATTTTTACATAATTTTTATTTGTTTGTAGGTATTGCTTATGGGTGAAAGTAGTAGTTACTTATTACATACATTGATGTCTTATAATTTAGCTTCACAGTGATACCGCTGAACTATCTCAACAAAGCATGTAGGTAGTAGCGCCATTTCCGAGAACTCCCGGCGAATCCCAGCGTACTTATAATTTTAATTTATTGGCAAATATTCATGATAATTTATAACAGAAGTTTGAACAGAAGATTTGAAAGTCCCTTTTCCCGCTAAGGAGATACTAGATATAGAAAGAAAATGAGAACCTGCGCGGCTTGTTTAAAGCACGTAAACGCAACTGAGGCTCTAAATTGCACAAAATGCAAGCTACATTTCCACTTTGCTTGTGTAAAAATCACCAAATCACACTATAAAGCACATATCCAGGACCTAGAGCGAAAATGGGTATGTCCGGAATGCCTTAACCTGACCCGTCGCTCGCGCATCCGACAAGATGACACTCCAGTACGTAGCATCATACTAAACTCTACTGTGAACGACACCGAAACTTCAATGGATGATCAAATCCTTCAAGACCGCTCTATGCACGGGGATACTCTACGCCCAGAAACTACTTTCTTTGTACCGGAAAAAAGTAACAACATTACATTGGAACAAATTAGCATCTTACTGGACCAAAAACTTCAAAACAACAACAAGCTGATTTTAACAAAAATTTCCGAAACCATACAGGATGAGATTCATACCGCTATTGGTAAATTAGAGCTTGAACTTAACTGTCATAAACAAAATGTTAACCATACACAAGCCAAATTTCAGACGGAACTGGACCACTTAAACAAAAAAATTCAGAGCTTAGAACTTGAAAACGTAGCACTCACAAAACAGATCCATAACCTGCACCAAAAAAGCATCACAATCCCCCAGGACACATCAGCAACAACATCCAATTTTGAAAACAATAGAAAATTTGTATTGTATGGATTACATGAGTACGGCGAAAACGAAACGGAACTACATAACAGAATAATAAGAGCGTTTATGGAAATCCTCAACGTTAACATCAGTGGATACATCGAAGAAACATATCGCATTGGAAAAAAAGGTCACAAGCGGCCAATTATTATTGAATTAATAAGTAAACGAATGACCAAATTTATATTACAAAATAAGCGCCACTTCCGCAATACTGATCTCGCTATATCTGAATATTTAGGAAAGGAAGAAATAGAAAAGAGAAAAATACTTAGGGACATACTTATAACAGAACGCCAAAAAGGGAAGCACGCTGTAATACGCAGCAATAAGCTATATATAGACGGAAAAGAATACTGTACAGATGCCAATACATACAACCCAGTAGAACATAATAAAGTAGATACTATAACTTCCGAACAACCCTCGCTGTTGAGCTCTACTCCATCCCAGACTAACAAAACAAATCTTGCCTGTAGTAAAAAAACGATGGATAAGACGACCACTACGGCTTCCAGCTCCACATCAGATGGGGAGGACACATCAAAAAGAACAATTACACCAAATATTTCTAGCCAGCAGAAGAACATTACAAAATCAAACAAAACACAAAAACAAAAAAACCAGACATTTCGTTACTAAATTCACAGCAATTTTTCAGAATACTAGAAGCCTGAAAAATAAAGTGCATCTATTAGAAAATGTACTAGAGGAAGAAAACGATACCATACAAGCAATATGTCTATCTGAAACCTGGATCACAGATGAACAAAAAGGCTTAGTGCAAGTGCCTAACTATGTCTTTGCAGCGGGTTTCTACAGGAAAAAATATTTGCATGGTGGAGTTGCTATCTTACTTCATCGAAGCGTAGATTACAAAGAAAGACCTGACATAGATGAACTTTCTGTAGAGTATATTGTAGAATGTTGTGCTGTCGAAATACCAAAATTAAATGTACTATTAATATCCCTTTACAGAACAGATCGCAATATTGAAACTTTCTTTAATTTTCTTGAATCATTACTACAGAAACTAAAAATAACAAAAACTAAAAAACACATTATTATTGGGGGCGATTTTAACTTAAATAGAGATAAAAACTCTACTCACTTTCAAAAACTTATCAACATAATGCTAGAACACAACCTTCATCAACAAATAACAAAATCTACTAGAGTTACCAAAACATCCGTCACTTGCATTGACTTGTTGTTTACAAACTACCATGACAAATCACAAAAAGTTACCGTAAAAAATTATGGCATTTCAGACCACAAAGCCCTGCACTATAGTATTGATAATGAAGACAACTATCTTAAGACTGCCAAAACTATTACCAAAAGATGCTTTAACGAAACAAATATGGATAACTTCAAAAAAACATTAGGCAAAGTAAACTGGACGAATATAATAATGAAAGGACAAAATATAAACGACAACTATAACAGCTTTGACAATAAAATTAAAGAACTGCTTAACCAAACTATACCTATAAAAGCGTATAAAAATAAACCTAAAAATAAAAACAATTGGCTGACTAGAGGCATAAAAATATCTTCCAAACACAAAAGAATACTTCAGATACTTACAAATGAATCAAATAGCCATACATTAAAGTCCTACCGTAAAAATTATCAAAAAATTCTTAAAAACTGTGTCAAAAAAGCTAAAAAAATAAACAATATCAATAAAATGAAACATTCAAAAAACAAAGTAAGAACGATGTGGACTATTATAAAAGATCTGACCAATAAAAACACCAATAAAAGAACAAAAAATATCAAACTTATGCATGATGGGAAAATTACAGACGACCCCAATGTAGTTGCCAATATATTCAATAACTTTTTCGCCTCAATGGGTAAAACAAAGAATTGTAATAAACCTAAAAACATAATCCCATCAGACAATACCTCCACAAACTCTATGTACCTCTCCCAGGTTACAGAACAGGAGGTTGCAAAGATTATTAAAAAACTACCCAATAAACACAGCTGCGGGGTAGATGAAATCCCATCAACTTTAGTAAAATTCTGCGCCTTAGAACTAACACCACCCATTACTAAGTTGATAAATCAATCCTTTGATGAAGAATGCTTTCCAGACCGATTAAAGATAGCTAAAATTAAACCTATCCTTAAAAAAGATGGTAAAGCTACAGATCCAAGTAGTTATAGACCAATAGCTCTACTATCAACATTTTCAAAAATATTTGAACGCGCGATATCAGACCAGCTTTATAAATTCCTCGAAAAATACAAACTCCTCAGCGAAAACCAATTCGGATTTCGAAAAAAATCTTCAACAACTTTAGCAGTTTATAATTTTGTCCAGCACATATTAAACAATATCCGTGATAAATATCATTCCATCGGATTACTACTCGACATGACGAAGGCATACGACAATGTCTCCCATAATATATTATTTGAAATATTATTTAAAACTGGAATAAGAGGCAAACCATTAAATTGGATAAAATCATTTTTGCTAGATAGAAAACAAATAGTCCAAATAGAGTATAATAGTCAAAATACCAAAGCAATAGAAACTGCTACGTCAAAAACAATAAAAGTAAACTCGTCAATTCCACAGGGAAGTGTAGCTGCATGCGTCCTGTTCCTTATTTATATAAATGGATTACCAAATATATCGAACATCCCTTGCATATTATTTGCCGACGACATATCCTTCTTATTCCAATGCACAACTGATCCTAACTCACTCACTCAAATCAAAACTACCTTTTCCGATATAAAAAACTGGCTATCGACCCATAATCTTGAAATAAATATTAAAAAAACCAAATTAATTCAATTTTTACCTTATCAAAAAAAGACTATTGAACTAAATAACATAAAAAAATATCTAAATATTGACGAAGTAAACGAACACTCTTTTTTGGGCCTTAAAATAGACTCACATTTAAACTGGAAAGCTCACATCAAAAAAATAAAAACCAAGTTATCCCAGTTCATATACGCACTGGCAAAACTAAAATCTAATACAAACGAAACGACTGCTATCACAGCATATTATGCCTATGCGTACGCTTGGCTACGATATGGCGTCCTGTTATGGGGCAACAGCACCGACGCAAACACCTTATTTATAACGCAGAAAAAGTGTATACGCATCATTGCAAACATAAAACCAAGATCCAGCTGCAGGCCTCACTTTATTCGCTTAAACATCCTCACCTTTCCATGCATCTATATATTAGAAACAGCAATGTTTGTCCGAAAACACATAAACCTTTACAATAAAAGTAGTAACGCACGTAGAAATGAGCAATTATTACTACCCGAACCTAAAATGGAAATATTTAAAAAAGGTCCTGAATATATGTCCATTAAAATTTACAATAAAATTCCCAATACCATAAAAAAAGAAACATCTGACCAATCCTTTCAAACACATTTAAGAAACTTTTTAACACAAAAATGCTACTATACGTTAGATGACTTTTTTGATGATAAATTGTAAAACTAAAAGGAAATTATAATTGTTAAGCTAGTTCTATAGTATTTATAGGATTAGATACCTATCTATAGCTAACTCTAGCTAGGTGTGTCACTAATACTAAACAGATGTAAGTAACATAATTGTGTTATCAGAAATTGTGAACTAAAACTGTCACTGTTAGTGTCATTTTTGCTTTTAAATGTTACTTCCATTACGCTGTTTAGCATAAATGTTTAGCTAGAACTTTGCTATACCCTATGAAACAGGGTGACATGTACCTATAAGTTAGTTAGTGTTATGTTAAGACCTAATTATAACTTTATGTATATGATCTTGCAAATAAATAAATATCTAATATCTAATATAAAGCCCGATTACAGAGGCGCCAGCGTAAATTAAATAGCAACGTAAAAAGCGTTCTCTCTATCGAATGCCTAAAGTGAAAAAGAAACAGAACTATGCTATTTAGCTAATTTAGTTAAGCTGGCGCCTCTGTAATCGGGCTTATAGTATAGGTACGCCAAGTGCGGTATCCACTAGGTTTTTTTTCATTGAAGGAATTTTCCTCACACGGGCAAAAATCCCTCATATGTGCTAATTAATCATTTGTCCATCCAATAAGTATAATATTCATACTTGATAAAAGACACAGATCACGGGAGATAAGACATGTCGTCTTGTAACCAACATGCGAAACTAGGTTCCCGCTAGTACTCGTCAAAGGCGAGCTAACCGAAATAAGAAGCACTTCTTACTTATTCATAATATGTGAAACGACGCTGCAATTTTGCAATGTTTTTTTTTTCTATATATAAATGCCTTGCGCGCCGGGAGGGAGCGGGGTTTTCTCAAGATTTCTATGGTAGAAGTACTATGCGACAGTGAAACCTGTTCATAGTAGCTAACATGGAAGCTTCAACTGGCCAAATAGCAAAAACAAATATCTCATTTAAAAAAAGGAAAACCTATAGAAAACCAAAGGTACCGTTTAGTTCAGGCATATTAGCATTGTTTGCTTGTAACTTGTGCCCCTTTGTTTGGCGCCACTGCTCATCAGCTCGAACAATGAGTGACCTGCGCCCGCGCACTTTTATGCTCAGCTACCGACTTGTTACGAAGACCTTGGGTTGGAATTTCATATTTAGTTTATTTTTAAATTCTAAGAAATCTTTTCATATACTAGATTTTTCTAAAAAAAAATTAAGGAAAACAGAACTTTTTAGGCGCAAATTAAAAGTTAGCGTTTCACAGAATTTACTTTTACAAATATTACTTAATTGTGAAAATTGTATAGCAATATGTTTTTTCTAATCATATATCAAAAAATTATATTCATCTAAGGACTCATTCGTACAATATTTTCTCCATCTTACTTTCATTTCAAAATATTATTATGTATTCAAAAATACTGTCACTTAAATACGTTAATACGAAATTATCTTCTCACAATTATAATAATAGCTACTGGCGTCGCCGCGTCTGCAGGGGAAGCAGATGATGGGGAAAGGGGCCCCGCTGCGCCGCTCGTTAACTACACATCCATAGATAAATTATTTTTATCTGCCAATTTACCCCAATCTCCTCTATTGTCAGTGCACGATGACAGCTATCGTTTAGCGACAAAACATGACCCTGGATACGACAAACGGGAATGAAAAATCTATGTATACTTATTTCGATAATTGACTAAGTATGACGAGTGTCCGTTTATAAATAAAGATAAAGATTCATATATTTGCGAAACATGTGCACATTTATAGGTCTTATTAAGGTAAGTTATCTCAATATGTTTCTACCCTACGAGAGGGTGTGCAAAAAGTGAGAGGCGAGTTGCTCATTAATTACAGTCATAGACAATACCTACTTACATTTATATATCGATAAAAAATATAAATCCCAGTGTAACGACATGTATTTAAAAAAATAAACATCTAAACAAAGTAAACCTATATTATATAACACGTACCAGAAATAATATAAATGACTGATGAGATGAAAAACGAATCATTTAAATTACAGCTAACCGAGGATAAGTTTTGTTTTTATTATTCCAGTATTTATGTAATAATTCGTCTTTATGTACATTCGTCCTTCTCGTGTAGATTTTGTTTCAAAAGCGCCAAATATTTTAACTGTACTTATGTATTACCCTCAGGTATTACCTCATTCTCCTCTTATGTGAGCACATTATGACAGCTATAGTTTATTGTACTTACATTATCCCTAAATGAAAAATTACAATTTTCACAATTAATTGTCAGCATCATGATAAATACCTATATATTCTATCTATATACATGTCTGCAAAGATAAGGGTATTTTTGCTGCGCTTACTTAAGCGCAATGTCACGATTACTTCAGTTACATCTCAATCTAAGAATCATCAACGTCCAAACTTTATATCACTACATAGTTTAAAAACAAAGTCACTTCCCGCTGTCTGTCCCTATGTATGCTTATATCTTTAAAACTACGCAGCGGAATTTGATGCGGTTTTTAATAGATAGAGTGATTCAAGAGAAGGTTTATATGTATAATACACCTGTGCGAAGCCAGGGCCGGTCGCTAGTTTCAAATAAATGCGAATTCATGTGAAAATCTGTAGGTGGCAAATGTTCTCGTAGATTGGTATCTTCATATTATAGTGACGCAATTTAGTTTTTCAATAGATTTATCTACATTTTGAGCATGATATTTGCCTACAAATTGCGGTGATCATTTCTAATTATATCTCCCGCTGAATATACATCATCGAACTCCAATTGCCTGTATAATGACCAAATAATGATCGTGAGAAAAAAATCAAAGTGGTTTCTGACTATATACTCGAGCTAATAAAATCCACAGACCCACACATAATACAACCACTTATCTCTTACATTACGGGTACACGTATTGAATACCTTACACCAGTCGCCGTGGAAACCTTGCTATTTTGAACCTTAGTAATTGGAGTTAAAGGTTACGAATGATGACTCGTATTCCTGTGCTTTAAGATACATCATGCTGGAACCGGTAAAAGGCTCCATACAAATTATTATATATCTTCGATCGTTCACCCCTGGAAGTTCTTACTCCATTACTGAGTAAATTCTTCTAATGTCAAACCTCGTTCTGTCTCACGTTCCTAAATGGTATTTGGTATGATCAATAGCCAATAGCACTAGAGCTCAGCCTATGGAAACTGACTGACTCTATATTTTTGACCAACGCAACGGAGGAGGTACTCAATTCGACGCGTATATTTTTTTGTATGTATAACCACGCATAACTTTTTACATAGTAGTCCGATTTTGATAGTTCTTTTTTTATTGGAAAGACTATACTTCGAAATTGGTCTCATTTATCGAAATCGGCTGAGCCATTTTTGATAAATTAAGAATAACGTGAAATATGCTACATTGATCCGTGCGAAATATTCGCGAATTCTGTACACGGTGAAGTCGGTCATGCTATTTTTTGCGAAAAATAATTAAAACAAACACATCCAATATAGCAACAATTACGGACTTTATTTTAGCCTTGGCCCCTTTTTTTTTGTTTTCAGCCGCATGATGTTCAACTTGTTTTTAAGTACCTCCCTATGTTGCAAGTCTCAACACCCTGTCTATCCCACATTTTTCAGTCAGGTGGTACCTCAACGTGGATTTTATCTTATCACACTTTATCTTATCGAAGTACCTACTTAATTCGCATCAATCTTACTCTATGTGAAAGAAATTCGTTGAAAATTATTTTGTCGCGCATGGGCTAAGTATCTTGTTTCACATTTTTTTGCGCTTGAAAAACATGCCTAGGTACATTATTTTAATAATTGCAATAAGTACCGGTGGGTACAAAAAATATTAAAACCCTATTTTGCCGAATAAATGTAACAGGTACCTCCTTTTATATACTAATATCCTTTAATATACTGTTTATAATCATAAGATTTACTGATTTTTCTTCTTTTGATTTGTTTTTTTTTTCTCTTTTTCCTTTATGTTTAAAACCTCAAATATTCTAGTAAAACATTGTAAGGTTTATTTACAGTGCTTGTAATTTATTAACGACTAGATCAATTTGTACTTATAGCTTTTGATTCAGTTGGATTCGCCTCCACCCCGAAAAGTAGAATAACAATAAAACATTGATTTTTAATGAAAAATATAGATTTTCGTTTGGAATTTGCCGTGTAAGTAAGTATATTACTTTACAAAAATCAGATAAAGGAAATGGTCAGCCAAAATTTTCATCCTAATATCCGTGACCGGCGCGGCATTGGTGCATAGGCCATGACGCCGGCTCTGTCCTGGACCTCTAGTATGCGCGCCACGAATTATTTCGTTCGTAGTGTCAGAACGAGACAGCGTTATGGCAAAGTATAAAACTGTCACTCTTTCACACGTCGAAATGAGTTCTTTTCGTCGCTTTTCGTGGTCGCATGCTTTATAGCCAGGTATATCTTATCGTTCCCCAGTGAAACTCGCACACCCTTGAGATATATTACTATGTCTCTTCTACACGCACATCCGTACCGTCCTATACCGCGATCGTATCCTGGTCGTGAGGCTGTGAAATTCTCGAAAGGAGACCACGGACCGGCAAGCATCGCGTAGATCATCCACTGACAGGTAGAAAAAACGATCTGATTAAGAATGTAGAGATGCGTTGGAAACAAATCACTTCTAGTTCGTGCTATTGGAAATCTATTGATGAGGCTCATGGCTCACAATAAATCAGGTGAAGGAAATGGTCAGCCAAAATTATCCATGACCGGCGCGCGGCGATGGTCCATGGGCCGTGTCTCCGGCTCTGTCCAGTTATCTTATCGCTCCCCAGTGGAACCCGCACGCCCTCGAGTATTACCATAACTCATTTACATGCACCTACATACCACGCGTACCGCGGGCTGGCTCCAACGTTGTTTACGACCCGGAGATGACGGATTTTCTTCCGTTTTCATTGTGGCCGTGATTCCGGGTTTGGCATGATAGAAAATTGTTATGAAATGTAAGATTGATTCTTCGTTAAATGCAATAAGTTTTTGATTTAAAATAGCATTAAACTAAATGTAGTAATTAATTTAAATGACTGTGGGGTTAAATTTAGGTTTAATTTCATATTTTTACAATTCTCAAAGAAACTAAAAATATACCTGTCTTTTTGATGAGGACAGTTAGATACGCTTTAAATTAGAGCATTTCGATCAAACCTTTGTAAAATTTAGTCCAGCAAGTATCAAAGTGCAACCTGCTCTACGAGTATGTCAGAATACTAAAGTCTAAAAGTATAAACACTTTTCAACCCATAACACTTAGGACCACTGGACATTAGAAAGTCTAGCCACCATCCTATGTTCATATTAAATCAGAGGAGGCAATTACACCTTAATACAAAATGTATGAAACTAAATGTAATTAGGCACTTCGCAATCCATTTACCCGCCAGGCCAGCTTAACGAGTTACAGCTACCAGAAACACTGTAATGTTTTAATGCGCACTCAAATTTGGGGAGCACTGATAAAATGGGAAGCAGGTCTTAAATTACTCACTTACAGAGTAGTTATCCGAAAGAGCTTTTAAATCATTCACAAAACACTAATGGACGTGGGGTAGGGTGCCGAGGGGAGGGGGACAGATGTACTCCCAGGCCGGCAATGAAACGGAGATATAACAATATAAAGGTGTGCGTTTGAATTGCCCTGAATCGCAATGAGAGTGTGTAGAGCGCGACTCATAAACTTGCCCGTCTAGGTTTGAAGAAACTCTTTCTAGTACTTTCTTCCTACGAGTAAGTTCTAATGCGCTGCGCTTTGTTTGGCTGTAGCATGTTGAAATTTTATGAAAATTGTGTCAATGATTTAAAATCTTATTCGTGTGCTCTTTTATTCGTGTATCCTTGAGACATGTTAGAGATTTGTTCCAGATGCCCTTTAATCGGCCTCGACCTAATAATGAGACGTTAACGATTTCTACAAAAATCTCAGCCACCATAAAATTCAAAATGTAACAGTTTACTTACTTCATAAACAAGACAGTTCATCGAAATCTATAATAAATTAGCACCGGCCGCGTAACAGCCGCACTGCAAAACATGTAGCGATAAAATTCTTTGCGCAAAAATTGTACAGTCGCTAGCCGTCGTAACTTCGGGTAATGATCGTTCCGAAAACATTAAATATTATTCGTTGTTTCCGTAACGTGTCAGGTACTGTTCCAGGGTAGTGTAGCAGGAATAATAAATGTCGAGGGGTCTGCCAGGGGACGCCGAGTGCCATTATTATCGGCGGCAATTTAATTAGATCCCCACCGTTATTACCACTGATTCGTTTTATAATGCCGTCTAATATCCACCCATACGCGGCACCAACTGCATTCTACGGGTTTGTTTGTTGTATGAAATTTGAATCGATCAAAATTACAATCATTACGAACAAATTATCTTTAGAACAGTAATCAGCGACTATTATTCGAACTTTCACGTCTTCAGAAAAAAACATTGCCTTAATCTACTCACTATAATGATGGTTAGGATTTCCTAAATAACGAACCCGGGGCACGAAATATTTGAAATGAAACTAAGATTCAGTTTAAAAACCATAAAATTACTTTCCGAACGTCGGAATTTGATCACCCGACGCAATCACCCGCGCCGATAGGCTTCCGGCTCATCGATATTCGTAACGAATCGTCGAAATTCAATAATTATCCCGAACACGACTTCATTCACCAGAAAACACCATAAAAAGGTGTGAATGAAAAGAGGAAGGCAATGGCAACGGTCAGTTTTTTGGTGCAAGCCGGCCGGCCAATTGAGTGGCTTTCGAGCTCGGTTCACGTGGAGTTTCGAAGTCGTATAGTAGATAAGATTAAAAGTGGGCAGGAGGTAATCAGTGCGCGACCAAACTGGTTGAATGGAGTGCGAGCGCGTTCATTCATGGAGCCGGGATGCCATCACGCGAGGGCCGCGCCGCTGCCGGCGACCGGCGCGGCGACGCGTCGACATCACATTCTACATGACGCTCGTCCGCGATCCTATCGAGCTTCATTACGCTGGCCAGCTAATCATTCGCAATTAGCTGCCACGTGTCATCGAGCACTTGCAATTAACACCTGTTCACACTCCGTCCCATTGCCGCTCACAACGCCGCGCCGCTAGCCTCCACAACAATGTACGGCACAGGTGTCGTGTAATTACCGCAATCTCAAGACAATGTTTAATTAACGTTGTAGCCTTCCGCCTGCGAACGAATAACGATAAACACGGTGCACTGCACAGAGAACGGGTCATTAATTCTCAGAATTTACGAAGTTATGATGGAAGATTAGATAAACTTTATTTCCTACGGCTTTGATCTGTATAAACAGGTCGAATCAAAGTGTAGGAAATGTGTTAGTAGTATTTTTATGACCGGTCTTAAATATATAGTTTGTAGGTAGGTAAATGCGCCTACGCAGTCACTCCCGATGAAATGGTCAGTGTTAGTGCGCCAGACCACAATAAAATAAATAGGTATGAAGACGTTATTCAACTGTTTGTTTCAACTATAGCTAGTGTAGGATTTCACCGTAAATAGATACTCGATAATGCAGACATGCATTGAGTAAAAAGAAAAAACAAGCACATTGAATATTCAATTCAATGAATAATGTCATATTTGACATATTGCTTGTCTTTGTAACTGTTTGTTCCCGTGTATCTCATTAGAGTTATTAATACCACTTCAGTTTTACTCATAATACGTGTTGTATAAAAATACTCGAAGCACGGTGTTAGTTTTTTGATGGCAACCTTGATCTGATATTAATTTTACGCCTATTTTCACCTTGCCCTCCGGTGACTCACTGCCAGGCGCAGATAGTTGTTAAATAAATCATGGTATCGACGTGTTTATTTTCCTAATTTTAGCTGTACGATAAATTAATTATTTTTTACAAGTTTACGAACTGTTGCTTTCTCTGTTACTCTGGTACACCACTATTTTCTTATCTTATAATATGTATGTATAAATTACGCATCAGCGTCACGTTGTTTGTCCGCGATGGACTGATTTTAATCAAATTTTGCACACTATGTGCAGTTTCATTCAGCTTGAGAGATGGGTAAGTTTATTTCTCAATTTATAATCGCATTTGTTTCTTTTAAAATCTGTCCGTACAAGCCGGTATGGGCAGCTAGTTATTGTATAAGTTAAAGAGCATTGGGAAATTGAAGTATTTCGTCATTTACGTTGTTTTAAATAAAATTTATTTTGTTTTTTAAAGGAGGAAAGGAAAATCGCAACATATTTTCAGTTCAATATAAATATTACACATATAATAATATAGATTCGATATTATGTTGATTAAAAATCTACCTACTCGTAATTAATTTACCAAAACAAAATAAATATAAAAATATCTTCGTAATTATATAGATAGGTAGGTAGGTATATATATTTGCTCTATGGTCTACTATAATACTTCCTACTTAATATTATAAACGCGAAAGTTTGTATGTATGGATGGATGGATGTTTGTAACTCTTTCACGCACAAACGGTTGAACCAATATGGATGAAATTCGGTATGTAGGTAGCTTAGACCTTGGATTAACACATAGGCTACTTTTTATCTCGGATAACGCGGGTAACACCGCGGGGCGCAGCTAGTATTAAATAAGCTCATCTTCAAACAGTTTATCCCCCCGCCCTGTTTCATAGCTAAAAACCCAATACTGAAACTCGACATTTCCCTCAGGAAATATTCTCTACAATTCATTCTTATCGTACAACTTATTAATTCTTTAACCTGCCTGAGATGTTTAGATTATGACAAACATTCCCCTGTCCCGGCAGGTCTCGCGGGCCGGGGTGGGGGGTAGGGCCGGGGGGGGAGGTCGCCGGAATGTGGTCTACCTGCTCGGGCCCACCGCTAATCAATTTAGCTTTTATTATCGTACCAATAACGCTTCATTACTACTCCTAGGTTTATGCCGCGTTGTTTGCTTTACACTAGAAATCTTTGTATTACAATAGTCACTTTATTTTTTAAACGAAGACGTTTGGAGAGTTCACCATGAAAGGCTTGTATACTTCCAGAGCTGTTTTAATACGTTTTTAGAGCCATGACGTCCACCGTCAATTAATTTTGATTTTATTTTCGCACCAATAACGCTTCATTACTACTCCTAGATTTATGCCGCGTTGTTTGCTTTACACTAGAAATCATTGTATTGCAATAGTCATTTTATTTTGAAAAAAAGGTGTTTGGAAACCGTGGAGTGTCCCATTAAATGTTTGGATACTTTCAGAACATTTTTTTTTACATTTACCACGAGCTTGATAAAAGATGAAAACTGATTTGGTTGAGAACTTTTGTTGTTTGTTTTTAAAAGAATTTCAAAATTCTGAAATTTAAAAGGAAAGCTCGTGAAAGCTTTGAGCTATAGCTATTTATTACTTGTATTTCATTCAAAAGAGTATTACAATATAATAACATAATTACATTAATCAAAACACCATAACTGTAATGCCAACTGGTCTAAATTAAAATCGCTTTTTATAATAATGTTGAACTAAAATAAAGTAGAAACGTATGTCTATTACTTAATAATAACAAAAACTTTTAGTAGATCCTTTAAAAGCGGATGTAAAAAAATTAAATGTACATTTTTTTACAATCGAATGTAAAATAATGTACAGAACTCCGTGTTCGTTGCGGTAATAAGGAATTTTGGAACCTTGCCTAGGACTTTACGAGTTACGAGTATGACGACCAGGTCCAGACTCCACTCTATAGGAGCGAAGATGGGTGATTGTAGTAATCCGTGAGTCCAGTGCATAAATACCATATTTGCTTAGTGAGAAACAAAACAGATTCGTGCGAAGATAGGAGCCGTGTTAGGATACTTGTCCATTATATTCGTTAGCTTTTTTGGCGAAAAATAATTATGTACGAAGGAATGCGCGCTAAAGATTATTTCGCATTATTTCGTACATAATAATTTTTCGCCAAAAATGACACAACCGACTTCAATCGTGTACAATATTCGAATAGTTCGCTCAAATCAAAACTATTTAAACTATTGTTGATTTTTCAATATCGGCTCAGCCGATTTCAATGAAATTTAAATGACACTACCTTAGAAGTATTTTTTTTTTGTTTCATAATTTGAGTACATAGAACCTCCTCCTTTTTGGAAATGAAAAAAAGAATATATCTTCGTTGAACCCGTTTCCATTAGAGACGAGCTAAGCTGCGAAATTAACTTCATGTTCTTTGCTAAGCAAATATAGCATTTCCGTTACGTGCTTACGAACTACATTTTTTTGTCATCCGTCCAACTCTGCTCCGTTTCGCTTTGGTAGAGTTTAGACTTTAGTGGAACAAATGAAAGAGAATTGTACGACTCTGTCTGGTACGATTATGTGGATGACACACGCGACAAATAAAATGTTCCAGTCTAGTTTACAGCGGTCATAAGATATTTAAATTCCCCACGACACGACATGAGATGGCAGTGTCAATAAGGTTAGAAACATAAATAGAGTCGAATTATTGAAATGACTTAGTATTTTACATGCTACGATGTACGTACGACCTAGACCGTAGGGTCTATAATTATATGTCCAAGGTTTTAGGTACCTAAGCCCATGTATAATTAAATTAAACCCAACAAGTGCCCTGTACTTGTTTAAAAATATGACTAAGTAAACTAAGGCCAAGTAAAGTGACTGGTATCACCACCAAATAAGTTTGACATATTATCACACACACACACACACACACATTACTACACATAAAGTTATAAAAAAATCACAAATGAGGAATAAGAAAGGAACATATCGAGTTTAAATGAGAAACGATATTTAACATCCAATTGATTAGAATACGGAAACCTTTTAAGGGCGGGTCTAGTACATATAGACAAACAACTTCTGTACCATGACTTTTGAAAATTCGCAAAAAAAAAAAACGCTTTTCCATACAAATTTTACCGCGCGATGACGAACTTTTTCTTTGAAAAAGCTGATTTTTTCTTCGTGATTTTCCAAAAGTCCTTAACAGTTTTGCGTTTCATGCCTATGACTCTGTATAGAACTCGTGATGCTGCTACTAATTTAAACTACTACTAAAGAGCAGAGATACATATTATTAAGTCAAACCAATGCAAAACAAAAACATTAACAGGTAGCCTTCATACTCTTCATCCACATTGAAGTCATTGGAAACTCCACGTCAATCTGAAAAAGAAGACGGATCGCAGCCCTAAACGTCAGGGGCAGAGACCACCTGGCGACCGACTGTCAGACATTGAATCAAACTGTCCATCAAATGGAATGTAAAGACTTATTATCCCGTCTAGCTACAATAAAAACGTTTAATGCGCTCGTCAAAACGGCGTTGAAGCGTGACACACATACCGAAGGGGACATTATGTTGGAGGTGGAAGTACGAGTAACTCTAATATGTACTACGTCATTTTATATCATTTAAAATTTAATACTTTGCTCATGGCTTTATTTTATATGAATTACTATGGGGCCGATCTCCCGCTGGTCAATCTAACTGTCCGTTCACGTCTTATTTCTAGTCAATCAATGTCACATCAACTTTTATGGTTACCGCATGCAACATAAAAATATTTGAAATTAATTAGTTAATAACTTTGTAAAACGTTATATGATACTTTACCCTCACAACTCAAGGATTTATTATAACAAAACCGTTTTGTAAAGATCCTTTCGTTAATTTTTCAGCTTCTCCAAAACTATGGAAATCTTGCCACGTGTAACAATTAATTGAGGAAAAACAATACTGTTGCTAACTCAACGGCGTACCTACTTTAATTAGTTTGAAAACAAAATTATTTTCGTCGGCAGATTGACATCTTTCTTGGCCTCGGGCAAAAGCTAATGAGACCGTAATGAAGCAGATCCACGATTATAATCCCCGTTCGGTCATTTGTTATAAAACCACGGTAATTTTTCAATGCTAAAGCCATTAAATTAATATCAAAGACACGACCGTCAGCTTGTAATGATGGTATTTTTAAAGCGCCCGCCGGATTTTGTGATGATAAATTGATTTCGACTGATTGTCAGAGAGCTTTTTGCTTGTATATTTTGATGGTATTCGTCATAAATACGATCTATTATTGCGGGATACATTTTAGTTACGTTATTTATGTTGATTTTACAATTTGTATTTTTATATAATTGGTTACTGAGCGCGCCTGTCGAGAGATATCACGAATCCACGAAGCAATGCATTCTTTCAGCGACATCAATTGAGTCGGAGTCGTAGAGTTATTTAGTAACCGATAGAGGAAATTATTTGTTTTGGACCTGATAAAAAAATCGACGAGCTAACTTCATTATCGTTCTCTGTTTTGAAACTCTGTCCAAATAAACCTATTTATTTTTAATTATAAATAACTATTGTAACATTTTTGTATCTCGTGTGCTGCGGTGCGGTTATTTAGTTCTTAATGCTATGCAGGTCTTGATTGCTGGCAGCGAGTTTAATACCATGAAATATGTATATGCACCTAAACTAGAATACCTAATACGTCGTGACTTCTCGTGACCCTTGAATGAGTTGGTTATAATGAGACCGCTAAGGCCCGGCTATTAACAACGTCAATTGAGCCATTTGTTAGCGGGCCGCACAAAGAGAGCTCGATGTCAGGTAATTAGCAGTATTATTTGATTGAAATTAGCTGCATTTGTTATAATTGAACCTTTTATAATCCCAACATTGCCCGAGGCGATCCCGAAGATTGATCAAAGAGCGTAATTAATCGATATTAATAAACATCGAGTCCGATGTTGGAACGCGGAGGAAGATAAAATATTTTATGACAAAAATGTAACAAACGATCAAGCGACTTCAAACAATAATATAATAATAGGGAGCAATTTTGCTATTCAATTTCTGTTGTCTAATTACGGAACCAAGTAGGTTAATATTTTTTTATGTGACCATATTGCAATGTTCTTCTAGAGATTAGAAACTACCGAATTGGTCCAAAATCATCAAAAACATCAGGTAAAATCGAAACACAAAAAGCAATCCAGATGACATGAGATTCTCCTCCTTTTTGGTAGTCGGTTGAAAATCACGTCAGCGAAGATTCCAGTTATAGAATTTAATGTCGCGGTTGACATCGCATGCGCATATAACGGTAAATCATCAGTTAACCGCTTAACGTTTAACTGTTTAGTGTATAAAAGAGCAAAAATTCAAATTACCTACGGTTTACTCTTTTCTCTGAATGCACGTAAAGTTGTACGGGACCAGGAAACGGTGTCAATGAGATTTGAGTTGGCAACCAGAGATGTGTCAGAAACTTTGAAAAGTTAACTAAGCTCTTTGAGTGTGAGTGTCAAGTGCGAGTCGGACTCGCGCACGAAGGGTTCCGTACAGTATGGAAGCCCCCACTCTTAATATATTTTAATTGAATAATTTATTTTTGAAGGAAATATACAACTTAATATTCTGTGAATATTTCAAGCATCTTCCTGTTGTCATTATTAATATCGAGCAAAAAATAACGTTTTTTTGTGTGGGAGCCCCCATAAATATTTATTTTATTTTAATTTAACTATTATTTTTGAAGTGAATATTCAATTAAATATTCTGTGAATATTTCAAGCATCTATGTCACCGTCATTAATATCGAGCGAAAAACGGCTTTAAAATTCAGGTTTGTTGTATGGGAGGCTCCCTTAGGTAATTTTTAGGGTTTTACCCAAAGGGTAAAAACGGGACCCTATTACTAAGACATCGATGTCCGTCTGTCCGTCTGTCTGTCTGTCACCGAGCTGTATCTCATGAACCGTGATAGCTAGGCAGCTGAACTTTTCATAGATGGTGTATTTATGTTGCCGCTATAACAATAAATACTAAAACTTGAATAAAATAAATATTTAAGGGGGGCTCCCATACAACAAACGTGATTTTTAGGAGTTTTTTGCTCACTATTAATAACGGCAATAGGAATGGGGCTCCCATACGGTACGGAACCCTTCGTGCGTGAGTCTGACTCGCACTTGGCCTATTTATTTTTTCTATTTTTAGTATTTGTTGTTATAGCGGCAATATAAATACATCATTTGTGAAAATTTCAACGTTCTAACTATCACCGTTCATAAGAAACAGCATAGTGACAGACAGACGGACAGCGGAGTCTTAGTAATAGGGTCCCGTTTTTACCCTTTGGGTAAGGAACCCTAAAAATAGCTTGGTAATAAAACTGCAGAATTGTTACTTTAGGCTTTGGTTTGTTCTATCGAAGATCAAGACTTGGCCTTTCAGGGTATTCTTTATTTGTTACAAATTAGGTAATGTCTTCTTTTGATATTTCCTGCCTCGGTGAAAATAATATTTGGAGAATTCATGATTTGGGCTAATCGAATTGGACTTACCAGATAAAATTCGTATTTATAGATATGATTAATACCTATTTATATACTTTAATTACCAACTTCAACTACACTGAAGTCGTTGTAAAGTGCATTGACTGATGAAAACAATGGGAAATTTTATCAACATTTGCAAATTAGATAATCGTGATTAGATAAGACGAGTATAAAGCATAAACACAATTGTTAAGCTGGTCTGACACTTATATTTAGTTTAGTTCAGACTCATTTACTCGTATTTATCGTGTGGGGAAAACCACCCGGACTCAGTGAAATAATGTCATGATTTTAGGTTAGCAATCTGTAATATTAAAATTGTATTTGAGAAGTTTTAAACAGATTTTATTTAAATAAAATCGATAGTAATTTTAAAATGATTGGTCCTATATTTTCATGTGTAGCTAGGAAGAACAATACAATGCTCACTTCTTGACCAAGCATCAACAATTCCTGAATGGATTCAGTTTTAGTGGAATGCAAAATAATAATAATGCGATATAAACCTTTCAATAATTTCCAGAGTTTTTTTCAACCTTATTTTTTTTTTGTCTCAGATTAAGACAACTCTTGTAACTTGTGGGGTAGAAACGTTACCGTAACAAGTGTAGGCCCAGACTCTACCAGTGTCCAGCGGAGTATAACGGAGATAATAATAATAATTACTTGGCGAAAATTAAAACAAAAATTCTGATCTGTTCACTATTGCGTTTAGCATTTATTTAGTGGATTAACAGGTCACTATGCTCAGCTTATTTCCGCACACCTCATCCTTGTAGGAGGTCAAGCCCCTTTGTACAGTAATGTAGAGGGACACTGCCACCAAAGTACTACAAAGGTCATTTTAGCAAGACAAGACGTCATCCTGTACGACAAAAGTCGTTTTTGACGATGAGATTCTATATTTAGTAAGTGCTGATGTTCTGTGGTGTATTTATAATCTTATTTAATAATTACATTAATATTATAGAGAATGTTTTATTTAACAATTGTTTTTTTACCACTCACCCTTATTCGAAACTCTTAGCTTCGAGTTCACCAACGCTTGTTTAAGTCAAACGTGTGATTACTGTATTTAACTAACGGTTGATTAATTAACATCTGCAAATCGTTGTTTAAATACAGTAGTCGTACGTTTAACTTAATCAAGCATTGGTGAACTTGGATCTTAGACAGCTAAATCAATGAAGTCACCCAAAAGTCCTTGATCGTATCATAACACTTTCTACGGTAACGTGTTTTCCTTCAAGCCACTTGTACCAGAGATACTATGTCACCATTGTACTACAAATGTCATTATCGTACGACAAGACGTCATTCTGTACGACAAATGTAGCTAATGTGTGACAGAACGCTCGGCTGGCATTCCTCGCGCGTTTCCCCGTGTGAACCTTTACCGAGATTAGCTTTTGATGAAGGGATTCTACATTTTGTAGAGTGCATTTCACGAAAGAAGTCCCGCGGCAAAAATTGAAACTAATTTTAAAAGTTTGGCCAGGCAACGCATCTGAGGAACTTCTTGGGTGAAAAGGACTAGTATAATTATCTGTATGAGTAAAACTAGAGTCCGTATCACGAAAAGAGTCCCCCGAAATAAGTGAAAATAATTTTAACGGATCGGCCATGCGATTGTGGCGACGAGCCTGAGGGACTTTTTTCGTGCTGATGTCCTGTAGTTTCTTTAAAGTCTCATTTTCGTTGTGACAACATTCCAAATTGTGTCCATAATCAGGTTTTGGTAAACAATATAAAAGCGAATTTTACATGTAAAACCAGCGATAGCACTGGAATAATACTGGCGAAACTCGGCGCAAGAAATGGAAGATTGCCGAAAGAGTCGTAAATAATATTGTTGATGACGGATTGGTTTGTGCATGTATGGAAATGTAATAGTGTATGTGTATGAATGATAGGTACTTTAGTTGCAATAGCCTGCACGCCTAGCATACGCACCATACGCACAATTTGATCAACGTGTGAAGATGTGATATATTAGATGCGCCGGTTGTGGCCATCTTAGTGTCATTTGTGGCCACTTTGAATTTTAATGATCGTGTAGACAATTGTAATGTAAAAATAATAATAATTGATATCCACACAAAGAATATTTAGGCGGTGGTCACAACCGGTGCAGGTACTCTACATACCCTACCATAATTTTGTGTCGTTCATACAGTTTGATAATATTATGCCTAGCACAGCTAGACTAGGCTAACTGTGCTGCTAAAAAAGAAAGAAGCATTAAACAATTGAGTAAAATTAAATTGTGCAATTTTTTGGCATACTTTACTGTCTCAATCGGAATTATTTGAAATATGTATTATGTAATTAAAGTGCCAACAATTCTAATAGATGGCAAACATTAATAAAATTTAATAATATTAAAGGAAAAATATTTACATGAAACACACTATAACACAGGCAATATGATTATGATCACTCTGCCAAGGTTCTGTCATTGATTCTGTAGCTAATTGCTTCAATTACTTTGTATCTACGTAGTGGCAATTTATCTCGTGGATTAAATGATACCACCAATAAAGAAATGACCTAATCAAAGGCAAGGAGAGTACTGAATGCAACAAGTTTATTCATCATTGGGGAGATTTCTATAAGGTCGGTTGTGTAGGCGATGTCTTGCAAATTATGATTTTTCCGTATCCGCTTTTGAACATGATTGTGATATCTTATTTTTATGGATGTATCTATAGACGACACACATATTCTAGAATATGAAACCCGTGTAACACTCATCATTACACGACTACTTTTGCTACAGGTACAAACCTAAAATAACGAAATAAACCATCAGCTAACCCACTCAAAATATTAATAACTTTCCCAAAATGTGTGGAATAGAAGTTTACGATTTCAGGTTTGACCTTCTAGTAGAAGTTAATCATAGTGACATGATATCTTAGAATATGTTATTCGTATAAAAATACAACCTATAAGTACAGTTTTAGTTCTTCTTAGCCTTAAGGACTGATGGTCGGGTGGGTGATTCTGTATGAAAACAAGAACGTAACACGCTCTAACGTGCTATTTGTTTTTAAGAAATTAGTGTGAAAAATATTTATTTTTCAAATAACATGATTTAAACTTGGTTTCTAATTTATTTTTACGTAATTTTACATTTATCAAACAGTTCTCCAAACGAAATTCACGGAAATTAAAAAAATACTGCGTTACGTTACGTTTTGTCGATGGAGAATCAGCCCAGCCGGGCTAGTATGCGCGCCACGAATTATTTCGTTCGTAGTGTCAGAACGAGACAGCGTTATGCCAAAGTATATTACTGTCACTTTTTCACACGTCGAAATTAGTTCTTTTCGTGGCTTTTCGTGGTCGCATGCTTTAAAGCCTGAGTTCGGAAAATACGCGACGGAATTTCCAAATGTGTGGCATGGGTCAAATACAGATTAAAGTTTCCGGGAAAAACCATCATAAAATAACTCATATTACGAGTATGAGTACTAAATAAAGTAAAGCAAATCAAGCATATTGCAAGTAATACCTACTGAAAAATATTTTAACTCGTATACTGACCACTACCACGAAAGTATCATTAATTCAATATGCATATTTAGCCATTTCCTTTTACTAAATATAAATAAATAAATAAATTCTCTCTGAGGGTGGCTGTAGGACTGCGTCTCTCTCTGAGGGTGGCTGTAGGACTGCGTCTCGGTTGTGCCCTGTGCGAACCGCACATATGTATTTGCGGTGCACAGGTTGAAGCAACCGGTCGACACGGCTTGAGCTGCGTTCGCTGTGCTGGAAGAAGGCCACGACACCACGTTATTAACGAGATAATTAAGCGAGCCCTGATCTCAGCGGAGGTGCCGTGCATTTTGGAGCCCCCAGGTTTGTCCCGTTCAGACGGCAAGCGGCCAGACGGTCTTACGCTGATGCCTTGGCGGAGAGGTCGTTGCCTCCTGTGGGACGCGACATGCGTATGCACTTTCGCTTCCTGCCATCTTCCAGCTACTCAGCAAGTCGCGGGTGCGGGAGCAGAGTCAGCGGCTCGCGGTAAACGCGCGAAGTATTCCGCTTTGGCAGCGTCGTACGATTTCGTCCCGTTTGCTGTTGAAACGGCGGGACCGTGGGGCTCCGACGCAAAGAAATTTGCTTATGACCTGGGACAGCGTTTGCGCGGGAAGGGTCGGGATCCTCGAGCGGGCTGGTATGTAGTCCAAAGAATTTCATTGGCCATACAGCGTGGAAATGCCGCTAGTGTGTTGGGAACGTTTGGGTCACGGTCTGCGCGGGAGGGGCTTGGTTGACTTGTTTTCTTGTCCGTGACAAGTATCTACTTACTGTAGTGACGATTATATTTTATTATATTGAATTCTGATTTTGACATGTATTTGGAATTATTTTATATTGACATGAAATAAATGATTTACTTTAATAAACAAATTAAATGTGGTTTATAACTACAAGTGTTTATTCAACTTTGCGATACATATATATGGGGAGTATGTACTTTTAAAAATTACGAACATAAGACTATTGAGGATATTACTATTGGGTAAAATAGCAGTGACATAAAAGTATTCAGGATCCTACTAAGATCTACACAAATAAATTACCAGTATAACAGTTCTCGATTAGTAACTTTACAGGGTTATTTCTAATCAATTAGCATCCTTTTAGGGGCTTATTCTGTACATCAAAACTAACAACTTTTGTTCTGCAACTTTTGTCAAAAATCCAAAAATATTTTTGTGGTACCATAGAAAAATGTCGTTCACCCGCGACAATATTATGGAACAGCAGTTTTTTTTTTTTAGTTCTGACAAAAGTTGCAGAACAAAAGTTGTTAGTTTTGATGTACAGAATAAGCCCCTACTAAAAGGATGCTAATTAAATATTAAATAACTATTAGGGGACATCTTACACACGGTCTCTGACCCCAAACTAAGCATAGCTTGTGAGATGGCTGTCAGAGACTGATATACTACATATACATATTTTTAAAGACATACTTAAATTAAATTGTAGGCCCCGGTTGTTTTATCCGTTTAGCCATGTCAGAGGCCTTCAGGCGGCCTAAAAACTCTGACACCAGGGCTAGCCACCCGGCCTATACGAACTTACTTACTTTTTAAGACATACTTATATAGATAGTACCTAAATTATACCCAGACACAGAGCAAACACCCATGTTCATCAAACAAATGTTTGCCCTGGGTGGGGATCGAACCCACGCCTCTTTGACCCAGAAGTCAGAGTCACTAACCACTGAGCCACCGAGGCAGTCAATTGATTAGAAATAACCCTGTATAAGGTCATAAGCACTAGTGCGGAAACGTGTTCTAGTTAAACTAAACGTTCTCATGATTTCTACAAAATTGTTCATAAATGGGTATACTTAAATAGTAACATTACGTACCTGCTTACGTATTAATAATGCGAGATAATTAGTAAATACATGAACATGCATATTTTTTTTTTAATCGGGCAAAAGTGCCTTTATTAACTACAACAAAACTACTATTACATAAAAAGCACTGGATCATTCTCAGACCTTTGAAGGTCTAAAGATAATCCAAATGCTCAAGCCCACTGCCAGTTGGCAGCGTGCCCAGCATGCTGGCTGCATTGCCACGCTGAATAGCAATGCTTATGCGTTGAGCCAAATAAACACCAGCATTTTGGTCACGCGTCGTGTCCACCAGACGCAAAGGAAAGACTTTTGAAAATGGTATGAGCTTCCGGCCCCCACGGACCCAATGTCTCAACTCCAAATGGCTCAAATATGTAACCACTACCGAGGTTAGCATGATTGCGCCGCTTGTGCTGCTCCGCCGATTATCAGTCTTTTTTTTTTTAATTATTACCCAAAATACAGACTCAAAATTTTACACAGTAGGTAGCTGGAAACACCAATAAACCGATACCATAAAACATTTACTCCAGAGGTTAGTTAGTGTCGATGCATGACATGGCTATTCACGACATCAAGAAGACATCCTGCCTTCAATGTAGATAAAGTAATTCCGTCCGGACGAGGAGCCTAATCAAAGTTTTTAAAGTTTATAAGCTGCCCGTGGGCTACAGACATAACTTAATTCTTAAAACATTTACGAACATCCTACCCAGTTTGATTACGGAAACTAGCGTGGTTTTTACACATTTTAATTTAATTTAATATTTCTCAACTCACACATTACTAAGTAAGATAGTCGGTCTACTATAGTTTCAATGCATGTGGCGATCTTTTTCTTGATTGGAGTACTAGCACCCGGGCTCGTCTCGCATAGCTACTTAGTAAAGTGTGAGTAATACCTGTGTAAAATTAAAATCCTACTCAGTGCTGAGTTCTAAATGCTACCTACGGTCATTTATCCTGAAACAACGAGCAGTACGTTTTATACCATCCGTCTATAAAGTCAAAGTCAAAGCTCTTTATTTCGTGGACACATTACATGCACTTGAAATCGTCCGATAACATTGGTAGTAGTTATGCCTAAATAATTATGTCCTAATAACTAAAAGTAATTTATAAAATTTAAATTATGAAGATAATAATAAAATTAATTCAAA
Source organism: Hypomecis atomaria (assembly GCA_964007245.1). NCBI lineage: Eukaryota > Metazoa > Arthropoda > Insecta > Lepidoptera > Geometridae > Hypomecis > Hypomecis atomaria. The sequence goes on from OZ023281.1 coordinate 3,840,479, forward strand.
TATTAGACAGTAATCTCTGTAATTCACAGGACTAATCAGATTAATGTAACAAAAAGTCCATCTTCGTTCACCTCGTGGGACGTGGTCTCCGCTCGAAAACTTTTTGTCCTCAATGGTCATCAGTCCTCCGTGCTATGTGCCCTACCCACTGCTATTTCACCTTGCCAATTCCGCTGGGTTACGTCGGCGACTCTAATGAATATGCCATGGTTAATATTTATAGGTACATATATGCAGTCTAATAAAAAATAATAAATGTACAGTCAAGCCGACTATTTTTTTTACAAAGAGTATATTGTCTAGCTCGCTTTGAGATTTTCACCATTTCAACGTAGGTACTCTATAGTTAACATTGTAAGTATGGCTGTGTACATCGATCAAACGGTTCTTGCGGCCATTTTGAGGTCACAGCGGATGAATAATGCTCGAGCTCCATTAACGGTCATTATATGCAAATAATATTACACATTAAGTGCCTGCACTCTGTACTCATTTAACTCTGACGGAGGTTTGGAACGCAACTGATCTAGGTTTAGATTCATATAGCAATCGATCATAATACGTTGTTGGATACCTTTGAATTGCTTATTAGTGATCGAACACTAAGTTATGGAAGAATAAGTCGGGCAGAATGTGGCTGAGCGCTAAAGTATACTCGTAGCTTTCAGTACTTCATCCGTAGAATTATAGAGCATTTAGATCAATTTTCATTCGGTTTTTAAATATGTTTTATCGCATTTTGTAGGCTATGTTTGTTACTAGATCTGAATTCATCTATCTGATCATCTATGATTTATCGTTTTATTTTCCCCTTTTGTATATAATTCTACTGTACGTGTGTATAAATAAATAAATAAATAAAATAAATATTAGGGGACATCTTACACACGGTCTCTGACCCCAAACTAAGCAAAGCTTGTGATATGGATGCCAGAGACTGATATACTACATAAATTATACATATTTTAAATAAATATTTATATAGATAGTACATAAATAACACCCAGACACAGAGCAAACACCTATGTTCATCACACAAATGTTTGCCTTGGGTGGGGATCGAACCCACGCCTCTGTGATCCAGAAATCAGGGTCACTAACCACTGAGCCACCGAGGCTGTCAATATAGTCTGTATGTCACTGAACTTCTCCTAAACGGCTAGGCCGATTTGAATGAATTTTTTTGTATGCGTTTGGGTGCCACGCTGGACGATTTAGGCCGTTTTCTGACTTGTCGGTGTGGGAGCGGTGCGGGATCTGTAAGGTCTGTACCGAAACGATACCGCGTTGCCTTCACCTACTCACCTATCGGTATATTCTCGGTATAAAATTCTGCAGTACCGAAGATGTCGTCTATTTTGGCGTGTTGTTATGTTTATTGCCTACGTAAAAAAAGAAAACGTTATTGGCGTCATCCTAACTATAACTTGGATATAAAAACGACTACATACCTGATAAATGTATTTTATTAGATATCTCACTCCAAATCCTCTCTGTAACGTCCTTTCTCGAATATTCCGCCAATTTATAATTATACAATGCAGGATACTTTTCAATTTCTAGTACTAAAACGACGTGAATATCTCGCTCCGCCATCTTGTTTGCACGACCTCGCGCGGTAAATGTCGAGCGGCGCCTGGACACGCATCCCGAGACGCGGTAAAACGAAACGATCCCTCCCCGCTCCCGCACACACTGCGCCAATCAGAAGACGCGCATTAAAACATAGGCGCTCGGCAAGCTTTCGGTACCGTGTATACCGAGCGAAACGAATCCGCACCGCTCCCGCACCGACAAGTCAGAAAACGGCCTTAGATTCACAAATCAGCCCCGCAGTGAAACGAAGTTCGCCGATTCAGCTAGTCTACATATAATCTTCATAAAAAGTGTGCACCAAAATTTAAACATCAAATATGTAAACAAAACGTTTCAGAGAAGAGGTAAACTTTAGAAAAGCTTAGATAAAACGAAAATATTTCATACTAGCTGCAACCCGCGGAGTTACTCGCGTTGGCCCGGGATAAAAAAATAGCCTATATGTTAATCAAGGTCTAAGCCACCTTCATACCGATTTTCATCCAAATCGGTTCCGCTGTTTATGCGTGAAAGAGTAACAAAGATCCATACATACTCCCAAATTGTCGCGTTTAAAATAATAGTAGGATTTTGTAAAAAATCTTTAAAGAATGATTTTTCGTGCTCAAACTCATTTATTGATAACAATAGAGTTACTAGATAGACATTAAGTAGGTACAAATTGTGAAACATACCGGTAGATACAACGTAGTTATGTAATTTAGCTTTAAATATATTTTCTATAAGTAGATATTTTACTGTATTTCTACTGTGTAAGTGAATGTTATACAACTTCGTTGTCGAAACGATCAGTATGATTTTATCTCGTCGGATTAATAAAAGGAAGTGAATGCAAAACGCTAAAGTTACTTACTAAATGAAGCATGACAATTAACTCATAAAAACGTTGAAATCGCGTCCGATTGGATAAAATTAATCAATGGCGAGCCGTCCCGACCGGCCCGACCCGTCAATGGGCTGTGGGGTGACCGTTCCATCAGGTAGAGCAAGACTTGAGATATGTTGTATAATTATTTTTCGCCAAAAATGGCGGAACCGACTTCATCCGTGTATTTAATTCGAATATGAGTTATTTTTGTGATAAACATTTCAAAAATTCGTCGCGAATGCAGGACTCGAACCTGCGTCTTCGGATCACTAGCCCGACTATAACTCTTTGAGATAAACCTAGTGGGATGCACTATAAAATTAAAATCATTTCATAATTCGAATTGTTCGCACGGATAACCTAATTTTAACATTATAGTTGATTTTTCAAAAATTGGCTCAGCTATTTCGATAAAATTTAAATGAGACCTCCTCTAAAGAGTGTGACCTACCAAAAAGAATCATCAAAATGGGTTCATAATTAGCGGAGTAATCGTAACATGCATACTCGTACAATAAAAACATACAGTCGAATTGAGAACCTCCTTTTTTGAAGTCGGTTGAGAACCGGCTTAATGCAATGCTAAACTTGTGATCAGAGAGCTCTGTGACAAATTTGTTTGGTCAGTTCTGGTCAGTTCAATACTTTACCGAGTTTATGTACATTACCGAGTACCTATCTATTGCCGCACTGCATATAACATGAGAACTCCATATATTTTCCTTAAACTAGGTATTCTTTTCTTAAATTTCTCAATTTATAAATACTTGAAAACATTAAATACAGACGTACATTGGTTTTGTAATAGGATCCTATTCCCTTTTATCTTTTATGTACAGAATTTTAAAAATAAGTTTTGCTTGAATATTATTTTAAATGACACATAAAAGTTGATTTTGCCGGTGTTATTGAAGATCCATAGCGGAGGCCTATATCCAGCAGTGGTCGTCAAATGGGTGATGGGTTGGATGATGAAAAGTAGATTTTTATTAAAATGTTTGAATGTTTTGGACTCTCTCTTCCTGAAAATACTGTACTAATGCTGTGCTCATATTATGTGCACTCGCTTCAAACTCTCTTCGCCATATTCATACAAACTGTTTAACACCAATAACAATAATTTTGTTTCTTGTAATTGCTTACTTTATGCTACAAAACACCCGCTCTACCATCCTCCCGCCAAATAACAGTCACCCTAGTGGAATGGATATTTTATGTTCCCGTGGGCGAAGAGTGGGCTCCAATTTGTCCGCAGTTTTTTAATTAGTATGGATGTGAGAGAAAACGAATTGGATTTATGCTCGCAACTCGAAAACTCGCTCGCTTGTGTACTGCAGTTGAAAAATAAAGCTGTGTTTGAAGCAAATCATTAGTGCAAGTAAATACCGTCAGCGTAACCGCTTTCTATGGAAATCTTTGCACAAGGTATTTGACCATATTTACGTTCCTCTACGTTAGATAATTGTGGTAAACATGCCATTACTAAATAATGTCGGTTTCGAAAATAAAGTTCCTTAGCACATTTCCAGAAAAATACGAAAGACTTTACTCTAAGCTAAGAGCTAACATTTGGCTCTTCAATTAGATTAGATAAAATAATATTGTTCTCAATTTACCTGTATTATTTTTAATCAAAATTACCCTTTGTTTATTTATCTATCTGAAAAATGAAACTTGAAACTGAAACAAACTACATATATATTCTTTTACTGAATTAAATCACAAGTACATTTAAATCAAAATCCGCTAAAATATTATAAATACTCGAAGTAAATGTTACTCAAATAAAGTCACTCAGTCAGTCTAAGTTTTCTAACTTCTCTTGATGAAAGACGGATAAAAAAAATATACGTCTTGTTACATGACGAAAGGATGGCCGATAGGGCCGTAAAGTTCTCAAACGGATACCATGGACTGCGCAGCGTAGGACGTCCACCTGTAAAATGAACTGACGATACGAGTATAATCTCAACACCGCCAGAACACGCTGGATGAAAGCTATACAAATATCCATTGTCTAGCAGTGGACATCCTACGGCTGATGATGGATTAATCGATTTACTAGTGTAAGGTTTTCAGTATTTTATCATATTTTTTACTATGTCGATTTTGGTTGAAATTGGATCTGGTAGACCGGGCAACACCAGACATGACAGAGGACTCGGAAAAAAGAGTTTGTTGCTGGAAAAAGGAAAGGATTTTACATTTAGAGCAGTAGAATATTATCTGGATTGTTAACGAAGAATTATACAACAATTATTGAAGTTACATCACCTTGTTTTAATAGTTACAAAGCCAACTACGCCACACATGCGGAGATATTGGATTTGAGGTCAATGATTCTACACTAGTTTGTACGTCGGATTTTTTAGACTTACTACGTCATGAATTTTACTAACACTAGCATCAAGCATTATGCAATTTCCCGATGTCAGCAGCGGGTGCACCGTCTTGGCTTGCTCTCCTTTAATTAGGCTCACATTCTCATTCCGTTTTCGCGTTTCATTCCGCTGGCGGTCGCGCCTTAATTGCGTTTTTCGCGGCAGAAACTGCTACTTAATCTGAGACCATAGGTCCACTGTTGTTCTAGAAATCAAGGAACTCAACAATGACAAACAGATGTTTCTTAAAAGGAATCAGTTAACATCAGGCAAGTGATTTGTAGCCACTTAGCATCAAGTAAGCTGCATACCTAAACCGTCGCCGTAAAAATAATATTTAGCCATAAAGTAGTAACAAAGTGAATCATTAGTTATGTAAATTTTCAAATGAATACGCCTTGATAGAGCTTTCTTCTGGCCACTAAAGAAGCCGTACGATCGCATATTCGAGAAAGCTTATTACTGTTTATTATGCATTCACCGTTTCTGCTCAATCATCACTTTTATTACCGCTGACAACATACAAAAGGCGGGCAAAGAAAACGCGGAAATAAACACTCACTAACAAGGATGACTTACACTTTCGCAGCCTTAAAAATCGGAAATAGCTGCTCATCGCAGTAATTGAAAAAAAATCACTTAACAGGTAAATAGAGGCCTTGAGACGGGAGCCGTTGGTTGCTAACAAGATTTTTAAACGGCAACAAAGTATCCAATCAATGGAGCTTGAATAATGAAAACGGCACCTGTCTGTTCCCAACTACCCCTACCCTCACCTAAACACGCACAACTTACAACTACGCGAACTATCCAAATTTCAACCCTGACTTTATTTTGGTAGAGCTCAGTTCACCTTGTAGCGATAAACTAGGATAGACATAAGTTTGAGTAATTATGCATAATTGCATTTCGTGTTCTGAATGTTGACGTAATTCTTTCTTATTTATGAGCCTGGATTATAGAGCTAATAAAGATTTGTGGAAAGCGTGTAATTGTCATAATTAAACGTTCGGCTCGCTTTGGGACTTGTTTGATTTTATATGGGATTTGTAAAATATGTCAAAAATGTTCCCCCTAAAAATTGTGAGGTGCCAACTGAAGTCATCGTAACCACTTTTCGTAAAACTTCGCCTTACATTACATTTCCCAGAATAAAAGTTAACTAATTCCGAAATCAAAATTTAAACATAAATGTAAGTACGAATTTTACGATCACTCACTCCATAATTGCAATTTTTGAAGAATACATTACACATATAACACACGAAAGAAGAATCAAAGCCTTCCAGAAAAATACCTTGCATGTAATAATTATACTTATTTAAAGAATATTTAATGTCCCTCTTTGGGTAGAATAATACAAATACAACAGTTAGATTAAGCCACTAGATATACCATAATCCCTTGTTTTATCCATCTGTTGCATTTATCTAAGCGACGCGCGACGTTGGGACTGCGCACGCGTTGAACTCTAATACAAAAGGAAGTGTTATACAGAAATTGTAGAAATGTCCAAATAGAGACATTATTAGTAGTTGTCTAAGATCGCGCGTACTTCGGCTGCTATCGAACTAGCCCGCGCACGCGACGCCGCTCATTAGCCGACACGCAACGCTCCCCACACGCCAATACCGGGCCCTTATAGCCTTCATTAGACATGCCCGACTACAACAAGCGTAATAATACACCTCATAAGAGTCCCGCACACTAAATGATACCCTAACTTCAATACAGCACGGCATCTTTTTCTCTAACTCGAGAATCCATACTCGCTGCAAGCCATATTTACACCGGTTTATGAATTGCTGCTATTGTAACTGAAACGTTTATTACTTACGAAATGCGTGCTAAGGCCAGCACCCCAATAAATTCATCAGTCCGTCTGTATATTTATTTACACCACGAACGTCGACGCCAGCGCAAGAAATTAATCTCAACGTTTTGCTACAACCCTTTATTCTGTCGGACACAGAAATTAAGCAAATTACATTCAGCAAAGCAAATCGTTTCAAAAGAAAGGGCTACTGAAATAATTGTCTACTTTACTCTCGGAGAAATAGAATTACAATCTAAATTAATTACGCTTTTAAAGCGTCCGTTATTCTTAATTAGTTTCTGCACCGCAGAGGAAGCTCCGCTCGCGCTCTTAATGAAGGGTAGTTTGAAATCAGTGCGTTTGATCAACTCTGTGCAGTCTTAATTACGGCGCCCGTTCCGCGCGGGACAATCCGGTTATTTATGACTACATAAGCTCGATTATTCTTTAATGAATACTTGTTTTAAAACGTTTAATTAAGTTTTATGGTGACAGGGCCGCGGAGACGTCTCGCCGTTCCGCCGGCCGCGAGCTAATTGGCTCGGGTTGACGCACTCCGCCCGCGACCCGCTAACCGCCCCTACCGTAGCCCGCTCCTAATTGTATGAAATTGCTAATTGGAAAATTTTATAAACGCCACCCGCAAACCTACACCCGAATCCGTTTCAGGGACGAGTTCATCAAGCAAAACTCTCGTAGAAAGATTTTATGAGAGGCAAACTTTTCAGCGTCGTCCTCGCCGTAATCAGGATATTGTGAATAATGGGATGGTTTCCTTGTTCGCAGGGCGTGTAGTCGTGGTGGTAGGTGCGAGCGGTCTCCGCTTCAGCCGTCAAGCTGGCCGCGAGCGCGCTGAGCATGAACCCGCACTACCACGGGTACGGGGAGCTGAGCTCGCCACACCCGCCCTCGCCCGAGGCCGCGTTCGCCGCCAACGGGCACGACTACCCTCACAACAACAACAACCCCGCGCTCAAAGAATGCGCCGGCTGCGGCGGCAAGATCGTGGAGCGGTTCCTCCTGCACGCGCTCGACCGGTACTGGCACCACGGCTGCCTCAAGTGCACCTGCTGTCAGCAGGCGCTCGCGGACATGGGACGATCCTTCTATTTCAAAGGCGGGATGATCCTCTGCAAAAGCGACTATTCGAGGTGAGCTTAGATCTCTTATCCTTCTCCATTATTTATGACTCCCAAGGTTCTTGTAAACCGCTAATTAGTACCTTTTACGGTGAAGAATTCGAATTCGATTTTTCTCATTCATTATCGATTAAATCGGTTTTTAGTCTGTCATCTGACGATGACAATGGCGCGTCTGGCGAACGCATCGAGAGGCCAAAAAAGATACCCAAAGGGCCGCGGGCACATTGTTATGAAAATGCTTTGAACCGTTGTATTCTCTACCTGGGCAAGGTACAAAAAAGACACAGTTTTGCACACAACTGCTGATAGACGACGCTTCTCCTAAACCAGCTAAATTTGACTTGTTCAAGATGGCTAAGGACTAATTTAGGGTAACAAAGTTTTTGTTGCTATCAAGCTTGCCACTAATTAATCTTCCCTTTTTATTGCACGGCGTGGACTCGTATTAGGAAACCGTGTTATGGCAACACAGTTTGTTTTATATGTTGAATATGTTATGTTTATACCTATACAACCAAATGAATATGTTGTTAGAAAAGGACAATAGCCGTATGATTCGATGTGGCGTATTAAAAATATTTTAGAAACAGTTAAAAGTTCTACGCACCCATTTTATATATTTTATCAAACAGTATAGATAGGTACTAATAAACTTAAGTGTGGAATGACCGACAGTAACGTTGTAACTATGATTATCTATGTTTGCTTTAACTCGTTATAGTAATGACTGTTTTATGCGATAGTAATCATTCTTGATACTTGAGGTATCATAAAGTAGCAAGTCCGTTTTAAATTAGGTATAACTAATAAATTAGGCATAAAAAATACTGACAGTCAATTAAGTTAATTGGGCAAACCAAATGAGAAAATTGTTTAACTTTAATCAAGTTATAAATTAGAGAAGTCAGTGCATATTCATTATGTTAAGTGTGCTGCGGGTAACGATGTTACGATTATGTTTACGGCTGCATCATAGAAACTTGTCTCTGTGGCGCCTTGCTACGTGCCCACGTGGGCTCCAGCTGCTCTCGAGCGTTAATTATCCAAACAAGGAATCTGACCCAATTATATCGACCTCACAGCCTTCTTTTACACAAACATTTTTCCCTTTCCTCAACTCTCGCTTTCGACGACACTCTCACCTTGATTCATCGCGATAAATACTTACAAATACATCAGCCATCCGAACCCCGTATTTGACGTTCACATAAATTCGTTTTACACTGATTTCCCTTGTTTACCGGCGGTTGCGAGCCAAACTAGAGCGAAGAGTGGGCCGACCGCGGCGCGGCTCGTGCGTCGTAGATTCGATAAAGCTCGTCTCGCAGTTGACAGAGACGGCGGCGGCACGGCCTAACGAGCGGGGCCCGGCCGGGACGAGGGGCTCAGGGGGATGAAGAAGTGCGGTTCCGTGCATGTCTCTGCTGATTGACCCGCGTCACTCGGCAAACAACAACTAACGAGTCGGCCCCCGCGCCTCCAGGTACGGTAATTCGCTCGAATCGCTCCCGCGGCGGCCGACTTCACGCCGCCGCGCCTGATTGAGACTCCTTAACAAAATTAACGCTCTCTCACGCAAACACCCGCGTTTATCCGCGCCTTTTGTCCCGATATGATGGATTGCGGTCCCGCTCCACAAAGACGCTGATGATGTTTCCTCCTGCTGATTACCTACGCTGTGTACGAACCGAATTAGACGTTCGAGGTTTTCCCGCGTGTGTGCGACATTATAAAGGCGGCGGAAGCGTTACATAAACATTAAGACCGCTTAATACGAGTTTTATAATGATTTATTGCCCCTATTGTTTGGATGAAGACATTTATAACCCATTTGTAAGCCACTGTAAAGATATAAACAAGCTACCGTACAAGGTTATTTTTAATTTAACAAAAATCTCTGTTGAACATTTTAACTAAAAATACTTTAGTTCCCTTAGTAAGTGAAATATAAAAATGCAATATTTTAATTATGTGCATTTAAATGGCATTCACTTACTACATAAATTTGCTTAGATATGGAGTTAAAAGTAACCCTTTACATCTACACAATACATAGTTCTATGTAATCACTCATTTAGTTTTGCTCTCTCTTAACTCTTAGCTTTAAAATTTCGTAGCAGGACGCGTAGCACATCTACGAATAAATTAAACTTATTAAATTTATTCACTTTAGTTTTCGAAATTTTATTACACTCTACTATGCGGCACTCTCATTGTATACCAAACTGAAAACCTTGAAACTATCTACAAAAGTATGAAACTGTTGATTTATTTTTCATGATTTCGAGGATGGACCCATCGTAAAAGTTGTTCATTATCTTCAGTATTCATATCTCTGAAACTACCTGCCATTGTACAAATAACACCTTTTATTGTAAATGTTACATAGTATTGTGTTACAATAAATTATACACTATTGTACGTCTTACCCCGAAATATACCACTAGTACTTTTCTAATATTCGCAGTAGCGCTCATAGCGTAGTTTGATTAGGTGTTCGTTAGCGATCATCGAAGTTAAGCATCATTCAGCACAGTTGGTCTTCGGATGGGTGACCACGGGTGGCATGTATAACTGAGCGCTACCGTGGCTAGGATGACACGTTAAATTGTAGGTCCTGGTTGTTTTAACCGTTTAGCCATGGTTTAGAGACCTTCAGGCGGCTTAAAAACTTTGACATCAGTGCTAACCACCCGGCCTATACGAACTTACTTACTATTAATATTCGCAATACACATACCTATATGACAGACTATGACTAAGCGAAAAACAAAAACAATCCAAGCAAAGTCGACAAGATTAACCGATTCCCTCAAAAGATGAGAAGGCGAGCGAATACTCGTAGGTAGCCCGGCACGTCCACCGGTTGAAAGCAGGTTCGTTAGGGCGCGTGCGGGCGCCGTCAATCAAGGCAATTGCTGCTCAATCGACAATCAGCGCGCTCGCGCCCCTAACGAGCCGCCCTCAAATACCAACTTCTTGCCCGCTCCTAACACTTTCGCAAATGTTAAAGTCGGTTAGTTGATACTAAACGACTTTTACATTTGCAACTGATGTAATGGGAATAGTGCAGAAACTAGTCCAGTTATTTTGCCGTTATTATTAGTTATTAAGTGCAGTTATTTAGCCGTGGTTTCTTTGCGGTCAGGTTTTTAAGATTGAAAGTTGCTTTTAACTTCAATATCTTATTTTAAGTATGTGTTTTATTTGCCTAGAATAAAGCTTTAGTGATTTTTTTAATTCTTGTCAATCGAAGGCTACTGCTGCTCCATCGACAACCAGCGGCCCGCGCCCCCAAAGAGCCGCCCTCAAATATCAACTTCTTACCCGCCTCTAACACTTTTGCATCAACTAAACGATTTTTACGTTTGCAATTGCTGAACTTAATGGAAGTTCTAGCACTGGAGTTTCATTCCTTAATATAAGATTTCTAAGTTGAAAATTGTATTTAGCTTTTTTTTATCTTTAAAAGTTACACTTCTCGGACACGGGCGTCCGTGCTCTTTGATTTATACGATATGAGATTTATTCCATACATAATTACTTAGATATATCATTTATTCGCACATTTAGATCAAAATCATGACAACTTGAGAGATGGCTCTTAAGAAGTGCATTCCCAGACATTCGACCCTGATCTTATTATAACTTAGAACTAAAAACTTTACATGCCAACGTATTATATTATCTTAGTTTGTGTGCTTTATTTGTTTTTTAACTATGGATTTATTTCTTTTTTAAATTAATAATTTTTTGAAATAATGATAAAAGCAACAAAATAAAATTTCAAATTCAGATCCATTTCTTATACTACGAGAAAATCAAAGATTATTATATGCTCAAGTTCTGTCTAGTGAGTCAATGATCAAAACGAAAAACAAGTTCCAATACATAATAATTTTACGCTAACAATGTTTGCATATTTATACCGCTTCCAAAATAAATAAAAGTGCCAATTAAGAGCCAACAAATCTGCATTTATGTCAATTAAAATATATCCGAATATCACATTTAAAAACATCTCAATTCCCACGTGGACATCGTATCATATCTTAAAACTTCCATTATATTAAATCGTGTAGACGGCGACAAGTTTACGCGATAGTATCTCTACGATATTTATTGCGCGATGTCGAAATGTTGTTTATTAAAACGCGTGTCCAGGGCGGGCGGCGGGCGGGCAGCGCGGGCGTCCAATTTGGGCGCTCGTTAAGTTGCAAAAGACGCACGGTTTAATTGCAACCGCTCGCCCCTAATGAGGCCCTGTGTCCGGGACTCGACCGTTTCTCCGCACAAATTGACATTGTACGTAAATTGACGTCACCAAACTCCGATGCACGACGCTAAAGGATGAGCCCGCTCCGACTCTACAAAGGAATGAAACGTTATACTGTTCTCCTCGGATCACGGCAGTGACCGAAATTCATCTTGCGATTGCTTATGTTTTCATTCAGATCAAATCTATCAGAAGCTGTTTCAAAGCTAATATACTAGTCTCAGAATTTCGTGCTGCGAAGATTTCTTGCGACCGAATAGTGGAGTCGTGGTCTGGCTAAAAGGCGAGCCAATCTTCTCCGAAGGGGATTGGGTTACGTCGGCGCATGGTCTCGATTAATTTCGTTTGTCTCTTTGTCCGATGTCTCGGTCGTCCGACTTTGTCGTGTCTCCGTTGCGTTGGGTCTAAACAGAAACTAAAGAGCGTCCGGCAAACGGTCAATCTTTGTTCGGGATTTGATTACTGAAATCCATCTCGGCTGAGCACGCCGGCGCTTAGCTGTATCGAGAATATGGACGGGCGAGCCGAGTTTATTAACTAACTTTACAAAGTTACGGTTTTAATCTAAAGTTTAGGTCCTTAGATTACACTCAATTGAATAAAACTTAACTTTTGGACCACTTCATTATTTTGTATCGAGTTAAAGCTCGATACCATGTTGATTTTTAACGTTCTTTTTTATTAATATGTTTGTATTTAATTTAAATTGTGAAAATATTTACATTAATATACATATACAGATTACGCCATGATAACAAAATTAGGTAAGTATAATAATTGGCGCGTGCTCCCAGTTAAAACAATTTTAAGTTAATTTTACATTGGCCAATAAATTGATCACAAAGTCTAGATAAAACTAATAATTGAAAAGTTGTAGACAACTGATCAGCTAGTCGGTCAGTGAGTCGGACAGTAAGTACATTTGTCAGTAATAATTTAGTTCCGACGCTGCGCGTGATGTGTGCTCCGGTCGACATGTGGTGTTCACTAAATCACTGCAAGCCAGCTGATATTTGCTCGATGACACAGTGCAAGCGATACGTCGTTGACTTGTAAAATATGCCCTCTCTAAGGATATTAATTACGTTAATTAGTTGGAAAAACGCCTGTTAGAGCGCCTGGAGACCGTAGTCAAGACCTCGTTAATAATTTAAGTTGTGTTAAGATAAGTATTTCTTAGTATTATTAGTACTTTTAAGCAGTCATAAAAGAGAAGAGATATTTTTGAAAAACTTTGAATGATAAAAAAAGTTAAATGTTCAGATGTTGTTCTGTCTGATGTGACCACTGAGACAGATTTTTGAAGTGATATACATTTCAAGCAACACAAAATTAAAGTAATATGTACTGATAAGTACTTTTTGAAAATGCTACTCACACTTAGATCTTAAATAAGAATGTAAATTTTATACACCAATTTGAGATAGGATGCAGCACTGGGCAATAACATTTTACCAAATGGAACAGAAAAAAAAAGTTAGCCAAGCATGTTATAATTTGAAAATTAATTGCGACTGTTTGCTAAATGAATTTACTTTGATTTAGCCAAAATATATTTTTAAATTATTTACTATTATAGGTCAGAGTTGTTTGTGGTTATGAATAAAGAGTTTTGTCTGTCAGACAATTACCTACAGATACTTGACGACGTAGCAAATTAAAGTGCAAAAATGTTCCAAAAATATGTAGAAACTAATATTTAGTCATAATAATAATTTGAGCTAGCAATAAGAAAATAAACACAATAATTTTGCGCTCATTAAATCTAACTTCATTTGCATTAATAAATTAGAATCAGCTCATGAACTTTGCAACAAGTTTCATTAATTAAAGTGAATAAATCATTTGAATCAATTATGGTAATGATGTTAATCAATTATTTATTTCATCGCAAGATATTGGTTTAATTGAATATTTATGGATTATGGCTTGCACAAATAGAGCCTTATACTGTAGAAGCCTTGGACATCCATAAATACTAAGTTGATTCCCGGTAATCTTAATTATGATCTATTATGGTTATAATTATGATCTATTATTGTGAATAATTTAATGTCTTAGTTTTTATGTAGGTAGTAAGTAATTTGTATTATTACAAACCTGTAACAGCTGAAAATATTCTTATGACATTTTATATACTATACGCTTTTGCATCTTGATAAACGGTACTTATTATATGCCGGTAAAACATTAAAGCTTAAATTAGTAGTAGTAATGTTGAAATGTCGCTTGATAATAGTTTAATGTAAGTAATGAATCATTTTTAAACAAATTTATGACTAAGTTTTGTGACAGTGATTCTCTCATGTCACCATAACATGATTAATAACAATTTAAAACATCTCAAAAATAAAACTATGACCAATTTTTCATAGACGAAAAAATATCCTGATAGCTTGCCCCTTGAGCCCACTAGTTTTGCAATCAGCACAAACTTGCACAGAGCAAGTTGCAATCACCCGTCGATGCAATCACCCTGCAGCCCTGGCCAGGCGGTCAATATGTGCTGAGATATTTGTCGTCATCAATTCAGTGTCGGCGAGCGTCATCGGACATGTTTGCCGAGCGTCGCGCCGTCGTCGCAGCCAAGTCGCCCTGTCGCTGGAGAAATTCACGAGATGAACCTATCTTGTACCCTCACATGTACGGCCAAGTCTCTGTTGCTATAAATTGACGTTGTGTTTGGCTTCTTAATTGGACGGTCTCGGCTTACACGAGCTGCATTTATACGTTTTGAAGCCGTTATTTTAAGGACTTTAGATGGATTTTCAATAAGTAAATGCCGTTAGTGTAATTCTCACATCAAGTAAGTAAGTACACACTGAAATGTTTGATGAAACTCAGCGGTTCAACTCAACAGACTCACAGACTTGTTGTGACTTCATTAAACGTTGAGCACTTTCAGCATAACATTAGCATAATTATGTAGAAGATATGCGTAATTATAAGTTAGTATATTATTATAAGCTACAAGGATAATAGCGGGCCGGTTGTCGTAGGTGCGTCGGTGGCTCCTGAAACCGCACAGGGCGCGGGGGGCGCGGGGGCGCGGCGAGGGGACGAGGTGGCCCGATGTGATGTTAATTAATAACGTCTGTCTCACGAGCGCTAACGATGCCGTCACGACTACATTATTTAGCCACCTGATTAGTTCGCAGGAGGCACCTCGCCCGCAGCTCTAATTAGCGAACGACTCCCGAACGGGACCCGTTAAATTTGATTTGTTACTGCACTATCGCTAATTGGAACTACCCCATAATTGATGATTCCAATCATTGATGTGGTCCGCGCGACCCGCTAACAAGCCACTGTTTACATTTACCTCACGACTCACTAAACTAATGAAATATGAACGCGCCATCCGACCCGGCGCACATGTCAACGTTGTCGCGCCGTTTTTATTTCTATTCTATTATTAAAACGTTTAATTTAGGGCAACAGTTTTACATACAAAACGATCAAAATGCAATCTCTCCGGGAATAGGAAACCTATTCTAAATTGATATGGGTGGAGCGCACACGAGAGCGCAATGCTGCGTCGCGCCTATGCAGCCTCGTAAACGGTGCCGTGCCGTGGAAAACGGCCAAACGTGGACGCTGGTGACAGCGGCATTCAGCACTCTATACCATGGACGTGGAGTTTATATTAGTGTATACCTCGCCAGCTGGACTAGACGTGTTACATGGACGAATTTCGTTAATAAATAAACGCAATGCCCGGCGTCCGGCTGCCGTCGAAAAATAGTAAAAAATGTTTCGAGTGAAAATTTGGCGCAAGTATGACAGCGGAGGCTAGCGTGACGTACACAAATCATTATTCGATAGCCACCGCTGTCAAAGGAATTTTTAACATTATTACGGACCGAGATTTAGTTTAGCTAATTGTATCCGACGTAACTTGAATTGCAACGGGCATTCGAATATTTTATATCTATCGCAGTGATTTGTACCGCCAGCTGGTTAAACCTTTCCTTGTATTCCGTGTGTTCATTCTTTCCATTACTTTGTCGTGTACCTGCTCACACTTACATAAAAACTGGTAGCTTTCCGATGCCTCCGATGCGGAGCTCACGGGGTGATAAAGTACTTTCGGCGGCAATAATAATAACTCAGCGGCGATAAATTGTTACGTAAACTTTAATTAAATTATATTCCAGGAATAAGGAAGTGCTTATGATGACGATCAAATCGTATCTATTAAGTAGAAGCACTCAGGGAACTCGGTGGAAGTGTCGGTAGTCGACGACGTTAGCTAGCTTCTGATCTTAATTAACCTCATGTGTTAACCCCGCAATAACTATGAGACGCGTGCTCTGCACCGCCAACTTACTACGACTCACTTATTAATACCGTAGCTATGTCGGCTCCGATATGTAAATTTATGCTTAACTTTATCGAAGATGCCTTCATTATGTAATACATCGCCCATAATTTAACCCGTAAGTGGTTTATTTTATTACTTAATAGATAACTGAGATGCTGGATATTACAAAGTTATGTGTTGATATTACTATAAGAAAATTATATAATGAAGTTAAATTATGGAAGAGCGATTCGACGCTAATGGAAATTTAGTGCTCTTTAAATTAAGCTTTATGAGATGTTAATCGATCTTAAAGCTTCGACGAAAAAATATCTTTTACGTTTATTGAGTCTCTGCCAGAAACGTTTTGGATTATTCCCAGGTGGTGCAAGCCTGTGGAGACACCTGTCACTATGACATGCCTTTTTGATGCCTGTCACTATGACACTTGTCGCAGAGTTTTTTTTTTTTTTTGGTAGATCTACTAAAAAATGTTCTATTGCTCTAAATAGCCGAGACAATGGACCCTAGGTCGTAAAGACCTAGGGTCCAGGGCTGTAGAAACTTATACCTATAAAAATGCAATGTGCATGATTACATTGAAAATATTCAATAGATTTACATAGTTATACTCTACATATAAAGCATTATTTTTAACTCTACATTTTACAGATCGGCAAACTCTTCTTAAGTGCTATCCGTGCAGTTTTAAACTAGTATACTTCAAAATTTTGAGTGATTCTGACCTGTCATGGGCATGGGGAATAAATACTTAATATCAGACAGGGATATTCTTTACCTGGTGATCGGCCGTGTAAAAAAAATCTATCACGCTAAACTGATACTATTATAAATACTCGTAGATAAACTAGCTAAAAACAACAAGGTACAATAATAGGTCAATAAAACATTACCACAATGATGCTCCCAGGCCGCAGCGACGCGGTCAACACGCGTCTATTTCCAAACTTTCTAATGCCTAGTTCATCAACAAATTCATTATGTCGTAAAACGGCGTGCGCGAGACCGAAATATCGCGGGACTCGTAAAACCGCTCGTAAAGACGTTTGTTTACTAATTCGAGTGGGGCAGGTGGGGCGAGACCGCACCGGGGGATGCTGCTAATAATAATAGTGTATGAATACGTATCGGAACTAAGATGTCTCGTAGGTATTCTCCGGCAATAGAAAAAAACTGCCGTATAACTTGTTCATCTTGACGTCAGGTTCGGACTTGGCTAGATACTTGATTAGAGACTTAGCTAGAGAGGTTCATCATGATCCAATGAAATTGTAAAAACGCTTGTTAAGACGTTTGTTTGCTAATTTGAGTAGGGAAAGTGGGGCAAAACCGCACTGGGGGATGCTGGTAATACTAATAATGTATGAATATGTATCGGAACTAGGATGTCTCGTAGATATTCTGCGACAATAGGAAAAACTGCCGTAAACTTGTTTATCTTGACGCCATTGTCGGACTTGGCTAGATACTTGGTTAGAGACTTAGCTAGAGAGGTTCATCATGTTCCAATGAGATTGTAAAAACGCTTGTTAAGACGTTTGTTTGCTAATTTGAGTGGGGAAGGTGGGGCAAAACCGCACTGGAGGATGCTGCTAATACTAATAGTGTATCGGATCTAAGACGTGTCGTATTTTCGTCTTAAAAGATATCCTCCTACGTATACAGGAGGATATCTTCCTACGTATCGGCAAGCGTAAAGACGTTACCGTTAAAAAACGTTTCGTTTTTTCGTTTAAACACGCTTTAAACACTATTTAACCGTGCAATTTGTACTGTTAAACATTATCTAAAGCGTGCGTAAAACTTTTGTGGTAAGACTGTTAATGTTTTGATCAAAATTGCAGGCACCCGCTGGATGCATGTCGCTTTCAATCGGTCTCATTAAGTTCATAGGGGATGACTATGCCCAGCAGTGGATGATGATGATTTAATCAAGTTGGATAAAGCTGAATGATATGATAAAAGATGTTGATGACTACGAATATTTTGCATAGTGGTACATACATATACAGGGTTATCTGCTCACCCTGTACTAAGCCTAAAGAGGGTGATTAAGGCCATCGTTGTGAAAACTTTTACTATGGGGCCAACCCAAAATTCGAAAACAAAATTAGCTGTTCTATACAAAACTGCAATTCGGAATCGACAAAATGTATGAAACAGCTGATTTTTTTTCTTGAATTTCGGTTTTGTCCCATAGTAAAAGTTGTTCATAATGATAGTCTGAATCACCTCCTTTCGGCTTAGTACACCATTTCTGGATAACCCTGTATATCGGGACGAAGACGAACTCAACTCGAATGATAGTGTAAACTCGAGTCGGTCGTTAATAAGTATGACGAAGTCGTCCAAATTGCCTCCTCAGGTCACAACTTTTAATGAGGCGAAATTCCCCGTCGATTCGACGACGACGTCGCCTTAACGCAACCTGTTCGTTAGCACAAAAACGGGCCACGCTAACACGCGATTAGAATACACCCCCGGACGTCACTAGACACACTGAGCTTGCCAAGGAAAGTGATTTCCTTTTAACCGACTTACAGAAAGGAGGAGGTACTATGTTCGTCTGTGTTTTTTTTTTTAAATGTTATCGATAATCCAATTTTTGAAAACAACTTATTTCGTTCGAAAGGGTAGGTAGACTCCCGAGGTAGTACCATTTAAATATTATCGAAATCGGCAGAGTCGTTGTTGTAAAAGAAACAATAATGTAAAAAAAATATACATTGATTCGAGATTTTGTTTACGATTGTTGGCGAAGTTGGTTGTGCCAGTTTTTTGGAAAGTAATTTTACTGAAAGTCTACGATGCATCATATAGTATGAAATATATATTTTTGATAGTTTATGTCTATTACTAATAATAATTAAGAAAAGCTATAAAGAACAGAATTTGATACTTTCTAGAAATTTTTCACAACCGAATTGAGAGAGCATGAAAAATCAGACCCTAGCTAGTGTCCCCGCCTATGCAAAC
Source organism: Hypomecis atomaria (assembly GCA_964007245.1). Lineage (NCBI taxonomy): Eukaryota > Metazoa > Arthropoda > Insecta > Lepidoptera > Geometridae > Hypomecis > Hypomecis atomaria. The sequence goes on from OZ023281.1 coordinate 3,859,858, forward strand.
TTACAATATAATTTTGTGAGTGTAAACCTTTACAGCTATATCCACCACTTATTAATTTAATTAATCCACGTGTGTAATTAATAACAATTACACGCAAAAATTCAGTTAAATGTTAAACGAATAACATTTAAGTAGTTTGGTAGTCTTCCATTTGATATACTTAACTTAATTACTAATTTTGTCTGGAAAAAATAAATGCTTTTTTCATAGCGAGAAGGCTGCTAATCATTGCACTATGATTAACTATATAATTTAATATACCTCTACAATTACCACTTTGTGTTATCTGTAATAACTTTAAAACAATAAGAAGTGTATATATCTGTTTATTGTTTCTCTCCTGCCCGTAAATTTAAAATACGAAGCAAGAAAAGAAAGTATCCAATTTCTTTCAGTATAACCCGGGCCTAACTCAAAAAGATCGCGTCCCTCATTTGTGGCGGGCTTTCTCTGTGTTGTTGTCACATTAGCGAATAACTGCGCGGTCGACTTTGCCGATACGTTAATGATGTCGGCGGGACGTCTATTAGAGGGATAAAACTCAAAAAACTCCTTGAAAGTCCTTTTGTGATGCTGTCTGCGCCTGCGCCGGCCGCGCCTCCCAATCACCGCGCTATCGCACTCATCTCGGACGCTTGACCTATCTGGGATGTCAGTTATACAGTTTATGCTATTAACAACAAGGTTACAGATTTTGTTTGGCATATGTTTTTTAGTGTTCCGTACCCAAAGGGTAAAAACGGGACCTATTACTAAGATTCCGCTGTCCGTCTGTCTGTCTCCAGACTGTATCTCATGCACCGTTATAGCTAGAAAGCTGAAATTTTCGCAGATGATCTATTTCTGTTGCCGCTATAACAACTAATACTCAAAAAAAATAGAAGAAAAATAATATTTAAGGGGGCTCCCATACAACAAACCTGATTTTTAGCCATTTTTCGCTCGATAATAATAATGGTAACAGGTGGATGCTTGAAATATTCACAGAATATTTGACTGCATGCTTACTTTAATAATAAATAATTAAATTAAAATTAATAAATACTTAAGGGGGCTCCCATACCATACAGTACGGAACCCGTAGTGCGCGAGCCCTACTCGTACTTGGCAGATTATTCTATACCAATATTATAAAGAGGAAAGATATTATAGTTTGTTTGCTGAATGGGTCCGAAACTATTGAACCGATTTTAAAAATTATTTCACTGTTGGAAAGCTACACTATCCCCGGTGATCATAGGCTGAGTATATTTTATTTTCAAAAAAAATAGGGATCCTTACTACGAGTATTTGTCTTATTTAGCAAACAGTACCCGGGCGAAGCCGAGATGTCCAGCTAGTAATATAAAAATATATAATATTAGAATATTTTTAAAGTTCAAAAACCATTTCAGGTTTTCTTTGCTATTAGATAGATGTATGAGTAAGTAAATAAGTTCATATGAGCCGGGTGGCTAGCCCTGGTGTCAGAGTTTTAAGCCGCCTGAAGGCCTCTGACATGGCTAAATGGTTTATACGAGTACAACCAGGGTCTTCAATTTTAGATGGATATACCTATTATTCATTGTCACACCAAATTTAAAATAAAAAAAATACAAACTAAAACTTACGAAAACTGCAATTAGGGGCGGCCTTATTGTTAAAAGCAATTTCTTCCAGCCAACTGCTGCAAATAACAGAATCAATAATTGAGGTAGAAGAGGGGTCGCATCAAATATTATAATAAAAAACGAGATTTAGAAGGATGCCTTCTCTGTACTCGGCGGACAGAGACACTTATATGTAGCAAATACTCATACACCGCAAAGTGCATGTTTACAAAACATGCAATACAGAAATCAGTGTTGCGTGAGCTCAAAATAATAAGTGCTTATCTGAGCTGTGTGAGTTATTGTGTAATTATTTTTGGCATTAAATGTAGTTGTGATTTTAAGTCCTCGCTAGATCAAGACGACATTCCCCATCTCGCGAGGTCTATCGATGATAAAACTTATATTTTTAGGCGCTTTGCACATGGAACAACTTTTGCAGCAACTGGAAACTGGCAACTAGCTGTTTACATGTATGTATTCCAATGGGACTGTACGCACATAGCAACTCGAGTTTCGAGTTCCGGCAATCGTCAACAGTTTTCAGTTGCTGCAATCGATGACTAAGTTAGTTTCTAATTGCTGCAACTAGCAACTGTTAAATATATACCGGTTTTTAAAGTTGCTGGTGCTCATCTTATTACGGCGAGGACAAGTTGCTCACAGTTTGCCATAAAATTGCGGCAACCGAAACTTTATAGCAACTACCAACTTTTTACAGGAAACTTTTAAATTGTTGCCTCAACTCAAGTTGCTTCATGTGCTAAACGCCTTAACCTTCTTGTTTTGCGTTAATATATGTACTATACTTATAATTGTTATGAATTCCTGTAATTTTAAGGTCGTCGGTACTTTTTCGGTACACTTGTATATTCCTATACATGTCTCTCGCTTTCTGAGCGTTTTTTTTTTTGCAGTAATAAGCAAACAATCTCGTTCACTCTGTTAAGTACCGACTAATTTATTATAACTAGCTTTTGCCCGCGGCTTCGCCCGCATGATATTTCGAGGCTCTACCTTACAAATCCAATAAAGGAGGTGGAAAATAAAAAAACAAAAAAAATCTATTTGACAGTTGTTCGATTCGACAGTTCTTTTTTGACATTTCTCGGAGCGCACGCTAGATTAGCTCGCAGATGTCAGAATTTTTCCTACTTAGTTAACACTTATTGTTATTATATGGAAAATTTACGCAATATCATTATAATTTATAGCCTATGTGTTATTCTGATATATAAGCTATATAATTGCAAAGTTTCATCTCAATCCGTTCAGTAGTTTTTGCGTGAAAGAGTAACAAACATCCATACATCCATCTTTACAAACTTTCACGTTTATAATATTAGTAGGATTTGATATTTTAATTACCTCTAGAAGTGGTGCGCTGTTTTTATTATTATAATGTATCTGTTAGTGAAGGCAGGTTGAAAGAAGCGAGATGTGAAATTAATTTTTCTTACATAATTAATGCATCATTTTACTTTAGTATTTTATAATTACTTAACTTGGTACATTATTACAACGTAAAAATTACTGGCTGCCGGTTTATTACTCTCTCATCACATCATTTCAGGGCCTTAAAAATAATGGCTCCAAATTGTTGCTTATTGCTTTCTCATAACAAAGTTAGGAACAGGCTAATGTCGTCATTGGCGATAATGGCGGCTGTATGTAATTTACTAAAACAATTGAAGGTCAACTTTGTACGCTTAGCAACAGCCACCTTAAACTCAACAAAATAAGAGCTATATCTCTTACGATCGCGCAGTTAAAATTAAATTCATGTTTATTCATAGAGTCCGATTGTTCGCCCGCAATCTACAGCGGAATCTACTTAGCGGCAAGAAACTCATTTTTCAACTTCATAAATTATCGGCCGATATCCGAGGCTATTTTCCCTCCGGTTGCCGGTAATGAGGTTGTAAACAACACTGTCTAATTAAACTCCTTAATCGCAAAACTCAAACGGTAACCGCGTTTTAAAACAAAACGGGCGATTTTGGAGCGGCCACCGCGTAAATAGCGCTGGTAATATCGGCGAGGCGATCGTGGCTCATTACCCCCGCCCTGCTCTAATTAGACCCCCTTCCTTCCATGCCACAGATTCAGTACTAGCTACTACGTAAACGGTATCCCTTAGGGGTGCAGTGAGACACAGAATAAGGCCCAGTTAGTGCCGGTCGCGCTACGGGACTTTCTCCGAACCCCGGCAACAAACGTCTACCTGATCGGATTGTTTTCTAATAATTCCTTTATTTCCCGCCCAGGTAAACTCTTAATTGCACATTTATTTTAGCTGATCGTTTGGAAAACTGTTGGTTTAATAGCTATTCATATGTTTTAACGAGTCAAAGTAGTACATGACTTTCACACAACATGACTTTCTGTTTGAATGTTTTGGTACAATCAAATTATCGTATTTGAATTTACATCTAAGAAACATATCAATTATGGAAATTATGTAAATCGTAATAATGTGTAGTCGGGCCTTTACAAAAAAAAATGTTACATCTTTGTTAATACTAATATGACCAAGATTTACACAAATATTTTATTGTCTAGTAAAATCTGTAATAAGTCTATAAAGATTATAATGGTGATTTGCACAAGTGAAAACTAAGAGAAGCGACATACATAATTAAACCTATCTTAAGTCTATACAGTAGGTAAAGGTAAATAAATACATACCTACACAATTACACATAGAATACGCGCGCGGTCGAGGCCGCGAGCTCAACTAGTATGTTTATAAAACATAGCGGTACACAATTAGATATCACATCCCCAGCTCAGAGTTTTAATTAATTTTAGGCTCTCATTATCATATTTCGACACCTCGCAAACTACCTTTTTTATTATTTGGACGGTAAAATATATTTAATTTTATTAAAATCTAGACTCAACATAAATGTCTGAAAAGAAATAAATTAAGTACGTTTTATGTGCAGTTAATGAACTCCTGCCTGGTCTAGATCTCATTATTGTTATGATGCAGATGCCAAGATACATTTATAATAATGGGCATTGTGAGCCAAGAAATAAAACGGTCTGATTTATCACTGGCTTTACATTTAGAGGTAAGTTTTATGTTAATTTTATAGGCAAAGTATTATACCTAACGGAAATTGTGTAAAAAAATTGAATATACATAAAAATTAGTATTAACTCCCAAATTCAAATACATCCAATATTCCCCAAATTCAAATGTTTCCATTAACTATTAGTGTTTCTATTTTTTCTACTATAAAAATAAAATAAAGCGTTTGCCTGTATGTGTTTAATGTAGGTACGAGTAGGTTATCTAGGTATCTATTTCAAAAATTAACTCTACTAAGTTAAACATTTATATTACTTTTCAAATTCATAGCTTCTTTGATGCACTAATATAATTAAACGCATTCCCATACCTATCAATATAGGTACGTACACATAAATATTTGTCGAGGTAGGTAGAGATTCAAATTGGCCCTCGTTTCCTGTGGCTGCCGCTAGAGGGCGCACTCTGCACCTGTATACCGCATCCGGCCAATTACTGGCTTCTTTGCCCTAAATAAAACGATGTACTGGTCACCCGAAGGTACGTAGATTTGCTCCATTATTCTTGGCAAATGAAAATGTGTATTGTTGTATGTTCAATTAAATGTTATGTTGCATTTCTTACGTCCAAAACAGCGTCTCGTAATAACAAGTCGGCGATGTGAAGTTAGCTACAGAAGCTTTTCAAGAAACTTCTTCACATCGCCGATTTGTATTCTTGTATACGATGTGAAGTTAGCTACAGCTGCGGCGCTCGTGTCGCCTCGTGGAGTGTGTGGCGGCTCTATAAGACTTCCACTAGCAAAATAAACCGATGATAATGATCAAGACTACAGAAATTCGCTGGATTCAAGCCGCTTTTCACCAGTCCTGTTAGAGATTTCTAGACTAACTACGGCTGATATGATGATGATGATTTCTTAAGTCAGAATCCGTAGTTCAGTGTAAGGTGCTTAAGTATATCTGTTTGCACCAAGAGTGCAATGTTTTTGGGATAAGTAAAGTAAGTAGGTTTATCTACACTAATGTAACATTCTACTTATGTTTCCAATACTTGACTTATAATGACTACTGTTATAGCGCAGACAACAAAACACTCAATTTAAGCAATTTCACATGATGTTATAATATCCACATCGATATCGTAAAATCTCATTATAACATCGCGCGCTCGCTCCTGATTGGCCCTGCGCGCGCAGCTGCGCTCTCATTGGTTAGATTTTAATGGCGCCAAGTTCACTGTGACAATACACGTACGCGTGAATTTAATGTTTCGCAATATGTTTTATTTTTATTTTTATTAGTGAACATAAAGTAGTGTATGCAACTGCATATAACACGGGTTTTAAAACACTCGTCACTATTATGAAACTCGCTGCGCTCGTTTTATAAACTCACACTCGTGTTTTAATACCCTTCATTATATGACAGTTGCATAAACTACTATTCTATATCGTATGAATTACTTCTTACTGAACTTATTAAAAATTTACTTTTTAAACGTTTTAATTAGTAACCTACGCTACATGATGAACACATTGTCGCGAACAATCCATAAGAACTATTTATTTTCCTGTTAAAAGTAGTCACTCTCAAAGTACCACTACTTGTAAAAGGAAAAATACACAAACTCATTTTCGTACTTACAAATGTTTAGTAAGAATAACTGGAAATTTAATCAGGAAAATACTAAGAGGTAAAATCTCTTTACTGTATTCTACAAATTGTTGCCAAAGTTGTACCTACGAGGTTGGACGGGCATTTTAACTTGTATTGAGTAATTACCAAATATTTTTCTTCAGCAAAATATAATTAACTAGGTTTTTAAATACCAAATTAATACCAATACCAAAAGAAAAATAATTATAAAAAAATTTCAATGAACGTACTGAACATTCCATTGCATTAGTGTGCGAAAAATTGTACCTAATTCCTTAGCTACCTGGTTAAAATTAAATTTCTTTTTAACCAACTAAATTGTACTTAAATATACTATAGCTAAACTTTACATACTCAACAGCAGTTTCTCAGTAAAATTCACTCACATCGCATTGTTCATGGAACGATGAAAGATGAAGTGCGAAGCTTTCAAATCTCTCCTCGCCATCCATCCATCTCGATCGCCTTGGACAATAAATTATTTTAACTAGCAACATTCACACCTCCTACAAACGATTTCAAATCTTAACTACTTGCAACAAAACTCACATTGTCAAGCAACCGATTGGGGTCTTATTAGATTTATTCTATTTTACCGATGAACATTTTATTAGCACAATGATGTGTAAGGGTTACTGCAGACGCGCGTCCAAATGTCGCGACTGATAAGATCTCACGTCGCCGATCGCCACCTATTTATATTTATTTAATCAGCCTGAGCGACAGACAATGTGCCATTGTATGCCCTGATTTATTGCTAGTCGCTCGTCTATAATGGCCAATTCTTGTCCTTTGCGACAGATACAGGTATGTGTTAGAATTAATTGATTTGGTTCACGCTTAGAGCCAATTTGAGGTAACTATTTCGTAATTGCTTCTTGTGTCTGGGGACCATTAAAATTGTTTGCTTTTAATTACTGTTTGTCAAATTTCAGGCTCTTTGTAGGACTTTCTGCTTTAGTGTTTTTGCTCAAAGACAATTCTCTGAATAAAAGGTAACGAAATGTAACGAAAAGCCAACAACACGTCGAGATATGCCAATGAATTTGTTAGAGTTTCGTAGAAATCTTTTACTGACTATAATTTACTAGATATTTTTTGAAATATCTTTCCACTGAGGTACAACTTAGATGTATATAAATCACCTAGTAAATAGATAAGTGTGCTACACTTTAGTCCGCCTCTCTGCTTATTGTTTATCAGGCAGTTGTAATCAAACGCAAATCTATCTTGTATAAAAAATAAATGACGGGATTTATAAGATACGCTTGCAGTTAATTCTCGTTAAAAAGTCAAGAAACTAAAACGTTAATGATTGTCCAAACCAGTTCACGCCTATCCCATTTTAAAATACAGGTACAATAATGTATCCATAGCCTTCACAAATGATGCCATTTTAACACATTCTAAAATTTAAACATCTCATTAATTACGTTAACAACATACTGAATAAAGCTTTATATTACTAGAACGAATATTTAGATGATGCATAATAAAACTGTAAATTTAAAATTAACAACCTATAAAGACACCTAATAAAGTGATCTCAACGTCATAATTAATCGATGTATTTTTATCAAAAGTTTATACGTTATTTGAATCTATTAATCATATTCGATGTCGAAACAAAAAAATATTGAAACATTTTAGGTGAAATTTACTGAGAATAAACTAAATATTAGGAGAAGCAATAATTGTAATTCATTCTATAGAATAAAAAAGTTAACTCGCCAGCAAGTACATAATCGAGATTTGGTCATAACGTTTTAACACATATTTTTAATATCTAAGTACAGTGGCTTTCCTTCAAAGAGATTACTCTTATGTATATTTATAACATTAGTGTTGTCTCAAAGAAAATTACATTTAAAGGCATTATTATTATCTAAAGTCTTACTATATTTTCCATACGCAATCAATTTTTTTTAACTTTCGATTAAAACTAGCCAACCATTTATTTAGTGGATATTGCTTTAGTGGATATCTTTTTAAATTTACAACTTTGGTGCTTTTCTTAGATGAAACTTGAAGATTGACACAATCTCGACTAGCTAAGAATCAGCTCTACGCGCCGTAGACGCCCGACGTAGCTACTCATATATTTGCCGTAGAAGCTAGCGCTACTTTGGTTATATCCATATTCCACGTCATACAACGTAACACACACTAACCCAACGTGGCACTAAGTACTACGCACTAGCTGCACTACTTTGCATTTAAATTAAAACTAAAACTATTCACCAGCTATTAGCATAGAAATGGGTTCGATGGCTAATCGCGCAGTGTCAAAAATGTTTAATTAAAAAGATTGATGCTTACCGGCGGAGTGGGGCACCAGAAGTACAGTCGAGTTGCAAACTTATCTAATTAGTTGGAGGAGGTGGGAGGGCGGAGGGGCGGCAGGGGCGCTTACTAGGGCTGCCATCCTTTGAGGACGTCAATATAGGACACTGAAGCACGAAACAGTTCATATTCTGGGCGTAGTTATTTTTTAGTACTCACTTAATGTCGTACGGATTGCCGGCTCAATAATGTCTCAAGGGTAGGTATATCTTACCAATAATATTATAAATCCGAATGTTTATTTGTTGATATATTGGTTTGTTCCTCTTTCACGCAGCAACAGAGCAACGGGTTGACTTAATTTTTGACATGAACTTAGTTTCAAAAACGGTTAGTGACATAGTGAAAAAATAAGAGGTTCCTATGGTATATAGCACAAAAATCAAATATCATGCGGGCGAAGCCGCGGGCAAAAACTAATAGCAAATAAATGTAACAAGTACTCTCGATATTTTTAACCAGATTATTGGTAATAACTTACTTGCAAAGTAAAAAAAAATGCTAACTTACGAGTTCAAAATTTATTCAAGTAGTTCAAAAAACACAATGGAATTACTTAATAAAATGGAATATAGCTATTTTTACCTATTAAATGTTTCAACTTTTGAATGGAGTAGCGTGAACTTTCCAAGCGCCAAATGGATAGAAGACAATCTAAATTATTTAAAAGAAAAAACAAGCTAAAAATTCTCTAACACTTTTATCTTTTTTTTTCCGTTGCACGCTATAGTTTTAATTTGTCTTTGTCTGAGTATTTTACGATTAAGAATTCATCTATTTATCTCTTTGCCAATATCTAGATAACACAATAATATACTGTCAGCTTTCCAGAAATAACGAAACGCATGGGAACCCTAGAAGCGGAGGGCAGACGGGGCCAATTAGCGGTGATAGTCGATTAGCTCATCGTGCGAGTGCGGCTTTTGACAAAATGTTACCAGTAATAAATTATAGCGTTATTTATGCGTTACAGATAATTGATCTAATTACTCGTGTGCGTTGGCGGATATTACTTATTGAGAGGAGATATATGCGATTAAAGATGTTTATGGGATAATAGAGATCGTTTCTCTTACAAATTTAGTGGAATAGACCGAAGAATTTGGTAACGGTGTGCTAGTGTTTTTGTTTCAATAGTTTTATCGTTATTTAGGTAAATTGATCTATTAATTTAAAGGGTAAATATAGAGTTCTTTTTGTGTTTTTCATCAAATAGGAGTACAGGATGTTTGCAAAAATTGCCTAAATTTCCATGTTTTTTTTTCTTTTATTGCGTGGTCAGGAAATTGCGAATATAGCGCCACTTTTAAGTAGGTAGATGTACAATACTGCGCGTAACTCAAACTGCATTCAGTTAAATAATTATGTATCGAACAAAAATGCGATCTAGGATGTAACACGTTTCCTAAAATGTACCTGTTTATTGTTCAGATTTTTTGTAATATTTGTCATTTAAACAGCTTAAATATTACATGAGTGACTTGAACCTAAAACTCTACTAGTTCACAGCGTACGCAGATAAGTACTAACTACCTACACACTAACATCCTGATTACTTAAGTTAAGTAGGAAACTAGAAGATTGATTGGTGAAAGTTTAGTAATAAACGAGGGTCGTAATGCTGAGATAATTAATTCTTAGCGCGAGTTAATTGATATTGGTATTAACATTAATTAGAAAAGTTCAGCTTTGTTACAAACTTTTTGTAATTTTGGAACGTAATTATTTTTGAGACAAAATATGTTTAGTAATTAATTTTATTGTAATTTTATACGAAAATACGCAATACCCGATAAAGCTACAAAGGTCATGGTTGTTAATTATACCGAAAATGTGCCATCAGATATATTATTAGTGTGCGTAAAACTGCTTAATGAAGTTATGTGCGTGTCGCGTCGACACTGACGTGTTTGCACGTTTTATACTTTGTTTATTCCAATAACTGGAATCAAGTATTACTTACTGGAGTTAAGTAGCACTATTTCGTATTTTATTCACTTATACTAACTGTTCGAAATAATTTAAATTTTTTAAGATCATCAATATTTCATAACACTGATATTTTTTTGTGATTGTTACTTAGGCTTAAATACAGTATTATGGCAATTAATATAGTCATTTTTCATCTAGATTACTGCTAAGAAAAATAACAATCTACTCAACCTTTATTTGTACTGTAAATTGTTTGTTCACTAGCAAGTCTTTTAAAAATGAAACGGTTAGCAGTGGACAGTAAGGCAGTAAGCGCCTTAACCCTGAAAAAGAGAGTTAACACAAGAATTGCGAGGCGGGACTAGCTCTCCCGAGCAGTATTTTAATAATGTCGGTAGCCGACACGCTAGGCGCAGTAATTACGACGTCATTAGGGCAGGCCCGGTGCCGGGCGGCGGCGGCGGCGGCGGGACGGCGAGCCGCGGCCGATCGCCCGCCCCTACACTTGTCAGGTTTTTCCACGCCACTCCACGATAGTTTCACCCGCTAAGCGACGCCACTGGACTGGAACAAGCGTCTAATTAAAGGACGCTCACCTCGCCTCGCGGGCCTCTGTTGTCGGTCGGCTCATCGCATGCGCCTTAATTAGTTCAGACCGCCCTAACGGGCTTATTTTGTTTTTCTCGGATAATTTTTAATTAAACGCTTGATTAAAATGAAAGTTTGCGTAAGTAGCGAGCGAGGAACAATCGAGCCAGAGTTTAGGATAATGAATTGATGGTGTTACTTTGCTCGCTTGCCGCTGGGGACTTAATTAAAAATCGCCGATAGAGTGTGTAGAGGGGAGTTCGGAACGAGTTTATGGAACTTAGTCGGAGGCTCTGTTGTTTTACTATGTCAATTTGGATACGAGATTGCGTTGCCGGTTGTTGTTTTGGTTGACGTGTAACGATACGTTTTTTTTAATATTTCTCAGTGTTCGAAAGTTTAATTTTTCTTGCTTTGTTTTATGAGTAAAAGACATCAACGCGTTCGCCACCTAAGTTTTCAAGTTTATTCAGTTGTGTATTGTGATTTAATACATATGTATAATCTACTATAATGTAGTCACTGTGCTCATTTATACTTATTAAAGTGGCTCTCTAATCTTAGAATAATACAATGTATAACCAAAAGCTTTGCTTCGGTCAAATATAAATAAAATCCAATTAGTATTCTTCAAGAACTTGGTTTCAAATTGTATTTCATACGAACTTACTGATTTCAGTAGGAGTAGTAGAGTAGTAAGTGCCCGTCATTCTTTAGAAATTTGGCTTCAAACTACTTACTAGTTACACGGACTTTTCGAGTGTTGTAAGATCGTCACACCCCCAAATCCTTTTCTTGCCGGGTCCCAACAGCCCGTCCCGCGGATGCAAACTCGCATGTGTCATTAGCAAATACTTGGCGTGTCGCCGGCACGCGCTAACGAGTTTCTTGCTAACGACGTGCTAACTCGATACCGCGGTGCTTCCCACACAGAGCGCCGACTCAAATCTCTGAAGCCTCATTCTAGGGCGCGCGACTTATCACGTAGTCTCTCTATGCTCGGACCTTTTTTAAAAACGACGGCCATGACCTTGAATATATATCACTGTACTTACAATTTTATGCAACTTTTGCTGTGATATTAACCCTTAAATAGCAAAAATACCAGCCATTTTAAAAGCTGATTTTCGACAAAACGCAAGAGTTTTTTGGTGATGGACATAGTTTAGGTTTAGGATTGAAATCATAATGATGAGTATCATGATTGATACTCATCATTATGATTTCCTAATTATTTTTATCTACACTAATGTTGTAACATTCTACTGATGTTTCCAATACTTGACTTATAATGACTACTGTTATAGCGCAGACAACAAAACACTCAATTTAAGCAATTTCACATGATGTTATAATATCCACATCGATATCGTAAAATCTCATTATAACATCGCGCGCTCGCTCCTGATTGGGCCTGCGCGCGCAGCTGCGCTCTCATTGGTTAGATTTTAATGGCGCCAAGTTCACTGTGACAATACACGTACGCGTGAATTTAATGTTTCGCAATATGTTTTTTTTTTTATTTTTATTAGTGAAGATAAAGTGTGTATGCAACTGCATATAACACGGGTAACACTCGTTACTATTATGAAACTCGCTGCGCTCGTTTCATAAACTCACACTCGTGTTTTAATACCCTTCATTATATGACAGTTGCATAAACTACTATTATGAGGCTACACCAAACGCACGAAAACAGTTGTTTCATGCATATTGTCGAAAGTCAATGAACTTTGTAAGAAACAGATGTTTTTGTAGGGTTCCAGTATTATTCTAAACTAGCTGACCCGGCGAACTTTGTTGCACGCAATATCTATATAAATTACAGCCTATGTGTTATTCTGATATATGAACTACACTATTGCAAAGTTCCATCTCAATCCGTTCAGTAGTTTTTGCGTGAAAAAGAAACATACATCCATACATACAAACTTTCGCGTTTTTAATATTAGTAGAATTATGTTAGTCGTTTGATGAAAAACAACGCAAAATGATATCCCAAAATATTTCTTAAAACTAAACAGTCTGTAGAAATGTTTCTAAAATAACTTTGAGATAACTCACATGAGTTACTCATCTCGAATGTGCCAGAATAGTCTTCCGAATCCCTGCTGGAAGCAGTAATATGCTATTAATTTGGCATCGATTCGAGTTTTTACTTTACTTGCTATTTGTTAAAATTGAAGAAATTCCGAAAACGTAAGTTCACTTTGGTTTAAAAAGGAAAAATCGATTCAACTGCCAAAATTTAAACACCATGACAAGTATATTTTATTTTGGCTTTTTTTGCAACAATAGGTATGTCTGCTTTTTATTTGGTTTATTTTTACTATATGATTGCGTGACAAGACGAGCTATGTGTTATCCTAATACCCTTGACGGGTATTTGCAAAATTTTTATTATATTAGGAGCTGCCAGAGTATAATAGAAGTAGGTATTTAGGTGCTAGTGCTCTATGTTATGATATGATAGACATAGGTACCTAGTGCTTTTATCTGTTGCAATTGACTTCACAATGGACTACAGTCAGTGCCCATCCACAACAAGCGCTTTCATACATCAGCGACCATCACAAACAAGTACATCACAGCTTTGCAGAAAGCATGACAGCTGATGAGTCATCTCTTCTCGTCTCCATGGCAGAGCAATCAACTAAATTAACCCACTGCAGTGCTCACGTGGATTTGTATCTGTGAACGTACGAAGTTTACTCTCTGGGGGATATGCAGTACTCTTGTAACATACATTCAATTACATAAATTGCGCGACATAATTTCAATTCCAAATTTTCGCTATAGCTCATCTTACCCGACATAATTTCAAATTCTATTCAATTCCTAATTTTCACTAAAACGCATCGACAGTAAAAATAAATGTTTCACAATATGTTCACATCAAAATATTACATTTCGCAGAAACATTGTAAGGCCCTTTAGAAAACCACAGACACGAAAGTGAAGCAACAAGTAAGACATCCCGTTTGGGGACGCATCTCGGCTTTATTGAGAGCCATTCGTCTCGGCGGCAGCGCCCGATCGCCTATCGCGCCCCATTCTCCCGATCTAAGACACCTCCGATCGAGGAAATCATTCGATAACATTGTATTTCACACGATTTATTCGATGTAGCTAAAAGTTAACGTCACATACACGGAGACGGCTCGAGTGCTATTCCTGAATCCTCATTAGTTATTTTTGAGCAGATAGATTCCCCCTTTTTCACCTGCCATGTCGCCCGCTCTAATGATCTCGTCGAGAGGTTTTAAATTATGTTCCTGTACAACAATTCAAACTCGACACGTACACAACCGTGTGACTCGAGACGTTCCTTTAATGAATAAAATAACATTTCAAGATACGGTCTTCATCTTAAATTAATGAGGATTCACATCACAGCGACGTATTCAATTTTACAAGTAAGTAAAGTTTGACTAGGCTCCCTACGCAGGTACCCGCGAGACGCGTTCAAACTTCCACATTTATTAAACTCATGTTAAACACACACTCGTTAATTAATATCAGTATGAAAGGAAACCTAAAAGTTGCTGATTACGAACTTGGGAACTTGTAACTACACGAATAAAATTACAATCTCGATGAAAAGGCTCCGAGGAATCTCCGATCAGTTTATTTTAGAAACCCTTCCGAAAGTTGAGCAAAGTAATACGGTCCAATAAATAAAATATACCCGTGTGTGTTGACATCCCTTCAGTTTCTAATTAAGTCTGTTTCGGGTATTGAAGTGCGGTTTCAAATTAGATGTGCTTAGTTCAATTAATTAATGAAACGTTTCTGGGAGAGCAGTTGGAGTAGGTAATCCAGCTACAATGTGCAGTTAAACTGCAACCACGGGTGTGACTCTAATTGGGTGTATTTAATTTCTACGATCACCTCAGAATCATACTACTTGGTTCATTGATATAAAAACTGAAGTTATCGTCTTTTGATTCTGATATTAATTTAGTCTTCAATATGGTCATATTGATTTGTAACTTCCAAGTACTTTCAATAATTACATTTTTGCATATCTGTAGAGCGTATTTGTAGATGCCATAGATTAATAAATGCATGAAAAAGAAACATCTTCGACGCAAAGAAAGGAACTAGAGTGCGATTTGCTGAACATATTGACGCGCCGTTTTTTCCGTATTCCGGGCTGGTAATCCTTATATCACGTACATATGTCGGGCGCGCGTTCCCGCGTCCAACACAAATAGATTCGTACATGTTTGTCTTGGCTCGGTTTAATTAATTTTACCTTCATACGCCGATACTGTTTGTCGGGCGCTCCTTAATTGAAAACGCTCTTACCGGAGTAAATGAAACGAAATCCTATTTGCTCCGAGTGATTGAAGCGAATTTATCTTTTAAGACTTACAAAATTTATCTTTTAACCCGTTCGGAGTTATTATTGCAAAACACGAAGAAGCGCAGGTAATTAAATTTTGATTGCTTTCGGCCGGATTGTTGTTGCGATTTATTAATATTCAGGGTGGTTGTAAATAATGGCGGCTCGCTGGCGACGCTAATAGCGATCGCAATAATGACTCATTAACTATTAAATGCGACTATTAAACTGGCAGCACCGGTTGGCTCCCACAGTGCATGGAACTGTAATAACTATTGCTATTTATTGATCTGTGACAGGGAGAAAACTGGAGTCCGAGAGAACACGCAATCTGGGGCACTCCAGTCGTTGCACATACATGGAAAACAAACTTTTTTCTGTCAATTAAAAGCTTTACTAACAAAGTAGAATATTATGTAATAAAAGTAGTGGTGAGTTAAAATAAACGACATCGATGTTTAAATTTATTAGTAAACACATTACCCTACAGGAAAATTGTCTCGGGAGTTTTGGCTGACAAGGCTGCGATACGAACAAGCCAGATTGTATCTAATACATAGTCTGTAATTTGTCCTTTCCGATTGTTTGTACTAGTATACGTTTTGAAAATACGCATTCACTCTTCTTTTAACTCACGCTCTAATATTTTCTATTTTGAGCGGAGCTTAACCCTCAATTAGTACATTTAAAAGAAGTCAATAACAATTTAATTACCGACTAATACAAGTTGCATAAAATCTACTCCTGTTTATCTAGACGCGAACACTCAAAGCACACAAATAGATTCCTAATTCAAAAAGATTTATAGTCAGTGTCGTTACTTTGCTTTATTATCCATTTATCAAAGCTTAACGAGCAATAATCGTGGCGTTTTACCGGATTAAAGCTTGCTTGTTAAAATTGTTACCTACGTCTAAGATCACTCTAACTAGATAGCAATAATTCTAATGACAACTTTGAGCATTCCGCGTGAATACTCGAGCGAATAAAACACATTTAATTGTCGTTTCACATCTCTAAATGAATTAATGGAGCGACTAAAATGATGGAGCAAAATAGTGTTAATGGGCATTCGGATTTGAAGAGCGTAGGCGGTGCTTTATTGATTTTAATAATGGCTAATCTGGCTTTTTGTACCTTTGATGCTTTGAACAATATTGAAACCATCCTCGTAACTTTTTATTGGTAGACTTTTGGGCTCTGTTTCATGATAGGGATTAGGCAACTTTTTGTAAAATTAAAAAACAATTCTTAATACGGCTTAAAGAAACTAAAAATGTTTTCGTATTATAGTTATTATGTACAATGTAACCTCCAACAAATACAGTGTTTAACACAACTTGAAAATTTTCAGCAAATAAAATTACAGCTATTAGAAAGTAATTACTAAAAATTACATAGTCTAGGTACAATCTTTGATAGGGTATAATTCCCTATTTTTTTTTACTGTAGCTGATTAGGTTATTGAAGTTTATTAATTAGATTGTTATCTTTGTTCCAGAATGTTTGGTTCCGGCGGCGCGTGCGCAGCGTGCGGGCAGGCGATCCCAGCGAGCGAATTTGTAATGAGAACAAACGCGCCGCAACAACCTCTCCACGTATTCCACATAAAATGTTTCGCCTGCTCGAAATGTGGATCACACCTTATGCAAGGCGATAGGTGAGTCATACTCAAATACTTCAAACGACGACACAGATGTAAATTGATGCAAAATCAACTGACATTTATGTGGAATTTAGAGTAGTTTCAATAGCCGCGAAACGGTTCAAGACTAAATCGAGATCGAGATAAATATTGACAAGAAGAGTTTTAGTAGGACCCAGACGCCGAAGACCACCAAAGTGGAACGCATCAGAGATGTGCAGAAAGAAATTTACGAATTTCTATTAAAATCATTGCAACAAATAATTTGGCTACATTTACAATTTACACGAACATTCACGCTGTCGCTCGCAAGCAGACTTTATGTCTATAACTCGCTCGCAAGTTATAGACATAAAGTCTAGGTTCTAGGGACCCAAGTTTAGGCGAAAATAAGTATGAATCGTGATGTGATGTCAGGTACGCCAAACTAGTGTTAACGACTAGTTTTGAATTTTCTTTTTATAATTCAATGATTAAGAATGTAATGTTTTCGGCAGGTACTATATGCTCGCGGGGTCACTAGTCTGCGAGCAAGACTGGCAGAAACTAATGAAGAGTGCGAACGCGACGCCCGGCGCGCCCGTGCGCAAGGGAAAGGTGGGCCGCCCGCGCCGCTCGCGCGAATGAGCGCCGCCGCCCGCGCAGCCCCACTCGCACCGGGACTATGAGGAGGTGGGTACTTCCATATCCATACACTAGTTAATCTATGGTTCTATGGTATAACCTAGTCAAACTTTTTCGCATCTCTGAACACGAAGCGAGTCATTACGCAGTAGCAAATTCGTTAAGTCAGCTACGCGAGGAGTGGGGATCCGCGCAGTTTGTAGCTAATTTCATAGACGCCAAGAAGTTTGATTCAATCTATACATTACTCGTATGCTAGCACTTGTCTTCTTATCATTATTTAAGGACGTATGTTTTGAAAGTCTTTGACGGAGTAAAAAACGAGCTACTTCGAAACTATTCTGTGATCTGCGTTTCTCAGGTCAATATAAATAGGAAGTATTAATTTAATTGTATAAGAGAAAAATAGAGCAATGACTAGAGTATTATCGTTCACATGATCTTTTGCCTTATAATTTGTATTGCAAACTAAATGTGTTCTTTCAATTTTGTTTTCGTACAAAACCGAAGTGGATTGATTACTGGTCTTCTATAAATGTTATAATAGAAATATTAAGTAATTTAATCCGCAAATGATTAAAATTGCATTGCGTACGAAGCACAAAAAATATAACAGAAAAACTAAAACATGTACAAACACAGTCATGAATTGTCGTTTCATTCTGTTTCTGTCCCAAACCAAGCATAGCTTTTATTTTGCCTTTATAGCAATCGGTTGACAAAAATGCACTTTACGTTTACACTCTGTCCCCACGTCAAAACATAAAGATTGCCTACATGACAGGTTGTAAAAGCTTAGTAAATGAATACCAATAAAGCTGACCGACCGTGGGCGGGTCTCAGCTGACCCCTGACGTGCTGTAACGGTGTTATTAACACTTATGTCGTGACTGCGCTCGAATAATCGAGTTTCCTAAGCTTAATTAATTGCGATAATTATGGCCTGCCTAACGTGCTGCTGCGTGACTTTAATATATTTTAATTAAAGTTAATTCCTTCGATAGGTGATGTGGATTACAATCTGGCTGGGTTTAAGGTTGGTTTATGTTTATTGCAGCCTTGAGTTGGCTATTAATTGTAATTGCAAATATGTAGAATTTTAATTAATAGCAATGGTGAATTAAATTGATAAATCAATATGGTTTCTTAATTAGTTTTTAACATTTGATTTGCAACAGTGAGGTGCATACGCTAGTATTCGTGGACCTATTGTGTATTTGAACATACAGCGTAGGTGCCTTCTGTATCCCCTTAACTTAAAGTGAGGCAATCGTAATCAATAAAGTGTATTCGATTTGTTTGATTTCTGATTCGTCGAGATGAGTTTTTGGTGACTTCGGAAATCAATACATTACACCACCAAAAAGTCGAAATAAAAATCTGTCCAGTAAATATAAAGTTAGACATGCCGCAAAAATAAAGCTTTCCTTCTAAATCCATAGGATAAGAAAGCGCATGTTTAACTCAACAAAAGGTTACAAACAAATTGTCTAAAATATTATATTTAAAAAAAGAATCAGGATCAATTTGGCTTAAAGCTCAAATGTATGCAGGTACATGTAATACACACTGGCAGTTTATCGAACTGATTGATGTAAATATTAGTCTCGAGTCTCTCCTTTTATTAAAAGTGTACTTTGTATTTCATACAGTCATGTGTCATCACATTACAGTACAAATGACATGACAAACCTAAGAGCTTTTATTATACAGAATTTAATTTACAATAATGAGTTCCAGACATGTAAAACCCTTATCAGGCTATTACAAGGCTCGCCGGTGTCGTAGGTACCTACTACCTACATTAACTAATTGCTTCTAAACGAGTCACCATGTCAACTTGATAAAAACTCATTTTCAGACGGATGCCGTTTAATTAACCGCACTAGTTTTCCGCGTGTTTTCCTGAACAAGCTAATTTGCTATTGTCGAGCAATGAGCGCAGCCATCTTGGATCAACAAAATTTACAGATGCGCTCTTACAATGAAAAAATTAAAGATACATTCCGGCATCTTAGAACTAAGTCGGGTGAAATATTTATATTACACAACTGTATATGTAAGTTTATTACAAGGTGTAATTTAAGAGACAAATCATATCAAAAGAAATATATAATACTCAACATCGAATACTTACATACATACCTATAACACTTGCATAGTTTACTTATGTTGTGTCTATTAATTTAAAAAAAAAAGCAAATATTATTAGTCTGGAGTCTTTTACAAGATTTCAAAATTTCCTAGCTATATCAGGAATATAACGTCCAATCTTTTTATGTGCCTATTAGTGTCAAAAGGCGACAAATATTAAAATTTCCAATGAAAATTGTATGAACTAAAAGTATTGCAATATAAGTAAACCTAAATACATCTTACTCAAACTGATAAAATGGATGAACAAAGTATTATCTTCTCACACGTATTGAAACATTTCTCCAGACAAAATTAATTTGAAACGTAAACGAACAATTTTATAAATTGACGTATCTCTATGTTTCCATATTCTAGGATATGTACGTACTCGCTCCGTCTACGATATGAGGTGATAAAAGTAACACACGTCGTAAAAACAGGTGACATGTTGAGGAAACTGGAGCGGTGGTTGGCAACACTATCGCTTATCGCAAAGGGAAAACTAGGTTCTAGCGTATTTCATACCAGTATTCTATTATATACTTTTAACTGATATTTAATACGACATAAGGCTAATTACAAATTAAAACTACAAGTTTACACACTACTACAAGTTTAGACTAACACTACTAATAAGTTGTGTTAAAACTATAGTTTTTAGGAGCTGTATCCAGCTCCGAAAAATTCAATACGAGTTTTAAATGTTTTTAAAATCATAATAAATATCGTAAAAATGAAAAGCGCTCGGAAGCATGCTCTATTTCCTCATTCGTTTGTTTGCTCAATTTATTTTTCAAGTTTTCCATTACCAGCACAAAATTTATTTTAAAAAATCAACATCCGCTGCGCACGTCCACAATAGGTGCGGACTGCAAGTCCTTTCAGGGAAGTTAAAAATTCACGAATCATAAGCGAAACAGAGGGATAAAGGCGAAAGCTTCGCCTCTCGCAAACCATTTGCACTCACGACACAAGCCACTCACCGCTGATGGCGGGATTACGTACCACGGCAATACCCAATTGCTGCCGTCTGCTCTATCTACCATTCATAACCTAGCTGAATTTATAACTATCCCGGCGAAAACTTCGCCCGTTTACCCCGAGAGCGTCATCGCCACTCGAAGACGCAGCTTAAAGAATTAATTCGATTAAGAGACGTGTGAATACCGCAAAGAGAAGTGGTGAAGAAACGCAATTAAGCTGTTCATTGAACACCGCACAAAGACCGGCTTTGTTTATATGAGGGAGTCACTCGCTCGGAAAACGCTAACTTTGGGCCGCATCATAATATACCCGACCGCATTTTATAAGACCGCGGAATGTGTTTCTCAGCG
The DNA here is from genome assembly GCA_964007245.1 of Hypomecis atomaria. NCBI lineage: Eukaryota > Metazoa > Arthropoda > Insecta > Lepidoptera > Geometridae > Hypomecis > Hypomecis atomaria. The sequence continues at coordinate 3,881,092 of OZ023281.1, forward strand.
GAGTTACTAAATAGTGTTAATGATATTTGTTGGGGCTTGAAACGCTGTAATTGCTATAGTTGTCGAACAACTGGGTGGTTGATAGAGTTAATTATCTCGTCGGACGGGACGGCGTCCGGTGGCCGCGGGCGCCGCGCCTCGTCGTCTGCCCGGGACTCGCTCACGGCGCTCACAAAATGCACCGCTGAACTTCAAACACTGTACCAAACTTATTTCGGCAACTCATAAAACTGTTGTCCAGCCTTGTTAATGAACTATCGGTCTAACGTTGTAAGCGGCTCAACAATAGTTTCATTGCTTTATATTTTCTCTCACTATGTAAAAGTAAGTATATTAGGAGGCATACCTATTGGTGAAGTGCTTATAGGTAACTTAGTTGACTTTTTGGTAAGTACAGTAAGAAGCTCATTTAGAATAGTTTCTTTTTGAGACAATTAGACTTGAGTAACGGGTTCTTTATTGGTCTGTTAGTTTGCAATTGCTAACAAAATTGAAAAATTTAAAATTAAATTCTGGAATGAATTCATAAAGCGGCTCCATTACAGCCATATCAACCCCTTAAATAAAACTACAGAGTTAATAACAAAGAGGCGGTAGTTGGTATTACTTTGTGCGGACGTGGTCAAAGGCGCAATGTTAATTGGAAAACACCTGAAAATGACAGCGCCTTTATGGCGGGCTATGTTTGGCGTAAAAATGAAGTGCGCTCGCGGTACCCCACGGCTCAAAGACTTGACCGTTCACCCGGCGGCTTTGTAACGCGATTACTCAGACTTGTCGAAAGTTAATTAAATAACGTTTTTCCAAATTACCTGCCGGGCCCGACATCAAAGTGCTCACAAATCTTTGCACAAAGGCTCGCTGCGGGCGAGGGCCTGTGAACAGCCGTTGCACTGGACAGGTGAAGTCTTCAACCCTCGCTTTGTGCCGGAGTGGTGTTTCAAACAATCGAACTCTTGGACGTTTTGATTGATGACCGATATCTAGTGTCCATCTAATTCAATCGACCTCAAAGCGGCACGCGAGCGGGGTCGTTTGCGTCGGCCTGATGGCTTGCGCGATACGGGTGTTTCTGTCAATATTAACTTTCAAATAGTGGAAAAGGTTTTTTTCTATATTTCCGTTCGAATGCAGGTGAATATGGGGATTGCGCGGCTGGCTTTGCAGCACTAGTATAGTGTGTGTGCTCTGCGCAAATCGTTCAGGGATGTTAGCTGTAGGTACGTCGTTAGAATACGCAGCTTTTATAGCGAGGATATATGTACCTACATGGCGGATTTTGATGTATCTAGTCTAATGGCCAGTTACATGGAATAATATTGTTTTTAGCTAAAAATTTATCTTAAATCTCGTAAGCTGTTCAATCACCCACTTTATTAAATAAAACATAAATGTTTTTACACGTCACATTACAGTAGTCTCTTTTCTACATTATTTGAGTACCTACTTGTATGTCAATTACCGCTATACCTATAGCTTTATATGTTGAAGGAATAAATTGATGGAACCTTCAGACAGTGCACAATTCATTAGGACAGCGTGTTGGACTATAGTCTAGCCATATGTAATAGATTTACAATAAGCTATTCTATCCGCCTAACCCTTTCTGCAAAAAGAAGACACCATACGCAATGTGACAGTTCAATACAGAGCCAAAGACAAGACACTTCAAGTAACTCCAAAACATTACAAAATCAAATTAAAACGGTATTCAATGAATTTCCACAACTAATGAAAATGGTATAATAATTTCCAAGTAAAGTTTTTAATAAAGCGCGTATTTGTGACAAAGTACGACAACTTTCACTGCGGCGGCCACCGCGGGGAGCTAATAAAAACATTGCTGCAATTACTCGCAAGGCGATCCGGCTCGAACAAAGTATGTCAACAAATTACTATTTAATTTATTCATTGAGTTGGTTCGTGTCTATCTTACTTATTAGTTATTACGGTAATTCGATGGTATTTAGAGGATAATATCATTATTTTAAGATACTACTAGGTATTTGGGTAGAGGATCCGAGATCCGCGATGTAGCGGATACAACAATACAGCGGTCATGATAATGAGATTAATGTCAGAGGAATATTTTGAACAATATAAAGAAAAAAAAAAATATTCGTAGCTGTTAACAATGTATCAAACCAAAAAACCTAAAACTGCTGACTGAAATTTTCAGACTATTTAGTTGTATTTTCACTTCAATAATAAATAATAAAATTAAAATAAAATAAATATTTAACGGGGGCTCCCATAGAGTACGGAACCCTCCGTGCGCGAGTCCGACTCGTACTTGGCCGAATATTTTTTCATCTACTTCTCTCAACCTTAGAACATGACGATTTCGTGAATAGGTTTTTTTTTTTGTTTTGTTCCGATTAAAGTTGTTACATTACTCGTAGTTGTGTTGTTTAATTTTTTTTACTATTGAAATATAGGCATCCAACAAACACTAAGAAAGGAAAATTATGTATTTCCTTCGTCATTTCAGCCATAGGACGTCCTCTGCAGTACATAGGCCTCCCCTATAGATTTATTGTTCAGAACTTACTAGTTATAAATAATCCTGTGAATAAATGTAAAGTTTCCCATTTGCTAGGAATATTATTTATCCTTGAATAATTTTAACAAGTATAAAATATGGTTTAGATACGGCTTCAATGTGTAACTAGATAGATAGGTACCTACATACATTTTATAATACACGCAAATTTTAATAAATGCAAACCGACGTGTAATTATACTCATAAGTACCTACGCTACAAAATGTCAGCACTTATGAGGACATTTCCCTGTGACTTTTAGTTTGTTATTTACACGCAAGCTTTTATTTATTTTCAAGGATATATTCTCGTACAGTTCTAGTTTAGTTAGTTCGTTAAATAATATATTTACAACTCTCCTAAACTCAACCTAGCTACATACTAATTCTGCGTATAAAATATTTTGACCTTGTCTGGTCTATTTTCTTCATCGATTTGGAACAAGCCTTTTTCAAATTTCTTTTAACCTTAGTTAATAAACTACTACTACTTGCCATTATTTTTAGTGGCATCTACGATACAGGTAGTTTATTATATCTCTATAAGCAGTGATATATCTTTATCTAACGTCGATCACGACTACAAATCCATTCACAAAATACAAATAGCGAATTTTGTGAATGGATTTCGTAGCGTATGAATTAAGCAATAAAATTTCCAGATATAATAGGTACTATAATTTATAACCTGTAAAAAAGATGTATAATAATACAGTTTCTGTTTAGTAGGACGTAACCATATACAAGCATAGCTTCCAATCTGGGAAATGTTGGCGTAGTGCGAAATTAGTACTCCATTATCAAAATTAAATCTCCGTTCCCTTCTATAGGCATGCAATACAGCCTTTGATAATGAAGCTATAGATATGGATATTTGAAATGCATTATGCATAGTCAAATGAAAATTGTAAATGATTATGATTACGGCTCGTAAAATTTATAACATCATACTCGAGGTACGTACGGCAAAGTAATGTTAGACATAATATGATAATTTTCATACGTTACCTTGTTGCCATAAACATGAGCACGCAAATAAAATGCAACATAACATATACAAAGAAACCTTTAATTAACGCCTGTCCACATGTGGCGACAATTCTTGTCTCTGCTTCTAATTTAAAATTAATACTGCGGGCTGCGTGGAAAATTTGAAAAGTTTGAACGACGTCGCCGGCCTCCGCCCGCCGATTGCATTTTTATACGACTAACGCGGCCTCATAGCTTCTTAGGGAAGCCAGTTATTAGAGGCTCGCGGAATTTCTCTACGGACCACGCCGCCCATTCGCCCCACTTAATTAGCTAAATGGATCCGACTCTATTTTTGTACGGAGAATAACTAGGCGCTAATAGTAAGTTTTTTGGTCGAAAATTGTACTAAAGTGAGCAATTTCACTGTCTTGTGACAAAGCTTTCTAACGTTTAATTTGAGGTAGGAGTGCTATTTAGGGCAGCAGAGCCAACGTTACGGTGCCGTGACGGCGATGCACTTATGCACCGGCACATTTCCCGCAGGCCCCGTCGGTGCGCCGGATTCGCTTCCGTACGCGACAAAGGACAACCGCCCACAATGGTTCCATTAAAATAATGCAAGTAAATGAGGATTTGTGGAGACGGATCCACCGAATCCGGCGGCGGTCCGTGCCGCTCACAATGAGCTGAGGCCTCTCGGCTGCGACGGCGCTTAAACACTATACACGAGCATGTTTCATTAGCTAAGTGAGAGGCTTTTGGTGGCTGAATCTGTGTAATGCAGCTAGCTAGACGCAGCGGCGCTTTTACTTAAACGCCGTAATTAAAACATCCCTCGCTCGCTAAGGGCACAGTTTTAAGCTCGGTTCAACTAGTTTGGAGTGGCCAATTTAGTTTTAGTGTCACTTTGTGTTTAAGACACACATAGAGTCGTGTAGGATCAACTTTCTTACCAGACGCCTTTTTCACATCCTGTTTAACATTAATGTAGTGATGAAAGAAAAGCAGTATTAAAACTGAAGTAAGTAGTATCCGTGAACAAAAACATAGTGTGATTCTAAACATTGCGTGCTTGTGTTGGAGTTATCGCATATTTAATAACTTTATTCATTGCCAACGAGTTAAATAGATCGGCATTAACGATCTTAATCGAATCGCGGCTGGCATCAATTCATTGCGTGTCGATGGCCCGATCTCGAGTTAATTTAATTGAAACCGAGTTGAGTAATTAATTAGTGGCGAATGAGAGCTCTCAGCCGGATGAAGCGGGCCCCTACTATTGATGTAAACACCGACTCATACATATTGAGTGACGAGGCTTCACGACGTTTCCACCTCCCTGCCAGTTAAGTAAGGATTAGAACATGAAACATAATTATTATAATTGTCATGACAAACTGAAGATAAAAAAAAAGTGTTTAAAAATAAAAAATACATTTTGCTACGTAAAAAAAATGCCTTTTTAAATGATTATAATGTCATGCAATGACAGATTTTAATCCTTACTAATATTATAAATCCGAAAAGTTTGTTGGTTTGTTGGTTTGTTACTCCATCACGCACCAACGGAGCAACGGATTGACTTGATTTTTGGCATGGACATAGTTTAAAAGGCGGAAGGAGCTTTAGGATACTTTTTATCCCGAAAAATTGCATAGTTCCTGTAGGACAGGACAAAAACCATCGAAAGCGAAACTGTCGCCACTATCACAAAGACGCTAAGTGATTAATTCCTCTATGACGCTAATATGGACTAACGAAACGTCACAGCCAAACGCAATTGGATGACAGGTGACATTGTCTGCAGACTTTTATAAATCACAAGTAGCATGGCAAGGGGACAAATTGTTTTTCTACCATTATATCCCCTTGAAGAGGAAATAAAGTATGGATTGAAAATGACAACTGACATTAAAATTGGATAAAATGCTCATAAAATGTTATTTTACCTCTGCATGCTACATGTTACTATGACGTTTAATACCAGGCCGTCATTTTGTCTGACATTTAAAATATTTTTAAATCTTCTATCATTAGAGGTTTAACATGTTTCTTTATTCTACCTTTATGGTATACATCATACTTTAATATTATCAATCCGAAAAGTTTGTTGGTTTGTTCCTCTTTGACGCAGCAACGGAGCAAAAGATTGACCTGACCTTTGGTTTAAAAGACAAAGTGATAATAGGATACTTTTTTATCTCGAGAAAATTCGTGATTCCCATGGGATAGGACAATAACTGTTTCTCAGCAATGGAGCAACGGATTGACTTGATATTTGGGGTGGGTATAGTTTGGAAGACGGAAAGTGACATAGGATACTTTCCATCGCGAAAAAATTGTGGTTCCCGTAGGACTTAACAATAAATTTTTCTCAGCAACGGAGCAACTTGCCTTGGCTTATTGCATGAATATAGTTTGAAAGACGAAAAGTGACATAATAGGCCACTTTTTATCGCAAAAACTTTAACAGTTCCCGTAGGATAGGATAAAAACTAAGTGAGCGGGCTGCGGTAGCAGCCGTCTAAGCGCCAGAAATAACCTGTCATGGCAAGTTTAGGACGTTCCTACATTTTTCACACTCCTACGCGGCACTCAACAGAGCTAGCCCAGACTCGGGCTCCATAACGGAGCTTGCGCTCTCGCCATAATGACGGAGTGTTTCGGAGCACAAGACACATCGTCATCCACCACTCTGGACTAACCAGTACTGAACGTCAGACAGCATTCCAACGCCCTGGTCCCAGTGCAGCGGGTCAGTCATAGTAGCCCAGCGCCTGCCTCTTCAACTGCAGAGGGCAGTGAGAACGGCCATCGCGATACCGACACCTCTCTTCCCCTGCAGCCACACTGCGTCTGCCAACACGTTGACGGCCTAGCGGAAGGTAGGGTAGGTGGCGGCACCCACACCACCAGTTCCATATATCCCTCCGCGGCCCCTAATCCGCGGCTGTCATATCAGAGTCCAGGAAGCAGCCTTGCTTTATGAAACTGAGAAGGGTTATTCCCAGCAAGTAACTGGAGATAGAGAGACAGAAAAGAAGCCACACCCAGCGCAGCAGGAGGAGCTGGAGTTCATATGCCTGGCAGACGGAGCAGCACTAGAGCAAAATCTTAACCGAGAAATTAACATATTTACAGACGGCAGCAAAGTTAAAGGGAAAGTTGGGGCGGCATTATCCATTTGGGATGATGCCACTGAGATCAGTACCCGCAAGCTGAAATTGGCCGATTGGTGCTCCGTGTACCAGGCCGAGTTATTGACACTTCTTGAGGCTACCGAAAAAGCAAAAATCTTTTGTGACTCCAGGTCTGCACTGGAAACGGTAGTTGGCGTATCTTCCCTCCATCCCTTAGCAGTAAATTCAAAGCTAACATAAAGTTGCTACACGCACAAAATAAAATAGTGAAACTTTATTGGATTAAAGCACACGCGGGGATGGAGGGAAATGAGAGAGCGGACCAGCTAGCAAAGGAAGCAGCACTGCACTCGAAGTGCAGACCTATTTACGATAACTGCCCCGTTTCATTCGTCAAGCGAGAAATCCGAAAGGACTCTCTTGACGAGTGGAACCGGCGTTATCAGGATGGCCACACAGCGGCGGCAACCAAAACATATTTTCCGGATGCAAGGGCGGCATACAAGATCGTAAGAGAAATAGCACCAGTGGGAATCATAATTCAAGTGCTGACGGGCCATGGTGGGTTTTCCCAATACTTACATCGATTTAAGTTGAGGGAAAGCCCATCGTGCATCTGTGAACCCACAAAAGAGGAGACTCATGTGCAGTGGCACATAATCTTGGAATGCCCAGTTTATGGAAAGCAGAGATTTTATTTAGAACAAAAAATTGGAATTAATCTAACACGTAAAAACCTTAGAAACAAAGGAGATAATGCAAAATGGGCTCAGACTAGGTACAGTAGCTCAAAAAATCCGTTAAACTATGATAAATAAATGCGCAGAGTAAAACAACCGCATCAAATGCTTAATTTGTGAGTAATTTCACATTTTCCATTTTGATTTTTGTTCAGTCATTGAATTACTGTCATTTTGGTCACATGTAACCTTAATACCCGAATACACGAAATTACTTTTAATGGAGACTGTTATTGTAAAAAATAACGGAAAAATCATTTTCCGAAAGAAACAAAGCAAATTATGAAATACTGTACCCTTTAGTGGCCCAATTTCTATGCATATTTGCAATATCTCCTTTATCGATTTTTGCACAAATATTTGTAAAAAAGCAATAATTAGGAACAAGTAGGTATAAACTTTGCTGTACCATTGTAATGTTTATTATAACTGCAAACAGCCAAAAACATTGAAATATAGGTATAGTTTTTATTCATTTGTAATTAAGACCCCTGACCCTTGCATATACACTCCAACCTTGCATTCCTTTAAGGTATTTTGATATTTGTCGGTTAGGTTATTAGGTATCGCAGCCGACATAAACATAAGCCAAAATCAAAATATAACGCGGGCGAAGCCGCGGGTAAAAGCTAGTTCTGATATAAAGTATGAAAAGTTCTTATCTTACCTACTAAGAATGTTTGTTGAATATCTACCCCCCAAAACAGATAAATTGAGGGTTTCAATTCATATGTACGAGTATATTTATTTCAATTAAGTACATAAGATACACTTTTGAAACGTCCATATAAATGTAAGTACTGTACTGTACTGTACCAGCCTTTTTAATAGTCCACTGCAGAACGTAGGCCTACCCACGAAGGGTGGCTGGGCCATATCCACCACGCTGGCCCAGTGCGAGTTGGTGGATTCACATACGCCATCGAATTTCTTCTACGAACGTATGCAGGTTGCCTCACGATGTTTTCCTTCACCGAAAAGCCAGTGTAAGTACATTCATTTGAAATTGTTAACAATAAATTAAAAACGGCAATTTATATTAAAAATAAAAAGAACAATAACAATGGTAGTAAAACTAACCTCATCTAAATCTAATCTAAAATGAATGTATTATTATGGTATGGTAAAACATATCTACTTATCTTCAAGCGTATTAACGCTTACGTAAAGGTAAGTAGGTGCTATAAAAACTGAAACGTAAATAAGACATGAAGCATTTAAAGCTTGTCTTGCAATTATTCAAAACACGTCAAGACAATAATAAGGCCTAAAAAGTTGAAATAATCGGTCAAGTACGAGTCGAACTCGCGCACGGAGGGTTCCGTACTGTATGGGAAAAATATTTATTTTATTTTAATTTCATTATTTATTATTAAAGGAAATATAAAACTAAATATTCTGTGAAAATTTCAAGCATCTACCTGTTACCACTATTAATATAGAGCGAAAAACGTCTAAAATTTCAAGTTTGTTGTACATATGGAATATTTATTTTATTTTGTTTTTAGTATTTTTTGTTATAGCGGCAACAGAAATACATCATGTGTGAAAATTTCAGATGCCTACCTATCATGGTTCATGAGATACAGCCCGGTGGCAGACAGACAGACAGACGGACAGACGAAAATCGAAGTCTTAGTAATAGGGTCCCGTTTTTTCCTTTGGGTACGGAACCCTAAAAAGATCCTCAAATTGATTACAAGCACTAAGTAAGTACACGTATCTATTTACATCAGTAGCAGATACCGTACGTATACTTGATTGATCCAGTCGAGAGTGCTCCGTCTCCAGCCTTAATACTATTTAATCCCGCTAAAACGTTAGCCGATCCGTCATAATGAATATTTATTCTCGACAGAAGTCGACGCATACTTTTATGACGAATACATATTTTAGTAGCCGGCGTAATTTCACTGATTACTTTCTTTAATTTTTTCTGCAGCTATATAGAGTGTATTAAAGCTTCGGGGAAGGCAAACATTAAGCGAATGAAAATTTACACAAAATAATTTGATGGTTCTATTTTTTCGAGATTATCTCATCGTTTCGTTTCTTCTTGTGTGCTGACGTTTGAAAAATGTATGACTTAGTCTTCTGGCTAATTAATTGACAGAACTTATCCTGAGCTTATTCTACTTTTATTATTCTAAAAAGGTGGCTCTCAAACTTTTATTTTACAGGAACCGACTAGATTTTTCGTTCGGTGCATGGGAGTCGAGTCTCAAAACAAAAATTTCGAAAAAAGTACCTAAAAAGTAGATTTCATGTTTTCTTTCTATGACTCAAAGTGACCCAGTCATTCAGTGTTGAATTATAGTACTAAACAACTGCAAAGATAAAATTAAATAGACTCCAAAGTATGGGATAAGAAAGTGCTTTATTACCACAAAAATAACTTTCTTATGCTATTATTTTAATTTAGATTTTATAAAATTTAGTTTTGGCTCTATTTCAACAAATAGTAAGCAGAATTAAGTCACCCAATCGACAAAACATTGTATGATGAGTAAATTATGTGATTATTTTTTAGTATTTTCATAAATCCCACTGACTGCTTGTGTTTATTATGAGGGGCCCCTCAGTCCGCGAATGCGTGGTTGTGAACCTCAGTTTTAGAACATCTACGTTTTGTGTGTAATTCATTATTCAAATCATGATAATTATGCAAAAACTCCAAGGTTAGCCAGACGTAGATAAATAAGAACCTCTTGCGCAAATAGTAGAGCTGGATTACCGTCACTGCCTCAAATTAAAATTAATTAAATTAAGAACATTATGTACACTAATTATATCATAATTATAACATAGAGGTATTTTAAATTAGTCCCCATTAATCGCATCAAGACTGCGACGTCTCTGGACTTCGGTAATGGAATGTTTTTACATCGCTAAATAATTCGTGTATTTAATTAACTCCATTTTTAAACACAAAGCTAATTAATAAAAACCCGTTCTCTAAATGCTAATTAATTTTTCAACTAAACAGAATTCTTCTGTCTACTAATTTGCAGTAAAATGCTTCTATTTTATTATGAGTGTAAAAGGATTATGCGAGTGCTGTGACAGCAATAAGTGGGATGTCTCTTTTTATATTTAACGTGGGCCGTCCATTAGTCATATGAAACATGTGCCAATACAAATGATATGGAGTTTTATGAATGACAGACGGGCGCGGGGGAGGCCCCCCACGCGGGGAGGAGGGAGCACTAATGGATTACATTCGCGCGAGTGAATTAGGATATTGTCGTGCGATCTGTTCCGGTGCACTCCTTTATGATCCTCCCTTTCATACCATTACGTACACATAGGTGATTGCATGCATTAAATATAGATGCTCTATGTCGTGCCTCTTCTGTTGGGATTACAAAAGCGAAGAAAATTTCATAATGGAGAATGGACGTGTTTTGTGATCTCTAGTTTAAGGAACAAAAGGTATAGTGTTTATTAATTTGCTAAAATATAATACAATACGTAAACACACGCCGAAACAAAACCGCCGTGAGCAAACTGGTTGTCTATAGGTAGTGACACCCGCCTTACAATCGTATGGGGTCGTCGATTCAAATCCCGGTCCGGTACTAATGAGTTCTTTGGAATTTATGTACGGAATTTCACACTTGGCTTTTCGGTGAAAGAAACGGTGAAGAACATCGTGAGGCAACCTGCATATATACCTACATCCGTAGAAGAAATTCAATGGCGTATGTGCATCCACCAATCTGCACTGGGCTAGCGTGGTGGCAATGGCCCAATCGCCCTTCGTGGGTAGGCCTACGACCTGCAGTGGACTATTAAAAAGGCTGGTACGAGTACAGTACGTAAACACAATACTTGCAAGACAAGCGAAAACAAGTGTTGATAGGTAATTTATAAACTTACAATACTACTAATTTTTTTAAAATAATTGCGATCCCACTGAGCGAATGAGCAAGGCGGAAGAAAAAGACGAAGAAGAAGCATGATTCATGATACCTAACGCACCGAAGTACTGAATGTTAAAGATTAATTGGAGGTGCCCATAGGCGGCGGTGATCACTTCCTATAATGACAAATCACTTTTAGCCTATTAAAAATAATAAACAAAAAAACATTCGAACAAGTAGGTTCCACCTTTCAGCATTGGTTAGAAAGTATAGATATTAGGGCGATAGAGCACGTGACGTGGAAACTGCGGCTGGGCTGCCGCGCGCGCTGCCGGTGCCAAACTGTAGCCTTCTCGGTACAAGGGTTTCAACTTATCAATTACAGCGTTCGCTACTTACCGCGCGGAAAGGGCAAATTGATTTAATGTAACCAGAGTACCGGAGTGCTTTGACGAATATTATTAACGTCTTTTTCACCCTCCTCGGAGGGGCCTAATGCACGCTTTGTTCTTTCTCGAGGTTTTGTGTAACATCGAATCACACTTATCTCAACGGGTTGTTCCTGATATCCCATAGAACGCTGTGTCTTCATTATTTCCTAATAAATTTATGTGGCGTCTTATAGATAATTCGGTAAAGTGCGTGTTAGGTGTTTACACTCATTTTCACCTGAATAAATTAGCAAAACGTTTGCTTTACTTTGCGGTTCGTGAATTTTAAACGTATTAAAATATTTGATTTATTATATCTGCCTGCACAAAGAGAAATGTGTGTTTTAGTGCCATTATTTTATAATATCATTTTAACTACCTAAAACTTGTGTTACTTAGCTGTTTTAAAGAGTGTGAATTCATTTCCTTTATCAAATATTATTTTGGTGAAAACCGTAACTTGAGACAATCGGAAGCGGTGAAACATCCAGTATTTTTTTTATTGTTATTGAAATTGATGAAAAGAATAGAACCAAACTAAAACTATCGATATTTATTTTCAAATTAAAGGGTTTTGAAAAATTAATGCATAAATAATACGTTTGATATAACGTATCAAAGATGAATGTCAACCATCGCCATGTATCGTAAACACAAATACTTAAAAAAACCTATTGACATTCATAGAGCTTAATTTTCTTTTTGCAGACGCTCTAAAATGTAACTATGTACTTGATTTTTGAGTCAGTTGTAAAACGTCTGTCACGTTTTTAATTCAAATCTCTATATTTTCCTTCGAGCAAATGTATAAATAGAGTCCAGCGTTGCCAGATTTTTTTCGGCAAGTCGCGGGACTTTTAAACCTTTTAGAGTGAAAAAAGCGGGATTATTTCGTCGAAAGCGGGACATAGTGAAAAAATTATACATGTATACGTTTTTTTACTATGTCCCGCTTTCGACGCCAGAATCCCGCTTTTTAAGGTTCCGTATCCAAAGGGTAAAAACGGGACCCTATTTATTACTAAGACTCCGCCGTCCGTCTGCCTGTCTCTCACCAAGCTGTATCTCATGAATAGCGATAGCTAGAACTTTGAAATTGACACAAATGACGCTATAACAACAAATAAAAACAGAAAAAAAAATATTTAAAGGGGGCTCCCATACAACAAATCTGAATTTTGTACCGTTTTCTCGTATCCCCGGAAAGCAGGACAGACTCTGTCCCGCGCGGGACACCCCGCCCCACACATAAAAATCGGGACGTCCCGCGAAAATCGGGACGTCTGGCAACGCTGATAGAGTCACAATCGTGCAAAAAAGTGTTCGAGCCAAAACTCTGCCCAAGTTACGTAGTGGGTAGGCTTTTTAGTTAGTCGTAAGGCGATTGCAAGCCAACTACAACGCCACGCGATGCCAAAGTGTTCGGTTACAAGCACTAATTAGGTGACATAACGTCGAGATTCGAGAAAACGAGTAATTGTGAATTATTTAATGTTAAAATCTAAGTCGGTATGTATGACGCCGCTCGGACATTTTTTTACTTTTATTTTTATTCCGAATAGGTTTGCGTTTGCGTTGCAGTATGTACGAGTATACTGCCTGATGTTGAGCAGATATGCGGTCTACTACTTTAACTTAGGTACTGTGGCTCTGTAGATATTTTCTTGAAGATATTTTCAAATCACTATCATCACTACATGGTATAAAACAAAGTCGCTTCCGCTGTCCCCATATCCCCATGTATGTTTATATCTTCAAAACTACACAACGGATTTTGATGCGGTTTTTTTTTAATAGATAGAGTGACTCAGGAGAAAGGTATATATGTATAATAAACCTGTGCGAAACCGGGGCTCGCTAGTAATATATATCTCTGAATCAGCTCATTCAACAATTCACTTAGGTAGAGTCGAGAGCTTCGACTCACCGAGTAAGTGAGAGGGGCTCACTCACTGCTCGCCGATCCGAGTGAGTTACGAGGCGGGTCCGTAGTAAACGTCACATTAATTAGCATGCCCGCTAATGAGGAGTTATGGCGCTCTAATGAGGGGCCTTGTGAGAGACGTATTTATTAACGTACGTCACTTTGGACACATACGCGACTTCTCTGTGGATGCACTTTTAATATTTGGAACGAAATATTTTGAAGTTGAAAATTTTGATAGCAACGCACACTGGGAAAATAAAATTATAAAGTACTTACTCGAAATTTGCAAACGTAAATTGGTGTTCAGTTGTATATTTACAATATCTAAATTGTAAAGACACGTACTTATTTGTTTAAAGTTGAGATGCGGCTTGATGAAGTATTAAAGGTTCAGGGTACACGTTGTAGGTCACCGTCACGATCGGTGATTTTATATACAGTTAATTATTTCAATTACTTTAGTTACAAGATGTAGCTTTTTTTTAAAGGCAACTTGCAATTATATTAATATTAGTTTTATCTGAAGCCAAGAAGTTTATTTCAGTCTGATTAGGCACTTAAATATTTACAAAACAAATATGCAGACTATAAGTATTACTCTGAAATGAATTACAGAAACGTTAAAGACTCACAATATTATAAATAAGTAGAGAATGGTAATATTTTTATGTCCAGATTTTTATCTACTCAACAAGTAAAGTTGATTGTCTTGAACATTAAAGTTAAACCACAGTTTGCATAACTTGGGACAAGCACCCGCGTCGTATTATAATCGCAAATGCAGTAATGGGACGAGATTAAAATCATTAAATCTAACTTTTATAATGTCAGCGTGCATTAAGCTGCATTGCAGCCAACTCCACGGCGATGTGGTTTACGTCCAGGTTTTATTAGCATCGGCCATTATTATACCTCTACGGAGCGGCATATCACGCGCCCGCCGCTCCATCGGGATCATACCGTAATTAAAGCTTTAGGGCGAAAGTTGAACGTGAAGATTGTAATCGGGAACATAATTTTAAATCAAATTAACACTTCAACTTTAAACCGAGGTCATTAATGCCATTACAGCGAAACAATATGGAGTCGTGACCGCACCGGCCGATATCTAAATAATAAATAAATAGACGGCCGCCTATCGCGCACCGCATCTCCGCGTTAATGTTCGACGTTCGACTTTTATAATTAACAATAAATTTGGTATATTTTTTGTAGCGGTACGAGGGTTCGCTGCAACAACAATTTTTCCTACCCTCGATACGGATCTTAATAACATACACGACGTAGTGCGGCGGGTGGTCTCTCCGTCGCCTATTCGCACGTCGTAATTAGACTCTGGAACCGCGAGCTACGAGTGCGTCTCCGTAACGGGATCCTCTGAAATAATTAGCCGATTCTTGGCTGGGCCGGCAACATACCTCCCTCAATTTCGTAGAATCGGTTCAAAAACACCAAAAATACTGCACGTGGGGTGGGTACTCGAGCCCCGGCTCCGTTATCTCGTTATCCTAATGAAGTCTACGCTAATGACGAGTAGTTAAATAATAGGGCGGCTAATGGGGGCTTTATCATTCTCGAGTGCGCTCCAGGTAAGGGCCAATTAGAGAGGCCGACATCGGTCCATATTGTTCGGCGCAGCTCGCTTCGATTACGATTATTTCCGAACGACTCTCGGCACTGATAAATTGGACAAACTATTGCGAAATGACGTCCGCGGTTTGCGGTGAGGACTTTAATTTCCTGTTAAATTGTCGTAGGTTTGCTGTTAGCGCTTATTAGCTACGGTGTAATTGTTTTACTTCGTGTTGTGTTACTGCTTGACCAATATTTCAATGATATCGACCGAAATGTAGCGAAGTTAATAACGCTGGTTGTGGTCCAGTATGAAATCTCAAGCTTCCCTGTTTGCACCGTCACAATTTACACAAGCGAACTGTTGTTTATTATCATCTAAACATTGATAAATGAACACTGTCTAGTTACACATTAAATTCAACAGCAAAAAATAAGGGCCCAACATCCGCTGGAGTGCTCAAGGAGCCCTCGATACAATGAGGCAATTGCTTGCACTAACAGTCTGCCGCAAAACTCACGAGAGCACTCGTATTTCCTTTGCTTTTTGCGGATTCCCAACTCAACTCATAAAAGAATTATTCTATCAGTAAATGGGACGCAGATTGTGTAAACTGGTCAGAAATTGTAGATGTAAAGCGTGAGAGCCGAGTTCGCGCCGAGGCGATGGAGCCCCGGCCCGCTGCGAAACTTCCCGCAACTGTTTTTTATTGCGCAGAATTTAAATGCATTTTTGATGTTACGAGATGACACGCGGCGGACGTCCGCCCCCGCCCCTCACCCCCGCGCCCTATAATTTCCCAACTTGAAACTTCACTACGATATTAAGCCTTGATTGCTTGAAGAAACTTGGAACATTTTGCCGTATTCTTCGAGCTCCCTGAAGATGCGACGCTAGCGCAGACATTGCTAACGGTGGTTTCGGTTATTTTAAAAAGTTCACTGAAAAATATAAGCGCAATTCGGTGAACCGCTCACAGTTGTGAAACATCGAGATTCGAGACCTACAATCGTATTCCATTATGGGGCAATTAAAGGCGTGTCAATTAATTTGGCATCGCACATCCGATATCCCAATCGAAAGGGTTACCGTGTAATTTGGACTCTCTATTACGGTTTCATTGGAGTAGTTGAGGCTTAGTTTCGACCACATCTGAAGCGGTACACGACAATACGTTTAGCTAGGCGAGCGGGCGCGGGGAGCGCTGAGCGGCGGCGCGCGGCGGCGGGGGCCAGGTGCCCGGATTGACTTCCTCCTAGTTTTTAGCGCTTACTAAAAGGATTGCCGTGTTCGCATCGATACTTGGAAACGGAAGAAACTTTGGCAAACATTTTACTCAATCGCAATGATTTTCGATGAAACTTATTTAATTGCTTTTCTCAAACGTAACTTCTAAAACATATTCGATCTTATTATTCAATTGCGTGGTAAGATGAGTTTGCGTGCATGGTATTAAACGTCACGCTTTTCCATAATACCCAGTGATATAATATGCAGTGATTCGAACTCTAGCATAAAATATATACTCTGCGCTCATCACCTTAAACTATAAAATATTGTTATTTTTAGGGTTCCGTACCTAAAGGGTAAAAACGGGACCCTATTACTAAGACTCGGCTGTCCGTCTGGATCCGTCCGTTATGGGGCTCCCATTCAACAAACCTGATTTTTTTGCCGTTTTTCGCTAGATATTTATAATGGATACCATTAGAAATATCTCGGTAATAAAATTAAAATTAAATAAATATTGAAGGGGGGCTCCCGTACAGTACGGAACCCTCCGTGCGCGAGTCCGACTCGTACTTGGCCGATTATTTTAATTATAAATGATACATCGCACGTATGATGCATCGAATCAGCGCTGGAAACGAGGCGTCCGAGCTCCGTGGGCGCATTAATTAGCGGGACAAGAGGGGGCGAGGGGGGAAGAAAGGGGTGCTCATGAAAGTTTACCATTTAATTAGAAGGAGCCGCCGCCCTCCCCTTACCTTTTGTAGTAATGCCACGAGAATGAGAGCAAGTTAACGTTCCTCGTTAATCACGTATTAGGTTACGTATTAATTAATGTACTCCATTTTTGTAGCACGTTAAGCGGTTGCTACAGATCTAATTTTTTTTTTTTTTTTTTGCTAACGAACTCTACGTCATTGATTAAATAAGAGCGTAATACCAGGTGTACAGAACAAATGACAGAACAAAGATCAGACCACAAGCAAACGGGCGCTAATTTACAATCTTTAATAACAAAGGGCTGGGTCGTAGGTGGCGTGCACGCCGCACCCCGGTTGCAATTAGGCTAATGGACACCGACCTGCATTCATACTCGAAATCCTCCAAGCTGCAGCTAATTTTCGCCTTAAGCGCCACCTCATACTGACGAGCGCTTGAATTCCTCTCGCCTGAATTCTTGTCGCATTTTAAACTAAGCTATAAGTACATTTTCACACATTTAATTTCTTACGATTTAGTAATCAATAGTATTTTTTTCTTTCCCCGTATTTATTTTCTTTTTCTTTTTGTCAAAGAAACTAAAATATTGTTTTAATTACGTGGCATATTGTATAAAAGGCTTGATCAACTTATGGACGGAATGGTATTTTATTGACAGACTCAGCTTTTTATTTGACTTGTCTTAAAATTCTTTTTCCGTAAACAAGATGGTTCTGAAAGGAAAGCGAGAAATATAAATAAATCACTAGTTTCGATTCTGCAGCTTTTTAACCAGCCCCAGTTTTTATTCGGGTAACGGGAAATGTTTCACGTCATAGGGTAACACAAGAAGAATGACACGTTATAGATTAAACAGCTGACCAGTAGCTGAAGTTTCAAACTTCAGCGTTTTTCTCGCGCGTTTGGTGCATCTCCTGCAGTGTGCATCGCGACTCATTACTCCACTAATGGCGGCCGTAATGAACCAATCTAACAGATTGCTCTCGAATCTTCAGCCAACATCCAGTACTACTGATTTGAAAGCATCGCCCGCCCACACCGCCATCTTTTAAATTAAATACTCATCGAAAACTACCCACCACAACTTTTCTTGATGAAATGAAAATGTTTCTCGAATATCGCTGGAAGTAATTAAGAGTTTAACTAATAGTGGAAATGAAAGATAAACAAGCCATCGAATATGACTTCGAATCTTATTAAAGTTTATTATTTGAACTTTGAATAAATCAGAATAATTATAAAACTCAGGTCTTAACATCCAACATCTCTCATTAAACTTTTTCTCGCTAATTCGCCGTCTTAATTATTTAGTCGGTAATACTTTTAATGATCGGCATTAATTTAGCATCGAATTAAAATCGGTTTGACGGGTCGACACGCGCTCCACTCGCCAAGGTTAACTCGCGACTCCCAACTTGTTCGCAACTCCAATTTGGAGCTCCGTTTGTATCACTCGGGAAGTTATATTAAAAGGTCCGCAGTAATTTT
The DNA here is from genome assembly GCA_964007245.1 of Hypomecis atomaria. NCBI lineage: Eukaryota > Metazoa > Arthropoda > Insecta > Lepidoptera > Geometridae > Hypomecis > Hypomecis atomaria. Next base: position 3,899,718 of record OZ023281.1, read on the forward strand.
CTTGACAAACACAATGAATAATGAATGGCGCAATATAAAATTCGGATTGAGAAGGGCGCTTCCTCATGTGTCCCGCCCGACATGTTTGTGTCTCTTAATTCTGTGTGTTTTTGCTAATTGAGTCCCGCTTCGGCATCACCTGAGCGCGCGTAGCTTTGCGCTCATTCCTTATGCATCTTGTATGACTAATTAAAACTTACGACTCGCTTCTTCCCTCTTTTTGTGACGCGTGTGAATTCAATCAACTCAGAACTCAACATAAGGCGCAAGATTTATGATCGACACAAATCGAATTCGCTAACAAACAATATCGTATTGGAAGCCGTACGTAGACGATACATACGAGTATATCAATATTGCAGGCGCTATTAATACGTCCGTCTCATGAGCGGGGGTAGTCCCCACACGGCCCGTGCCGCACCCCCCGCACCCCTCACTCGCCGCTCTTAATTGAATGAGGAGCGGGAATTGTTTCCCAAAATGAAACAATTAATTGTGCAACGGCTATTCCGCCTTACATGGATAATACGTTCGTTTATGGCCTCCTAACGCGGCTGCACGCCGTCCTTTATTGGACCGACTCTAGGAATTTGTGTTCATTGGAGCTCGTATCCAAAATTTAATCGAGAATTTATAAGGACGTGTCTTTGTTGTCCTAGCGCTGGGAGTTTTTGCAGCTGCCCGAATTGCATTGTGCAATGTTTAAAAGATCTCGGTTTTTAACACACCCTCGAATGGCTGCCAAAACATAGCTTCGTACATTACGTGAAGCTTCGTTGTATGCTGTGAGAAAGAGCACTAGTTTCCGAGCTTTTTAGTTTAAACGAGACGCTTAAAATTTTCATGGTCAGGCCATAGCACGTGTAATGTGGTTATACGGCGCGAAAATTCAACAGAACGCTACCATGTGGCGCATTCAACTCGAAGACGCCTCGTAAACCTGCTTTACGCCTCTCCACGAGAGCTTCTCAAAACTTTTCATATTCCCCGACCGTAAAACAAGCCAAAAAATACGAGCGTCGAAAAACATTGTAAATAGTAGCGGGTTATCGGCGAGGCGGCGGCCATACGCGTCCGGGAATTAGTTTTAAAACACAGTTGAAACCGTGTTGTTGCACCTGAAATTACCCACTTTTCTACGAAAGTGCTTTTCTCGGGAAATCGCATCGTTGCTTAGCATCATAAAAATAACAAGAGTTAATCTTGAATTGTTTGTGTGTGCTGATTAATCTATTTTTAACTGGTTCGGAGCCCTGTAGTATATCTATTAACTAAAACTAAATTTAAATGCTATAAGTAGTGTAGGTAGATAAGTAAATATGTAATGAATTCACAATTAGATGCATATCGGAAAAAAAGATTTGTAAAAGATAAAAAACTTAAAATTTGCAAGCAAAAAAATTGTTCGCATCAAAAACTTCCATTAAAATGTCTTATGCTCTCTGAGTTATGTATCAAACTCAACTTTCTAAAAATAAACGTGAATAATTACCAAAATCTCCCAAAACATCGTGAGCGGTGTAAGAAAAGTGACAGCACACATGCATCCGAGATTGTGTAGACGTAGCGGTGTACATGTGTGCGCCGGCGAGGGGCAACACATTCAATTTGCTATTTATCCCGGAATGGATCTAAGTCATTACTTAGCTGAGCGAGAGAGATGGGAATGGGATGCACTGGAAATTACATTGACGTACTGGCATTCACCACTAGCTTCGAATGCTTCGAGTTTAACAACAAACTAATGTAGATTCCGACATTAAACTCGCCGCGTTTTCTTTTTAAAAACTGTTGATTTGTTTTTCTTTTTCAAATATTTTTGCATGTTCATAGTGATGGAAGAAAAAAACTATAATTCTAGTAAAAGTTATTGTATTTTATAAGACATTTGTCTTTGTATCTAATTAGCCTGTATCCTACCCATCACAAGCATCAACTCGCTTCTCGCTTTTTTTTCTAGTCGTATGAAAGCCATAGTGACTTGATAATTTAAGTATACATACACGACCTGTACAACATACCAAGTGCTTAAAATAATTACTTTTACTAAATATAATAATGTAAGAACACCAATTAATGTTTATCGCGATCAATGAACTATGGTAAATTTAAAATAATTAGAGGCCTACTAAAATAGCCTCTTCAATGTGTATGTTAGAAGTATTAGTTTATTTATTTTATATGTACTATGTAAATTTATGTATTAGTATGTATATAGTCAAACCGTTAAACTCAGACATCGCCTGCGCGGTACAGGGGCGCCGGGGGAGACGACACAGGGGACTGAGACAGGCGCGGGCAGCGGGTCCCCGGCGCCCGCACCTGTCTCAGTCCCCCTTTGTCGTCTACCCCCGCGCCCTTGTACCCGCGCAGGCGATGTCTGAGTTTAGCGGTTTGACTAAAATATTCGTATGTAATTATTGTATAATTTGACTTTTTTAACTGTCCTCTAACTTAGCACACCTCGTCGTTTTTTCTTTCTTTACCGTCTCTCTCCATCCTAAGGTTGCCTGGAAGAAATCAGTTTCAGTGATAAAGCAGCCGGTAGCTTCACATATCTAAACATCTGTTTTCTGTATTATGTAATGTGTGTAAACTGTGAACCAATATAGAGTATATCTATCTCTCTACTTTCCTATTTATAAACCAGCTAATTAAAGCGATATGAGATTGTCTCGCCGAGTAGCGAGATAAGGCTGGCGACAGCGCGGGCTTTCTCCCGCTCTCAATCACAGGAAGTGCCCATCTCATTGCGGAAGTGGTTTGGGCGGGCTACTCTCGGGCCCACGAGCATCCTGCCATATTGTGTTTTTACAATCGTGACTATGGCAATTATGGTTGAAAAATGAAATGGAGAAAAAACTATATTTTATAATAATACTTTTAAGTCAAAGATCGGCAATTTTTTTAGTGCGGTTTTTTAAGTATTGAACACTATTTTATTTTGAAAATTATTTTTACATTTGAGTGATGCCTCATTTTATATGTTTGTACCAAACAATAATATGGTTCATTAAATCCATACCTTCGTATTAATCCGGCTAAAATCAGATTGTCTCGCCGTGTAGCGAGATAAGGCTAGCGACAGCGCGTGTGTTCCTCCCGCCCTCAATCACAGGAAGTTTGGGCGGGCGGCTACTCTCGGGTGAAAGAACATTCTGCCGTATTATGTTTTTACAATCGTGACTAGAATTTAATATGACGTATTGTTTTTAGAAAACATAATAAAAAAGAATTTCATATTTACATATAATCATACGTTTATATTTAGGAGCGCCAATTTCGTTGGTTTTTTTTCAATTTATTTGGTTTTTCTTTTTCAATACGGAATCATTATTTTATTTTTAAATTATTTTACTATTTAAAGTCACTTTGCTTGAGACTAGCCTCTAAACGTGGTTTTGCCGTAGCCAAGTAGCCTATGACGCTCGCCGACCTTTTTAAACTATAATATTCATGGAATAAATAAAGTTGACCCGTCGCGTCGCCCAGCTGCAGCGTGAAAGAGTAATTACCAACCCAACACACTTTCGGATTTATATAATTAGGTAAGGAAGTAAGGATGTTTATACGAAACTTCGATGAAGTTTATTAGAACCATTCTATTTCTATAAACCAGCTAATAAAGGATTGTTTGGACGTGTAGCGAGATAAGGCCTGTAAGGCTGGCGACAGCGCGGGCGTCTTTCCGCCCTCAATCACAGGAAGTGCGCCGTCTCATTGCGGAAGTGGTTTGGGCGGGCGGCTACTCTAGAAACACAATATGATGTTCACCCAACATCATATTGTGTTTTTGCAATCGTGTCTGGAATTGATATTATTTTTGAAGCTAAAGAAAATATGGATTCCCTATCTATTTTAAACAGACTGTTGCTTTACAACATGCAGGTACTTACAGGGGAGGTATAGGTAAATGAACACCTTTAACCATGAAACCAATCCCGAAGTCGCAAAAAACTCAGCTATCCTATACAAAAAGTTCATAGACTCTCAATAAAGTGTATAGAACGTTTCGCAATTTCGGCTTTGGTTCCGTAGTAAATATTTAAATATTACTCATAATAATGTGTACCTGCCATTTAAATCCCTGCTCTTTGTAAAGCAACATTCTGTAAGTTTTGGAACCGGTATATTAGGTATTTAGAAAAATAGTTAACGTCTGCGTTGCTGCGGTAGAATCAAACATAATAGAAAATGAAAGTAACTTCTTACTATTAAAATAATAGCTATTTTTTTCTACCTATCAAAATATTTCTCGCACAGATCAGTATCCAATTTAACCAGTATTTGAGGAAGCACTTTAGGCTCAGTTTATACTTATCATGTAGCAGGACGTCGCGTCGTCGTCGTCGCGTCGCAGGGTTGACACGAGCGGGGTAGATTAGACCGGGGCGCGACCGACTGCGGGTTTCTAAGTCGCGCTAATTGGCTGAGCCGCCCGCCGTGTACCGGCCAGGCCAATTAGCACCGTTGTGATTCATTTTAATCGGGCTCCCTTATCAGTTACTCCGGAACTACAATTCCTGTATTGTAGTTCCGGAGTAACTGATTTTCTTTTTATTAGATCTTCGAAAGCATTGGATGAGTTTGAGTGTATAAAGTTCGTAAGCACGAGAAGTGTTTGAGTCGGAAGAGATCGAAAGAGTTGGAGTCGAAAGCGATCTACTTTAATTTCAAGTATAAATAATAATCAGGAAATTATGAGGAGAAAGATAAAATATCTATTATTTTAATTGTTTGATAATTATCTGGCATGATTTCTAAGGTTTCTATGTTGCCTACTGGCTAGCCCAATTAATAGCACCGTTTTGTATAACTTTAATCGAGCATATCAGTGTGCCCGTAATTACAATATAGAGGCAGGAAAGGTCACTATTTTGGTTATAACCTAACCAGTTGACGTTACTTTTTGTATTAGATCCACAAAGGCTTTGGAAGAATTTGAGGCGGAAGAGTTCCGCCGGAGAGAGAGAGTAGAGAGTATCGGAAGGGTATGACAGAAGCTAAGTATTTTAGTTAGTGCAATGAAATCAGGAAAGTTTGATAATAAACATAAAATCTCTGTCATTTTAATAGGTTGATAAGACATGTGGTGACAATCCCGTTTGTTGTAGTACGTACATACATATACATAGAGTCTAAAAGCCAGCCGAGCTCCTTAAAATAACGGAGCATAGCCTTGGGTCGCAGACGTAGCTTGCACCTTATTTCCCAAGACGTTATGTCAGAGGAGACACGTAGGAGAGCATCTTTAAGTGATTCTTAGCTAAATTGAATACAGTAGAGTGACTAACCTGCGCAATCGAGCCTTGCTCAACCTACCTACAAAATAAGATCCATATCGTTAAAATGGATTCCAAGATATACGAAATAATTATGTTTATTTATGTATAGATTTAAAAATAGTAGCAGAGGCCTTTGGGTGCCTTAAATTCTCTTACCTACTAAGGCTAGCCTGCCTATACCTCTATAAACCTACAATTAAAACAAATTTGCTCTTTTAACTTTTTATGACTCTTTTACGTATTTAAGTACCTCTCTATAGACATGAGCTAATAAAATAATGTAATTTCACTGTAAACTAACAAGCCAAATCGAATAACTCATTACAATTCGTAGTGTTATCTCACACAATCACTTGTTAGTACAACAACAAATTCCACTGGAAATGTAATCAACACGTTATCCTAAACCAATAGATATCCTCGAGTAAATAACGCCAAAGGAAAGGGGCGACCACACGTCAGCGGATGGATGGTTCCCTCCCTCTGCCCGTAAGGATGTATTTACATTCATTTCCACTAAAATTAAGCAAACATTATCGTTATGACAAATGTAATCAAAGCTTTATAGACACTTTCGTGTTTCATATTTTCAATTTTGAATACAAGACGAGATTCTTTTCAATCACTAGATGAGATATTGTAGGATATTATCATTAGTACTAACTTTTACTTCGAGACCACAACTGAAAAAGCGAAAAAAAATCAATTAGACTAGGAAAATATGTTTTTTTTTTTTTTTATAGCCAGGGGAAATCTTTTATAGATACCACCACACCTCGTGGGCAGGCGGGTGGTTATGTGGGAGTCCTGCCGACTGCGCTTAGTGTCGGGGCTACGGGCACGCTTGCGCACTCCTCCGCGGCACACGACAGCGCTGGCCCAACTTGGGCCCCACCACGGAGCTTCGGCTCCCGCCAGAATGACGATGTACCGAACACCAGACACATCGTCATCCACCACCTGGGACCAACCAGCACTGGGCGTCAGACAGCACCCGTATCCGACAGCCCTGATCCCGATGCAACGGGTCAATTAAAGTGGCCCCGCGCCTGCCACTACGGCTGCAGAGGATAGGGAGAACGGCCTTCGCGATACCGACACTCCTCTTCCCCTGCAGCCCCACCGCCTCCGCCAACACGTTGGCGGCACCCGTTAGGGCCGCTGGCAGGACGGATAGGCAGCGGCCTTCTCGCCGCCCGTCCATCCCGTCGCCGCCCCCGCCTCGATGGGCTCGGCCGCGGCATCGCGACAAGCGCGACACCGCAGTCCACCTCAGTCGGCAAGCCGACCTACTGGCCAGCCTCCGCACGGGCTTGTCTGGGCCCAAGACCCGGAGAGGCCGGCCCCACCTCGGGTTCCTCTTCGTTCACCAGGCTGGGAAGACCTGGCTACTAAGCCCCCCCCGCCACGACAAGGCGGGAACCCACTCGGGGGGGAACTATCTATACACCTACTAAGTAAGGAGACTTCAAAATACTTCAAATAGGATAATTGTAGGTATATAAAATTAATATGAAAATTAGAAATCATAAATGTGATATTTACAATTAATATTTGAAGTAGAAATTATAGGTTTTAATCACAAATTAATGATCTTAAAAGGTAACTTTAGCAATTAATTTTAACTGTAACAATTGTAATTTTTTATAACAAAGCGCGATAAAAAAACGACCGCGCAAATGCATTGCGCTCCCAATCTCAAAACGGAAGGTTCCCAAGGACTTGAAAAAAGGTTGTGTCAATATTTATCTTGAAGTCTTTCTTGAAAAAAATAATATTTGAGTCCTTAGTTTATCCAAATCAAGAGCGGAGCGCGTGCCCGTCCCGACGATAAGAATTAATCAGGCCCAACCCATTCCAAGACGAATTCAATTATTTTAATGTTACAAAGTAGAATGGCGGGGTTATTTAACACAGAAACATTTAGGTTAATGGATATTGGTAGAAAAATGGAGATTTGTTTCGGTATCTCGAGGATAAGCGGTTTCTCGGTCTGAAAATAAGATCTAAACAAGATTTCCCGTCTAATCTTAGTGCCGTATTATTTTGTTTTATTAATCATATTCTTTGCAGAGTATACGTTTACGCTCCGAGCCCGTGGTTAAGTTTTGTAATTTTCCTAAAGTGGAATAAAATGTGATTGCCATGTCATATTTTGGTTTGGTTTTCTTGAATATTTTTCTGAAAGAAAATTAGTATTCAGGAATTTTATGAGTACGTAATATAAGTTACTACGGACATTACTTACCTATCTATATAGCTTCTAAATTTTCATGTTAATTTATTTTTAAACATTTTTACTCCGTAGAGTAAAAGAATATTAAGTTAAATTTATGTACTTATAGGACATATTTAAAACTATGATAGCGTAGCATTATTTGATTGCGTATAGGAATTGGAACATACTGTCTTAAGTATTTATTTTCTATTAGTGAAACATAAAACAATGAATATAAAAAACACCTAACAAAAGTTCTCTGTATAGAACCAGTATTAAGAAAGTTTTACATTTGAAAGTAACGATAAGGCTCTGCTTAAAATAGCATCTAATTTTAATTAAAATTTTGTGACTTCGAGGGAAATTTAGATGTGACCTAAATGTACTTTGTTTCGTTCCTCTACTGAGATTGCTAAGTAATTTTAAGGGTACATTTTGGAATGTTGATGAAAACTCGGTTGTTGTCGGCGAGGCGCGGTAACGACTCGCTCAAGACTTCGCGACGCCTTTAATGACATCCAAGTCAGCGGGGCCGGGTTCGCGTGCGCAATTCTTGTTATTTCTTTATTACAAAGGAGTGCCTCATTAATTTGGCAGCCCCTCAGGGTTGAGTCGCGAACCCTTGACCTCGTTCGCGAGAGCCCGCGACACTGAACCGAATTGAAAAGCTTACGCACCTAGCGATACATAATTAACGAACCTCATTACTGAGTAACAGATATCGTCTTGAGTTCGCCTCTGGTGCTTCCCGCCCCGTCTCCCCCTCGGCTCTAAAGCGTAACAACCCGCGGAACGAGCCGCGTCGCGGATACTTCTTCTTCTCGGATACTTCGCACGGATTGAAAACTCCCGCCTCCAGCATCGGCACTAAACACAAACTTGGGTCATTTAGGTCGCGGACATAATTCCTTGACTCATCGTTCCACTAGACGGTTTCTGTTATCCCTAATAGCATCCGTGAGACTTTTAAAATGGCCCGAATAGCGCAACTTGTTCTTGGAAACCGTTTGCAGGCCATGCAGAGCACGGAGTCTAGCGAAGTTCGATGTTGTACGTCGTGTTTATTGGACGCTACTGAATAAATTGTGTCAACACTGGGAAACAGTTATTTCACGGATCGAGAAGAAATCGCGAGCAGCGTCCTGAAGGTATCCAAGTTCTGATAATAGTGTTCCAGACGGCCTGCGTAAGTAGTAAAGAGGCTAATGAACGCGCGCGGGCAGCGGTCGTGACGGGCCGTGTCCGCGGACTCGTGCATTTTTAATGGCGCACGCTAGCATACTCACTATTAATATTTACCGAACACGTCAAGAGGGTGCACTTTACCTTTTAGTTAACTAGCGTCCGGCCGTTCATTAAATTTTCACGCGCGTCAGTTTCGGGCGAATTTTCCGCGGGTTTGGCCGGCCGGGCCGATAACGAGCGCGGACCACGCTCGTTATGCCCTTCTCTCCGCCGCTCTAGTCGACAACCCAACCAAATTTTATTAATAATAAATTGTAACTGAAACGGCGGCTTTGAAGTAAGAGAGCGGCTCGAACGCTCGTTATCGACAATTATGCGGAATCCTTTGACATTCACTTCTTAAAGTTACGCGGACAAGTATTACATTATTGTAACTATTTCCGGACAAACGATATGGAATCAAAAATGTTCGGGTCAATTCTTTATTGGGGCACAAATTCTTCAGAACATTTCTACAGAAAGCTCTCCGCCTTTCTGCCTACATACTATACAATTACCAAATCAATCCTATCAAATATACATTAGCTTGTTGAATCAACAGTTCAGTATCCCGGAATCTAATTTAGCTGCTATTCAATCAGCTAGATGCAATTAACAGGTCGTCTCATAAACAATCAGTAGCATTAAGACGTCCGTCGACGCAGCAACAGGTCAGCTGTCGGCGCGATTCGCGAGAAACAAGGACGATAATTTGTTAACTAACTGATAACATGGACCAACATAATTCAACTTCAAACGTCTAGTTTTTTTACAGATAAACTTTTTTTAACGAAGGGAAATCTTTGGTAAGTGCTCTACTTTAGGGTGCTGTCAGGCTAAGTAGGATTGCAACCACTAAAAAAATGCTGCCTTAATGCTTTATTGAGAGTACTGCAAACTCCAGAATACTTCATAATATGAGCTATCAGTACTTACTCTAGAAACCGCTAGAAATTGTCCCAAAAGACTTTCGCAAACCGCTAGTAAAATGTACAGATAAATTTATCAATGTTCAAAACTTGCTATGCTTAGTATGAAGGAACCTTGCGCACTAAAACAAAAGATAAGCCTAGCTCAGCGAAAGATATGATACCAGGGTAAGATATTAGAGTGATAGCGCGCGGTAAGGCGGGCGGCAATAAATTAAGGCGGGCGGGGGCGGGCGGGGGCGCTGGGCGGCAGTCGCGTGCGCCGCGGCAGTTTGTCGCCTCGCGTGCGCCCGCGCTCATTGCTTATTCATGCGAGCGCGGCACGCACGGTCGCCGCTCCACGCGCCTCCTCGACCCGTACCTGTCTGCCATTGCCACTGAGATACGCTGATCATTTCAATTACATTACTCACATTTTCTCTCTGTTTATTTACGGTTCCATTTTTAAAGTCATCATTTGAATGCCTCACCCAAGAAATTAAATTTTAAATAGTCCACTCCTAGTGGACTTGAGCGAAATATTATAGCTGTTACGTCTTGCAATACGTATCATAATTTTAAAAATCTAGTGATACGTTTTTATAATCAACTAATTTATATACAAAAAATTAAAAAATATTATGTCTAATTGTGACAGTAAGTCTTACATTCAAATGTATCTGTAGCTACGTTGCTATAGTTGCGAGCAATCAGCTTCAGATAATTCCAGCAGACACGGTTCGGTTACGCACCAGCCGGTCAACGATGTCCACCGGCTATCGTGCAACCATCGGCCGACTGTTTGCCGACCGCTCCACGCGACACCGTCTACAACTATTAAATTATTTAGGCCGAGACTGCATTGTCTCGCGAAAGTAGGGCGGGCAGTGCGATCGTCGCCGGCTCGGGCGTGCGGGCGGGCGGCCCGATCCAATATAAACAGTCGTTAGTGTTGTTAGATTGTTACAATCGAATAGGAATGTGCCGAATGTGCGAGTATCGGTCGCAGGAATCGTTTCGTATTGAGTTAGTGCCCGAACGCGTCCCGTGTTTGCTCTGCTAGTTAATGGAATGCCGATGGGCTATTGTGAACGCACGACCGTTTTCTATTCAATGCTCGATATAAAATTGAACGCACATACGATTGTGTACCCACATAGAACTTCTTTAAGAGCTGGACGGCATAATAATCATCCGTGGCATAATAGAACACATATTGCATTAAGTATTTATGTATTCGTGTCAATCGGTGAAAGAGAAGTGTTGTAGCTAAGATTAGTTTAATTTTCATCAAATTTCAAACATAAAAATCGGTAAGACTAACTCAATTTACAATAAAAACATTGAAAAACGAGTCGTCCATCGTTCGAAATTCTTAGAAGAGGGGTACCGTGTAAAGCTTGTAATTTGCCGGGTCAGGGCCGCAGGCGCGACCCCCGACCGCACTGCACCGCAATCATTGCCGATACGCGATACTGTACACAAATTGCACTATTATGCTCCAACCTGCCATAAATGTCGAGCATATTAAGGCTTCCTCAACTTCCAAATATACCAGTTTTACTGCAACGTTAACTTAATAATGAACTCTAGATTTACTCAAGCTTTTTTCCATTTAGATGTTTTTTAAGTTTTGATGGGTTAATCGACCAGTTAAGACAGTACTGCTTTTCTCACATTTTTTGTAAGATCAGGTGCAGAAAATCTTATTCCGTTCCTAATTGGTATTCCGAATGAAAATAACTTATATACACCCACTGAATTGAATTCCTGCCATAATCAGATCAACGAACGTTATCTGTGTTGTGGTTGATCTACTACATACATATTATATTACCAATATAAAGTTATATTGGTAAAAGTTGCACATACTGAAAACTTACTTGTTCACAAAAGACAATTTTCTTCGTAAACGCCACAAAAGCTGTGTTTGTCCCGCGGGGACATTCTAGGGGTAATTTCAAACGTCCGTATTAGTTTCAAACTTAATTGTTTTACTACACACCCACCCCGCCCGCGAAACAATAAGTGGGAACGACGCTCTGCGGCAATATATCCCCACCACAAATAATATGCATGTTTAATTAACGCCATTCCTAATTCATAATCCGACAGTGATTAATTAGACAGCTCCGTCCGCCGTAATTAGGTACGCAATTATCGCGGCCCGTTTGAATTCATTAATACTGGAAAGTAGTTAGTACACGTGATTTATTAGTTACGTTGTTCTCGCCGATAGCAATTAATGTATCGTTACACCGGGCCCGTATCTCACTGTATCAATTACTCGCTAACAATATCCGGTGCGATTTTTAACCGAACGGCCGCTCGCTGCCAAATAAATTAATCAGACGGAAGATCGAGGCCCCTCTCGATCTATTATTAGGCAATAAGCACTCTTCCGTGCGCGTTATGAGCACCCTGTATGGCCGTTTAATTTACCTGGTGCGGTGTAGCCGCCACCTGCCTCGATGGCGAAACGATTGCCCAGCGCCTAATTATATTTTAATCGCGCCACCCCGCCATGGTTCGGGGGTCAGCGCAACACCACTAATTCATTCCAGCGGCCGAGCCTCCGCTCCCCTGTTTATTCTCATAGGAGAGTTTAGGTCTTCTAAAGCAATACCGTCGCCTAAACATATTAACCGAAGCGTTTACGTAAAGGGTTTAATTATGCACTTTACATTCTGGGCTACAATGGCGTCAAGTTAATTAAGTTCTGCTCGTTTAAAGACTTTACGTAGATTGTAGCTTTCGAATAAATTAAATTTATGCATGAAATTTCGTCTTTTTAATTCGAGTTTAGTCGAGCGCTGGTGTAGGACGTCTATGCGCCGGCACAATAACTCGCGGCGGTTGATCAAGTGCAATAAATATTAAAGTTAGAATATCATTGTTGGAGCGGGCTCGGCAGCTGTTGTAACGAACTATGCCAATTGTGTGGAGGCTTTTGTTCGCGACGTTAACTGTGGGCTAATATTACCATGCTACGTAATTCGTGAAGCTGACGTATAAATCAATTCTACTCCGATACTATTGTTTCTCGAGACATTTCTATTAAGTTTGCATAAACACGTCGAAGGAGCTCTTGTTCTCTTCGTAGGAGCTATTGACCGCAAGAAGGCCCCGAGCTCGTAAATTGCGATCAATTTTGAAATGATTGGTGAAAAATGGATGTGAACGTGCACCGGGCCGCAGCCTGACTCGTGATAATATATAGCCACTCAATGTGGCCAATTATTAAGGTGTCATCCTAATTTAATAGCAATTTAAAAAACTGTTCTCTCTTTCAAATGCAAATAGTGAGAACGAAACAGCAATATTCTAAATTGCTATTAAACTTAGGATGGCGCCTTCATAATGATACAAAAAAAAAACAGTCAGCCCGTGACCACGACCAATGTAACTTGGTTGAAAAGTCGGGAGAAAAAGACGTTTTTAATTAATACACATCTCATGTTTTATTGCGCGGCAAGTCCCGTATTAATATATTAGGAAAATAATTAGGTCAAAAAGTTTTTTATTCTAAGTATCGCAAGTTTTTTTTCTAAGTACAGTGTGGTCGCGTAAAACATTTGCACCTTATAAATACACAGACATAAAATTTGTGCTTGTTTTATCTAAAACCACAGAATATAAAAGAGTCTGAAGTAATATTTCTAAGAACACCAGAAGCGAACATTATAAAGTAGTCTGTTGGCGGACGTGTGATACGATTTAGGATTGAACTGCTCTTGCGCCCACTCTACATTAGCGTGAAAGCCTCCTTGAAACGGAGCCGGGGGCGGGGGGCGCGGGGCGCGGGAGCGGCGCATTGGCCATTAGCGTGATTAGAGTACCACCCCTCGCACCATCCGCGAATTCTTTAGGCCTCTCATCTCATAATACTACATATTTCATTATTTATGGAAGCTCTGTTTTTACTCCGGTCTCTCTCTCAAATTACACGCACAATCTACGTAATTGCGGAGCTTATAAAAATGTCAGGAGGTTAATGTGTGGTGTTGTTTGTTGGCAGATGATGGCGTGCTCTTACCTGAGCGCCGCGAGCATGAAGCCGGAGGCGGCGGGCGCGGCGTGCTGGAGCCCACCGGGCGCCGGGCCGGCCGCGCCGGGCCTGCTGCCGGCGCCGTACCGGCCCGAGCCGCCGAGCCTGCCGCTGGCCGGCCCGCCCGAGCCCGCGCTCGACCTCTCCACGTCTCCTCTCAGGCCGCTCCCGGCCAGTGCCGACGCCGAGTGACAGTGCTGTGCCACAGACTCCCGCTCTCTGAAAGTGAGCTCCAATAGAGCAGCTTTCCCGGAGCTGATAAACTAATAAATTATACTGTAGTACCTACTTATTACATATTTAATTTCGGTTGTGAAAATGGCAATTTATGTAAAACTTAACTAGCAGTATGTAAATTTCCAACTACTGGTACTTAAGTATTGTGAAAGATATGTGTTAAACACAAGTGTGTTGTTTCTATATATGAACTTAAAGTGATAATTAATTATTAAATTAACCGCAATTGCATATCTTTACATGATATTGAAATTGTAAATATATTTCTGCTTCTATTGTAAGCCGTTTCCTTTCGAAAATTTATATTAAATAAATTAGTCATTGTATGAATTTAATAATTCCCTACTTCGCGTATTCATCGAACAAAAGTTATTGAAGTTAAATTACCCATTGTAATTAGTGGTAAATATACCCACGTGTGTATTATATGCAAATTTAACAATATGCAAATCACTTTGAATAAACATGTTACCTAATTATTTAGGTACCGTACCTACCTACCTATCTCGAAGCAAAACTAATGTACCTACAATCAGTTGCCTGTATTTGTGATTACTATTATAAAGCTCCTATAGTGTCAATTCTTGCCAATCTGTGTTATTTTACTATTAGTTCTTCATTTCTACATAATTATTCTTTATACCTAGCTGCTATGAAACTTGCGCACGCGTTTCTGTGATTTGCAATATTGCTCTGTAAATAAATTTCTCGAATATAGGTACTTATTCGTTATTTCCTTAAAATGAACTGTTAAAACGATCGCTCGTTATCATTGTTCGTTCAATTTGTATATATTAACATTAATCTTAGTTGATAAGTAGACACATCTTGTACCTAAACGATAGGCGCAAACTTCGTAGCAATAATTTCGATGCCAACGTCTTTGAAATTTAAATTCGAGCTATTAACGGTCTCTGTATATATTGATATAATGTCTTACCGTCTATTTAACTTCGAATCAATTTATAAACGATTACAGTTAATGTATGTAAGTTATCTTAAACGCTAACATTCCTTTTTGTGTATCTTCTGTCTAATAGGTCTAGGTCTTGCGATATCGAACTTTCGACGTAGCCTACCAGACTTGAAATCACTGTTGTAGATTAGTATGATACATAACATATTTATTTTATCACTGTCAGATACTTTAGTTACAATCTCAACTTCATTAATTACTTACGAGTAGTCGTAGTCATGTTTAATACCTATCATTTATCAAATTACAAAAAAATACTACACCTTTCAATATCAGGTCACCTGAAAAGCTACAAAAATAACTCATGTCGACGTGTGAAAAAGTGACAGTTATATACTTTGCCATAACGCTGTCTCGTTCTGACACTACGAACGAAATAATTCGTGGCGCGCATACTAGCCCGGCTAGTCTGGAATTTACCTTAAAAACATCAACTGTTTGGAAATGAAGTTGCAAAGGTGTCATACTTACCTAATTTTAAACATGCAACTGCACTACGGTGTTGTTCAAAAAAACTTCTTGACAAGATCCTAGCGCAGCTTCAGTCAGGATTATATATTATTAGTATCCGCAGCTTGTAGCTAACATCACAAGTCACGAAGTTTGATTCAGCCTGTATCTATTTGATGGCTATCGGGTAAACACCAAAATTAGTGAATGAGATTGTAATTTCGAGAGATTTTAATTGACACATATCTGTATACTTTTTTAGATTAGAACAAATTGTTTTATTATTTCTGAAGTAAGTACCTAGCTAGATATTCTTACATTGTATTAAAACGAGTGCATATACATACATAATTCTAATGTTAGCGTTTAGTGAGTCTTGCCATCTTATTGTTTAATTTATGGAAAACTGCGAAGGCTTGGTATTTCAGTTTTGAACAATTTATATAACTTGTTATCTATGGTTCTAGTTTGCCCAATTGTTTTAATTGTGTAACTGCTTTTGGATATGTTTTTGCATTCGCGTCTTGAAAATTAAGTCCCATAGTAAAAAAAAACTGTAATACAGAGTTGTTAAAAACATTAAAGCATTTGGACGAACTGAATAATGCACAGTAGTTACACATTGAATTTATTCAAATACTTACATTAAAGTATTCATAAGTAGGTAATATATCTATCTACCAACAAACTACTGATTACCATTAAAATTAATTTCCCTCTATGTTAACAAACCTGATATCGAGTCTAAGCAGTTTTAGGACAGTTGCGGTGTTACCAGTACACAAAGAAAGAACATACATACTAGCCTAAGAGAGCCGGTGAAAGGAGAAAAATTAAAAATAAAATTTTGTAAATCAACTCATGTTTCAATTATTATTTTCGCTTCCATCTAAATCAAGAACCTTTAAAAGTCCTCCTATAAGTTCCGATTTAGTTGGAGCCAACCGCCAAACCGGATCGCGTTTAACGTGGTCGGTCCAACATTACTATTATTACCATATACTGGTTAGAGGCGCTCACGTCCTTTTTTCGAGTGGCTTCAATCAAATCGCAACGCTTATGAGGGCTTTAACAAATCTTCTCAACGTCAAAAGATCTAATCTCGAAGTAAAAAGGAATAGCAAAGAATCCTTGAATCATCATTATTGGCTTGAAGAATGTTTGCTTTGGAATCCTGCTTAAAAGCCAAGTACCCATTGCAGGCTGGAAGTGCTATCTATCTTTGACAATGACATCAACATACAATGACATACATTTCAACAGTAGGTATACAATTGAAGTATGCGAACATCGCGTGAACAGATTACGGTTGCTCGTTCCTTAGGTAGAGGTAGACTTACGAGTATTGTGTTATGAACGAGTAGATTGTTTTACTCAAATAAGTCTGCACTTTACCGCCAACTCATCTTTTGGTAAGTGGTGTTGTAGTCGAATATAAAGCACGCAAATTAACCTATATCGCAAGATCTATAAAAAGTTTCACTATGGAAACTAACGTGGTTTTCGTACATTTTAATTAAATGCTATGCGAGACGAGCCCGCGTGCTAGGGGACGGACGGGCAAGAAGGATATCTTAACTTTGGATAAAAATAAAACCAACTTCATCTTTATTAATAATTATCAACTATTTATTTTTACAATCTTTGGACAATCAATTTTTTTATTCGAGATCGAACATACAATAAAACTAAACCATCTCCGCTTCAGAGCATTTTTTTTATTTAAATCAGTGATTATTCGTCATAGGTCGGGCAAAACGAACACTAACACTTTAATCAGAACAAAAATCGCAAAAATATGAGCCTCAACCCATGTATGATGAACATAATTAAGCTTCATGAGTCCACTCGCGACAGGTGTCGCATTGTATCCAATCTTCAATTGGAGGATGACGGTATTTTTCTTTGCATACGATGCAGAAAAAGTCTTGGTCTACATTTTCTTTATCCACGGGAGCTTTTTTGGAACTTGTCTTCTTTCTTTTAGTATTGGATGGACCAGAAGAATCAAACGAAACTTTCTTTTTAGCTGCAGCAGCGTCCTGTTTTTGTTTTTGTACCATCTTTATGGGTTTACTGGTCAATATTTCAGCTTTTTGTTGGGCAAATCGGATATCCGCTTTGCCCGGTTTCATTTTGCTCGCCGGGTATATATTAACCTAATATTGGTATAAGTAAAAAAGATGACGCAATCCACAAAAGGGAAGTATGGCATTAACCCGTCTAATATCAACAAACTTTAGTTATAATATCGTAATTTAAACAACCAAGAATGTATTTAAATAAACACGATATACTTACAGCTGTTTTTTTACTAATTTTTTCATCAAAATTGTAATTTTGCGCACAGAATACACAGTTTCACTTCGGAGCGGTCAGCGAAACACTGTCAGGTAGCGCATCTGTGGGACGCGTCGAGCAGTACTAGCGCTGTCGCTCTCAGTCGATCGAGCATTGATTTATCGCCTATATTCTTTTTGCCCGACCTATCCTTCTTGCCCGTCCGTCCCCTAGTACTCCGACCTTAAGAAAGATCGCCAAATGCGATCGAAACTATAGTAGTATCCTACTAAAAATCAAACGTGAGTAACACCTGTGTTTTACTTAATTAAAATCTATAAAAAATATAAAATTTAGAGTAATTAAAATCTATACATATAAAATTGCAGTTAGAACACTTCATCAGCTGTAGGACGTCCACTATGGGACAGATAATGAATCATTTTAAGTGATCGATTCAGGAATGACATCTCTAAAACTAAGCCTAAAATCTAAAATGGCAGTAAGCAGGGCACATAACGCAGAAGTAATATCTGATGAGGCTGTAAATTTTGCGAATGGAGACCTCGCAGCGGCAGGTACTCGTACCTAAGGACAGGGATCCACAAACTGGACCGAAGATCTATACTCCGTCCCATAACCGATAAGAACTAGGGTCGTGACGAACTTTGACGAATATAAAATTACCTAATAGGTTTGCTTTAAGTTCATTATATTCTGGTAGTTTTTAATAGTTTATAAATATCACTATGGAAACTAACGTGGTTTTTAGTTAATAAATTCGTGCTGAAAATAGGTAATAATAATGTATTATTTTTACTTTATTGTGCCAAATTTTTTAATAGATTTTCAACTGGACCTATCAGCGGTTATGGAACGGACTATAGTGAAATCTAATAGAACCACAGGATTGCGTGTTATTTGAACATTTACTCTACCGGCCTTTTTAATAGTCCACTGCTGAAGATAGGCCTAGGTAGGACGGGACACTTAAGCATTAAAGACATTATACTAATATTAGCTAGTTTAGCATACGACAGCGAAAAAAACTCTTTTAGACGTGTGAAAAAGTGACAGATATACTTCACGATAACTGTCTCGTTCTGACACGTAGAAAGAATTATTTCGTAGTACGTATACCTACTAGCCCCGCAGGTATTTCGAGAATTTGCAAGTAAAAAATTCGTGCGAATTAATTATTTATGATTTAGCATTCCGAGTTATTTTAAATATATAATATCTAAACTTCTAAATTGTATGCAAAGACGGGATTGCTCAAAAAGTATTAAATGTTTTTATTCAAAAACGCAAAGAAAGATTTAACAAAATTAATCCTTAAACTAGGAGTGAATGTAAATATCAAACAATCTTTCAAAATTAGCAAAACAAAATAATTTTATTATAATTTATTGCTGACCCTGAGTCGCCGCATTGTTTCGTCCAAAAAATGCACAGCAATATGCATTGTGTTCAGATTAAAAAGCAAGAAAACAGTTGGTCGACGTTGTTTTACATTGCAAATGGAACGATTATGTAAACAAGCAACCCTGGAGGCTTTTTGACGGCAACGTGAACTCAACCCATTAATATTCAAAAAGATTTTGATTTTTCCCACTTATACAACCAGATAGAAACGGGAAGAATATCGTTTTGTCTTCTCTGCACAAATGTACAAAATTAAAATATTCAAAAACTACGACACAGACAGATGTATACCAACAGCAAGCCCGATTACAGAGGTATCATAATAATTATATTAGCTAAATAGCATAGTTCTGTTTCTTTTTCACTTTAGACATTCGATAGAGAGAACGCTTTTTACGTTGCTATTAAATTTACGCTGGCGCCTCTGTAATCGGGTTTAGTATACAGATATAATAAACCGGCAAATATTTTTTAATCCAGTAGGTATGTATATCATCTTGATCACATCAGCTTTCAAACAAACACATTCACTAAAATACACACAGGGTAAGTAAGACATACGGTCTACACATCTTTTTTGACCGACGAAACAACCGGAGGAGGTACTCAATTCGACGCGTAATTTTTTTTTATGTGTATTAACCACGCAATTAAAATTTTATCGAAATCGGCTGAGCCATTTTTGATAAATCAACAATAATGTGAAAAATGCTACATGGATCCGTGCGAAATATTCGCGAATTCTGTACACGGGTGAAGTCGGTCATGCTATTTTTTGCAAAAAATAATTATTTAAGACGCCTAAATTGTTAAAACCAGTATCTACTATGTTTTAAGACACCGATATTTACCTTCATTATCAGCCGTACGACACCCGCTGCCTGAAAAAAGGCCTCGCCTATAAATTTATAATAATCCCGGTTGGAAGCAGTTGGCATCCAGGGCGTTCCTGCGGTCTTAATTATATCGTCGGTTCACCAAACTACCAACGACAACCAATAGACATTATGACTAGGTAAACAAATCATTATTATAATTAGTCCGTGAGTAGGCAATCAAGAATATTGGACACGTATTTTTTCTTTTGTCAATCAAACAACAAGTGACAAAAATAAAACTTGTCAAAGTTTAGGAGTGGGGGTCGTGACGTCACCTCTCTCACAGAAGTCATTACATTTGTATGGCACTTTTATCGTCACGCGAAACTTTAACAGGCTATATCTTCATCAATTTTAGTTTAATTGACAAAAGAAAAAATCCGTGCCTAATATTTTTTGATAGTCTGACGGACTAATTATATTTTTAGCGTAACTTAATTTTAGTCTTAAGTTCTTCCGCGATACTGTTTCGTGGCGAGTACATTACTGTAATGTATTCCCTATTTATTGTGTAATCCCGATCAAAATATGAGCGATTCCGATCAAAGGATCCGAATAAAGCTTTTCCCATGGCACATGCATACCTACCGGAATATGGACACAATCTGTGCAACACATTTCCTGGTACTTTTTGGCCCCAACTATAGATATGTGGCAAATGTTTTTTTGTGGTAGGTAGGTACTGGACGTAGGTAAAGTATATCAGCGTTGAATACGTAGACTTTAAAAATGAATTAAAATAAATTCCTATTGTACGAGCACCCAAAAAGAATCATCATCGTCATCCTAAGCTAGGTATAGGCCTCTCTCATAAGATATCATCTGTCTCGGTTCTATGCCAACGGTGTCCAGTTTTAACTCGCGATTTTCACAATACCGTACGGCGTATTGCCACTGGACGACCAAACCTCCGCTTACCGAAATAATAATTGCACATAATTACTCGTATAAAATTCAATTGAAATTTATCTCCGCCTACGAGCGCTTATCTCGTAACTGATTCGTTATTCTAAAACCTAACTCTCTATAACATATATATCTCTCTCTATATCCTCAAAATCACAAGATTTAGCCAATAAGAGCATTTTATGGAAATTAGTGACAACCGTTCGGAAATTCATGGTAGAGTCAAACTGAATACGCAGACGAAAACACCTCACGCCTGTTAGGCATGAGTTTGGACCGACAATTGGATTATCTTGTATCGGTAAGTAACAAGAGGGTATGAAAAATATTGGAAATAAAATAAGAATAAATTCGAAATAGCCCGAAATGTTGAAGAAATTAATCCGTAGCAAATAAGTAAATAAATACGAGTAAATATTTGGGGACATCTTACACACGCACACACACACACGCTGCTTACAGCAGCTTTGTCAAAGTTTTTTAAGCGTGTGACAATGAAGTATACATGACATACATATATACATGGCCATGACAAAGATAAATATTTTTTGTATGACGCACACGATACACTTAAACGAGGAGATCCCTAGAAGAACCAAAGCTACCAACATAGCCCAGCGGATTGGCAAGTCTTAATGGCACATAATACGGACAGCACGGGCTGATGACCTAAAATGGGACCTAAAAGTTCCGGCGGAGACCAGAGACGTACCGGCAAGCACCCACAATACATGGACGACCACCCACTGAGTGAACGGAGGACCTCATTAAAGGAACTGGATTTTATTGGAGATCTATACGTATGTCCAGCAGTAGACGTCCTACGACTGAGCAGAAGATTTTTTGGAGATGAAAGCTTAAGCACTTCATTTAAAACACACAATAGGTCCAATTATGAGGGCGCCATCTTAATTATAAGTAGTAGCTAATTAGACTTCTTCTGTTTCTTTTTCACTTTATGCATTCGATAGAGAGAAAACTTTTTACTTTGCTATTAAATGTACGATGGCGCCTTCATAATTGGGTCTTGACATCATAGACTCCCAAAATGCATAGCATATACAATAATCTAACACAAAATTATTTTGGAATAAAAAAGCGGCTCCATCTAAACTCTTCCTGCTCCTTAAGATTGTTTTCTCTCGTAGTCTCAACCGTACCTAATAACTACCCATGTCTACGAATACTTGGTAGATACTTATGTAATTTACGTTATACCGCAAAATTTATCATGTTTTTCCTTCTAAAAAACTTAGGGTTCCTTAACCATAAAACAATTTAAATATAATTTTATTAAAACACGTAGGTACTCGAGGATTTTGTCATAATTTGTCCGGGGGCTGGTCCATTCCTTCCTGATGGACGGACTATCAAATGTGCTGTGAGGTTAGACGAAATGGCAAAAAAATGACCGCACATAGAATCTTTACTAATATTATAAATCCGAAAGTGTGTTTGTTGGTTTGTTACTCTTTCACGCAGCAACGGAGCAACGGATTGACTCGATTTTTCGTAGGTATGGATTGTTGGAAAGGTGGAGAGTGACATTGGCTATTTTTTATCCCGAAAAATTTCTTGGTTCCCGTGGGGTAGGCAAAACAATATTTTATTAGCTTGCTAACTTATCCATATCCATGTCTTAATAGATAGGCGAAAATTAATAGAGGTGACAATGGCTGCAGATTTTCATGCATAGAAGAAGGATGCCTACATCCAGTTTTTTTTTTAATATGATGAGCACTGTTTTCATCATCACATGCTACCTTTAAATATCAGGAGAGGCTTCAGATCTTACATTTTTACATAATATACGAGTAGTATCTAATGCAATAGATTGTCCATCTTTGTTGGCTATGATTGGCATTGTGACTCCATGTAGATCAAGCCCGCGCAGAAATGAGCTCCAGCTGCACACTCCTCACTGTGCTACCAACTACCGCAAAAACTATTTTATTATCCGAACTTCTTTCAATTTTAATCAAAATTATTTCAGGAATGTTGATTTGTTTGTGATGAAACGAAATTCGTTAAAAAGATTAATCAATAAAGACTTTGTTAGAAAGCCGTTTGTTTTCCATGTAATCTAAAAATAAAAATAAAATAAAATGAGAAAACACGCCCTATGACATGATTACCGCAAAATGGCGTTAAACGTTTATCCCTAACCAAGAAAACAATCCTATAGGATAGCATAAAAATCACAATATAACGCGGGTAAAAGCTACTGGGTTATACGTTGAACTTACTCTACACTAACCTACCTACCTAAGGACATAAAGTTGTCATAGTCAATCCAAGCTTTTTCACTCAAAACACATACATAACTGTGTACAAGATGTGGTGGCACACTTGCTTGATTTACAAGCTTGAGGTGCATTACCATGCCAATGAGTTCTTTAGAACTTATGTACAAAATTACACAAACAAGAAAAACATTGAAACGAAAATATTATTAAAATTGGTACTACGAAATTGGTAGGTATATTTCACGGTAGCCTAGCTTAAAATAATTAAGGGTCTCGTAGGTACCTATCTATACTCGTTAATAAAAAAAAAACAGTGAATTCTTTGAATTTAGATCGTGTTAGCGTTTTCTCGTTTTCAAAATATGGTTATTTCCAAGGTATTTTCAGTGGAATTCTAAACGAGATGTCCTCATACGTCCTGAAGCAATTGTTAAGTAGGTATGTCAGAACTAAGGGTCACTCTCGTTCGGTGTACCAGTAAGTACAGTCGAACGCAACAAGCGATAACAAGCATTGAATTTGGCTATGGCTTTATAGTTTTTACCATAGCTATAAGCCGAATCTCGGCCCGCACTTCTCAGCTTTATGTGAGCTTCAGTCAGTATTATTATATATTCTTTGCTTCAGTCATGGTTGGATGTTGCGCAGCTTGTAGCTATCTTCACATTCGCCGACTTGTATGATTCGGCCATATATATACAAGGTATATAAATGCAATTATTTAGATCCATGACGATCACCTATTTCGGAGTATTGTACCTACATAACATTTATATTTAAGTCAAACGTAGATCCGAATTCTTTACATAGAATAAACGAAAATATTTAAGAAAAAACTTATGCATTTTTTTGATCTGAATAGAAGCAATCTAATCGGCAGTAAATAAAATACCTAGTAAATACCACTATAGGTATGTCTTCTATGTCGGTAAGCGTGCTCCACCCTAGACAGCATATGTACCTATAAAATCCTGTTTTTCCTTTAATCATTTTTAAAGAAAAATCACAGAAGTACGTAATATTTTTAAGAATCAAATCAAAGAATAAAAAATATAACTAGCTGTGGCCAAAAACAACTTACAACACCAGATCCTTACAGCACATCCACTCGAAGAATCTTAATTTACAATTTTATTAAAATAAATGAAAACAGTTTCTAACTCGTCTGTACTTTATTCTCTTTCAGCCACGAGGTTTATTACTGTACTCTTTAGCGATGTTTGCATGCTGGTTGCTGCTTCATTATAATGTGGCCCGTCGTCCGCTGTCCGGCGACAACCCGTGTTCTCGGCTCTGGACATGTCCAAATATTCATTACTAACATAGAAAACAAGGGTTGAAATATGTATTTCTTATCAGATAACTTTTACTCAATTATTTCAACTGTATCTCATTTTATTATTTTATCATTAGAATTCAATTTCATCAGTTTCTAAACGATAGGCTCCGGACTATCCAAAAGATCATCGTGAAAGCAGATTGCCTCCAACGTGTTAAATTCTTGCTGCTTTTATCAGGTCGTCAATCTAATGTGGGTAAGACTTTCTATGCTATGATTGACGGTATTTGGTATCCTATCATGTGATGTATCCTACCCACTTCAACTTATATAAGGCTGAACGTGGTGAAACGCAAACCTATTTTTAAGGCATAGTAAAATTAGATTGATTTGCTTTATAAATCTAAAGTAATTTGTTCACGGAAACTGTACAAGTTTTTAACCATTTGACAAACATAAAAAAAGTTATTTTTTTAGAATAGGTCCCATATTTCATGTCTCATTGAACTTTCTGAGATGAATAGCAACACTATGATACGAGAAGAAACCGCGTTTCAGTGTCAGAAGCAATTCCATGCTTATGAGTATGTCCTATCTGTATAAATCCAATTTTACAGAGTTGATAAGTACATATCCTTAATGTAATGTTACGACTTTTAACAGTATCATCAGCTTTAGAATTAAAAAAAAACGGAGCTCATTGCGTGTTGTAAAGTTGAGTAAGTAGGCGCCTAGTTAGGCACGTAAGTTCGTTAGCAACTTTGTTCGCGTACAATCAGGCATCGCTCGTTACTGTACCGCCGTAGGTACGTAGGCTTGGATCACACCGACACAATAATTATACAAGCTTTGGAAAATTTTAAAAGTAGATATCAATAGGTATGAGAAAAGTCCCGAGTGTCCGAACCAAATTTTCCATTAGGTATATTACTAACTCTACTTTGGAAAAAAATTGAAGACATTCACGCTACAGGTAGTGATACTTATTGTGTGAATTTGGTAGGTATAGAGGGTGCACTTACTCCCAGTTTTCAGACTTCGTTCTCAGCAGTCTCTTTACCTACGTAAAGCTCGCTAATTAGTCCATGTAGAACTAAGCAACTAATCTTAGAACTACAAGAGGTGTTTTGGTAGATTTTTTGAAAACCAACTCCTTGAGGGCGAAATGGGTTTCAAGTTTGCTATGTTTGACGTGGGCCAAGGCACGGGCAACTGCTTGATTGAAATTGCCGTACTACACGATTTAATTCATAGCGTTTCTTTTGTCGTTTGACGAAATTTTTCTTAAAACAACTTGACGTAGAAGCTAAAGGTCTAAGATTTCTTTGTCTAGAACTGCTAAGAATAGAACAACATCTAAATCCTCAAGGTCTTCTTTTTTATCTCAGTATGCATCGCTATAATTTTAAAGAATGTCATCTTTTAATATAATGACGGCAAAGAAAAAATATTAAATATTGTAAAATCGAAACGCTTGCCTTCAGCGATAAGAATAGAAAAGTAGAGCTGTCTTGTAGGCTCAAAACCAAGTGTTCTAGCTCGTGTGAACCACCCCCGCGACGCCGTATCAAGTAAATTCCCGCAATCAGCCGGATAATAAATTAACGCCATTACTAAATTATTCCCAGCTTCTAGATTAATCTAGAAGTGGGGCCGCAGTCCGACGCGGCCGCTCTTACATTATTACAGCATTCATTAGAGTTCGCTAATTACTCCTTGCTTTAATGAATAAGCTCTAATGAACCACTTTCTGTTAATTAAAGGCGGCGTGGGGAGGAGGTGCGGCGGGGGGAGCAGGAGGAACTTTTCTCCGGGCTCTGATTGCAAATGTGAATTTGTGTAAGTCTGGGTGGAAAGAGTGTTCCACTGAAAAGGGTAATGAGGCGGTCGACTGGAGACGAATTAGTTGCAACTCGCGCTAGATAAATTTCGTTTTTGATTCTAAATTGCTTTAAAAGCTGCTGAATAATTCTCTTTGCACTCGTCGTTTAAGTGAATTTAGTTTTATACGTTTTATCAATTTAATAAATATTTAAATGAATTGAAAATGAAATATTATAGAATCATTGAGTAGGTACGAAAAACTTCATAATCACACTGCGAAAAGTTTGTTGGTTTGTTCCGTTTTCACGCAGCTACGGAGCAACGGATTGACTTGATTTTTGGCATGGATATAGTTCTAAGGCCGGAAAGTGACATGGGCTATTTTTATACCGAAAAATAAAAGGTTTCTGTGGGATAGCACAAGTCAAAATACCACGCGGGCGGAACCGCGGGCAAAAGCTAGTAAGTACCTATATAAGTATCTTCTTTAACCCTCGTCGGCCGGCGCATAAGAAAGTGCGTTAGGTGTATACCTAACGCACTTTTTTAAAACTTAACACTTTTTTGTGGTTGTTAAAATACTTTACCACATATGATGCATTATTTGTCCAGTACAGACCAATCTAAACTCTAAAGCATTTAATTACCTATTTTTCGCTAAGATTTTTGATAAGGCTTGTGTATAACTTCAAATACAATAACAATAAAATGCGAGGTTAAACGTTATCGTCACATTTAACTATGAACGTACTCGTATATACCGCCTTTTAATTAATAAATGTGCAGATATGCAAAGTTCGGAAAACTTAATTAAGCAAATAAGGAGGCAAATACTGATATAAATATGTATCAGTGTTAATTAGTAGGGAGGTAGTTACACAGTTGATATGCAATCGTGGACGCGTTTAAATACATGAATATTGAATACCTAAATAAGTAAGAAATACACTATTTTAATTGACGGACCGATATTACTGATATTGCAAGTTGAATCTACGGGGGCTCGCAGTAGGTATACAAGATATTAAAGTGCCTAGTAAGTTCTCATCAGGATGATTTCATTTAATGCAATATAAGCTCTACTAAGTGATTTTTATTCGTAATAAAAATAAATGTATGATTAAAATGGCTGCAATATGAATGCGGTAGTGTGAAAGTGGCTCTAGTCCACGTTCAGTTTGTCCAAATACTAGGCATATATGATGGTGCTATTTTATTTAGAGTTGCATAGTTTTTTGGACTAGAGCCACTTTCACACTACCGATATAAATGAAATCCCTAATTAAAATTTATCACAATAGGTACTCATGTAGTGTTGTACTGACACCCACAGCATAAGTGTAAGTAATTTCAAGTACGTAGTCCAAACACAATTGGCACAGGACCGAGGTAAATGTAAGAGAGAGGGCTTTACCCAGCAGCGGGATAAAAAGGCTGTGGATGATGATGATGAGTCCAAACAACCTAATGCATCTGAAACAAACATGGATAGCACGCGAATTGAACTACTCCAGGCGTCAGATTAGAGATATCATTTCTTGTATCGTATTCGTATTACTGGATTTTATGGACAAGGAGATGTTTGACAACAACTCTGACTGACAACTTTACGAAGCACTGTGTGCTATAGGTATTGTAAATGTATCCAACTGCTGGCACCTGCAGAACGGCAATACCTAACCGCTGCCTTCCGAAACTGACGTCTGCGGATGAGACCCACTAACCTAACCTAACCTAACCTAACCTAACCTAACCTTTTTTTTTTTTTTTTTTTTTTTTTACCAGGGGAAATCTTTTATAGATACCACCGCACCTCGAGGGCAGGCGGGTGGTTATGTGGGAGTCCTGCCGACTGGACAGTATACCCACCAAAACCCCTGGGTGTTCCGCCACTGCGCTTGGTGTCGGGGCTACGGGCACGCTTGCGCACTCCTCCGCGGCACCCGACAGCGCTGGCCCAACTCGGGCCCCACCACGGAGCTTCGGCTCCCGCCAGAATAACGATGTGCCGAACACCAGACACATCGTCATCAACCACCTGGGACCAACCAGCACTGGGCGTCAGACAGCACCCGTGTCCGACAGCCCTGGTCCCGATGCAACGGGTCAATTAAAGTGGCCCCGCGCCTGCCACTACGGCTGCAGAGGATAGGGAGAACGGCCGTCGCGATACCGACACTCCTCTTCCCCTGCAGCCCCACCGCCTCCGCCAACACGTTGGCGGCACCCGTTAGGGCCGCTGGCAGGACGGATAGACAGCGGCACACTCGCCGCCCGTCCATCCCGTCGCCGCCCCCGCCTCGATGGGCTCGGCCGC
Organism: Hypomecis atomaria; assembly: GCA_964007245.1. Classification (NCBI taxonomy): domain Eukaryota; kingdom Metazoa; phylum Arthropoda; class Insecta; order Lepidoptera; family Geometridae; genus Hypomecis; species Hypomecis atomaria. Next base: position 3,928,219 of record OZ023281.1, read on the forward strand.
GGTATCGCGACGAGCGCGACACCGCAGTCCACCTCAGTCGACTTGCGACCTACTGGCCAGCCTCCGCACGGGCTTGTCGAGGCCCAAGACCCGGAGAGGCCGGCCCCACCTCGGGTTCCTCTTCGTTCACCAGGCTGGCGAGACCTGGCTACTAAGCCCCCCCGCCACAAGGCGGGAACCCACTCGGGGGGGAACCTAACCTAACCTAACCTAACCTAACCTAACCTAACCTAACCTAACCTAACCTAAATCTTCCACCTAAATGGTGAATTAGTACTCCACTTAGCCTGCAATGCCTGCATGCAACAGCAGATTGATATTCAATTATTCACACATTTCAACTAATGAAACAGGATTCTGATGAAACACCAGAGTTGGAATTAGACAAAGAAACGCCGCAATTAACTAATTATAGTTGGTTTTAGGACACATTATGAAAATATGTGTAAAGTGTATAGTCAAGCGTAACACGCAAGGATTGTAAGGAGTCGCAATCAAGGTGGGATATAAAAACCAAGTGCGGGGAGGCAGCCGACATACAACGGGTCAAGCTAGCGTTGAACGAAGACATTGAGCACCATGTACTCCTACGTAACGGTAAGACCTCTAATGTTACAGTTCTGGTTCTTTCAGATCAAAAGAACATCTTACAGATATTTCTCAATACCATGCTGGAATTGGAAAACTGTCGACATGTCGAGCATTATACTTCTTAACCTCCATAATCTGTCCAAGCTAATAGCTAATTCCAAGGACGAATTCCAAAGATTCTTAGTTGAATGCCGCTACTTAAATTCAATAAGTTATATTCCTAAGGTAAGCACTAAGCATCACACGGCAGTACATTAACGATCTATTGAATATTGACAGATCGCTTGTCTGCTGGGAGCTGCGATGGCGGCACCATCCGGCCTGGGAGGCATTGGGATTGCAGCGATCGACAGCGTTGTAAGTACTTTTCATGATTTTAACATTTTATGATGATTCTGTGCCTATCACTAGACTATCAAGTTTGACTATCCGGAAGAACCCTACTGTTCGGACACGGTTACTGTTTACGAGTTTTTCAAGGCGATTTTTTATGACAGTTTTTGCTTGTGTGCTGTTCATAAGAATATGATTAACTACTAAAAACAGCACCCCTAGTATGGCAAAAGACAAATTGTCTTTCCACCAATGTATCCCTTCGCAGTGGAAACGTTGTATGAATTGATACTGACAGGTGCCATCCCCACGGAATATAATGGATAAAATGGTTTTATCCCTTTGCCATGCTAGGGGTGCAGATAACAGCAAATATATAATGTAGAATCAAATGAGCCACCTTTCTGTAATCCGGATACAAATACAATAAATAAACAATTTACCTCACAGTCCATTCCCCGCTACGGCTTCAACTACGCGGTGAACGACCCTGTGACCGGCGACCACAAGGCGCAGACCGAGTCCCGCGACGGAGGCGTAGTCAAGGGCTCCTACTCGCTGACGGAGCCCGACGGCACGCTGCGCGTCGTCGACTACACGGCGGACCCAGTGACCGGATTCAACGCGGTGGTCAAGCGCATGGGTCCCGCGGCGCATCCTCAAGTGATCCCAGTCAAGCAAATAGCCGCCCCGGTCGCTGTGGCTGCACCCGTCGCCGTAGGAGCGTCTAGCCTCGTCGGTCTTGGAGGCCTCGGATACGGAGGCATGGGTCTAGGCCACGGCGGCCTCGGTGCTGGCTACGGAGGCATCGGTCTAGGCCACGGCGGCCTCGGTGTTGGCTACGGAGGCATCGGTCTAGGTCACGGCGGCGGTGTTGGCTACGGAGACCTCGGTGTTGGCTACGGAGGCATCGGTGTAGGCCACGGCGGCCTCGGCTACGGAGACCTGGGACTCGGCTACGGCGGCCTCGGCTGGAAACACTAAATTGTGATAATTCCCGGACTTTTTATAAACCAAAAAACGGAGTGCTGTACTCGAAATGTCGTTTCGGTAACGACGAAGTTAACAAACAAGTATTGTTGTAAAATAAATCAATGAATTCTTGTTTTTGTATTTTTGAAACAACTTCCTCTATAACTATAAAGTATCTAACAAAGATATAGTTTAGCTTTGCAAATCAAACGTATTTAAATCATTATTATACGAATTATAACACAATCGATTTTGAAAGTTTAAGGTAACTAGCCAAAAAAAAAATTTAAATAAGACTCGATCGATATACTCGTCTACCAAACAGCAATGGAGAAGCTTAGTTTCGCTAAGTCCATTAAAACCCTCAGAATTGGCTGCAGTCTACGTTAAAAAATGAAAGCCTTTCTCATTTTACTACACAATTATATTTATAAACCATTAACACATTTCACAATGCTTTTAATGCACATCATTTGAGCGGTTACAAGTATTCGCAACCATAACCAGACGAACACTGTATTATATTCATTTACTTATTTACAACTCTAATTACAAATATCAGGCTTCCACACATGTATTCGGGCCGGTCTCGATCGGCACAGCCGGACGGTAAAATCGAATATTCGGGAATGACGAAACTTCGTGAAAAAAGCCAATGAAAAGATTTCGCGAGTCGGCACAGCCGGGCGGCAAAACCAATGCATGTAGGTAGATGAATACCACGACGCGCGGCGAGACGCACGAAGACCGAATTGTGCTGAACCACCCAAACGTATGTACAGTCTGTTCACAGATATTTTACCTCTGACGACATTTCTAGCTGTGTTTTCGCTGTCTCTGTCTAGTCATTACACGCAGTCATTGGTTAAACAGATACACCAACCAATGTGCGAGGTAAAATAACTGTGAACGGACTCTAGTAGCTGCTTCGGGTCGGCTTAGTCGTTCGACAAATTGTGCCGGCCCGAATATATGTGTAGCAAGCCTAACGCGAGGAATGCGATTTTAAATAAATAAAGTCTCTGAATGTTTGGGCGGAAAATAAGAACAGTGAGCTCGATTCCACGTAATTTCTATAAACTATACTAGTTTTATAACCATCGTTTTCTAATAGAAACACAAGAAAGGGATAGGTAACTCGCTAGTGTATGAGTGCTATCAAGTAGCCGCATCTTACTTTTCCATACAAATTGACGAGACCGGAGCGGACGCCTACTAAACATTGTAAGTATCTCTATTGTATGGTTTTATTTGTGACTAAATTGGTACTAAACTTTGACAGCGCAAAGATTTTTTGCTATTTCACATTTGTTTTTCTAATAGTAAACCATAGCGATAACACTAAGCTTAGTTTAATAAATCGATTTTGAAATTAGCTCCATATTTTTAAAATTATAAATCTTTAGCTAAACCTAACTGTTTCATCGGAAATTAATATTAAGTATAAATAAGAAAATAAAATTCAACACCCAACATGTTCACAAATACACTGTCAATTTACGATAATACATTTTGTTTAACACTCTTCATATAACTAGGTATATAAAATGCATCCGAGCAGGGTCTTATCAAATATTTGCGAGTACAAAACTCTGATAATGGAAAAATAACCTTATTCTCATCTAACTAGAAAACAAAACATCTCAAACTCTTTACGCCTAGCATATTGTTTTATTAAAAATTGCATTGCATTACTTATGTTTCAACGGTCAGTAAAAATTGTAGAAAAAGTGTAGTTTCCGTGTATCTATCGGGAATTACCTGGGATTTGTCAGTGAAAAATATTTATGACCTCAAGTACAATTATAATTTCAAACTAAACTATTCGTTTTCAGACAAAAGCTGATTTACATATGAGTTTGTGCGGGCACCACAACGAAAGTGATTACTCCGTGCAGAAAAAGAATGGATGCGAATTGAGGGCGCAACTGAGCTTAATTACTTTTTTATGTTTAGATAGCAACACAGCAACAAAAAAATCAAATACAGACAACCTCATAACACAACAACTGGCTGGGACGGGACTCCTACCCTCTACCTATTTCAGTCATAAAAATTATAAGTGGGGAATCAATTTGGGGAATTTAACTTTGGTTTTTGAGGAATTAGGGAAATGGGTATTGGCAATGTTGCTTAGGACAAAAGTAGGTATGAAATAACAGCATTTATAACTCAGCTTGAAGATTTTTAGTTGGCATAAAATAATGTTTGTCCGTAACACTTAACTCCGTCCGTCCGTAAATCTGTTGCCACGACCATTCCGTTTCTGCATATATAGTTTACCAAGTTTACTTGTCAAATAGTTACTTTTTATTTGTCAAGGCATTTTTTTCCTTCTTTAATGATAGGTCGTGGTATGTTTTTAAAGTGTTTATAGTCCTTGCTGAGATTACATAGATTTGGTTAGTTAGATAATCAGATTTACTGTTGTACCTAGTTTTCCATCAACGATTTTTCGATGATTGATGGACCTGGGAATAATTTCTCTTTGCGGTGATTCCACGTTTAATGTTTACAAACACATATTTTTGCATCCAAAATACTAGATAATTATATTATTTAGCCCATAGTTCACTAACGCTTGTTTAAGTTAAACGTGTGATTACTGTATTTAACCAACGGTTTTTGCTTGCTGAACAGCAAAATTTCGTTAAAAAGCTATTTAAGATTTAACTAACTGTTGATAAATTAACATCTGTTGGTGAACTGGGGTCTAAAACCCGAGTTAAATTGTTGTTTAAATACAGTAATCGTACGTTTAACTTAATCAAGCGTTGGTGAACTTTGGTCTAAGTCGATGTTCAAGTTTTCTGTAGTACAAATTAACTATTTTTGTCTCTATTCAGACTTTTAGATTACCCGTTTGACCTTCACGCGTCACTTTTGCTATTTCATATTTAAGGGCCCGGTGGTTTGCGCACCAAAATGCTGGTCATAAGTGACTTTAGCGGTCAAAAGGAAAATGAACGATAGTAGAATCAGACTGATTCAACGCGATATTTTTTTGAGTATTTTTGGCACTTTTGCTGAAAACAATCGTTTGTGTTTCGTGCATCTATTTCATAAAATATTACCGTGCAACTATTACGTAAGCACTATAGGGTGGCGGGGGGGTTTATCCTTTCCTTATTTTTGATGACATGGGGGGTGTACAATAGAAGTCCACTATCCTATATCTATTTTCTTATTTCTAGAAGTAAATCTGCAGCTCATGAATCAATTAAAAAAGAAAAATGCATACAGGCACCACTGTTTACGTAAGAATGGGGGGGAGGGGTAAAAGCTTTGCTTACTTTTGCTGACAAGGGGGGAGGGGGGGTAAACAATTGTTATTATATCTGCTTACGTAATACTTGAACGGCCCCTAATGTTTTAAAAAATGTCACATTCACCAGTCTGTTCTACTAATTGTCAATTAAAGAGTGATTTAGCAGCTGTTGAAAGCCTTGAAATGCAGGTGTGAGGGTATCTGTGCAGGTGTAGTCGCTACGTGAACAGCGAGCGTCCTTCGCCGAAGAGAAACAGGCAGACTCGGTCCACGAGGTACGCGAACAGCATGTCTGCTATCAATACTTGCACTAGGATCACTCGGTACTGGAACAATACAAATATCAAATTAATAAATTGCATCCTTTCTTGTTGCTTAATATGCAGAGCCCAATCTTCTAACTTACCCTCGTAATTCTTTCTATTATCTTATTTTTCTATTATTTATATTTTCCTAAACTCTGAATAATATAGGCCCTATATTATAGGGCTTTTTGTCGAGTTCCTGTAATACTCACGTCGGGCGGGAAGTAGACTATCTCGAACATGTTGGAGAGGTCGGGGAACACCCCGGTGGCGAGCGCGACCACCGCGCCGCCCGATATAACGATGCTGTATAGAAGGGGCTTGTTGTCGCGAAGGCCTTCCATGAACGGCTCGCCCTGGAAATAAAATACGGTTGTAATGGTTATAATGGGGTCTGGATATTGAAGCCACTGACTCGCTGACGTCTATACTGCTCAGGCGGCTAGCCTTATTACAAATTGCCAACTCGGCAACGCGACAGCATAATATCGATTGTCGGTCAATCATTGAGGCAGAAATGTTGACTTCAAGACCTGTGTGATTTTATTGTTTCATTTTTTCTAGCACAATGGAAAATGCTAAGACCTGTAAGTTTTTTGACCTTTTTTGGAGCTGAAATTATACATAGTACAATACAATAATACAATAGTGAAACGCACGTTGTAGTTGATAGCGAAGGTTCTGCATCACCTCCTAATACATTAGATATTCTCCTGTGGCTCGGTAATGTTCACATTGTCCCGTATCGACCCACACAATAACTTTAAACAACCTCTGCTCTATCCTTCTCGACTAAATTCATACCAAGTTTATAGTACAAAATACAATTACAGAAAACTTACTCTATAGTTGATAGCGAAGGTCGATATTTGCAGCGCCATGGAGATAATGTAGACAGTACTGTTGAGAAGATCTGGCGCGAACTCACGCTCTTCGTCTTCTGCTAGATCCATGTCCAGTTTCGGTTTCGGGTCTCTGGAATAAAAACATATTTATGACAAAAACTTAAAAAGCGAAATGCACCGCGAACTGGCTCAGCACCGTTATTATCGTGTACAGGTTGAAGATGTTCGGTAGACTGTTTCGATAGCTGCATCTTAGTCAATTGAGTATTGAGTATATTTACCTGCCCGGCCCGGTGAAGCCGTGGTGGTCTAGTGGTAATGACACCCGCCTTACAATCGTGAGGTCTTGGGTTCAATCCCGGTCCCGTACCAATGAATTCCTTGGAATTTATGTACGGAATTTCACACCACTGGCTTTTCGGTGAAGGAAAACATCGTGAGGCAACCTGCATATGTCCAAGGAAGAAATTCCATGGCGTATGTGAATCCACCAACCCGCACTGGGCCAGCTTGGTGGGTATGGCCCTATCACCCTTCGTGGGTAGGCCTACGTCCTGCAGTGGACTATTAAAAAGACAGACCTGCCCGGCGAGCGCTCCGTGGCTTCATGCACCAGGTATATGAGGCAGAGGAAATGCACCGCGAACTGGCTCAGCACCGTCATTATTGTGTATAAGTTGAATATGTTCGGCAGGGGGCGCTGCTTCGATAGCTGCTTCAGTGGCTGGAATCAAAATTAATTTGTTGCTGTATTTGTACTGTTAAAATCGTTCTAGTTTTTTTTACTAAGAGTGATCGCAAGCGAGCCTCTTACTATAACCACAAATGCCACAGCAGCTGACGCTAGAAGAAATTGCGGCCACTGGCAACTACCGTGTTCGATGTGTTCATAATAATCGGCCAAGTACGAGTCGGACTCGCGCACGGAGGGTTCCGTACTGCATGGGATTCCCCCCCTAAATATTTATTTTATTTTAATTTTATTATTTATTATTGAAGAGAATATAAAACTAAATATTCTGTGAAAATTTCAAGCATCTACCTGGTACCATTATTAATATAGAGCGAAAAACGTCTAAAAAATTTAGGTTTGTTGTATGGGAGCCCCCCTTAAATATTTATTTTATTTTGTTTTCAGCTGCCTAGCTATCATGGTTCATGAGATACAGCCCGGTGACAGACGGACAGACGGACATCGAAGTCTTAGTAATAGGGTCCCGTTTTTCCCTTTGGGTACGGAACCCTAAAAAGTATGAAAACGACGGTGGCAGCGATTCTTATTTTGAGTACAGAATTATCTAACAAGTCAGGAGATTACTCTAAAATTAATCTTAAAATCAAACTAATATAAGGATACCCGGATTGGCAAAGGCTTGCGTTTGACCACATTAATTTATTCGAGTTATTGCTAAGCAGATATGTGGACTAAGACCGAGCACGCATATGTTTGAAGTTGTACTTTACAGAAAACTACATAGAAACAGCCCTAAAAGTTGTCTATTAGTTTTTCTACGAGATGCATTGCAAATAGGTATTAAATGAAAAATAACTTACCTTAGACCTAGATATAAAGAGGAAGCAGGACGCGAGCAGGAGACTCTGCAGCGTGGCTTGTGTGTCGCTGAACTTGATGCCGTCGAGGTAGAGCACGGACTGGCCGTACGCCAGCACCAGCGCGTTCAGAGCCAGGATCTTGAACATCTGCAGTGTGGTCACTAGTGTGCAGCGCCCTTGCTTGATTATGTGGCAAACTGGGGACAAAATACAATGGGACATTTATAAAACTTTCATATTTCAAGTACTCAAATTACACAATGGTAGAAAAAAGCAAATAAATAAATAACTGGTTACGCCTGTGAGTTTTATTCTAGTTTTTTTCGTCGTTTCTTTATCTGTGCGATTCGTTTATTATATTCAGTTTCATGTGTTACGTCTAAACAGATTTCCAGTAAAATCAACTGGGACGACCTTGGATTGACCTAAATAATCCCATGCTATGTTTGCTAAATCCATCGTCTGTATCAATCAGAACAACTGTAATCATCAAATCAAACTCACTGCAAAGTATACTGGAGAGTCGGCTAGTAAACGGCGCGGCCACACTGGCGTCTCCCAGGCGCACCAGCTGCGGCTGGTCCTCCGCCTCCTCCAGCTCCTTCATGGCGCGCCTGAGTCGTGCGGCGGCTTCGGCGCGGGCCTCCGCGCGCGGGTCTCGCGGCCCGACTGTCCGGCGCGGCAGCTCGGCCGCTCTGGCCTCGGTAGGCCTAGGCTCGGCGGGACGCTCGCGGGCGCGCTCAGGCGCATTCGCTAGAATCGCTACACCTACCTGAAATTTTGTAAGGATTGAAAAAGGGATGGTTACGAATAGCGTAGTGTAGAATAGATTGACGTACGCTTAGTTCTGATTTGACGGGATATGGATATCTTTACAATATATCTAGAGTGGAATAATAGACAATATTTGGCCTACTTATACAATAGCTGAACTGGCAGGCTGCGTAATGCCTTAGAGTTAAGAAGATGAATTGCATTTCATCGCGAGTTTTACTACCTGTAATTTCATTCATTTTCGAAATTAACGAATAACTTCTAGTTTTTCCAATGGGGCGGTGATAAACAACTCAAAGATCATATGAATTCAGAGCCTATTAATAAATAATTAATATTCTTATAATTATTATAGGAATAGAAGTATATTAATTAATTATAATAGAAAACGGAAAATAAGTTAAGGAGAATATTAGAGTTTCAAGTAAAACTTACATCAGCATGTTTCAGTGCCCCGACGTCATTCGTACCATCTCCGCACATAAGTGTCGTATATCCTAGAGCCTTCAGATTCACAATGACAAACTCTTTCTGCTTCGGCGCAAATCTGGCGAACACTTTTATATGGGGCAATAATTCCATCAAAAACTTGCGATTATTTTCATTCAAGTATGTTAAACCCTCGCCAGTAATGCACAAGTCAAATTTAGAGGTCAACTGCTTCGATGTCTTGAATGGTACAACAGGTAGTTTCAATTCCTCGTCTATCGACGTCCAGCCCCATTCGTCACTAGACTTCGTCAAAACTAGCACTTCAGGCTTTTGAGTGAAGCTCAGTTCTTTCGCAACGTGACAAGCCGTCAATGGATTATCCCCGGTGATCATTACAACCGAGTGAGACGCGTGAACTATCTCAGCAATAGCTTTTTTCGAATCGTTCTTCAGCGGACACGATATGATGACGAACCCGACAAAAGTCAAATCCGATTCGATGTCTTCCCTAGAAAGATCTCTGATCTCTTGTGACGACAATTTTCCTAAATTTCTATAACCTAATGCCAAAACTCTAGCGCCTCTTCGAGACAACGTAAGGTAGACGTGATCGTAATGGCTAGGAACTTCCTTGAGCATAGTCTTGATGGTTTCCGGCGCGCCTTTCACGCTGCTAATGTAATGGGACTCCATGAAGCCACGTTCGTTGATTTGGTACCCTGCTATAACGGACATCCTCTTAAGAGCACTTGAAAAATGGTTTCTATGTACAATTTTTAAGCCGGGAGACTTCCCTTTCTTTGGTACGACAGCGTCTCCTTTAGTGAGGTTCCATTCGGCGGCTTTTAAAGTTGCTTTTTCAAGAGGATCCCCGACCACTCCATCATCGAGCTGCACCAGAGAATGACATGACGCCAATACTTGAACTGTTTCCATCGGAGCTTCCGAGATGGATATCACTTTCGCATCTTTGTGATCTCCGATCCCGGCGACGCCCTCTACGACTAAATTATCGCTCGTTAAGGTACCAGTCTTGTCAAAGCAACATATTTCGACCTTTCCTGCGAACGGTATCCTAAATGGTTCTGTACAAAACACTGCCAGTTTCGATAACGATAGCAGCGAAGTATTTACGGCTAGAGATAACTCTATAGGTAATTCTGGAGGCACAACACTGGTCAATATCAAAGTACATTCTAAGAAGAGTTTATATCTATTTCTTTCAGGGTCTTCGCAACCTTTGATCCATACATAAGAAGCAGCCGCAATTGCGAATATCAGTAAGAATAAAATGAAACCAAATGTTTCCAAATTGTTTGCAGTTACTCTTTTAACACCAAACAATATTGTCCTTAAAAGTTTTCCTTGGGAAGTGTTAAAACCATTTCGAATGACATATCCAATACATCCATTGTCAGGAGCTTTAAGGCCTGATGAACTGCTTTTACTAGGTGACGAATGTTGCACAATTTTAGTGCCACCAAAGAGCATGTGAAGCTTTCCATCACCTTCAGGATCTAAGTTCAGCTTTAGATTCTTTTCATTTTCTAAAGGCTCCTTCATTTGTGGAACACTCTCTCCTGTTAACATAGATTCGTCGACGATGCACGAGCCTCTTAGGAGTAAAATGTCGCATGGAACTAGGTTTTCATGGAGAGACCGAACTAAGGAGACTATATCTCCCGGCACCAATTGGTCGCTCATGATCTGTCTCCATCTTCTATTTCTATAGACATTTATATTGTATGGTTTATTACCCATTTTTCGGATTTCAGCCATGTTTCTGAGCTGTTGTTGGACTAATGTACATTCAAACATAACAAGCATGACTAACGTGAATATGGAATAGTACCAGTACTTGTCCATGCACCAGAGTGCGACACAGAATACTTGGAAAACAAAAAATGGTGCTGTAGCTCTTTCCTTAAAAAGTTCCATAAATTCTGGCACCACCTGTAAAGAATTATATGAATGTTTATACTTGACAGTAATTTTATTGAATTTTCAATTCTGTAGTCAAAACTATCAATGAATCATTGATAAAATAGCTACATGAAACAAGTACCACTGTGGACTGTGGTACTAGTTTTGGTTTAATGTTGTCACTACAGAATATTTTGTAACTAATAATTAAAATATGTTCCATTAAAAAGTAATTATCCTAACATTAAATTAATTTTCTTTTACATTTTTAAGTTTAATAATAAGTTATTCATAAAGATAAGTTGAATGCAGTTTCTATCAACTTAGTCTAAACAGAATGAATAAACTTCCTATACAGGTTTGGGTTTTGTAATGAATAGTACACATGACTGATTTAATTATGTGTTATTAACTTTAAACAATGACCGTGAACAAAAACATTGACTTTAATTATAGTCAAACCGCTAAACTCAGACTTCGCCTGCGCGGGTACGGGGGCGCGGGGGTAGACGACAAAGAGGACTGAGACAGGTGCGGGCGCCGGGGACCCGCTGCCCGCGCCTGTCTCAGTCCCCTGTGTCGTCTCCCCCGGCGCCCCTGTACCGCGCAGGCGAAGTCTGAGTTTAGCGGTTTGACTATAGGTAGGTAGGTACTATTGATTATAAACAGCTTTAAGTTTTGACCTTTCGACTGCCAAAATCACCTATACTTGACTAGCATTTTCGGGCGACAACGATGTTTATAGCCGTCAAAATCGGGCCTTGAAATTTAAAAAAAAAATTGAAGTAAGGCAGTCAAAAGAAAACCATACAAGAAAAAATTGGTTGACTGTAAGGTTGGTTTACGGACGATAATTTTACATGATAATATCATATTATGCGTCACAAACCAAAAGCTTAGGTCGATCGTGCCTCTCTATCGCTTTTTCTTATCGCTCTCGCTTGCACACTCGTCTCAGGCAGAATGTGACAATAAGTCATGATAGCACGCAATATCATGCATAATGCAGCGGAATTTTTAAGATGTTATCATATAAAAATAGGTATATGAATTAGTTTTCTTACCATAACCATTTCATTTTTTCCATATTCCCTTTCAGCAACATCAATAGCTTCATCGTCGGCATATCCCTTGGATTCCAAATACTCTTCATAAGTTTTATTTGCAGGAAATTGAACTGTATGAAAAGTTTTTTTGTCCCAATCATAAATATACTTGCTTTTTTGGAAAATGAACCACACATCTGGTTTAGTGCTGCCTTTTTTAGTCGACTGGAAAATTACAATTTAGTATTTAAAAGTCTAACTTTTAAACATTTTAACTTTTAAAAAAAATTTGTTAAAGAAATCAAAAATATACATTTAGTTACATTAACAGCTTTTTTAACATAATGAAGAGAAGAATTCATTATGTTAAAAAATATCGAAATATCATTTTTAACATATTAATTTCTTTTTTTGTTTTTCTTTATTTTGTGTATAAAGTTTAGTTAATAATTTAGTTTGTAGTTTTATTTAGTTTATTTTTAAAATTTCAATTTATATTGTAAATATTATTTTGTGATTAAATAAATACATCCTCCTTAAACATCAATTTCTGTAAAATTATCAAAATTCATAATATTCGTGTGTGTATAATATGCTCCATGTGCACAAGAATATAGTATATTAACTATATTCCTGTGCACAGAGCTTTGATAATTTTAGAAACTTGATGGGAAACAATAAGTATGTAAGTACTGAACATGACATTTCAGCAAGTAATAAACAAATTACTACAATAACAATAACCTTGTATCTTTTATTTAACCACACAGCTTACAATGCAATTTGAAGGGTAAAATATATGACAATAGAATTCAAGCAAATAAGCATTTGATTCGTACATATTTGACTGTAATGTATAAGCCAAAACTTTATGGTGTCTGTGAAGTTATTCACAAGCTGTGCAAATACCCACTCCTAACCTAATGAATCTGCTACTTAACAATTACTCGCTTTGTGTTCACAGATGCCACAAAGTTTAATTCGGCCTATAGATCGATACATAAACTCTTTATTGCACACCAAGAAATAAACAACAAGAAGAAACAACCTATACTGCCTACAGCCTATACTGCAGACAATGTGGTTTACATGGCCACCTGACACCTCAATGTTGTTATGGATTCTGATTATGACAGCAACCCAGTGTGAACAGAAGTAAACATTGCAAATTTAAGTTAGTGCATACAATAAGCATGCTATTTCAATCACATATACCATCCTAACAAAAATTCTAAATACTTTATTTTGTACAACAACATAAGGTTACATAAACAAAGAAACGATGCTACCCGCAGTAGTCACGAAGACTGTGTCGCAGATAGCAACGCCCACCTCCAGCAAATAATTTTACAAAATAAGTATATACATAGTACTTAATTAAAAAGTTAGTATGACAGAAACCATTTGAACAGAACACATAATCACAATACAAGATTAATTCCACCAGCTATCATCTGGTCATTTATATTGAAGGACTAGGTAAGAATGTTCAAGATATGATTGTTTTTAGTTTTTTAACAGTTTTTTTTATTGCAACATAATTTACAAAGACTGTGGACATGTCAGGGAAGTGCCTAAAGCAAATCATGGCCATTACTATTTATATATAGCCCCAGATTTTCATGCATTGATCACTTACTGTAATTGGTTAGGGTATGATAGAACTAAAACTAGAAGCAGCTCTTTTTATTGTAATACATGAAAATACGATGACAACAATTTCAGTGTTTAGTGTGTCACTATATAGTATAAAACAAAGTCACTTCCTGCTTTAAGTCCACATGTATGCTTATATCTTTAAAACTACACAACGGATTTTGATGTGGTATTTTTTTAATAGATAGTGTTTCAAGAGGAAGGTTTATATGTATAATACACCTGTGCAAAGCCGGGGTGGGTCGATAGTTACAAATAAAATAAAATTTATCAGTATTAATGTGATTAGTTTACCTTTGTATGGTGTAGCCTGACGATTTCTGAAGATCCATTATTAGATGTAGGCACAACCTTTACTATTTCAGCTTGTATAGGATCTTTTACCTAAAACATATGCATAGATTAACACATTTTTACATACATTTAACATGTAAAACACGATAGATAAGTTTTATTGTCAAAAACTACTTACTGAGGAGCAGGAAAGGAAACAGTTAATATGAACACTCCAGTAGCAACACAGGCAAATGAGAATTTGTACAACAGCCACGACAGCGACCGTAACAAACCCGGCTTCAAAGTTTTCCTCAAAACCATACACAAATATCCACGAATAAAACACCAAAGGATAAATTATCATAAAAGGCAGCACAGTCCCTTGCAGAACTGTAGGCACAGCTTTAAAAAGCTGAGTATATTGAACTAAATCGTCCAGTGACGACTGCATCTTTTGAGATACCATAGTCAACTCCGATTTCGTCAACTCTGTGACCGAAAGACCTTTCAACTACCCCTTATTATTACTTAGTTATCTCAACAGTTGTTTTGTGCACATAATTCAGGTTTTTCAGTAAAACATGGTAAATTAAAGATTAAATTTAATTTGGTCAGGAGTTTACACGACTTGACAGCAAGACCGTGACCGGAGTTGATGTCACAGATCACTTGATGTGTGTGACAGTGACATAATGACATCCGGATAGTATTTAGGGGATTCTGGGGTGCGTTTAAAAAGAAGCGTCCACATACAGCTGCGGCCTTAAGGCCGCTGCATACGTGACGGGACGGGACGGAACGGGAAATTTTAGAAATATCGTTCCATACAAAATGTATACGGAAGCGCATATGTCACGGAGACACGGACGGGACGGGAACGTGGCACCGACGGGGCGGGAAAAATATCGTCGCCAACGATGTTTAGCCCGTCCTGTCCGGCACGTGCCCCGTCCCGTCCGTGTTTCCGCTACGTATGCACAGTCACTCCGTTCGTTCCGGAGAGAAAAGTAGTGTTGTACGTTTGCATCACCGTCGAAAATGGACGACGATAAACTAATCAAGTGTGTACGGTCACACATCCAGCTTTTTACCTTTATAATTTAGCTAACTCAAAGTATTTTTTCAATTTTAGGGTTCCGTACCCAAAGGGGAAAACGGGACCCTATTACTAAGACTTCGATGTCCGTCTGTCTGTCTGTCTGTCACCGGGCTGTATCTCATGAACCATGATAGCTAGGCAGCTGAAATTTTCACAGATGATGTATTTCTGTTGCCGCTATAACAACAAATACTAAAAAGAAAATAAAATATGTATTTAAAATATATATTTTCCTTGCGCGAGTCCGAGTCGTACTTGGCCGATTATTTAGTTTGTTATATGTTGACATTGTTGTTAGTATTTTGTGAGCAATAATTAATATTAATGCATTGTAGACATATTTTTGTGTTTAATTAACTATAGAATCGTAATTCTATCATATTAACGTAAATGTAATTAATTGAATTGATTGTCTTATTAAATGATAAATATCTAATTGTCTTTTTACAAGGTAAAAAGAACGAATGATATTTGTAGAATATTCAAGACGCGATCTTTTTAACTGAATATATTTAACTTGTGACAGAATGTTATGAATAAAGTGATTATGATTATTATTTAGAGTTCAAGAATTATCTGTGGCATAAAATTGCATTCGAATTATCACTCACTGGAGACGGTAATCATTTATTGCATTGCAATTAAAGCCAATTGTTAAAATGAAAAATCCATCTTTCCTGTTTCACAACACTAGCACGTTAGATCCGAATTTACGTTACGGTACGTATGCATTAAGAACACGTTCCCGTCTCGAACGGGGCAGCCACGCCCCTTTCCCGTTCACGTCCCGTCCGAGGTATTTTCTCGTTACGTATGCAGCGGCCTTTATACATTTGGTGCCAATCATAGACAAATAAGTTTAAAAAAAAACGCGACTGTCATACTGTCAAACACGCTAATGTCTACGTCAAAAATGGCGCGAAAAATGTCAAAATGTTAATTTGTTTATCGTTGCGGTTATTTCATTTTTAATCTAAACTTGTGTAAAAGTGATCTTAATTTATTTCTCTAAAGCGCGGTGTTACAAATAAAATGGATCTAAAGATAAAACGCAAATCTACTAAAGCTCCGATATTAGGAAGTCTTGCAGAGACATATCCTCATGATCTTCAGATGTACAAAATACCACCAACCGAAAACATAACACTCCAAAAATTCGAGACGTTAGCTTTAGAAAGAGTCACTTTGCTAAGAACATTGGCTACAGCAACTACTCTGAAAGGATTGCGACCATTTTCAGAAGAGTGGACAGAGTATGTTATAAGTGAGCTTAGAACGCAAGGTTTGAAGTACTACTCTAAACTGTGTGAGAAAACTGCTTGTGGCATCACTGAGGCAGACACAGAGGCAAGACGTAAAGATCACATCGCTCATTTCATTCTCCGGCTGGCTTACTGCAGGACTGAAGAACTACGACGATGGTTCATAGCTAGGGAATTGGAACTGTTCAAAATGCGATTCATCATAATGAGAAATGAATCGATAGAAACATTCTTTAAACTAAACAATCTGTGCTATACCAATATTTCCGATGAAGAGAAAAGTAAAATCATTAATCATCTAAGAGAGTCCACAGCTCATCAAAACATTGACGACATGAAATTTTACAAAGTAAAGTTCTATGAAGTACTAGACTTGGTTAAAATGAGAAAAGTTTACCTAAGTGATGGCTATGCATACATTCCCCACAGGGACTTTGTTTCTGTGTTATCAGCTCAATACAGAACACATCTAAAACAGAGCTTAGCAATCGCTAGCCACCATCTAGGAGAGATTGAGCAAGATGAGAGGTTGGTGAGTCTCCTGAAAGGTCTACACCAATCATATGCCGGCAATGATTATGCCAATGCAAAAGCAGTTATTCCAATTGAAAGCCTTGATTCACTGTCAGTCAAATCGTTCCCATTATGCATGAGACAATTACATGAACAATTGAGATCTGCCCACCATTTGAAACATGGAGGAAGACTTCAATATGGTCTATTCCTTAAAGGCATTGGTGTAACATTAGAGGATTCACTGAGATTTTGGCGAGAGGAGTTCACAAAAATTATGGATAGTGACAAGTTTGAAAAAAGCTACGCTTACAATGTACGGTACAACTATGGCAAAGAAGGCAGCAAGAAAAACTACTCTCCTTTCAGCTGTCTAAGGATTATCAATGAGAATGTAGGGCCCGGAGACTGTCACGGATGTCCATACAAACACTGTGATGCTAGCAATCTCAAAAATAAGCTACAGGGATATGGATATGATGCCCAAGGTACAACTTTACCAAAATTGATTAGTTAAAAATCCAAACTGGTCAAATATAAGGTCAATAGACTGTAACTCTGTACTCAAGAATTGAACTCTGCACCTGAAAGACCTTAAAACTAAAATTATTATGAAGGCAAAATGACCTTTCTATTTTTTATTGTTACTTCATTCAACAGCACAGCTTTTTTGTTTCACACTACAAATTTATATGTACTGAATCATTTCACTAATAGAATTTGTCTACTTTAGCATTTTATTGGTTAATGTATCTTCTATAACAAGCCTTACTAAAATAATTACAAGTCTAACTGATAACATGTTTGTTTTACAGCTGTCCATGACATAGTCGACATGGCCAAGAAAGGTCACTTCCAAATAGCCTGCAGTAGATACTTTGATGCTGTCCACAATGTTGACCTTGGCTTGGGGATCAACCACCCAAACCAGTTCTTTGAGGAAAGCCAGAAGATTGTTAAAGGTGACATCAAAGTGGAGCCTAAAACTGAATCAAAACAAGGCATAAAGAAAGAACATTTTGAAGAATTAGACATTATGGACTTTGAAGAAACAATATAATCTGACAAAGTCAAAGTAAAACCAGATCCCGACAAAAATATGGCATGTAAAAAGTACAACAACTCAAGCAACAGTTCGTCTACAGTAAAAAGCTGTGAGACGTAATTTATTTATTTAATACTTATCTATGAGGGAAAACATTATTCCTCTGGGCACATCTATCCCACTTTGATGCTTCCAACTCTCTGAATACTAGTTACCTTATTCAGAGTTATAAAGTAATTAATAAATAAACCGACTTGTGTCATTTGATCTCACAACTTTTTACTGTAGAACTGTTGCTTGAGTTGTTATACTTTTTACATGCAATTTTTTGATGGGATCGGTTAGTTTTAATTATAACAAGTTTTCTAAATAATAGGAAAATAATTATAAGGCAGGTTTAATAAATAATAAGAAATAAAAACTTGTTTATGGTCTTTACTCATTTAAATACTGTAAAATTATGTCACACAAAAATGTAGTTTGCCACATTACACAACATTGACCATTCTTTAAGTTATAAATGCCTTGTATGCCTACACTCAAATCTTTCAATGATGCAAACATTGTAAGAGAATAAAAATTAAACTACTTACCAACTAATACAGTCCAACTTTAAGCAAAAAAACGATTTGTTGAATATCTTTTAAAAAGGAAAGGATTGCTACAATTTTGATATTGAATACAAATAGATAACTTTCTTAGACCAACAAAAACAGTTTATTTTAACCACAAAACATATTAATATCATAACTTACAGAATATGTCTACTCAACCCTATTTGACGCGTTTAATATTTAGCATAGCCATTCAATAAAGCTTTTGTTTAAATGGTCAGCAATTAAGTAATGTGGCAAAATCTACAAATTGGCTGCAACAATATAAATATTGATTACCTATTTTCTTTTTACGTACATAGCTTTCTTAGTCATACGCCCACAATATAAACCGAATATAAAAATTAATCCTATCACTGAGATGCCTACAACTAAAAAGTATTTCTTAGAAGGAGATGATGAGAGTTCGTTGTACACGTCGCCTAAGTTCTCCATTACGCTCATCTGAAATACAAAAATCAAATTGTTTAGTCACATTTACAATGAAAGGTTAAGATTTGGCGTATGTACGCCTTTAGTAAGTGCGATCAGAGGAGGAGGAGGGGCACTATTTTCGAACTGATAACTCGCTAGGACGTTTGCGTTTAGTAACGAGACGGAGTAAGAAATTTTATACTTATAAGTGCGAACGGTAAAACATAGCTTGCGATCATAAAAGTCATTTTCTAAAGTATCAAAAATACGTCGCCAGTTCGTAGTCTAATATTCACGCGCGTCCAGCGAGCAGTCTTCCCAAATATACAGGAATATTCACGGCGTCAAGATCCATACACATTACACGCATCCCATTTTTTTTACATTTTACTCCTCGAGCAAATATCTATAGAGCCACAATCGTGCAAAAAAAATGTCCGAGCCAAAAGTCTGCCCAAGCTACGTAGTGGGCAGGCTTTTTAGTTAGTCCTAAGGCGATTGCAAGCCAACTACAACGCCGCGCGAACTACTAGAACTTGTAATTACAAGTAATAATTAGGTGACAACGTCGAGCTTCGAGAAAACGGGTCGTTGTGAATTATTTATTGTAAATATCTAACTCGGTATGTATGACGGCGCTCGGACATTTTTTACTATTTTCACTGAGGGACTGTGGCTCTGTAGATATTTGCTCGAAGATTTTACTAGAAATAACGAGACCCACATACTTGTAGGTCTACTGTACATTCTATGATATCATCATCATTTCAGCCATTCGACCGCTGAGCTAGTCCATAGGCTTTACCCTATACATTTTCAAATAACCAATTGGAAGCAGCTTTGCTTGCATCATTGCAATCTTGAGATCTATCAAGAGATAATGCAAAAATATATCGAGCTTAAGCCATTACCTAGTACAGTATTCAATTATACTCTTTATTTGTTTTGGAAAATGATTTTCCGATTATTTTCTTTTATAAGAATCTTCATTTAAAGGGATTTCATATTTTCAGATCTTGTCTTTTGACATTGTATGTAAAAATTAGTATGGCAGCGTGACGGCGGCCTTGAACAAAAATGAAATTCCATTCAAGTTAGGCATTCAATGCGGTTGTTTTACTCTGCGCATTTATTTACCATATTTTAATGTATTTTTGAGCCACTGTACATAGTCTGGTTTCACTTTGCAATATCTTCTTTGTGCCTTTGAGCAAATATCTACAGAGCCACAGTCCCTAAGTCAAAGTAGTCAAAAAATGTCCGAGCGCCGTCATACATACCGACTTAGATAGGTATTTACATTAAATAATTCACAAGGACTCGTTTTCTCGAATCTCGACGTTATGTCACCTAATTTTTGCTTGTAACCGACCACTTTGGCATCGCGCGGCGTTGTAGTCGCCTTGCAATCGCCTTACGAGTAACTAAAAAGCCTGCCCACTACGTAGCTTGGGCAGGGTTTTGACTTGGACAATATTTTTGAACGATTGTAACTCTATAGATATTTGCTCGAAGGTAAAAAAACTACTAACGCAGTTCAAATCATTTGTTAACAAAGATACTTACAGAAGCAACATATTTATACATTTCCAGCCTGCTGGAAAGCGCTTTCTCGCAGTCAGCCTCTAACTTCCTATTACTGTCGTTCAGGATTATTTTCAAGCACTTCAGACCTGCAAAAAATATCAAAGATGAGTACTTGTAATACATATCATTGGTTTTTGTATTGTTTTTTAGGGTTCCGCACCCGAAGGATAAAAACGGGACCCTATTAGTAAGACTCCGCCGTCCGTCTGTCTGTCACCGGGCTGTATCTCATGAACGGTGATAGCTACAACATTGAAATTTTCACAGATGATGTATTTCTGTTGCCGCTATAACAACAAATACTAATAAATATAACTAATAAAAACAGTAAAATATTAATATTTAAGGGAGGCTCCGATACAACAAACATGATTCTTTAGCCATTTTTCGCTCGATATTAATAACGGTGACATGTAGGTGCTTGAAATATTCACAGAATATTTAAATAAATATTCACTTTAAAAATAAATAGTTATATTAAAATAAGTATTTAAGGGAGGCTCCCATACAAGAAACGTGATTTTTTTGCTCGATATTAATGACGGCAACCGAATGATGCTTGAAATATTCACTGAATATTTAGTTGTATATTTCCTTCAAAAATAAATAATTAATTTAAAATAAAATATATGAAGGGGGCTTCCATACGGTGCGGAACCCTTCGCGCGCGAGTTTGACTCGCACTTGGCCGATTATTTATTAATTTTTAAAGCAATGTGATATAACATCACGAACTCGTCGCCGCCCGGTCTGCTCGTGGCATATTTACGCAATGCACCAACTTAGACTAAGATTTAACTATGTACTAACTCTCTTTGTACAGTAAAATCAAATGATTGTAAAATTTTAGTTAACAAAGGGCACAGACCGTGGAGTCTGTGGTTAGTAATTTTTAAATAAAAAAATCCTCACGATTTTACTACAAGTAACCTTGACAAGACTATCAATTACAAAGTTCTAATTAAATATTAGTCGGAAGTAATATACAGCAATTGAGCAAATACAATTAAAACAATATACAAGGAATTTAATTTCGTGTTAGAGTCTGGCCAACGAAAGCTGTCCAAGAAAAAAGGCGGGAATTTTAAAAAATCAAGAGCTTGTTTTGTAGTACCGCTCAGCTGATCTCCATGAAATTTAGCATGCACGTAGTTCTATTAACAGACAGCTTTCGTTGGCCAGACTCTATGGCCCAGCGTATGTCTCGAATGAAAACTACGTATCGGCAAGCGCAATGTAAATAAAACCCTCACAAGATAGTTGTGTTGACAAAATATGAAGACCACAGGATCATGTTAGATGCAGACCGGTTACGACCGGTCCTATTGGAAATCTGTCATCAATATCAGCCGTGAGACGGTCCACTGCTGGACATAAGCCTCCTCTATGGATTTCCAATAAGCCCGGTTGGAAGCAGCCTGCATCCAGCGCTTTCCTGCTGTCTTGTAAATCTGTAATTTTCAGCAATTGTTTTCTTTAATTTATTTTTTTAATGTGTAAATACAAGCTTTTCTCGACAAGTCTGGGTCAGGGGTTGATTACAAAATATTATTTCCCTGGATTACATTTATTAGATGTCCTACAATCAGGGACGTTTTATATCCGGACTAGAAACGCACTACCGTTTACATTCTGTCACCTTTACGTGAGGCGCGGGGGAGGAGTTGTTTACTAAAGTATCGACCCAAAACAATGCAGTCCAGTTGCTGATAATCCATTTTCGCCTAATTGCTTAGATGCTTAAGTCTTATATTGTGCAATGAAATGTCTGGTGTCTCGTTTACATGTAGGTACATTTTTTCTTTTACCATGACAGAGGGGTACGCACGCTGAATTCTTCTCTAGTAGCTAAATCCTCCAAGTCTACAATGGATATTGTCTTACAGCTGAAATAATAACGATGATGGATTTCATCTTACGTCTGCCAGCGCCATGCTCCAGGTCCTTGCAGTACTTGAGCAGGTCGAGTGCGCAGGCGCGCTCCAGCAACGGGTCTGCTTCTATATCCACCTCAGCCTCTTCTATGATCTGGGCGACTTCTCGCGCGCACTCCGCCGATACGATCTTGCGATTCATCAGCGCGTTCTTGAGACATTCCTCCACCTTGAAGTTTAAAAGAACTTCAATGAATAATTAGGAGCATCAGGCTAAAACAAATAGGTCTAATCAGTGCTGCACATCCATGAGTAACGACGAAGTGACCCGTGACCTTACAGATTTTTACCGGTAGGTATCGTTAAGTGAAATGTTTGCATGGGCCGGGTGGCTAGCCTTGGTATAAAAGAAGTTTGATTCGGCATTTATACTAGTTTTTAAGCCGCCTAAAGGTATCTGACATGGCTAAAAAAAAAAATTATTACCACAACAAATAGAGGCCTCAAACTCGGCTAATCCTGTATGTAAACGGTTAAAACAACCTGAACCTACAATTTAACGTGCCATCCGAGCCACCACTGCGCTCCAATTTAAATGCCACAGCTTGACTGTGCCGAATGTTGCTTAACTTCAGTGATCGCTAAGATATACCTAGTTAAACTACGTTAACAGCGCTCTTCAAAATAAAGTAACAAGATACTAAGTCAGCGTGCTCTATCTAAGAATATAAATGACCCTGTGACATCAGTGACTAGCTGATCTGCTGCTTGGTAAAGCCAGGTTAACATGTGTTGGAAGAATTCGTCTTTTGAATATATATTTTTTCAAAAATTTTTTTTAAAATGTAAATATCATTTATGAGTTTCCATACCTAGCTATTTTTATTTTTTTCCTTTATATGTAATTACAAAGTTATCTTTTCATCACAAAAAGAAATCGATTCAAAATACCAATTACAATGATATTCATATATGGCGGTGTGGTGGAAGCGTTATATTGCCATCGAATGCATGAAAATACCCACCGAAACATTTATCACAACGATAGCCTACATTCTGCACATTATCTGTTCCAGTAGCAGATTAAATTAAAGCGAATAAATCACCCGAAATCTCTGTGCCCGAAATAGAAAATGTAAGTATTCAAACTGGCTTAAATAAAATCTACTTGTCACTTGTTTCACGGCTAGTATGTGCTGCTTAATGTATGTGCTGTGATAATAGCTACATATAATTATTATGCAAAAATGTAGACATGTCACGCTATACAACAGACGCGTAACTAAAGACTAGCGGGTAAAGTGTTTCATTCGTATAGGCCGCGCTACATACTACAAGCTGCGCACCAGTCACAAAATACTGTACTATTATTTCTTAAAATGTAAATGTTTCGGTAGGGAAATAATAGCTGCTTATACAATTATTTCTTTTGTGACTGAAGCCAAACGAAATTTGCTATTATTCCTTGGTAGTCAGATACAATGTTATGTTAATAGATACACATATTTATAGTAAACATTATCAAATCGTACAATAGGTAGATATAGTGTACATGTATAGTAGCCATATACTGTAAACAAACTTGAATACTAATGACTTGCGTAATTATATAAATAGCAGCTCTTTTCTGATCAACAAAGTTACCCAAGACTTTACTGACAAATATTGATGTTAGTACAGGTGTTCCATTATTATTTATCCTTATTAAATAAAACAAATATTTTTCACCAAAAATGGCATTACGGATCAATGTATCACAGATGTAGTAATTTTCACATTATTGTTGATTTTTCAAAAACGAGTCAGCCGATTTCGATAAAATTTAAATCAGCTCAGAAGTATGATCTATCAAACAAAAAAGAATCATTAAAATCGGTTCATAATTGGTGGAGTAATCACGTAACATACATACAAAAAAAAACATACAGTCGAGTTGAGGACTTCTTTTTTTGAAGTAAGTATAAAATCTTGCGGGAAAAAAAACGCTTTGCCTGATTCTCTCCTCCCGCTAAAGCACAATGTAGGTGTCTTCAAACCCAAATAAATAGGTATCTTCTAGGTAAGCGTGTTACATCCTAGACCGCATAACATCAACCGCTGCTTAACATCAGGCAGTGTGTAGTGAAACGAAAACCTATACGAAATAAAATAAAATCGTTCCTATTTACCTCTCCCTCAGTACTGACGAGATCGGTCGGCACGGCGCATATCGTATGTATTTCGGCGTTGCACAGCCTCCCCAGCAACGGATCCAAACGATAATTCAATGCCTGTTCTTTCAGCACACTCGCTAGCTCATTCTCGCACGATGTCGTCAATTTGGACTCCCTAAACTTGTCTTTAAGGCAGTACAGCACTTTGCCTTGAAGTTCGATATCTTGAGGCTCGTGCGCTGTAAACAATGGAACATAACTATGTAAGGGTCATTTGCATTTCTAATTAGTTACATAGTGACAAAACCTCTATGATCCAAATTTGTTTTGATCAAGATCCAATATTAGTAAGAGCTAAAGTGTAATAAATTTGGCTGAAAAATGATAATGATAAGCAGCAGATAATGCATGTGATGGGTTTTATAAGTTACGCTTGCTAAAGTCATATGTTTTTACTGAACTTAATAATAATTTTTTGCAAAAAATAGCATGACCGACTTCACCCGTGTACAGAATTCGCATAAGTATATTTCGCACGGATCGATGTAGTATTTTTCACATTATTGTTGATTTATCAAAAATGGCTCAGCCGATTTCGATAAAATTTAAATGGGACCAATTTCGAAGTATAGGTACTCTTTCTAATAAAAAAAAAATACTCGTCGAATTGAGTACCTCCCCGGTGGTTTGTCAGTCAAAAATTAAATATTCTTACTCATCTTTTTAAATTAAATAAAATATGTTATGCTAACAAAGATCCTATCGGGTCAGGAAACAGTATTATAATAAGTAGGTACAATTAGTAAAGTAAAAAGGCAAATAAGCAACTTAATACCTACGTACAGTTAAGTCAAAAGAAAACATTTGTGTGAAATACAGCATGTACAGATAAAATAATTTTATGATTCTTACCGATGACATCAGAACAAAACTGTTTTATGTCCGCTTTACACGCATTTTGAAGGTTATTATTGAACCTATAGTCTGTATTTTGTTCAATCATACGATTGACTATGACTAACTTACAGTCCTCGTGAAATTGTGGTTCTTTGCGATGAGCCTGGAAAAAAATTAACTACTGTAAAGAAATCCTTAGACATTGCTACAGCCAGGACTGGGCAGTATTTGAATTACTTGTATTTGAAATACAAATATGTATTTGGTATTTGTATTTCAACTACCTCCTTAAAATAATATAAAATAATAATTCGTATTTCAAATACCTGACGCCGAAGTATTTTGTAATTACTCGTAGTATTTGAAATACTTGAGGCTTCAAATACATTTTTGAAAATACATTTACATTGGCAAACACTTCAACTGTTATGTCGTCATATTGTATTATTTTGTAAAACTTGTATTTATATCAGTGATAATTAGGGAAAAATTATTACATTTCGTTGTTTATAAGCTGAATTAAGGGCATGAGTGTAGGCAGGTTAATAGGTATAATGTGGTGTATCATATTGTTCCGTGTTGTTACGAAACCTCCATAGACATCTCTGGTAAAGTTTCTAGTGCTTTACTGAGGTATGACTTGGACTATGATTGGACTTGACTGCAACTTTTTGGACCATGACTACAACTGTGACTATATTGATAAAATATCAGAAATGTTTAAACTTATACTTGGCACTGATAAATGCATAAACCATCGTCGTTTCAGCCATAGGACGTCCACTACTAGACATAGGCCTCCGTTATGGATCTCCAATAAGACCGGTTGGTAGCGGCTTGCATCCGCGCGATCCTGCGATGCACAAAGTTTTTACGGAAAAAAGTTTTTAAAGTTTTTACGGAAATTTTAAAAGAAACATGGGACACAAATAACGTCGCACCACTAATATGCACGAGCGTAGCGAGCGCAAAATTTATTCGATTATTCAATAATTTTAAAACAGATATGAGTAAAACAGACAACCCTACTGACGATAAGCGACTCTAGCGTGGCGAGAGCGAAACATTTTCGGTATTCGGCAATTTTTTGCATGACCCCCATGACACCGCCTAGAGCCGCGCTTGGTTTCTGATCTGTTTAAAATACAAATTGTATTATTAAAGTTGTCGTGTATTTTGTAATTTGTATTTCAATTAAAAATAGCTAAAATACTGTATTTTGTATTTTATATTTCAAATACCTTACTTAAATGTACTTACTTTGTATTTTAATTACTTGCCATACAGTAATTTGTATTTCAATCAAAGCAAAGCATGTATTTGCCCAGCCCTGGCTACAGAAAATGGTAAAAGTATGTTACAAAATTAAGCTTTACTTACCTTTAAGCAATCAAGTATTTTAGAAGGCTCAGTGTTGTGGCAGTACATGTCTATCATATCATTGCAACTCATGACCAGATGGTAATCCACACCATTATCTGTGAACTCCTGTTTTTTAACAACAAATAAGGCTTTCTGGCAAGGTGTAGACAATTTTTCTTTGGAAGTCTGGAGACATTCTAAAGCTGCTGATTCCCCATGCGGAATGTTGGGACAGAAAGTTGATAAGTCAGTTTTACAAGCCTCTTTTAGCTCTGGGTCCAAGTCAATGTTTTCCTTTTGCTGAAACAATTGACTTCTCAATTGCTGGCGACAGTCCTTAAATATGGTAGGCTTCCGTCTAGTTATTGTGTCATTACGTACAATCTCACTCAAACACGTCACAACCTGGCTTTTGGTTTGAGATTTAGGACAAAATCTTACCACATAAGATTTGCACGCGTTTTTAAATTTCCTAGTAAACCTATAGTTTTTCAATGAGATCAATTGTTCATGCTCAATAGCTGCTCTACATTTGACGTTAGCTTTAACTTCTGCATTATTCTTATGTGCTATCAAACATTCCATGATATCGTCTTCATTTTTTTTGCTTTTTAATTCAGATGAACATAGCCTCTCAATAGGAACTCTACAGTTAATGTTTACTACTGCATTTAACTCTATATGACCACTCTGTGTTTCAGTGAAATTGGTAACGGCTTCTTTACACTTTGGAGAGAGCTCTTTTATTTTGTCTTGTAGACACGTTATTTCTTCACCTTTGCCAGAATTTTCAATACATAAAATCGCCAAGTCATCAATGCAAATGTCTTCAATCTCCGGCATCAAGTCGACACTAATAGCTCTTTGTCTCATCACCCTTCTGACTTGCATTTCACAGGCTGGTTTTAATTTACCTCTTTGTTCTGAATCATAAGCATAGTTGTATAAACAAGGGAGTATCAAGAGATCTTTTTCAGATTGCACATCATTATCTGGCCAGGCGAGCTTTGCTTTGCAGAGGGTGACAGAGTCATACTTGCAAGCTTTGTATAGCTGTGGGTCCAGTTTAAAATCTCTCGATATAAAATACTGTATTTGAAGCAGTGCTGCTTCACAGTCTGGAGACATGAGTTCTGTGCCAAGCTTTTCCATGAGGCAAGACATTACTCTGCCGTTACCTCCAACCACTTCTTGACAAGCCTTGTCCACGACTGGTTTGCATGCTTTGCGAAGTATAGGGTCTACTCTCCAATCTTCCCCTGGGTCAGCTTCTTGAACCAAAGCTTCTAAAGACTTTTGACAAGGTATACTTATTCTTTTGTCTTTTCTTTTCCTTGGCCTTGCATGATCCATGAGACAATGAATAGTTTTACCACCTGCTTCAATGCCCCTGCACAGTGATGTGATATCATTTGCACAGTTTTGCATTAGCTCTGGTGAGAGCCTGTAGTCGTCCATCAGCATTCTTCTATGGTCAGTCATTTCAGCTGTGCATTCAGGAGTCAGTTTTGTGCTATCGTTTCTCAGTACATTCTCTAAACATAGTAATATTTGTGCTAATCTCACATCTTTGTCATCCACTACTCCTTTTCGGCAATGATACTTCCTAATATCTTCCTTACAAGATCTCACCATACCTTTACTCATTCTATAATTCATCATTATATTTCTTTGGTCATAAAATAATTGGTCTTGACATTTTTTTCTCATCCCTAAAAAGCACAGATATTAATTTAAAAAAAGACATTACAGAATTACTAGAAAATTTGGAATTTAACAATTTTAGAATTGATTAGATAGAATTAACTAAAGAAGTACTGTACTATACTGTACCAGCCTTTTTAATAGTCCACTACAGGTCATAGGCCTACCCATGAAGGGTGATTGGGCCATATCCACCATGCTGGCCCAGTGCGGGTTGGTGGATTCACATACGCCATGGAATTTCTTCCTTGGACATTTGCACAATGTTTTTTTTTTTTTTTATAATTTAAATTATTGACCCACCCTTTGTTGAGTAGTTACATTTTTATGCACAATGTTGCCTCACAATGTTTTCCTTCACCGAAAAGCCAGTGGTGTGAAAATTCCATACATAAATTAAAAGGAATTCATTGGTACGGGACCGGGTTTGAACCCACAACCTCATGATAGTAAGGCGGGTATCATTACCACTAGACCACCACGGCTTCAAAGAAGTAATGGAGTTTTATAATGTCAGGATGGATAGACAGATGAGCAGGAACATACATTTTAGTGATCCTTGAAGCCCGATTACAGAGGCGCCAGCGTAACTTTAATAGCAACGTAAAAAGCGTTCTCTCTATCGAATGCCTAAAGTGAAAAAGAAACAGAACTATGCTATTTAGCTAATATAATTACGATGGCGCCTCTGTAATCGTGCTTTTGTTCTCTATAAATGTAACTAAATAACAGATCAAACATTGAATAAGTAAATTTACTCACCACTTTCATGTTTGTGCCTTAGGAGACATTTGTACATAAGCCAAGACCCTGGCACTTCATCAGGACAGAAATTCCTCTGATCCACATTACATGCTGCAAATATGATTTTATCTAACAGCAGAGTACTATATTTCATATCATCAAGAACATTAATTTCTGATATACATTCTGGTCTAAGTTCCTGTTCTTTACTTTGTAGACATTTTAATGTTTGGCTTTGTGAAAGACTCTTTGGATCTGGAGGGATTCTACCACAAGTGTGAGCTTGGATATCATCATAACAATTCTTCAAAAAACTGCCTGTGATTTGCCAGTCATTAAAAATAAGAGATTCTATTTTGTTAATCATTCTCCAACAATTTTTGTCACCAACGCCTGGTTTCCTCTTCAATATACAGTCCATTGCGCGATCGCTGGCTTTCAAACAGTTGAGTATGGCAGCTTCATCCTGACACGGCTTCGAAGGCATCGTAAGTTTAAAGTCCAAGTAAGCATTGTCGAGTAAGTCATTCCTGTGCGTCCACAACTTGTGCTGACAATTAGGGGCGACCAGTGTCTTGTTGTACGATGCATTTAGAGAGCAAGAGAGAATCGCGAGATCATCGTCTAAGTGCGAACATAGTTTGTGATACAACAAGCAATCGCTCACATCTAAATTAAACCTTTCTGCAGCTGGTTTAACATTATTGCCCGAAGCTTGTGTATCCTGCACAATGATAAATAAGCAGGTAATGAAGCCACATATCCTTTTTGTTTCAATATTCGTAAACATTTCTATACCGGCGCGTATCCACTGGCCAATCAACAAGTAAACTCATACATAGCAAATTAGCGAACTTATTCAAAAAACACACATTTGGACATTAATTTTGTAACTTTAAATTAGAATTTGTTTGCGAATCATATTATTTTTAATTTGTTTAACTTTACATCACAAAAACACAAACGTCTGGAATCTTTGTTGTAATGAATGACGTTTACGACTTAACGTTATCACATTTTTTTTCCTGATCAATCAGGGCTTTCGACACTCAGTGTGCGACGCATTTGCCTATTTTAGCCTATTGGCCCAAAACTATTGGGGTGCGTTTTGGAACGCTCGACTGAGTGATAAATTAAATCTATCAAATAAAATCACCACTACAAGTTTTCCAATAATATTTTTTCCTTGTATTCGATAGAAAATCTGTCAGGCGAAAAAATCTGCCTGGCTGTCTGCCTGAGGCGCGGTACAAATACAAGTGGCTTGTGGCGGTGGCGCGGCACTGGCGTGGCGCGGGCGCGGCGCCCCTTCTATGATATTTCATATACAATTTATAGAAGCGGCGTGGGCGCCGCTTCTTCGCCCTCGGCGCACCCGCAGTTACTAGTGGCATGCCGCACGGTGGAGCAAGTAACAATTGATATTGAATAAGGATTTTTACCGTTTTCTAGTTTTATTTTTATTAAATTACAGTAAGTCTGCATTAAAATATGGTATTTTTATTTCTTAATTATCTTCAAAAATGACGGAGTTATGAATTTTTAAACATGACCGCACGAAATCAAAAATCCTCGCGACGGATTTACGCGTGACGTCACAAGACTGAGAAGCCGCGCTGTAGGTTAGGCGGAAGTAAGGAAAAATGGAAATAAAGTGCTTTATTCTGTCCCGAGTATTTTTCTAAGCCACAAATACGTTCTAGGATATCATTATACTCATCATTATGTTATGATCAACATTTACTATGGGACTAACCACCAATATTACGAAAAAAGTCACTATTTCCATAAAGTCGTGAGTAAATTAACT
Source organism: Hypomecis atomaria (assembly GCA_964007245.1). Taxonomy (NCBI): domain Eukaryota; kingdom Metazoa; phylum Arthropoda; class Insecta; order Lepidoptera; family Geometridae; genus Hypomecis; species Hypomecis atomaria. Next base: position 3,959,272 of record OZ023281.1, read on the forward strand.
TTGTATCTAAATGAAACAAGACTGGAGTATGTATCTTGTATAATGCGGTTTTCACATCTGTAACTATTAACTAGTAGCTCTCCAAACAGTAGACCTCGCAAGTATAGATTTTCTAGAACATTTTCTTTTAATAAGTTTTCAAAAATGCACAACTTTCACAGGTAATTGTATTCTTAATCACAAAAATGGTAAGGTTCTGTCCTAAGATATCATTTTATATTATGACCAACTTTTACTATGGGACTAAGTAAGTTCGTATAGGCCGGGTGGCTGACTGATCCCCTATACAGGATTATCCAGAACTGGTGTACTCAGCCTAATATATTTTGTTCCTATGAAATATTTGAGATAAATAGTTCTTTCAGGTTTCTAGTTCCAATAAGTCAAGTGCGTGTCGAGACACGAGTATGATGATGATTAAAACCAAATTTTACGATGTCATTAGATGGTTACAAAACATAATTCAGTATATATTTCTGAGGTCAATGACCTCTGAGCTATGTACATGTTTAAAAATTTCAATTTTCCTATAATTTTCTGGGACCATTTAATGTTTTAAGGTCCATAAATCGTAAACGGTAAGTTTTACAAAAAAGTTTACTGGAAACATAAGATGCGAAATTTTATTTTCTACAATAATGATCTTAAAGTTTTTTGCCCTTAAGTACATAGTTTCCGAGATATCGGCCAAAAACATTTTTTCAAGATGACGTGTCAGGAACGCATTCTCTGAACGGCCGAACTATAGTATAGACCATATTATAATAATACGTCGTGAATTAATATAAAAATCTTGAAATCAGTTTACCTATACGTTTTACAATAATTTCAATTTGTTAATAAACATACCAAACTTGTTTAACATATTATTTTAATGTTATCAGTAGTCAATCTTCTGGATCAATATGCATTTTCCAATATGTACATTTTTTTCTAGGTCATATCTTACTTACATGACATAATTATTTATTTGAACATAATTGTATTATAACATTGTAGTGATATCATAAGCTATCACTACAATGTTTTAAGCTGCTGCAGCTGGTTTGTGCCTAGTCTTCTTGCTTTTTTTTTTAGTCGCAGACTGCAGCTGTCTGCTGGACGTTTCAATAAAAAAAGGCATGGAGAGCACTTAGTTTCCAGATGGTGTCCAGTAGCCTTAGTCCAAGTTTGCCCAATACACAAACTGTAGTGAGTCTGGAGTAAACACGAAACGCCATGTTCGTGGTATTTTTCTTAGCACGAGTGTCTCTAAACACAAATAGTCTAGACATGAAAACGAACAGTTTCATGAGAAGAATGAAAATGAATGAACTTCATTTTTCTCTTTCACACATCGGGGGATAATAAGAGATAGGGATACACAGCGCCATTTTCAAGCATTTGACATTTGTCCCACAGTTTAAACTTGAAAACTAAATAGTATTGGCGGGAAAGCGAAGCATTATAAATCATCATTTTACATAATTTTTACGAAGACTTGTAATTATCGCAGCATGAATGAAGTTTCATTAGTAATTTAGCTATATTTGCATTATTTTACGATAAAGAATGGAATTTTACAAGTAATAGAGCGATATTCACATTTGTGTTACGAAAAAATATTAATTATTCTCAAATAATCGTTGGCAAATGTGCTGTCAAGCACATTTTCCAACTTCTTTTTTTATTTTTCTCAGAGATGTCACTGTCGCTGTCAAGTCATAATCTTTTACGAAAAGGTTACCAAATAGGAGACAAATTACACAAAATTAGGGAAATATAACGAATAATGATATTGTCAGGAAAATAATTCATACTTATATTACTATAAGTTTATTACATTACTAAATTACTACTTATACGCGATAAAAAAAAAATTAACTCATATTTTAGTTTTAAAGTCAGAATTATTTAAATTGCCATAGTAGTGATGCTCTCATATAAAAAAAAAACACTTATTGGCCATTGCCACGAAAGGATAATGATGATATAAAGAGTGAGAGATGAAGTACTTCTTTTAACTGCACATCTTGTGGGTTGACGTTAAACAGTGTTTCTAAAAGTAAAACCAGATTCACGAAGGTGAGTTTGTCAGAATTACTATGGATACACACATACCTAATTATTATACGGAATAGGAATAGGACACGAGTAAGATGGGAAGTGAAATGGAAAAATAAAATAAAATAGTACGTGGGGTCCCTCCGCGTGGAAGAAGTGAATCTTCGTTTAACGCAATAGTGCTTTCATACTCCCTCCGTGGTAGCGTTAAACTTTTAACGCAATCTTAATTGGAAGTCGCATTAGAAGTTTCACTTCAATTTTTTTTTTAATCGAAATTGTCGAAAATAACACAAATTAGGGAAAAATTTTAATTTGATCTTGGTATCCGACATAAGCCAAGGACAGTGTTGCCAGATATACAAATTTATTTGTATTTATACAGAATTTAAGTTTGTTTTACAGAGGACAGATTTGACCTGATCTGTATACAGAATCTTGGGATCAGACTTAGTCTATGATAAAATTAAAAAGTGATATTCGATTCACACTTGTTATTAGTACCGATAGGCACTAGATTGTCTAATCGTTGCAACATTACGTAACGTACAACGGGGATACCCCAAGACGTGTCTACTTGAGAATTATTAGTAAGTTATTCAATTGTAAATACTGTGATCATACCTCTACTGCAAAACTCTCCAGTGAAATATAAAATCCTGTCAAGTCAGCTAAAAAGCCGTGGATTTCACAACGTTTTAATCAGTACTGGCTGGAAGAGAAAAACTTTAAATCATGGTTTCAAGGAAGACTAAAGGGAGAAGAATATGCATATATACTAAGCGCCACACAAGTCGGCGGATGCGAAGTTATGCGAAGAACGCAGCGCAAAAGCCGAAATGTAGGTGTATGTAGTATGCGCGGGAGCCAGACAGAAGAGACGCCGCGCCGGGGCACACCCTCCCGCTAACCTCATGCCTCCCGCGCGCTCCCACGCCCGTGCTCAACACTACGCCATGAGGCGTCGGCATTTTGCACACAAGCGCAATAATTAGCGAATCACGGCGAAGTGTCATCTGCTGCTAACTTCTCATCCGGTGACTTATGTGGCGCTTAGTATACCTACTGTAAGTTTTGTTTACCTAATTTTGCTATTGGGGTTGATGGTAAAAATGACCGTATGCGGCATATAAAGACAGCTAAATACCTAGCACCTCTTGCGCTCAAACTTTTCTTTAATTTTCATCTACGACCTATTGTTTCCTATTAACTTAGAGTTTATTTTTCATTAAAGTATCTCATACAGATTTTATACAAATTTTTAGACTCTTCAACCGTTTTCTGGCTCGGCATCTGGCAACACTGGGCCAGGAAAAAAATCAAAACAAAACCTACGTAATTATTTTAATTTCATTCCTACATTTAATGTTAACTATTTTCAATTTTCCATCGAATCTGCAATACATATTAGGTACCTACCTAAAGTGCCCGGGAATCTAAGAATTTAAGAATAAGATCAACAAGAATAGACACAGAAGGAATTTCGTACATGCAATTGAGTGACTATTATAGGCTGCATTGTTGATAAAAATATTTATTGTTATCAAATTATTAGGCTTACCCCAAGGTAAGAATCAAAGCTTTATCGGTTTTTACATACATCTTACAATCAAAGGTTCTCCGGCAAGTGCAATGTAGGCCGTCCACAGAGTAGGTAGACTGATGAATAATTAAGGCTGCAGGAATGGGCTGGATGCAAGCCGCTTCTTACCAGCTTATTGGAAATAAATAGAGGAAGCATATGTCCAGCAGTGGATTTTCTTTGGCTGATAATGATGATGCTTCTTAAAGCCGTTAAGTGATTTCACTGCTTAATCCAAAACAAAAATTAGGTTAGTTTAACTGGCCTTAATACCTAAGCCCTAGCTTAGGATCAGATTACTAGACCTCAATTTATAATTTTTTGCCTACGTTCACATCAATGAGAAATGTAGAACATAATATTAACATGAATTGTTTCTTTTTTCAGCTGTAAAGATGATTTAAACAAACAACCAAGTAGCTACCGACTTACAATAGGAAGCAACACAACAGCACAGCGTACTGGAAGCTTAGATAAGCTATAGTGAGCAGATTGCTTGAATACGAATAAAAAAAAATGTTCAGTGCACGGAAACCTGCCTGATTGTTGCTGCTTTCTTACTTATACTTACTATATCTGTAGCATAATTTACAATTTTATTTTATAAATCATTACAACAATTCACTTACCTAGTAATGTATGAGTTTTCATTTTAATAAAATATAATATTCAAATTAAAAGATGTAAATATTTTTTGTGTATTCTTAGTTAGCTTCCCACAGCAAACAGTAAATAACTTATGTCTACATTAAGGGATGATTTATATTAGACCAGGCCGGGGCCCGGACAGGCCATGTCTACGACTCATTGTAATATAAACAGTTTCATATAATATGTTTGCAACGTCTCACATTAGTGACCCGTCCACAGCCTGTGCCTGGTCTAATATAAATCATCCTTAATAACTGCTTGTCTTTTGCTCATACAAGAACTATTGTTATGATACAGACTACCTTTAGTGTAAGGGCAAAAAGAAAAAATCCTATGCTATGCTTTAATAATGTTTATTTCCCTACATTCATAAGTTTGAATTTATGCAGTGCATTCACACAATTTTCATATGTTTAAAAGTAAGTAATACATTTTTAGAACAGAAGCAGAGATATTTTAAATAAAATTATAGTAGCTAGTTCAGGCATGATAGGTAAGTACCTAAGTTTTGTAATTTCAAGAAATTGGAGAGTTACTGCATTATGTGTGTGATTTCCATTGGATACATACATATTATTCTCAAGAGCACCGAATTCTTTTCATGTTGTTACACTTAGCATTGTAGAAAACACATGGGAGTAGATTTAGCAGAAGATTTGTATTTTAAACTCCGGAATGGCACTGGCATTCACTTGTCTCTTGAGCTTTTGGCTGGTGCAGCTTCATAAATGTTATTGTTTGAGCTTCATTCTAGCAAAACTGTTTACTTCGTTGACTTACACAGGTACTCGTACTTGTTGAGTGTTGTAATTTACGATACTATTTTCCTTGTTGACAAGCTTGGTGTCCATCAATATAACCCAAGGGGGGGTTTGTTGAGGTACCCAATCCAATTCTTACTTAGTAAGTCTACTGCATTAGGTAAACGCTGATTTTCTTTCTTTTGACCCGTATGGTATTGACTTGTAAACATAAGTATATTTTTACATTTTAACATAGTTGTTTACGCAGTTTTAGGTTTTGCGATGAATCTTGCGACAAAATATAGCCTACGAAATACATTTAGGCTACACAACACAATTTCTTGAAGAAATAATGTACACTCTCACCTAACATTTGTCAGTGAGTTTGAAAACAGCAAACTAAAAGTTAATTGTTTTAAACACGGTTGGTAAATTGTCAAAGTGCACACTCGTACTGCCGTTTGATACAAAAAGATACGCGCTTTTTTGCGTATGAATGAATGAAACAGCAAAACATCATGTAAACTGCCGTTTTGTAAACTTATACTACCAAATGTCTTCACGACTAGTTCTTGCTCGTTTCCGCTAGGGGCGCTGTGCAAAAATGTATGGAGCCACACTCAAACGCGAAAGTTTGAGTATACTATGCAAAACTTGGACTAAAGCCTCAGATGGCAACATATTAAAAACATAGCGACTTCAGTTGAGGATTTGTGTTGTCATTGTCAAGATGTCAAGTCAAGGCTGACTGCTGTCAGTCAGTGTCAGTGTGTCATTCAATAATTTTTTGTTGATTTTTGTGCGCACCAGCTAAAATGACCAACTCAATTTTTTTATTTTATTTTAAATTCTCCTGGATACTTGTCTTTTTTAGCCACTTTTGTATTTTTTCATTTTAAATTCTCCTGGATACTTGTCTTTTTTAGCCACTTTTGTATTTAAATGTCGGGACGCTTTAATAGTGCAGGCTAGAAATAGATAGTTTTTGCAAATTATTTACTATAAATAGTGATAAGGAGCAATAATAATCAGTAAAATATTATAATCAGTGATACCACAATGTTCACTCAAATCATTCGTTCAAAATAAGGTCTTTTGATAGACCTACCCTAAAAAGTAAAATGTTCACTCAAATCATTCGTTCAAAATTGGGTCTATTGATAGACCCACGATAATATTGTAAATCTTCTAAAACTTGCCTAAAACTAACTCCGCATGTACAATAAAAAATATTCTCATTCTACAAACTAATCAGAGAATTGTTTTAATCTGGTTTTTCAATTAAACATTGCGAAATTTATCAATTTTTCGTAGTCGACAAAAGTTACATAACATGGACGCAATTATTTTGGATTTTACTGGTAATATCTGAAACTATTAAAAAATAACTGTATCGAAGTGTGGGTGCAAATTGTTTCAATGTGTTGACGTTTTTGTCAATGTGTGACACGCACTGTCAACGCAATGTGGTTTGTTTTGACTATTCACACTCACTACCAACGTATGCAGTGCACTTTGTCAGATCTTGTGTCCACGCAATAGAGTTCATTATCGTGCACAATAGGTGCATTATCGTATGGTTTTTGTAATGTTTCTATGTAGTACCTGTAATCATAATGCCGTGTACGTAGATAAGATTACGTTCCAAGTTACGGAAACAAGTATCAACTGTTAATGTTTTTAACAAAATTATCCCGTTTCCTAGACAAAGATTACATGACCAACAATTATAGAGATATCAGTTACCTGCATGGTTTTTTTAATACCTAATGTAATTAGATAAATGAACCATAGTTCTCCGTACAGTAGATCTCGCTTCTGTTACATTGATAATAATATCTAGAATAATAATTGATGATGCTATGTAAATATTTTTAAAAGAGTATGTAAAAGAGAGAATTTCAAAGATCTTTAGTTAATATTTCTGTCTAATTATATTATTATGATCTTTTAGGATTTAAGTTAAAATGATCTCTTCTTTATACGTAAGTAGGTATAATATAAAAGTACTAATAGTGTAAACAGCTTTAAGTCATATTGTGGTTAGTTAGAATTAATATTGTGTTGTGTAATTTTGAATGTAAATATACTCGTAAAACCTAATTTGGTTCATCTAGGTGTAAGAAGGAATTACATAGCCTTAAATTGTAAGTAAAACAAATACCTATTGCATGTCCGTTAGGATAAGCTGTTGTGTCTAAATAATTTTGTAACACCTAAATGTACACAGTTCAGAGCAATAAATGATATTTTTATCTTTATCTTTAAATCTTCGAATGCTTCCACTATGCTTCTGTAAATATTTCGAAATGCTCCTGAGTCATGACCGATTACGTTTATACCTACTCGCAAATATTGTTAGAAATTAGGTAGATAGTTAAATTTAGGGAGCACTTAAATAAGTTTTCGAAAACTAAAATAAAACTAAGGTGTTGCCGATATGGAGGCTCTAATAATAATGATTTATTTCTAGAGTCTATTCTTAATGTTACCTTATTTCTATGCCGGTGGACCCTTACGCAGCATTCTAACTAACGAGGCGTGAGAGGCGTGCTAACTGCTGCGTTAGCTGACTATCTGTCTCGCTCTATGATAAACAAGAGGGATGTATAACTAGATACTAAACAATTTTGCCAAATATTATAAACATCGGTTGGTAAACAGAGCTATAGACAAATATACCATCTGTACAGGCGAAAGCAAATTATCGGGTCAAACCTAAGACACTCTCTCTGTGGACTTTGAAGACAGATCTTGGTGATGAGACTTTTAACAAACATCAGTACAATTTCACCAGATAGTCCTTTATTCGATGACATAAAAATAATGATGTAAGTATATAACTTTGAATTAGTAAAATCGCCACTTTTGTTAAGTTTGCTTTATATAGGTACCTATTGTAGAACCAGTAGAACCTTGTAGGCAGCTGTATACGTCAATTTTAACAATAATAAATATGCAATTTAACTTCCATATTTACATTTACATAGGATTTAACTGGATTCGACAAAAGCTACTAAAATCTTTAAAGTATTGTATGTATAGCCCGAATCATACAAGGCAACGGATAAGAAATTACACATATAAGCTGCGGCAATATAATATAATCAACGTGCAGCTTTATGTGAGCTTTAGTCAGGATTGGATATTACGCAGCTTGCAACAAACTTCACATCCGTTCACATCCGTCGACTTGTACCTATGATTCAACCTATACCTATTTGATTTGATTGGAACTGTTTGGAAGTGATTGGGTGCGCTTATTAATCTAACTAATTTCTATAATTGCGTACTCACACTATGCACATAAATATTTAATAAGCCTTTTTCAGGACAATCCCTTGATTAAGTGGTTGCGTTTGCAATGGCAGCCATATTGTGAGATATTCTACCTGTGGCACATGTAGTATCTAGAAGTGCTTCGAGTCTATGTTTGTTTAAGTCTATGAAACGAATTATCATACCAGTGCGTAGTGTGACCGTTTGCAGTAGATTGCCTACTTCTTTAGTAGATTTTCATCTAAATTTGATAGGGCGGTACATTTTTAAAAATCTGTAGATTTCGGTAGAATTCATAAGTGCGATTTTCGTGATAGAACTCTACTCTTCATGCGATATGCGAGAATGACGTCGGTGTACTTTTGCTGAAGGCAGAGGCTCTGCAGTCCAGCGCAGACTGCTCCCTTCCCCAGGATGGCGATTCTGAAGGATGGCGAAATTTTCCACTCCCCGTGAAGTCAGAGGTTCAGCGCTGTCTGGGACCACAGTTTGCGTTTTTGAAGGACGGCGAGGTAGATTTAGTGGAAAAATTGCAATTTTAGTAGGTTTTTAAGTTTCACACACGTCACACAACACAACATAACCTTACTTTATTAATTTTCAAAACAATAATTCACGAAGTTCTCAAACCACTTTATTTATTATTTTGTACTCTAATTGCGTTACAGTAATTTGTTTATTTTATAGAACAAATAAGACACAGCGTATTGGCGCGTATTCAATGTGCTACCTACGTGTGAAGTAATGAAGTAGATTTGTGTTCATCCAATTATTATTGACCCTGGCAGAAGAAAATCAATCAAAATCATATTCAGGAATCATGGTTATTTCCAGAAGAACTAAGCTGAAATTCAGCTTTAAGTGTGTGGTCAAAGAAGTGAAATCATGAACTCAAAACTTTTGGTTTCTTTTAACAAAATAAATGTTTTTAAATATATTGGTCTTTAGTTTTATTCAATAAGGGAGGATTCATATTAGGCTGGGACGGGCCGAGCCGGTCGTGGCATGTTCCAAACATTGGATATAGTGTAGTCCGTTCCATATACAGACGGGACAGGATAGACAAAATGTAAGGAATGATCCAGCCCCTCTCATTCTCATATGAATCATCCCTAATGTGCACTAGCTAGTAGGTACACCTTATTCAATTCAATTCAATTCTTGTTTATGGCTTCTGTGAAGGTGTTTCACAATTTTGCCAATGTCTTGTATTTCACTGCCACCAAATGTAGAGAATTTGAACGGTTTCAATATGTTGTACTGTATTCATTACTCTAGTTTTTGGATTTTATACCTTTCACCTCTGAAACAAAGACAGTATAATCTATAAACACATAAGACGAACACACACAACATTTACTTAATTATAATATAATTTTATTAGTGGTTAATACTATTTACAACTTAATATTATTGATTTTAATATATTTACATAGCATATTTAAAAATAGGGTATATACAAGGGGGAGGAGGGATTTGAAAGAGATGGGACGAGGGATTTCTGGGGGGATGGCATCGTATAGGGAGTACTGCATCAAAGGGCAACTAAAAAATATGTGGTCCACGTTTCCTTCATCGAGGCCGCACTCACACTGGGAGTGATCCCTAATCCTGAGTTTGGCCAGGAATACTGGGGTGCAAGGGTGGTTAAGTCGGAGGCGGCAAATTACAGATGTGGTTCTTTTATCTATTTTGATATATTTAGCAAACCAGGGTTTATGAGGTATTTCAGGCTGTATGTCTCCATAGAAGTACACCTTATTATAAATATTATAATGCTTGTGTCTACACTAATATTACAAAGAACTTTAATCTTGCTTTAAGATTGCTTAATCTTATACTATCAACTACTATTCTAAGGTGGGCAAGTTGAGATGCTCACAATAAGATCTAATTAGGAATGAGATCCATAGATAAACTAAAGTACCCAACCAATTTAGTCTATCACATGAAAGCAATAACAGCGGGCAGAGCATATAGATGCAGTTGGACTGATGTGTTAAAGTGATCAGTTCATTGCTCCGGGTTATGCGGACCATACATTTTTTCGATCCCATCCTCCTTGTACCTATCATTGAATAGATTTCCCGTACAATTGTAATAATAATGTTTGTGCCTTCCTCCTTTACCCGGGCTTAGGACCGGCATCATAAATGTAATAGGTATAGCATTTATGAGGCGGAGTTACACAAATCTCCATCTCTTGTCAAATAGAATGCAGCCTGCAATATGTATGAATAATGTTGTAGGTCCATACAAAATATATAGATACCGACAACATTCTGCAGTCAGGTGAAATTGAGCGCAGCCTGCATTATGTACGAATGATGTTGTAAGTCCATACACATTGGATGTTTGACCTGATTGTAGACCGCAGAAACCATTCAGTGTGTTAAATCCTTTACCAATCATTTAGGTTTTAACTGACTTGTTTGGGGATATAACTAGGGAAAATTCATAGTCCCTGAAAACGTCTTAATATTTATAAGTTTATGAGAAATACATAAACACATAGTATGTCAACTGAATACATTAATAGGTAATTGATCATGCTGAGACTTAAGGATATAATTATGTAAGGATTTACTTAACACTTTATTTAGAGCAAAACAATTTATAACAAGCAAGCAAGCCGACCGGCTGACTAGAAGATGAAACACTTGTAGTAAAAATTAACTTACGTTTGCCTTCGACATGGACACGGAGCACTAAAACAATTGGTATCTTAATAAATCGTATACATTTTATAATTCTGTAGTCTTTAGATGCTACTTGCTTCCCTGAATTATCTGTGCAGGCGTGCAGCCAAACCTAACTTAGCAAATGGCATAGCAGTCAAACTTTCAACAACAAAACCTCCAGGTTTATAGTTTTTCATATGCCTATTTAAATAATTGAGTGAGGCTGTGCTAGCTGCATTAGCTAAATCGATAGATAAGTGCGATAAATTGGTCGTTGCATGCCGAAAGCAAGAAATTACTAACATAAAAAGCACAACAAAATAGAATTCACTTTTCAGACAAATCCACTAAAATTAATAAAGATTATTGCACGATAAGACTAGTAATTATTAGAAAATAAGAAAATGAACAGGTAATAGCTTGTAATTTACCTTGTTTTATGAAAATATTTCGATAAATTCTGCAAAATAAAACGAAACAAAAATTTTCACAACAAGGGATCATCTATTAATTACGTGAGACTCGAAACTACTCGAACGAAAGGGTGGGGGGGGGGGGGGGGGTTTTGGGGAGGTGGTTTGGAAAAAAAACGAATTTTTTTTAACAAGAGGGCATATCATCAAATAGGTACCACGTGTATTTTTCGCTAGCGGCTCATTGCTAGGTAATAATTTACCCATGCAAGCCGATGACATTTTATTTTATTTAACAGCTTTTTTGCTAACTAAAATAAAAAATAATATTGACATCGTACGTTGACATGATTTGATACTATAATTTTGTCATTAATGGTTATGGGAACCCCCTTAATAGATCCTTTTTTTTTTAATTTAACCTGTGCTGTCCCACTGCTGTGCAAAGGTCTCCCCCAATTCCTTCCATTCCTTTCTGTTCTGTGCTACCTACTTATAATATACCTACTACTTTAATTTTTTCTGTGAATATTTCAGGCGTCTAACTGTTGAAGTTTAATTTGAAGGTTGATATCGAGCAAACATTTCTTGTATGGGAGCCCTTAAATATTTATTTTGATTTATTTATATTTTATAAAGCGAATATTTAACGAAATATTTAGCGAATATTTCAAGCGTCTTGATTTTACTATAATATCGAGCGAATACTGACTAAAATTCACGTATGTTGAATAGGAATTTTTAATATTTATTTTATTCCATTTTTAGGGTTCCATACCCAAAGGGTAAAAACGGCATCCTATTACCAAGACCCCGCTGTCCGTCAATCTGTCAGTATGTCACCAGGCTATATCTTATGAATGGTGATAGCTACGAGTAGTACGCTGAAACATTCGCAGAATATTAAGTTCGATATTTCCTTTACAAATAAATAATTAAGATTAAGTATACAAACGGGGACTTACATACTTATTATTATTATTTGTTAGTATAGCGGCAACGTCGATACAATATCATCTGTGATCACCTTTCTAGCTTTTAAGGTTCATGAGATACAGGTCGCGGCATATAAGTCTAGCGCTTAGCGAAGTGTGGAGGGGGTGGCTGCGCATTAGTTTAGTATGGCGGTCAACATGCGCAGCCATCCCCTCTACAGTACCCTAGGGCTGATGGTACTTAAGTGCCACATCTTGTAAAGCCTGGTTTAGACAGTTGAGTTTTAGTAATAGGTCCCCGTTTTTACCCTTTGAGTACGGAACCCTAAAAATCATTAGTATGCGAAACCGCGTACCAAGTTTCATCGAAATTGGTTGAAAAAGTCCTAAGTTGCTAACAAAAGTCATATGACTAGTGGACGACCCCAAACCAGTTAATAGTCCAATGCTATTATTTGTTACTACTTTCTATGGTAATACTGATGCATACTGTACCTTTTATAAGCTGTGGTGAACGAACATGTTTATTTCCATTTTTAATCTGTGGTTTTTAGAGAAAAAAATTTAATGGTTTAGTTGGTGAGAATAGTGCTTGCCATTTTTGTGCGTTGAGTTGAGTGTGGAGTCAATTTAATTGTAAAATTACTAAATCTCGCGGTGATTATTTCTAAAACTTTGTTTGTTTTACCCAAATTCAATAATGGAAGAATTTGTAGAAGTTAACGAGATATCAGATTTTATTTCGTATCTACGTAGCGTGAGTATTTGATCATTTCTATTTGTGTCGTTTCAGGTATACTTATTCGAATTGAAATTATTAAGAACTTTCGCCATAAATGTGAACTTTTACTGTAATATTTCAATATTTGTCGAGGATATCTTAATTCCACTAGTTCCGCTAGTTTTTCTATGGTACTTCACATTAGGTACTTAAATTGCCTAAAAGGGTAGGTAGAAATACTTCGGTGCGCTTCTACATTGCAGTTGATGACCGTGACTCGCCCGTAATCAGAATGTCGCTAAACCGCTCGATGAACTCTATGCCTCTATAATTATTATTCATTTCAGTGTTTAAGTACTATTGGAAATTATGTAGCTCTGGAACTTAAGCAGATCATAAAAAACATATTAAGTAAATAGCTTCACTTTATTATCACTTGGTGATTGTATAGTAAAATATGAGTTAGCAAACAGGTATCTGTTTTTGCATGTGAACTGTAAATTAACATACAATTGATAATGGTGTCTTGCTATTTAAAATTGATATAACATGACCATGAAACTTCAAGCTATATCAAACATTTCTAGGTATTACACACCCACATGTTTTAGGAATAATTTATGTAACTTATGAGGTGTTTCAAATCTATGAATTATTTACTGCTAGGCCTCCTGTGTTTAAGGTGTTCTTTCTAGAATTGTCTGCTGCTGCAGTCAATCAGCATTAAAAGCCATAAAGACTGCCCTGTGGTGTTAAAAACTATATTGGTAGCCTGCAAGCTCATTCCAATTCAAATATTTTTTAAATAATTATATTACTTAGTAACATCTTGCACACAGTTTCTGAACCCATACTAATTAAAGCTAATATGGCTTCCAGAGGCTAATATAGTACATACACATATTTTTAAATACATAATAATATAGATAAAAAGTTTAAATGCCAGGTCCCCCCTGGCCTCATCAGTTCCCCTAATAAAAAACTTTAGCTGCCTGAAAACCCTTCTATGCCTACCATTTCCTTGGCATTTCCTACCAGTGCTGATTAATTCAAATAAGACTGGAGTCCAAGGACTTATTTTGACATAATTGGGACTTAATTGAATTATTAGAATGGCAAAATGTGTGCATAGATGGTCACGAGACCAAGTGGGAGTGGGAGCAAGCATTAAAAATCGGTTCTTGTTTGAGCAGGTCGGAATAGTGCTGATCCTCTGTGAATGTTAGAAATTATTCTAATATTTCAAAAATAGAACCCCAAAACTCTTTGTCCTGTGTAAAATGGCTATTTTTTTCAGATTGAGTGGCACGACCCGTGGCTCATTGCGCTAGTATCATTCCACATCCTTGTAACATTCACATGTTTTTCAACGAGGAACCATGGAAACTTCCAAGTCATACTCTTCATTATATTACGTAAGCTTACATTAAATACTTAAAATTTAATTATAAACTAGGTATAATCTAAAAACAGTGTTGAATGCTTGCTTATTAATATTATATTTTCAAGATAGTCAAGGAAATCAACAAACCAAGAACTTGTTAACATTTTTGTACTATGTATGTACCTACTTGAACCAAGGTTGATATTTCTTAATTCAGCTCACTGAGTTTTGTATTCGAGGTTTTTTACTGTTACATTATGGGGCAAAGGTTGTACACTTTGTAAAATAAATATTTAGAACTGCTTATTCATATTTTGAAATGAAATGTTATGAAACTTTAATATTGTAATCTAATCAGTTTACTGTATCAAAGTTTTTCAATTTATAGCAAATTGTGGATTCACAAAAAACTAGACTTGGTATTGAACAGTAAATAAATGGGACAATAATGTCAAAAATATCTACAGCTCACATTTTTGACATTATTGTTACATTTATTTACTTTATTTATTTACATTTCCCAGGCTGATGCTAAGAGTTTCAAAATGCCAAGATGTAGATAGAGGTAGTTACTACCTACTGTTACTCGTAGTTAGTCACCTGCCCTTTAGTGGATGCCTTTGCTTGAGCCCCATGTTAACATGGATACTAAAAGACCAAGATTATTTAGTCTTTATAAGTAGATATGTACTTGTACAACAAAACTGATTCAACACTAGACTTCTCGCCACCACTAAATTCCGATAGACTTGGCACCTCAGTCACTTAGTTCTAAGTTTGCATAGTACCTACTTGGTTTCCAAATTCTCTTGTCAGACTTCAGTGGTGGTGTGGAGTCTAGTGCTTTGGCGGTATTTTTTGCGCATCATTTGTTTTCTAGTGGAGACCAGGCTACATATCCTACTTTATATTATAAACACGAAAGTTTGTATGTATGGATGTTTGTTCTCTTTCATGCAAAAACTACTGAACGGATTGAGATGAAACTTTGCAATTGTAATGTTTATAGTAAATAATAAGCCAAACGAAAGTATAAAACAATGCTTAATGGTATAATTAGGTATTCTTTTACACTTTCTTCTTATAGTAAAGACCTGTAAAAACATATGTTTTCTAGAAAAGACCTGGTCCAGATCTTTTTTTTTATTAAGCTGTGATTTTTTCAGTGTTACTGGTATACTTTTCGGAAAGCATAAACGAAGTGGCGGCGAGGAACTGGGCGTTATTCTCAAGACAACAGTATTTCGATAGCAAGGGCCTCTTCATATCTGTCGTGTTCTCCATGCCCATACTCCTCAACTGCATGATAATGGTGGTAAGTTGATTAGATATCTATCAGTTATCATCGAATCCATTTGGATACTTACCATTTTGCTTACTACTTTTGATAAGCTGGATGATTGAGAAGGTGGTTTTTGATATTTCCAAACCGTATCAAGTTATATCATACCAGCTGCCGCTCTCGACTTCGCTCGGGTGTTCATGTCACTACTCGCAAATAATGTATCTGTCGTTGAAATTCGCCCAGCATTTTAGAGTATTATTATTAGTAACAAACAAAAAAATTACTTACAGATCAGTTAGTGATATAAATGGGAAGGAAGTTATCACATTATTTTTCTAAATTATTCAGACTTCAGTAGTCTGTTCTTGTTATAATGTTCGCAATATCAGCGTCCTCAGTCTGAGGCTCACGATTATTCAATTATATATGTATACATTTTTTGTTATCAAAAGTAACCACTGCATCCACGCTCGGTCTTACCAATTCTGATATTCTTAAGTTAAAACTTGTGTTATCAAACTTATCAACCCAAGTTTACAATATTTATTTGCCATAATAATGATACGACATTGTTTAATTACTTTTGATGCCAGTAACGGAATTACATACATTTTTGTCATTACTGAACTATGTTCCTACTGATAAATTAATCAATAATTAATGTATCGCGCGTAGCGTAGTTTGACTACTTAGGTGTTTGTCAGCGATCACCGAAATTAAGCAACATTCCACACGGTCAGCATCAGCACGGGAAGCATGGCAAAGGGACTAATAGTCTTTCCACCATCAATCAATCAATTCTTGATTTGTGGCTTCTGCGAAGGTGTTTCACAATTTCGCCAATGTCGTGTGAGGTACTGCCATCAAACGTAGAGAATTTGTACGATGTTTGATGTGTTACCTGTATTGGATAGGCAACAGTTTTTGGATTTTATACCATTCACCACTACTGGAACAAACACAGTACAATCTATATATCCCCTCGAAGAGGAAATTAAGTATGGATTGACAATGACATCTGACACTAAGAGTGGATAAAATGGTTTTCTCCCCTTGCCGTGCTACCCGGGCTGGATGGGTGACCGCGAGTGGTATTTTCCAACTGAGCGCTACCGTGGCTCGGATGACACGTTAAAGTAGGTCCCGGTTGGTTTAACCGTTTTGCCATGTCAGATGCCTTCAGGCGCTAGCTACCCGGCCTATACGAACTTACTTTATTTAATTAACCTTAAAAAAATCTTGTCTACCAATCAGAGTCTATATAATTATAATACCTTGGCGATGACCTTCACAATGCGGTGGGCGCCGCTTAATCATGTACTTACATAAAAAAATATTGTAGCATTAAGGCGCGTTCTACCGGAGATTTCAAGTTTGATCCACTGTGTTGCCGTTATGTACCTATGCCGGGATCAAAACTGGAGGCTCTGATGTTAGCTCCTCAAAAATTCTTTATTTTGTCATTTAATTATCATCATAAGTTTACGAATACTTATTTAGCGGCCATGACTAGGTGTTGTTTACGAGATACATAGATCTAAAATCCAAAATAGTCGTCAGTCTATGCGCAAAAGTGCATCAACTGTTTTCACCTTAGTTTTTAGTTGATGCACTTTTGTGCTTAAACTGACCATCTAATTACCTGGTTTCTACGTCTACGTGGGCTGTTCCAAAAAAAGTTAATGAAATTAAAAAAAGAACATAAAAAAGTTCATTTGCAGCTTTTCAAAATATCTCACCCCTTGGGATTGGGAGGGGGGGCCTCCCAATCCCAATGCACTATCAAAACATTTAATACCACAATTAATAGCACCAGCTATCAAAACATTTAATAAGAAACGTGTCTTGCTTGAACTTGTCGTGAAGGTCGAAACATAACCGCCGAAATTATTCGACGGCCTCGCCTGCAGTGCTAAATTTTCGCAAAAAAAAAAAAATCGCAAAGAGCTAAATCAAGGCTATACGGAGGATGGGATAGCATTTGTATCCCCGAAGTTGTCAAATAGTCCATGGTTCTAGCAGCAGCAGCGGTGTAACAAGTCAAGTCAAAAGTATTTATTTGCATGATAGTAGGTACAAAAGATCTTAAAATTATACAAATATACATATCCATCCACTAACAACCATAATGAGGTGTGCAAAAACGTAAATTAAAATTTAAATCCAACAAAATTCAAAAAATGAAAATCATCGCCGAAAAGAACCAATTATAAAATATATTATTCTACAAGGTACATTAATTATTACAAGCTCTATTGTACGTATGTAATCGACATGAACTTTTGTTAAGGAAATCGTCCACTTTATAAAAGCACTCTGCCACCAACCACTTCTTCAACTTCAACATGATGAAAAAGAATGCCACGGATGCCGCTCCTTGGGCGTTCGCCATTCAACTCCCCGAATGCTTGAGGCAGACAAACTTCGCTATATCATTCACTATAGTAACTGTTCTACGGTCTTCTAGCGAAATTACTACTACTGATCGACTGCGTCGATTAAAAATCGCTATCATTTTTTATTAACACTGACCGCGAACAACTTTTGTGGGCAAATCGTCCTCTTCAAACACACATTGCGTGGATTGCTGCTTCGTCCGGAGGATCTTAGCTATACAGGGTTATTTCTAATCAATTAGCATCCTCTTAGGGCTTATTCTGTACATCAAAACTAACAACTTTTGTTCTACGACTTTTATGAAAACTCAAAAAAAAAATCAGCTGTTCCATACATTTTGTCGAGGGTCAACGACATTTTTCTATGGAACATCAACTATTTTTTTTGAGAATTAATAAACCGTCGTAGAACAAAAGTTGTTAGTTTTGATGTACAGAATATTAAGCTCCTGAAAGGATGCTAATTGATTAGAAATAACCCTGTATATCCATGATACGTCAGTTGTAAGAATGTAGGATACGTTTTGCGAAGTTCCTCCTTCGAAGTTTTCTAACATCAACGGCATTTTTGCTCATCGGTGAGAGAATGAGGTGTCCATCGCGAAGCAAGCTTCCTAACTTTAAGGTTTCATTCATGATGGTGGAGACTGCCTGTGATCCAATGTTTAGTTCAGCTTGTATCTCTCGATGTATAATATGCCTATTCTTTCGCAACAGCCACTCTACCTTGATGACGTTTGCATAAGTTACAGCAGTTGGTGGTTGGCCGGGTCTGGGATCATCGTTTAAGTTCTCTCGACCACGTTTAAATTCACGAAACCAATAAAGGCTATTTGACAACATTGAAAATATACTATTGATTGTGGCAATCCTTACAGATTATAGCTTAAATAATCGGCCAAGTAAGAGTCGGACTCGCGCACGGAGGGTTCCGTACTTCCGTACTATATGGGAGCCCCCCTTAAATTTATTTATTTTATTTTAATTTTAATATTTATTATTGAAGTGGATATAAAACTAAATATTCTGTGAAAATTTCAAGCATCTACCTGTTATCATTATTAATATAGAGCGAAAAACGTCTAAAAAAACCGGTTTGTTGTATAGGAGCCCCCCTTAAATATTTATTTTATTTTTAGTATTTGTTGTTATAGCGGCAACAGAAACACATCATCTATGAAAATTTCAGTTGCCTAGCTATCATGGTTCATGAGATACAGCCCGGTGACAGACAGACGGACATCGAAGTCTTAGTAATAGGGTCCCGTTTTTCCCTTTGGGTACGGAACCCTAAAAAGACATATATTACTTTATTAAAACTAAAATATGTTTAATTTTCGCATATTGCACGAAATAAAATAGGATATTTTTTTGATATTTTATCTGTGACGAAAACGCTCTAAGATGGGCGGCAACTCTGGTAACGTCACATGCTAGAAAACGAGAATTTCTCGATCGACTGTTGTTTGTGTTTTGGGTTTTCGGAGTAATATTATTGGATCTGTAAGTTACTTCTAAAGTATCTTTTGTTAATTTTTGGACGTGTCGAATAGGCTAACGCAGGAGCAGACTCCCCAAAAGCAGCTTGTAAATTTTCTTGAGATTCCTTGAAGGTTAACACTCGTTTATAATCATAGAAAATCATAGCACGAAAAGCTTCCCGCGAGACGTCCATTGTTGCAAACAAAAGAAGAGTGACAGACAATCTTTAAACATAAATTACAAAAAAAACTACACATAGGTAGCCAGTGATTTTCACAAAGGAGGTTTGTGTTGAAATTAGCCGTCAATTAAAAATAGTTTCATCTAAGAAGAGGTTGTATTTATTCTGTTGCGGATTTTGCAATTTTCTTTTTTTTCTGTTGCAATTTTCTGTTGCAATTTTCGGAACAACCTAGATATGTACCTCGTTAAAATTACTGTTAAATGAGTTTTCGTAAACTTGTTTATCTGCAAATACCAAAAAACTGACCGAAGACCATCAGCACAGAAATGTTTCATATCATCTACAACTCGAGTTCGCCCACTTTTGAACAACATCATGCCAACAAAACTGTTTAATCAATTACGAGCAGTAACATGATGTTCATTCTATCACGATGACTATGAGTTTATTAATAATAACAAGTAAAATTGAAAATACCTAATGCAATACAATATCCTTTCTAGCTATCTGTTTTTATTTAGGCCTGGCACGTGATAAATGATATCAGCACTTCCACAAATAGTAGGGAGGTAGAGTACAATAAATCGTGGTGCTCTAGCGGTAGTAACACCCGCCATACAATCGTGAAGTCGTGGCTTCAAATCCCGGTCCCGTACCAATGAGTTCTTTGGAACTTATGTACGGAACGGCGATATTCACACCACTGGCTTTACGGTGAATTGAACCGCAAACTTCCGTAGAAAAAAATCGATGGCATATGTGACTTCACCAACCCGCACTGGGCCAGCGTTGTGGATTTATAGCTCTTCGTGCGTAAACCAAAAATTTTATACATGTTTGTGGTGAAAATTGCCCTCAAACAGCTAAGGGGGTGTAAACTATCATTGTGAACTAATTTTACAATGGCATCAACCCGGAATTCGAGAAAAAAAAAACAGCTGTTCCATATACAATTGCAACTCGGAATCGACAAAATGTATGAAACAGTTAATTTTTAGGGTTCCGTACCCAAAGGGTAAAAACGGGACCCTAAAACTAAGACTCCGCTGTCCGTATGTCATCAGGCTGTACCTGTACCTCATGAACCGTGATAGCTGAACGTTGAAATTTTCACAGATGATGTATTTCTGTTGCCGCTATAACAACAAATACTATAAACTGAATAAAATAAATATTAAAGTGAAGGTGACAGCTAGATGCTTGAAATATGTATTCGCAGATTATATTAAGTTGTATATTACCTTTAAAAATAAATAATTAAATTAAAATATATTACTTAATTCTTCCACACGGCACGGAACCCTTCGTGCGCGAGTCCGACTTGCACTTGGCCGATTATTTTTTTATTCTGTTCTGGACAACCATGTATAGCGCTGTGTCCGATAATCATAAAAATCCATAGAATTATTATAAAATCATACAAATTACAATGAATACTATTAGACATGTCAAACTAGATTATGGGCTGCTGCATTGTAATATGATATAATATCAATCTACGTAACAAATTGCCATAAAAAGCTATTAGTGTAGTGTGCGGATTTATTATAATAAGATTATATACTGGCGCTCGAATTAAGCTCCTACGTTTTATGCGTACGTCGCGTCGCCCTTTAAATGACCTACTTCCAACAAAAATAAAGGAGATATTGCAAATATGCATAGAAATTGGGCCACTAAAGGGTACAGTATTTCATAATTTGCTTTGTTTCTTTCGGAAAATGATTTTCCCGTTATTTTTTACATTAACAGTGTCCATTCGGGTATTAAGGTTACATGTGACCAAAATGACAGTAATTCAATGACTGAACAAAAATCAAATTGGAAAATGTGAAATTACTCATAAATTAAGCATTTGATGCGGTTGTTTTACTCTGCGCATTTATTTATCATAGTTTAACGGATTTTTTGAACTACTGTACCTAGTCTGAGCCCATTTTGCATTATCTCCTTTAGTTTAAATCACGTCTAAATAACATAAATACCTATGTTCAGCTCAGTTCAGACGAATAATGATCAGTACTAAACATGAGCCTCCCCTATTACAGATTTCTTAGTTCGTTTACCTTTTACTTTCGAATAGCGTCGTCATGTCACGCGCTCGCCGGTGCGTGGTCACCATTAGAGAACTTTACCTTTCCCGTTTTACTCCAGTCATCTGTGCCCTGCCTGTGGCCTGTGTGCCTGCTTGTGGCCAAGTGGTTAATTCGTTAGAACTTCATCCATTCAATGGGACAGATGATACGTCCCAATGGATGTGGTCAATGTTGCCTATCTAGTGTAGTTAAGTTTTGGCTTAATTTTTTTACATAATCCTTGTTTCATGATGTAGGTTACCAGACATACAGTGTAGGTATAGTACGTAGTATTATTATAACCTCTTTAATTATAGATAAATCCACAGATGTTTTAGTTTCAAAGTAATCAAATAAGTTGCTAAATTATTTTAGCCGTCGAAGCGTTTATTTGTTCTCTAAAACAAAGAAAAGTCGTTATTTCTAGCGACTAATTCGCAAATTGGCAACATTGAATGAACATCGTTCAAAGTTCGAATGTCGATGAGTGGGTCCCTATAGTCATAGTTACAAATCATAGAACTTGTAGTTATATATGTCTTGGCCTCGTAGGATCATTTGATAAACCGTATTTTTGGAAAAATCCTACAAATTTTGCAAAAACAGGATTTCTTACTAGGATTTTTGAAAAAATCGAGTTGCCTTAGTAATAGTATCTGGACCGAAAGGGGACAGATCTAAGATGTCCCTTTGTAAAAATGATCATTATAAATTATGTGTTTTATTTGCAGTACCTAATTTAAAATTTCAGGGATCATGGCTGTACCAATCAACGCAAATAATGGCCAACTTGAAGAAGGCACAGTTAAGGCAGCGCCTCAAAGAAATGAACTTGAACAAGGAACAACTGCAGCATTTTAAGGCGGAGTAAACAGTCAATTATCATAGGTATGATAGAATTGAATGTTTCTGTTGCAGTTTTTATTAAGATCGTCGTGAATGTGTGACGGTTTTGGAACTATGACGTGTTATTTTTTTATGTGTAGTGACTGATTGCAACGAATCGTAAAGATGGGACAAATATATTCCCACGTCTACTTACAAATAGATTTGTCATAGAGTAAACATCAATAAGATGGTTTCTGTGAGAAGTCAATCATTAAACAACAGCGGGTTATACATGATTAATTTCATAAACCTTGGATTTAAAAAAAAAAACAAAGATCGTGAAATATCTTTAAGATGGATTTCAATGACCTAAAATCTATGGGTATATAAAATAATGTAATTATGTTCTTTGGAAACGAAACTGGTCGCCTAATAGGTAGATAGATTTAGAATTATGCCGATCCAGATAACTATCATGCCATTTTAATCCTGTTATAAATATTGTGATTATACAGTAATTTTAAATCAATGCTACAGAGTTAGGTAGATTTGCAAGTGCCCTTATTTTGGTGTGCTTTTATAACGATACAAATTTAGCATGGTAATGAAAGATCTACAGTGATACCTACATTTATACAGTTCAAATTTGTTTGCAAATCTGGCCTTTAGAAAAGAAATCAAATTCTTATCGTTGTTAATGGTTTGATTCTTAATATCGTCTTAACAAGGTCAACTGATATCAGGTAGATATAATGTTGATGACTTATTCTTGACTTGAGTGCAATTACTAATAATTGCTGAATGACCCGCTATAATGAAGAATAACATGACACATATTTCTATACAAGGCGGATTTTTAATTGGCTAAGAAAGATGATGTATACATGCGGTTTAGTATATTGTAAAATTCCAAGTACGAAATATTTACAAGAATATCTTAGCCGATGAAAACGCAATTTATATAATAATATGTATTTTATGTAACCCTATTGAATTACAGTACGCAGGAATAAATAATGAACATCGATATTTGAAAAGAGATTATTAGCTAATTTTGTTTCCGTGGCGCTATCTCTCTCACGACTCACCATAAGACAAAACGATGGTCCCTATTAACAATGTCGGTTCTCCAAAAATACTACTGTTCAGTAGAGCAGTTTAAAGTTTGTTTTTACGATAAAAAAAATGTTATATGACTGTGGATGTTCAAACTTGCACTGATTGTTTTATGTATTGTTTACTAAGTATTAGCATAGGTAAAATATATAATTAATTGATAGTTAAGGAAATAATGTACTACTGACATTTTCACATGGACTATTTTTAAAGTGAATTGTCAGTTGTGACATAAACGACAGTTTTGTTCGGATATTTAATAGTAATTTATGTAGATAGTGGTATATTCTACATTTTTAAAGGGAGACTTTGAAATAAGATTGTCATATGTGTTAGGTTTACTTAAATTATATAAATAATAAACTTTATTTAATCAACTTTTTCATGCATTTATTGAACATTTATTCAGTTTACAATCAACACCAATGAAAAATAGGGAATGCACACTTTGAGATCACTTAATATTTCAGTAAGTACACGTATTACAGTCATAATTAAACTAGTTTAGCAAGTGTAAACAATAGTCTTCTTCTCTCCTCTTTCTGTTTTTAAAGTAGGTATGTAACAAAAGCCGAAAAAAAATAAGTCATAAACTAGAAACAATCAAAACACAATAAATCAAAATTATAGTACCTAGTCATATCTTTAGTATTGCAGGTAGGTAAGTATCACAAAGTTTATTAAAATATAGCCTAAGTTGAACATGTAATATCTAAGTAACTTTAGGAACTTTTTTGTGACTAAACATAATTAACTATCACAACAAACGTACAGTCTTAGTTTTTTACTTTAAAAGTTAGTCTACGCCTAATCCCTACAGTTAAGCTTAAGGCACCTTATCTTATACTTAAAAATCAGGAACTTTAAAATCACAATAGTATCAAGAATAAATTACAAAAAGAAATCACACAGCCGTTCAATCAGAGTCACTTTCTAGTTCTGCTGTATTACTGGAAACGTGTGGCAAGTCTCTATAGAAACCATGGTATTTATATGGAATGACACCAGATCTGCACATGTCATTAAGATCTTTGTTTTTTCCATATGGAATAAGAACGGGGCCATCATAGGCTTGGGATATTGTAAAATCATTCTGGCGTTGGGTGTTTCTTTTGGTGGATCTGAGAACCACTAAAGTCTTCGGCTCGTCATCGAAATCGTATTTGTATTCTATCCGATCAAAAACGGAGCCCTTAACTTTAACCTCTCTAATTTGTGTCCACTTCATTTTTTCATTTTCTACATCTTTCACCCAGTTTCTGCTCGCCAACAAATCTTTGAAATTGTAGAAGTCTTGTGAGGACATTTCTCTTACATTGTACGGTATACCTTCTGTTTTCGCCCAACGCACCAAGCAGTACCATTCATCAGGAACGTAAATCATTCTCCGCTCACTCTCCCTTTCTATAAGTGCATGAACACTGTCCCCTTCATTTTGGGTATGTCCTTTCTCCATAAATCTATGCGTAATAGTTACTCCAAACTCCTTAGCAGCAAGCAAATATAAAGCAAAGACAATGCGGTTCCGATTTTGGCCAGCGCAATTGTCCGACCAAAATCTAAATTCTTTTACCCCTTTTTCAACATTAGCTTTAATGAAGTCGTACAAGCAACTTGAAACCTCATTAGCCCCTCTTTTGGCAATACACTCATGCCACATGTAACAAGTAGCAATTTTATTTCCAAGCTCAAACAGCGTAAAGTTGAAAGTATTCAATTTCCTTTTGTAGTAGAATATGCTTACCTCACCGTGTGGAGTCTGCAAAACTTTTTGAAAATCAAAGGTAGCTACATTGATTTCAGGATTTTCACTTGCTTCTGCTTTATCAGCTTGTTTAAGTGATCGAGCTTTTTTTTTTCGCGCTTGATGTTCCAAGAAACTCTGTTTTTCTTCTTCTGTGGGAAACTGTTTGTTCGCAAAGATATGGCAAACTTCACACAAGTCTTTTTTGGGCTTGTGGAACGCTAAGTTGAAATTAGCATTTACAATGTCACGGTATTGACGCTTGTTGGCTTGATTAGTGTATTTAATAGGATCATACCATTCAACATACAGTTTGTACATCTGCGAGGTACTTTTTATGTTATTCAAGTACAGTTTCTTAGAATCTTTCCGTGCATAGTGTGAATCCACTCGATCTAAACAATTCACATGGTCTTTTACACTTTGTACCATTACTTCATCAATCACTCTAGGTTTATGGTCATACTTTCCTCTCTTGTCCTCTTCCACAGCGGCTATGCCGTCATACTTCTTCCAAGCCGTTGTTATTATTCGCTCACCAGAAGATATAGTACTTAAAAACATCGTCTTACAGACTCTTTTTGTTTCATTTTCTGCAGTTGGGAGATAGTAAACATAGGTATATTCCCGTTTGTGTTTGATTATTTCAGTAGTTTTACGCCCTTTGTTAATCTTTTTTGTGTACTTTATAACAAACGCCCAATGCTTATTACGATCGCCCAGTTTCCAAAATTTTGAAAAGATAGCCTCTATTTGCTTTAGATCGTAGTTTTCAGTACACTTATAGCGACATTTCTTTTCACATGGCTGCCCTAATACTTTTTCTGAAATTTGTTTACCTTTTTTATTTGTATAGGATTTCCCTTCGTTCTTCATTTGCTTTCTTTGAACTACACACCAATGCTCTTTATGTACAAGTCTCTTCTTTCCTATATCTGTTTTGTAAGTTTTCTTCCTGGAACCTTTTTGTGTAGTCGGTGTTACGTTAGTGGAAGTGCCTATTATAGTTGAAGGTGTTGGAAGATTTAGATAAACTTCATCGGGCCTAATGAGATACGCTTCCAAGCATATGGCACAAAATTCATTTCCACATGGGTCTTCATGAATAGGAACTGGTGACGGTATTGGCGTTGAATTGACAATGGACGTTGAAGCGCCTTTGGAGATTTCCTGCGTTTCTTCTGCTACAGAAATCTCAGTCTCTTCATGGATTCTCCTCTCAGAAATAGACTCGTCAGGAATTCTCTCTTCTGGTTTAGCCTCGTCATGAATTCTCTCTTCAGGTATAGCCTCATCAGAAATTCTATCTTCAGGTATAGCCTCTTCAGGAATTCTCTTTTCAGGTATACCCTCGTCAAGAATTCTCTCTTCAGATATCGAAGTATTTACAGGATCGTCCCTATCACTGAATACATTATCATCGAACAAACCTTGTAGACATTGTGTCAATTCCTCATCGGAATGTACACGTATTGGTGAAGACTCTTGATCTGCAAAGATAGATAATTCCTACAATGAATGTGTTAGGTGATCATGATAGGTGGACACCTACTTATAAGGCAGGTAAGTATCGAACTATCTATTTGTAGAGGGTAGCTGTGGTCCAACTTAATCTACCTACCAATGATCCAAGAGATTTGTTTTAGTCAATTTAAAGTTTTAACAAGTCATAAAACATCCGACAAAAAAATCTGCACATAATGCAGTTATTAGTGTAGAAAGTGACATATCCATCCGACTGACTAACTTTAGGTTACATGTAATAATGTAGAAAGTGATACATCCAACAAAATCTTTGACTTTGCATACTTTTAATAATGTTGGAAGTGGTACATCCAACAAAATGATCTACTATATGTACATGTAATAATGTCGGAAGTGGTATATCCGACAGAATTGTCTGCTTGAAGTCCATTGAAAATAGATGTATCTACCGGAACCTACATTATTAAAGGAAATATACCTATATTATGCAAAATACGAATGGTTTCGTTACAAAGTAGCAATCTTTAAATTATTGGAATGGTTGTGTAATGTACAAACTCACTTTATTTACTTAGTAACATAAAGGGTGCTTACCAGGTTCTGTAGGTATACGATAATCTTGACAGTCACTTGTTCCCTCTTTCAACTGAATAACAGTTTCTCGTTTATTAGAATTTACTAAATCTAAAATCCGTTTTGAACGTTTCGACATGATGGGATCCTCACTTGTTTACACGCATAAAACAATAATAAATCATATAATGCAGTTTCGGCCGCGCGAGCGTTCCCCCCTGTGACAAAGTGCATAGTGGCAGATCCGCGCGCACCCGCGCTCCCTCCGCCCCGCGGACATCGCCGGTTCCGTCACTACCTACACTGTTGCGGGGACAAGGTTATTACAACCGACAATATTAACCAAGAAACTGACTAAATTTAATGATTTTCAAAAATATAAATTATGATATACGATAGATCTTTTTATTGTGATTCTATTTATGTAAAAAAGTGAAAATTGGTAAAAATGAATATCCGACATTGTTAATAGGGACCATCGATTAAATATCTCACGTGGTCGCTGTTTGGCGTGACATTGGTCGCTGTTTGGTCCAATGAAAGTTCCTGAGCGTGGTTCTTATCCTAAATCGGTGCGAGGACGATAGGTCCTTATATATTATGTCGTCTCATGTGTTTTGCGCATTTCCTCCTTCAGCGTATACTCGAGCTAGCCAAGCTCCTTAAATAGTGAGCGTGATACAGACATAATGCTACCGATATGTCACTTTTTTGTAAATATTGATGGATAATGCACTATGAACGTCACGAGTGACGTTTGTTGCTGGCTTGTCCAATGGTGGTTCGTGAGACAGAGAACGCTATACAAAGCTAAGCAAAACCGCAACCAGCCGATTACCTCTTTTTAAAGTTAGATGTTCATTCTTTATTCGCTATTATCGTAAACATTTTTATTTTTAATGCGCTTCTTGCCGACATCGGTCTACGACGGCTATTGACAGTTGTTGCCGAGTTTACTAATTAACACAAACAATGTGTTTTAATTTAATATTGTGTAGTTGTGTATGCACTGACTGCTAACATTTCTGTATTCCAATATGTAACCGTTGCATTTTCTTATATTTATGTACTTAATTTTTGTCATAATGTTATTTTGAATGTAAATTTAACAGAGCATATTAGTTTTTATACTATTTAATTATATCACTAGTTAGTTTTATTTGCCTAGTATTGTGTTTAAAATCACATCATGATTAAATCCATTTTTTACGTCCGCTTCATATACTACTTAATTTTGTCGCATTATTTCTTGATTAAAATAAATAAAGTGCCATTAATTAATTGTACATTCTCACAATAACTACAAGAATGTTATTTTGTATACTTAGTGATGATTATGTGATAAATTATGGATAATTCTAAATTGTAAATGTACCTATGTACATTGCATGCACTTCTGCATATTTTCTTCTCATTGGAATGTAGCAAACAGATCGACTTGTATTTTTGCACTGGAATAGGGAAACTCAAGAGTGACGTAGTTATTTATATACCCAGTGTAATAAAATCTTACCTAGATTTATGCTCCCACTAGTTCTGCTCTAAAACTTGATCTTATTCCCCTTCGAACACGGAAAACAACTGGAGTTTTAGAAGAGTGTTCAAAAATGTTAAACGAACTCCTCCAAAATATAGTTTACAAACTATTCTAAAATAGACTAGGTTTTAGCGCGACCTCTCTGTCTTTCAAAGCGGAGAGAAAGTAGTCGAACTCAATTTTTAAACAGCTCATGGACCCCGACATAAGACCAGCGGGGCAATTCTGTTAGCCGATCTCTTTACGAAAGTGATACGTTCTTGAACCCCTCTCGTTTTTCTGACAGTTCCGACAGCTCAAAACTGTCAGAAAAACGAGACAGGTTCGAGAACGTGTCACCTTAGTAACGAGATCTCTTGACAGAACTGGTTTCTTCCACCTTTGATTATTTCTCTATGATAAATGAGTAATAACTTAATGTCTTGGTATTATAAAAAAAAAAAATATTCTAATAATCTTTCTAATTTTATTTTTTTAATAATTTTTTTTGGTATTATTATAGTACCTATCTAAAACGCAAGTTTTCAATTTAATGCGCTGGACGAGACGTTTTACTTTATAGCGCAAAGTCTATTTTTACTTCCTCTTCTATGTATATCGTGTTTCTGTTCACTTCTAAAATAATTTCTGTCAGATTAAACAATAATAATGCACTGAAAATAACTCTTGTATGGACCATTTTAGGAAAGGAAAAAAAAAACAAATTAGAAGTCAAGTTTGTGGCGATTTCTAAGCAAAATAAGTATGCATTACTTGTTTCAATAAAACATTTTGGGGTTCGTGTTCGTGTTCTTCTCCCATGCATAACTAAATGATTTCCATTACCTAGAGATACACTCAGTACCTATACCTACTTTAATCTCAGTGCTATTACTTATCGATTTTTTTATTACTTCTTCACATGCATAATTATTAACTTTACTTAAATAATATGAAGCATATTTTTATTATTTACTTTTAATTTGTTAGTTGTGCTATGTATAGGTTATGTGATTATAATTATTTTTATTTGTTCTATGTAAAATATTGTGAGAATTTCTATGATCATTCGAGAATATATTTTATTTATGTACAGAAAAATGTGCAATTTAATCTCATAATGATAATAAAATTTTGCCTATTAATAAATGGCCGTTAATAATTACGTCCATGTAGTGGTTAAATTGTCATTGTATGTGTATGAGCGTAGTTTCATAGTTTGAATTTTGTATAATACATGCGCAAGAGTGTATTGTTTCATGAGAAGAGGGCTTAGACTATGATACTTTTAACGATTCTATGAATTGAATCGCCTTTTGTCGTTCAAAATCCTATCCAAATGACACTATTAACTATCGTCTTCGCTCGCTTATCTATTGCAATTCAACATCCATTTTCGTTTCGCTTAAATCATGGATAGCTAATAAATGCCGTAATTTTTTGGATTTACATTTACCGAATTAGCTTATAGAATGGACTTTGTTTAGGCCTTCAGGAGAGTAGACCACCAGCACTAAAACATTCTTAATTTAACAACTACTCGTTACTTTTTGTTTCGTTCTAAGTGCAGAAAATGTGGGCAAAACGAATGTGGTATACTCTCAGCTGTGTAAGTTATCATATCATTAATATTTATCATGAATACAATATACTCTTGAGTAAAGATATTAAAATGAAAGGGGAGACTAACATCGTCAGCTATTTCTGTAGAGCATTAAAATTTTAATAAATCGTGAATTGAGTGAAAAATAAATAACTCGTAAATTTTTATTTAGTACAGTATGCCAGGTTTTGAACGAAATGTTTCTTTTTAAAAACTTGTCATTTCAGGATAGAATGAAAAAAAAGTATTTCGTCGTTGAAATGTAACATTTGTGTATGTAAAAAAAAACCTGATACCCAGTGATTGGGTATACGAAAACTACAAGAATCTACGAAAGAGGTAGCTGACGACTGATATCTCCCTTGAAGGCGCTTGCATATGATTGAAAATAACTATGCAAAGAGGTAAGAAGGCTAGCGAGCGAGAGCAGGATAGCTAATGTGTAAAATATTACTATTTTTTTTTTGGAAACTGACATGTTTTGGTGGTCGTGAAGTTAGCTACGATTTTTTTCAAAAAAGCGGTTAATCAAATCTTACTACGACATATACCTACATGGGAAAGCCGTGACGAGTTGCTAGTCCGGTCTGTCTGATATTCGAGTTTCCTGCTTTCCAACGCTCCCCTGTACCACAACTTGTGTAGCCTATTTGAAACATATGCAAGTACTCAAAAAGAGATTCCGTAATATATTGATTGCTTTAGTGCCAAGCCTGCGTTCCATTCAAGTCTGTATTCCTAGCTATGTAAATCCTATAGGATGTTATGTAATTTAAAAAAAAGAAATAAGGCACCATGCAAGGTTCTAATACCTACTATACTTAATACTAGCAATCCCCTGCAAAGGCTAAAGTCAAAGTCAAAGTCAAATTCTTTTTTCGAACAACTATATGAGTGAAGTGTGGGTCCCTTATGTATTATCCGACCTCGTCTATACGACGGCTTGTCTACCCGAACCTACATGTCTCTGGGACAGTCAAAATCTAAAACGTGATAAGATGTATCAAGATTTCAAAAAAATTGACTTTGTATATGACCTGGCCGCGATTAAAAATGTTTAACAAAGTAATAAATAAAATAACGGGCTTTCAAGAACGAAGCATTTAACGTTTTGATCGCTAAATTCACTTAGATACTTGATTAACATTTCCAGGCGCCAACGATGTCTATAGTTGTCAAAAATCCAGGCTCCAAATACGAAATTAAAAATAAATAAAAGTGGCGATCGGAAGATTAACCGCAATATATATCAATTAATAAAATAAATGATGTGTCACATAATAGTCGTTTATGCAACTGTCATATAATGAAGGGTATTTTAATACCCGGGTTATATGCAGTTGCATACACTACTTTATCTTCACTAATACAAACTTGGCGCCGCTGCGCGCGCAGGGCGGCCAATCAGGAGCGAGCGCGCACTTGGCGCCGCTGCGCGCGCAGGGCGGCCAATCAGGAGCGAGCGCGCACTTGGCGCCGCTGCGCGCGCAGGGCGACCAATCAGGAGCGAGCGCGCAGGGCGGCCAATCAGGAGCGAGCGAGCAAATTGAGTGTTTTTTTGTCTGCGCTATAACAGTAGTCATTATAAGTCAAGTATTGGAAACATAAGTAGAATGTTACAACATTAGTGTAGATAAATATTATTACGGAACCTCTTTTTAATCTCACGTTCTGCCGACAAGAAACTAATTGAAGACTGAGTCTTATAGTGTGAATCGAGTCATTGTGATAAGTTGGTCAGTAGGCGAGGAAAGTGCCTGCCGAGTTTAGTTCGTACGGTAGGAAAACTTTTGGCAGATTTGGGAAAGTGTTAACGGCCTTTTAGTTGTGCCACAGCTATGTCTTCTGCGTATTTCCACTTGAAAATACGTATGTACGTTAAGTTGGACCAACGTCCAACATACTATTTCTTAGTTTGAGTACATAATGATGCATTTAATTTCCTGAAAAAAGAGCAATGTGTACCTACCTACATAAATATGTTACATTTCTCAATCATAACACAAATATGAGCTTTTTGATATCTATTAAAATTAATTGATCAGGTCGAATAAAACTGTTATATTCGTTATTTTGCGACCTACTCCGTCAAAAATCAATATATAGATACTAAAAACATGTGCTATAATGATAAAGAAATGCAGTAATGATTTTATTTTGGAAATTTTCAAATAACTTAATGATTTTTTTATCTTAAATTTTGTGAATTCGCACGAGTGAAATGGAGCTTGGCGGCTACAAGGCCCTTAACACTGCGTCATGCGGTCCTAAAACTTAGTTATACCAAATTGTAACTTATTGTCACCTACGAGTATATTGTAATCATCTTGTCGCAACTGTAGTACTATACGCAATTTCGATAAGAAATGAAGTGATTTTCCGTGACGAGAAAATTGTTTGAAAATAAGTTATTTCGATTGATAATTATAATGCTTGACGTCGCTTTTACGAACCTAGTTTTAATTAATGTAAGGTAAAGTTATTTTGTTTTATGGATGCTTAAATAAAGGAATTGACCATGTAATTACATTGTTTTCTTTTATTGTTGAATAAAAAATACTTAGTGCCTGATATACGTATTTACTGATACTGAATAATTATGTACAAGATATTGGTATACCGCGAATCAAACTTCTTTAGAGTCCAGTCGCGGAGCAGGAAGAATTTCGTACAATGACCTGTTATTACCTGTCTCTGTCACTCCCGCGTAAATATAAATAGTCTCGCTAGCACATATGCAATGGCCGCCGTCCTCGGGGATCCTCGGCGAGCGAGACTATTTATATTTACGCGGGAGTGACAGAGACAGGTAATAACAGGTCATTGTACGAAATTCTTCCAGCTCCGCGACTGGACTTTAGCTACAAACTGCGCAGATCTCCTCTCTTGCGCTGCTAACAAATAAGTATTTATGAATTGCTATATGAATTGAAATCTGAAGATTATGACACAATATTTCAAAATAATTAAAACAATTTGTAATAAGCAAATCTTATTATACATTAGATCAGACGAATTTTTAAATGAAAAATGTTGACATGAATATTTATATTTTTGACATTAATTAATGTTATACAGGGTTATTTCTAATCAATTAGCATCCTTTTAGGGGCTTATTCTGTGCATCAAAACCAACAACTTTTGTTCTGCGACTTTTGTCAAAACTCAAAAAAAAATTATTGTTCCATAGAAAAATATCGTTCACCCGCGACAAAATGGAACAGCTGTTTTTTTTTTTGAGTTCTGGCAAAAGTCGTAGAACAAAAGTTTTTGGTTTTGATGCACAGAATAAACTCCCTAAAAGGATGCTAATTGATTATAAATAACCCTAGCTGTATAGAATTTTTAACATTGATTGCATGTATTATTATTTTTATTGAAGTTTTAATCTATAATTTCTATAAAAATATGACCTAATTATATAATTGTACCTTCCTCTTTTCTGATTTCGCTGCGCCTTACGAGGTCCATATGCTACTCAGTATATTTACCACCGTACCAATGTACTTTATGGAAGCAGAATAAATGAATTATAAATTACTAGCAGCGCCCCGCGGTTTTACCCGCGTTGTGCCCGTTCCCGTGGGAATTTCGGGAATTTTTATACATATAAACCTTCCTCTTGAATCACTCTATCCATTAAAAAAAACCGTATCAAAATCCGTTGCGTAGTTTTAAAGATTTAAGCATACAGACAAACAAATAAACAAACAAACGAAAATAGCGACTTTATTTTATACTATGTAAGGATTTGTAAGTATATTGCTACTGCGCAATCTCGCATTGTGTTCACAGCGGCCAAGGAATTTGATTCAGCCTGTAGTCATTCTAATAATATATTATGTACCTGAAGGGCCCTTATCTCACTAGGACACCATAGTGGAGCTACCTTACGACTCTCTATGCTTTACCCGAATTACGATATGATCGTCTTGTCATATTATCAAATCCTAAAATCACCACATTCATTTCATCTGCCACGCATTCATAGTATAATTATCGATTCAAGATATTGTGACATTCAATCTATACTCTTTGACTTTATAATTATAATCATGAATTTCATATACGATGTATATGACATTGAAGTATTCTGTATGTATAATTTTTTTTATTACTATTTGTATTTAAAATTTGACTTGTAACAGTGGTGTTTTCAATAAATTACTATGACTATTGCCAAAGATTATGTAATAGGAAATTGCTTCTAGCCGCAGAATAATGAAAGACAGTTGAAATGGCTTAAGGTAGAAAAAGTTTAATAGATTTTCCAATAGGAACGCGTCGAAAACGAAAGAAACGAAACGAAGCGGACGCTTTAGACCCTCTGAGTCTTTACACGTAAATTGAGACCACAGTAGTTGCAATATGGCTCTACATTTTTGTACAGCGCCCCTGGCGAAAATTAGAAGAACTAACAAAAATGTATGAAGCCACACGCAAACGCGCAAGTTTAAGTATACTATGCAAAACCTGTACTAAAGGCTTGATTTCCACTCCATATGTCAGTTTAACTAACAGACTAAGGTCACGCCACCATGGCGTCCTAGTAAGATACACCGGGTCTTAAATCGCGCTTAAAGCTATTGCATCAAAAAACATTATGAAAATACTCGTTACTTGTCATAGTTGTCATGAGATATTTAGGTCTAAAATAATTTAAATCTGGACGCAAGGTGTACAAATAATCCTCTGTAAAACTTTCTATAAAGAGCTATTTAACAACATAGAGAGCTTATTCACCCACCGTGCTTATACACCACCCACGCCCTTTGAGGAAATATACGTAGTAATATAGCTCGATGCCCACGCCATAGTTTCCACGGTTAAAAAAATCAACAGCAAATATCTCGTTACATGTCCGGGTTCAGGGCTCTAAAATCCGCGGTTATCTCGCAACTGTATTAGTTGGCAAATTTTACAGATGGCGACCCTACATTTGTAAGTAACAGGTAAAACACCCTCAATTTTATTACGGCCAAAGTACATCATTGGACTAGCGCGTATGTCCATTGGCCAAAGTAACTATTGCGATGCCTTTCTTAAATTATATTACTATAAGTATGAAGCGTAGAAGATGGAGAACTATCATAAAGAAAAAAGTTGAAAAGTGTCCAGTGGTGAGCAGTAAACAACAGATAGTCTTCTTTTTGCAACACTTCTGTAGATGGCGCAATATCTGTTGAGAGCTCGGTTCTTGAAGTTGTTGACTCGTACGTCTACCTAGGACAAGTAGTCCAGCTAGGTAAGTCCAACTTCAAGAAAGAGGTCAATTGCCGAATCCAACTCGGTTGGGCAGCCTTCGGAAAACTGCGTGACGTCTTTTCATCTGATATACCTCAGTGCCTCAAGACGAGAGTTTTCGATAGTTGTGTGTTGGCAGTGATGACATATGGAACTGAAACGTGGTCTTTTACTGTGGGCCTTATGAATAAGCTCAGGATAGCCCAACGTGCTATGGAGAGGGCTATGCTCGGCGTCTCTCTGCGAGATCGAATCAGAAATGAGGAGATCCGCAGACGAACCAAAGTTACCGACATAGCCCAGCGGATTAGCAAATTAAAGTTGCAATGGGCAGGGCACATAGTTCGGATAACGGATGGCCGATGGGGCAGTAAAGTTCTCGAATGGAGACCACGGACCAGCAAGCGCAGCGTAGGACGTCCACCGACTAGGTGGACTGACAATATAATAAAGATCGCAGGAACGCGCTGGATGCAGGCCGCTTCCAACCGGCCTTATTGGAAATCCATTGGGGAGGCCTATGTCCAGCAGTGGACGTCTTACGGCTGATGGATGTAGATGGCGCTAGCATCGATTCGTGTTTCTTTACTTTAACAATAGTAAAGTAATTGAATTGAAAAGTATTTGAACAATAAAATAAATGCTATTAATTTAATATTTATTACAATAATTAACCAATAATGAGATACAATAAGTCTAGCCTTCATAATGTCGAGTTAGACAATTTACCTTTTGAACGACAAAGTGCAGCACTTGCGACAAAAGTGTCAGAATATGAAATAAAACAAAATTGCGAAGTGTCGCTAAAATAGTAGTTTATGCAACTGTCATATAACAAAGGGTATTAAAACACGAGTGTGAGTTATATAATAGTAACGAGTGTTTTAATACCTGTGTTATATGCAGTTGCATACACTACTTTATCTACACTCTTTTAATTTGTATTTTAAAAACAAAACGCATTGCGAAACATTAAATTCACGCGTACGTGTATTGTCACAGTGAACTTGCCGCCATTAAAATCTAACCAATGAGAGTGCAGCTGCGTGCGCAGGGCCAATCAGGAGCGACCGCGCGCTGTTGTTCTTTTTTATTTCATTGGCACAAGATCTTACCAAAGAGTTTTGTGTATGTAAGTTTAGTAGTTTCGACGAAGTTTTCACGTATAACCCAACTGTTTTCAAAAGCCAGCCTAATATCAAAATTTTATACAACTTGTATGAGGATTTTGACATAAGGCTCGCCAGGTTAATTGGTCGCGTTTTATCGATGTTATAATGAGATTTTACGATATCGATGTGGATATTATAACATCATTTGAAATTGCTTAAATTGAGTGTTTTGTTGTCTGTGCTATAACAGTAGCCATTATAAGTCAAATATTGGAAACATAAGTAGAATGTTACAACATTAGTGTAGATAAAGATTATTATGATTCATGACTAGCGCAGTTTAGAGTAACACTGACACTGTGGTGACCCCAGTTCAATGCATTTTGAGGGACACTTTAGTACAGAGATAATTCTTCTTCTACACTTTCATCTTGCAAATAAATGTATCTTTGTCTTTACTCCAAGGACGCCAATGATATATCCACTGCATGTTTATAAATCTTGAAAGGTTGATTCGTTTTCAGTAAATAACATAATGGCTCTGCAGATACTCTACCCAGAGTATCGCTGTAACAACTTAGTTGTTCCCTCTTTCTGCATTTCCTGTGGTATTATTTGTAATCGAACCCATTGGCCACTATTTTCTCCTTCACTTCCTTCATCATGAGCTTGACGAGGTCGTCCAGGTTGACTTCTGGCTTCCAGTCCCAGTCGCGACGCGCTTCGCTGTCGTCGAACACTTGTGGCCAGGAATCCGCTGTAATCAAATATATCGACGATTATACATTACTGCTTCATCACCAAGGTCTCCAAATAAGGTAGACCACCGCGACGCGACGATCTGGGGCCTTTTTGTGTAAGTGCTCCGACGTTCGGTTTCGCTTTTTCTCCTGCTCGCGCCAGTTTCTCACGCCACGAGAGCGAGCGGGAGGAAAAGCAAAGCTGAACGTTAGAGCGCTTACACAACAAGGCCTCTGGTTAAGACCGCCTGAACACGCTGGACGCAAGCCACTTCCAACCGTTCTTATTGGAAAACCTTAAGACATGTCTTTATGTCCAGCTGTGGACGTCTTACGAGTTACGACTACGACTGATATGATGAAGATGATGAAGCCCAATCCACACTCGTACTCGCGTTCCCTCGTGTCGCCTCGTGGTGAATGTGGATGAGGCATGAGTAAATCGTGGATACTTTTAATTGTAGTATGTTTAAATTAACTAGGTATTTTAATTCTTTTTAGAAGTTTGGGTGGAGGCAAATACTGCCTTTGTGGAAAGTAAGTAAATATCACACCCAGACTTTACTTCTGACAAAACAATGGTGGCGCCTCCAGTGTAAAAATAAGTTTATTCCATAACAGTGAACTAATAGAACCCACGATGCAATTAATCTACGTCCAATTGTTTATTGTTATCGGGCGTAGTTTTTAGGGTTCCGTACCCAAAGGGTAAAAACGGGACCCTATTACCAAGACTTGTATGTCCGTTTGTCTGTCTGTCACCGGGCTGTATCTCATAAACCATGATAGCTAGGCAGCTGAAATTTTCACAGATGATGTATTTATGTTGCCGCTATAACAACAAATACTAAAATATGAATAAAATAAATATTTAAGGGGAGCTCCCATACAACAAACGTGATTTTTAGGAGTTTTTTGCTCGCTATTAACAACGGCAAGAGGAATGGGGCTCACATACGGTACGGAACCCTTTGTGCGCGAGTCCGACTCGCACTTGGCCGATTTTAGTATATACCTACCTACCAGGGTTAAAAATATACGCATTAAATTTCATCGAGGTAGGTATATAATATACCTACGTAGATTTTATGCTTTAAAATTACAAAACATGTCTAGATCTGTAATCTAGGTCACATAACAGGCTAGCAATGAAGTTATGAATGGCCTTGTGTGGACAATTATTTTACCGTGGATTTCTCGTGACTTGTTTACCGATATGGCGTCGTAAATGAAAATCCATTCTCTACGCTCGAACGACCACCTGAACAAACTACCGCGAGACTGGCAAAATATATTATTGTTACCCAACTCAGTAGCAAAATACCTGTTATTGCGTATCTGCGTTCATAACACAATGTGATGAATCCATTCCGCTCGTTAAGTAGGTATCTACTTAACCTACTTTTTGACCGACGAAAAAAAAGAGGTACTCAAGTCGACGCGTATATACAGGCTCATAGGTATTAAACGCAAAACCTTTTAAGGGCGGGTCTAGTACATCTAGACAAACAACTTTTGATCTAGGCCGTTTGGAAAAATACGAAAAAAAAACAGCTTTTTCATACAAAAAGTTCGTCAACGCGCGGCAAAATGTATGGAAAAGCGTTTTTTTTGCGAATTTTCATAAGTAATGGTACAAAAGTTGTTTGTCTAGATGTACTAGACCCGCCCTTAAAGGGTTTTGCGTTTAATACCTATGACCCTGAATATTTTTATGTATAATACCACGCATAACATTTACAGTTTGGTAGAATTTCAATAATTCTTTTTTATTGGGTAGGGTGTATACTACGAAATTGGTCCCAATCAAATTTTATCGAAATCGCCTAGGCCATTTTTGAAAAATAAACAATATTGTGTAATTTGCTACATCGATCTGTGCGAACTATTCGCGAATTCTGTAAAAGGTTGAAGTCGGTTATGGCATTTTTTGCGAAAAATAATTATGTTATACATAGTTGATTCAAATTCAGATCGTTCAGTTGGCCGCTGGAGACGTTGTCGAACGGATACCACGAACCTATACAAGCGCATCATATGACTTCCACCCACAAGAGGATCAAATACGAGTATAGGTTGAATGCAAGCTGCTTCCAACCCGTCGTATTGTAAATCTCTAGGCCTATGAAACCAGTGGACTTGCTATATAACATGATGATGACCAAAATCTTACCTATATCCTGTCTGCTATCAGGCTGGTATGTGATCTTGAATTCCGGCAAATACTTTGACATGGCATCGGCGAGCTCCTCCGGAGTGAAACTCATGGAAGTCACGTTATAAACTCGTCTGTGCAGTCTCTCGTTGGGCACTTCGAGGTATTCTGAGAGAGCTCGGAGTGCATCCCTCACGTGCATCATTGGGAGACGCGTATCAGGCTTCAGGTAGCATTGGTAGTGACCCTTTCTGAGAACATCGTGGAAGATTGCTATCGCGTAGTCTGGAATATCAAAGAAATCCTTACTAATATTATAAATCCGAAAAGTTTGTTGGTTTGTTGGTTTGTTACTCCATCACGCACCAACGGAGCAACGGATTGACTTGATTTTTGGCATAGACATAGTTTAAAAGGCGGAAGGAGCTTTAGGATACTTTTTATCCCGAAAAATTGCATCGTTCCTGTAGGACAGGACAAAAACCATCGAAAGCGAAACTGTCGCCACTATCACAAAGACGCTAAGTGATTAATTCCTCTATGACCCTAATATGGACTAACGAAACGTCACAGCCAAACGTAATTAGATGACAGGTGACATTGTCTGCAGGTAGCATGGCACGGGGACAAATTGTTTTTCCACCATTATATCCCCTTGAAGAGGAAATAAAGTATGGATTGAAAATGACAACTGACATTAAAATTAGATAAAATGTTATTTTCCCTCTGCATGCTACGAGTACATGTTACTATGACGTTTAATACCAGGCCGTCATTTTGTCTGACAATAAAAATATTTTTAAATCTTCTATCATTAGAGGTTTAACATGTTTCTTTATTCTACCTTTATGGTACAGAATCATCATACTTTAATATTATCAATCCGAAAAGTTTGTTGGTTTGTTCGTCTTTGACGCAGCAACGGAGCAAAAGATTGACCTGATTTTTGGTATGGATACATATGGTTTAAAAGACAGAAAGTGATAATAGGATACTTTTTTATCTCGAGAAAATTCGTGATTACCATGGAATAGGACAATACCTGTTTCTCAGCAATGGAGCAACGGATTGACTTGATATTTGGGGTGGGCATAGTTTGGAAGACGGAAAGTGACATAGGATACTTTCCATCCCGAAAAAAATGTGGTTCCCGTAGGACTTAACAATATTTTTTTCTCAGCAATGGAGCAACTTGCCTTGGCTTATTGCATGAATATAGTTTGAAAGACGAAAAGTGACATAGGCCACTTTTTATCGCAAAAACTTTAACAGTTCCCGTAGGATAGGATAAAAACTAAGTGAGCGGGCTGCGGTAGCAGCCGTCTAAACGCCAGTAATAACCTGTCATGGCAAGTTTAGGACGTTCCTACATTTTTCGCACTCCTTCGCGGCACTCAGCACACAGCGCACACAGCGCTAGCCCAGACTCGGGCTCCATAACGGAGCTTGCGCTCTCGCCACAATGACGGAGTGCTTCGGAGCACAAGACACATCGTCATCCACCACTCGGGACTAACCAGTACTGAACGTCAGACAGCATTCCAACGCCCTGGTCCCAGTGCAGCGGGTCAGTCATAGTAGCCCAGCGCCTGCCTCTTCAACTGCAGAGGGCAGTGAGAACGGCCATCGCGATACCGACACCTCTCTTCCCCTGCAGCCCCACTGCGTCTGCCAACACGTTGACGGCCTAGCGGAAGGTAGGGTAGGTGGCGGCACCTACACCACCAGTTCCATATATCCCACCGCGGCCCCTAATCCTCGGCTGTCATATCAGAGTCCAGGAAGCAGCCTTGCTTTATGAAACTAAGAAAGGTTATTTCCAGCAAGTAACTGGAGATAGAGAGACAGAAAAGAAGCCACCCAGCGCAGCAGGAGGAGCTGGAGTTCATATGCCTGACAGACGGAGCAGCACTAGAGCAAAATCTTAACCGAAAAATTAACATATTTACAGACGGCAGCAAAATTAAAGGGAAAGTTGG
The DNA here is from genome assembly GCA_964007245.1 of Hypomecis atomaria. Taxonomy (NCBI): domain Eukaryota; kingdom Metazoa; phylum Arthropoda; class Insecta; order Lepidoptera; family Geometridae; genus Hypomecis; species Hypomecis atomaria. The sequence continues at coordinate 4,001,221 of OZ023281.1, forward strand.
GGCGGCATTATCCATTTGGGATGATGCCGCTGAGAACAGTACCCGCAAGCTGAAATTGGCCGATTGGTGCTCCGTGTACCAGGCCAAGTTATTGGCACTTCTTGAGGGTACCGAAAAAGCAAAAATCTTTTGTGACTCCAGGTCTGCACTGGAAACGGTAGTTGGCGTATCTTCCCTCCATCCCTTAGCAGTAAATTCAAAGCTAACATAAAGTTACTACACGCACAAAATAAAATAGTGAAACTTTATTTGATTAAAGCGCACGCGGGGATGGAGGGAAATGAGAGAGCGGACCAGCTAGCAAAGGAAGCAGCACTGCACTCGAAGTGCAGACCTATTTACGATAACTGCCCCGTTTCATTCGTCAAGCGAGAAATCCGAAAGGACTCTCTTGACGAGTGGAACCGGCGGTATCAGGATGGACACACAGCGGCGGTAACCAAAACATATTTTCCGGATGCAAGGGCGGCATACAAGATCGTAAGAGAAATACCACCAGTGGGAATCATAACTCAAGTGCTGACGGGGCATGGTGAGTTTTCCCAATACTTACATCGATTTAAGTTGAGGGAAAGCCCATCGTGCATCTGTGAACCCACAAAAGAGGAGACTCCACTGCACATAATCTTGGAATGCCCAGTTTATGGAAAGCAGATATTTGATTTAAAACAATGTATTGTATTGTATTGTAATTAGGAACAAGTATGTATAACTTTGCTGTACCATTGTAATGTTTATTATTACTGCAAACAGCCAAAAACATTGAAATATAGGTATAGTGTTTATTCATTTGTAATTAAGGCCCCTGATCATGTCAGGGATATTTCGCGATATAATAAAAAAAAATCCTCGGATGCAGCGTCGCAAGAGCGGCACTGCAGCCCGCCTAAGTTGCGACACTCTTCATAAGGCATGCAACCTACCGGCCATCCTCTCAGCTGCTTTAGTTAAAAGCGGCTGAACCTCGAGTGCTAGCTTCTAAGCTTCCTTGGGGGAAAAGACCCAAAGAAGAGGGAGACTTCGAGCGCCGCCTTTTCAGCTGCCTCAGACCTCCCCCGCGACAAGGCAGAAATACACTGGGGGTTGTTTATAAACTCCAACCGTAACTTAACCAACAAAAGCATTCCTCTAAGGTATTTTGATATTTGTCGGTTAGCTTAAGTTTCGCAGCCGAAATAAACATAAGCCAAAATCAAAATATAACGCGGGCGAAGCCGCGGGTAAAAGCTAGTACTTTTATATTAGCGTAATGATGGTCGCCAATAAACGTCAGTAGGACCAATGATGCTATGAAGGTCAAATTAAATTCTGATAAAATAAAAAGACCTGCAAAGCAAAACAACTGGTCAAAAAGTTGAAATGTAGTCCTCTACTCTACCTACATATACACGTTATCAATATAGTCCAGCTATTTATGAAATACAAGTGACAATGGGCAGGGTACATAGGATGTATCCATAACCCCTCGTATTTTGAGTCTATTCGGAAAGAACTGAAATACACAGATGGGCTCAAACTCCAACCCACAAGGGCAGATGTCCATTAGACCCATTAAGCTCTCGTTATACCTAACCTGCAAGTGTAGAGTGTAGAGTAGCGTAGGTAGGTACCTAACCATAATGTGGACACAGGACAGGGCAAATCTATTATTTTGTATCTCATCTTTCTTCACTTAGGTAATTGCACAAAAAATACTACTAGACTAGATTTTGTGAATTAAAATTGAAAATTCTTACCTGTTGTGCCTCCACCTGGTGGGTCGCTGGAGATGACTCCCGGGAACCTCAAACAACGGAAGTCCAATCCAAACTTATAGTGATAATACTCTCCTAAAAGTTCCGCGTGCACTTTAGAAACACCATAAATTGTTCTTGGCCTTTGCACTGTTATATTAGGGGTGGGGTTTCTGGGAGAATCAGGTCCAAAAGCCCCTATTGTACTAGGAACAAACACTCTTAACTTATACTGCTTGGCCAGTTCTATCACATTGTGCATTCCTTCAATGTTCACTCTTACGGCCAGTGGAACGTTTTGTTCTCCGATGGCGCTCAGGAGTGCTGAGAAATGGATCAACCAGTCGACTCTATGGTCGACGACGATCTTCTGCAGTCCCTTGAAGTCGAGGATGTCGACGAACATGTAGGGTCCATCGTTGACGATGTCTTGGCTTGGTTTGATTATGTCGGAGAGGATCACACTTTCCTGGCCGTATCTAGAGCGAAGATACTTGGCGCACTCCACTCCTAGTTGTCCTAGACCACCTGCAAGTAAATCAAATTTTGGATTAATTTTAAAAGCAAGTAGGCAGTAATAGGAAGTGATATGCCAGAGAAAACTTCGGAAGAGCCCAGTGAGCACAGTGCAAAACGTAGAATAAAAGGCGATGACTTACGTCATTTCTGGGTGAGAAATTGGTAAACGTTTCTCTCGGAATCTACGAGTAGGTATCGTAGTAAACATTATATGAAGGTTTGGATTCTTAAGCTCTCTTAATTAAGGAAGTAGTTTACAAATACCAAAATAATATCATTTGGTTTATCATTAGTTTAAGGAAGTACCTACTCTAACTTTTGATCGCAATTCGCAGTGCATGCCTTGTATATTGTTTTATTTTTCCCTTTCCAAATGGAATTCCCTGCAAGACAGGAAAATACATTGACATTATTATTAACCAAAAGGGGGCATTTAGGTATAATGCGTTACGTTATCCATAGGCACCTAGTTCGCCTGAAATGTGCAGCAGTCAGGTAGGTACATAGATTTTTAACGGGTACGGATGCTATATAGTGTTCAAGTATCCCAAGTCAAAATTATGAAACCATATTTCGCAACACTTCACTGTGCTTTTCGTTAATTTAAAATATACTCTTCTACTAACAGCCCAAAGAAGAGTTTATCACCCCAGTTAAGACCCAATTTGCCCCATTTCTCTTGTTGGTTTCCAGTGCGTACAATTATAGTTCTCAAGTGTGTTAGGTATGTTTATCACATTAACTATTTCACGCACCATCGCACTATCATTCGTCTCTATACATGTATAGACGAATGATAGTTGAATACATCTAATAAAGGACAAAGGGGTGATCCAAGGTGATATATTACTCGTATATACAAATCAGTATAGGTAGGTATATTACGCCTAGCAACGACCGAAATAAAAAATCGGTGCGACCCGGCAGCGTCACTTGAAGCAGTAAGTACCTACACCTGTTAACTCTGCTAGGCATCTGTTATCCGGTTATCATTTTTGAACTCCATTAATCAGTCAGGCGATCTAAGGTCGAACGCCTAGTCAAATCAGCTGGAAACGATTCTACCACTTATCTAATAAAAATATTTGCTATGACAAAAGGACTTAAGCGGAGTAGGTAAAGATTGCTTCACCTTTAATTCACGTTATGCGGCGATCGGATGTCGATAAATCTTATTGTATGTATACCTAGGTCGAGTTGCGGAAAACCCAATCTTCGCGCAACTGTAGATCTTCAGTCAGGATTGAGTTATCAGCAGCTTGTAGCTAACATCACACAGCCACCAAGTTGTTGTATAATTATTACCTAAGTATAAGCGGTAGGGTAGGATCATCAAGGGTAGGTAAGTTTCAATTCTTTTAAATTAAATTCCAGGGAGGTTATCAGTTTAACTGTACTTTAATTAGTTTATAGGAGTAAGTACTTGTATAAATCTACCTAATGTGACGTCTACGTCACTTTAGACACACACGAGTACATGTTTTCAGGACAAGGAAGTCAACAAACATTACTTGTAACTTCCTCGGGTGCTGACACTGCGGACTGCATTATAGAGTTTCAAAATGAATTCTATTTTTATATTATAACAGGTACCTAATTATAATTTATGATCGTTAATCAATGTATGTACATAAACATGTACCTAGTTGCTCCACCGACAAGAGCCTTGCTCTTAAATTATGATGATGATGATCAATCAATGTAACAACTTAACAAGCTCTATCGCCCATAACATAAAATGAAATTCGAATTATACTCGTATTAAAAATTAAAAAAAAATCTAATAATCAGTTCCATATCCACGTTCGAGCCGGGACCATTCCACTACACGCACCGAGGGGATACCAAAAAGAATGCAACTTTTCGGACCCAAAATTCTGGTTTTGTGAATTAGATTCGCAATGAACAGATTAAATTTTAAAAAGAATTATGGTCTCTGTTACGAAATTATTACTGTTATAAAGCTATTTTAATTGAGTGAAAGAGAAAGTAAATTGCAAAGATTATTTGCCACCTATAAATCGTATGAAGCAACTATTTTTTTTTAAATATAAAGTGTCAATTTGAAACTTACCGGTAATTAAAATTTTAGGGGGCCGTTTCAAATATTTATCCACGGTATAAGTTCTAACGTTCAACTTAAGTTGAGTTCTATACAAATTTCTAACTAAGAACATGTTGACGCGCGAAACCACTGCAAGGCGAGCGGTAACTGGCTGGCTCGAAGGGGCCTGGCGATGATGAAACTGGTTACCTATACTGGCTATACTGCTGATGTACGTGTAGTGTTAGACGTAAACAATTCTCGATTTGAAAAACCATGATTTTGCTAATTGGAGAGACAGGCTCCGAACGATTGATCGAATCCGTCGAATTGGTCACGCGCAGGTTCTCTGCGTCATCTGCTAAAACAAAACGTGAGACCAATTACGTTGACAAGGTGATATTTGATCGGCTATATAGGAAGCAGGTGGCGAAACACATTTTTAGCATAGAAATGAGAATTTGTTGCTTTAGACGCGTGTGTCCAATTGTCTATACTCTACGGATAACATTTTCAGTATACCTTAGTGTGTATGCAATAGTCAAGTTTGCATCTTCCTTGCGAGAACATTCTAACTCCACCAAAGCATTAGTAAATCTGGTGTTATATTATGATAATATTCAGCCAATATCTACCTATTATATTGTAAAACATGAACAAAAATTTTCGTATCAGCATTTAAGTTACAACACATACCAGCTCTAGATTTTCTATACGATCTTCTTTACGAATACCTATCATATATCCTAGCCTCTAGCATTTTTAGGTACATTAGCAAAATTATTGCAACCCTAATCTTTTGTTTTATTAACACCAACTACATTCTAAAAATTGTTTGCCGAAATATTTATGTAATTTTTTTTTCAAGTAATATCATCCAAGCTTGTGTTATCTCATTTTTCAGACTGGACGTTTGGTCACAGTACCGAATCTGTAAATTAAATGGTACGTCGAATCCGCAAGTTCGGGTGGGTGTGTCTTTCATACATACTCGTTCATATTCTGTCACTACTGGAGGCCAGACTTGACCTGACTTTCAAAAACGAGTTTTTTAAACTGTCTCAAATACCTGGTTAAAACCTAACTATTGAGCTTATTTTATAAGCTGTAGAGATGTGTAGAGCTAGAGCTCACCCACATTTTAAATTAGCTTTACCTACAGCGTTAATAACTAGGTACCACATAAAAGTATCTACTTTATGTACCTAGTTGGTACCTACCTCATATCCAAGTTGAGTTGGTATCTCATATCTAAACCATGCGAATGCTATTTATTCGGCAACTCTGATGAAATACTTAGCATTCTACACGTGTGACACCCTATTGGACAGCAATATAGGTACCTACCTAATAAGATCCTAGGGCCACCTCTACCTACGTAGTGTACATAAATGTATACTCGTAGGTAAGGTACTTAGCACTCTTAGGGCAGTTTAACTAGATCAAATCGATCACCGAAGCAACAATTGGTAAAGTCAGTCTTCGGATTGACGCGGATGGTATTTACAACTGAGCGCTGCCGTGGCTCGGATGACTCATGAAATTGTGGTTCCCGGTTATGTCAGCCTTTTAGTTATGAGAGAGACTTTCAGGCGGCTTAAATACTCACATGGGCTAAACAACTGGCCTTACGAGCATTCTTACTTATTATTTATTTATTTTATTTTATTATTTCTTTATAAAAAAAAAAAACAATTTTTCTATTATATCAAATTGGCATTGAATTAAAAAAAATATTAGCAATATTCATAGATACTTGCCCTCTCCTACTTTGTTTTACAGTTGCCGCATCTATTTATTTTAGGTAGGTTTATTAATTAACTACAAAAACATCCTTATTACCTATAGCATGAATAAAAAGACTGGGGGCGCGATTTTTAATAGACAAAAACTAAAATGTTTTTACTCTTATTTACGTAGATTGAGGTCACGTTTGACCTTGCTTTTGGTATGGTTAGCAAAACGTGTGTTGAGATTTTTTATGTCGAATGACGCTCTATTATAGTGATGTTTTTAAATTACAATCGACTCACGTAGGCAGGCAGTTATCAAAAATGCTACCTATGTAGGTACCTTCAGTCAAAGTAACTGTTATATAATAACTATCTACCTGTACAGTTCTTGCGATATGAAGTCGATACATGAAAATAACTATTTAGGCGTCTCTCCTGATTGATCTCATGAACAAAAATTAATAGCACACAGAGCAATAGTAACACACCGGACCAACGAGTAGGTACCCAATTAGGTATTTATTAAAATATATTATAACACGATATTTACAAATAAAGAATAAGAACCGCTAACATTTTACCTAAAAACAGTCTCAGCGTTTTTTTTCAATTCGATGACTTCAAGGTAAGCGAGAATTGAACACGTTTTAAATTCGCAAATCATTTTGCCAAACATTTAAAGCGACTAAATAAAACCATAAACGTGATTATATAGGTTTCTAAATATTATGCAAATTTTATACAAAAAAATCCAATCGTCTTTTTTATGATATCATAGATTCTTAATCATACCATCACCATGTGGGATACATAGCCAGGAAGAGAGAGAGAGATAGATTCTTAATCATAACTATTTCGGTCACGTAAGATAAAAATCAGTGCTAGTTTATTTTATTAATTTTTTTTTTAAATTCTTGTCCCGGTTGTTTTAACTTTAAACCGTTCAGCCATGCCATGGCCGTCCGGCAGCTTAGAAGCTCTGACACCAGTAGGCCAAGCATGCGACCACGAAAAGAACTCTTTTCGACATATAAAAAAGTGACAGATATATACTTCGCCATAACTCTGTCTCGTTCTGACACGTCGAAAGAAATAGTGCGTGGTGCGCATCTTAGCCCGGCTGGGCTAGCCAGGTAGCCATCCGGCCTATACGAGTTTATTGAATGGGATATATATAGAGCAGCTGTCACTCGCTCATTCTTACACTACGTTCGATATAAAATTACAAGATTTATTGAAAATCATAGATATATTAAAACAATATCAATTATTTTCTTAAAACTTATAATTTTTCATTTAAAAGATGTTACCTATAGGTAAAAGCGTTATTTTCATTTAACTTATTTGAAGATTATAGCACAATTTTTTAAGAAAATTATTACAATATGTATTATAAATATAAATAAATAAATATTGGGGGACTTCTAACACAAGATCTCTGACCCCAAACTAAGCAATGCTATACTGATATACTACATATACATATTTTAAATACATACATACTTATATACCTTAATAGTACCTAAATAACTCCCAGACACAGAGCAAACACCTATGGTTCCCCACATAAATGCTTGCCCTAGGTGGGGATCGAACCCAAGCCTCTTTGATCCAGAAGTCAGGGTCACTAACCACTGAGCCACCGAGGCAGTCATTATGTTTAATGAATGAATGTGGTAATTTTCCAAAAAAGATTTTTCGATGATTTTATGTCTGAAAAAAATGTGAATTGGACATTTGGACTATCTCACTTATAGACCAAATGTCCAAACTATCTCTAACTGGAAGAGGAAGACTCGCCAATCGTATCATACCCATATTCAAACCCAAGCTCTATGAAATAGGGGAATACCGTCCGCAACACCTTTGTTTTTAGCATTGACTGCAATTCCTAAAACGAAGTTTCTAATGGCAGGTTTGTTTATAAAATTAAGCAATTAAAACGACAGTACAATTTTATTGTCCAAGCTTGCACCCTTCCTTGTTACCACACCGCTGATTTAATCGAGATAGCGCGCCTTAGCATTCTTTATTTTGCAATTAGTGGGCAAAGAATAACAGGCGTAGCGTGGGGGTTAAAAGTTATAATATGAGAAATACCTACTATTACCTACCTACGAAGCGTTCATCTATACCACGGTAATGATATCTAAATTACCGTGTCTGTCTATACCTCCTCGGTTCCGTATAGAAAATCTGTAAGTAGGTAGGTGTGTATGTTATTTTTCAGGCACTAAAGCATAGGTCGGTAAGTAGTTGTAGATAGGATCCGGATACTTTTGACATTTTTTAATGAGGTCCACAGAAAAATTACTTACCTATATATCAAATTCTGAACTATACACAATAGGTACCTAAAACTGTATGTGAAAAAGTACACCGACGGTCTTGAGCCAGGTTTTTATAGTTTAGTACTCTTAAGAAGAACAACAAATTCAGCAGCGTCTTATTCTCGGTGGGCGTTCGTTAATTTTCGTTAGTTCCGTGGTGGTCTAGTGGTTGTAACGCTGGCCTGTCATTCTTGAGGTCGTGGGTTCAATCCCGGTCCCGTACCAATGAGCTTCTTTGGAACTTATGTACGGAATTTCACACCACTGGCTTTTCGGTAAAGGAAAACATCGTGAGGCAACCTGCATACGTACGTAGAAGAAATTCGATGGCGTGTGTGAATCCACCAACTCTTACTGGGCCAGCGTGGTGGATATGGCCCAATCACCGTTCGTGCGTAGGCTACGTCCTGCAGTGGACTATTAAAAAGGCTGGTACAGTACAGTACAGATCGTTGATTTTAAACAATAATGTTTTCCAATAAAATATTTTTTGAGAAAATGAGAAAGCCGTACTTACATAAGTATGAAACGTATGTCGAGCCAAACATAGTGGCCAAATTGATAGCTTGTTTCTAGCAATTTTCATATTTTTCTACGTAATTTGTACCTATTATTATTTTTTATTTTGGCGCCCTGCGGTCCGGCCTTTCGCGGTACGCCTGTTGCTGACCGTTGCATTAAGAATCCTTAACTTTTTTCCCTCTGACTCGTCGCTACAATCGCATGACCAATCAGTTGAAACTAGTTTCAGTTATTTCGGGGGATTCCTTTCGTGATACGACCTGATACCTCTAGTTTTACTCATACAGATAATTATACTAGAGTCCTTTTCACGCATGCAGTTCCCCAGATGCGTCGCATGGTCGATCTGTTAAAATTAGTTTCACTTTTTGCCGCGGGACTTCTTTCGTGAAATGCACTCTACGTACTGATGACCGATGGGGTCGAAAAGTTCTTGAGTGGAGATCACGTACCTGTAAGCGCAGCGTGGGATGACCACCCACAAGGACAGATGAACTCATTATCGCGATGAATGCAAGCCGCTTACAATCGGTCTTATTGGTGAGTTGTGGAGGCCTGTGTCCAATTGTGGACGTCATAATACCAATGCCTGAAACGACGACGAAGAACGATGAAAGAATACTTACTTGTATATCTGTCAAAATGGGGGAATATTTGCTGTTGCGCTATATATCAGCCGATTTCGTTTAAGTTTTTATAATGTTTTTAAAAAAATAAATAATTAGAAAAATATTGTAAAAATCTAATCTAAGATGATAAATAAATACCTAACAAATAATTAAATTATTCTGAATTTAATTTATTGATACGACGAAGATCTGCATAGTAATAATTTTGTGATATAAACATAAGCTATGCTTAACATTGCACTTACTATTTAATTTGAGATTTTTTTAAATTGTTAAAGTAGAGTACGGAAACAGTATATACTCGTAGGTAGGTATAATATGTATATTGTGTGTACCTAACGCCTGAAGAAAACGCGATCTTCAGTTCGCCAAAAAGATAGGTATGTTATTCGTAGGCACAAATTCAACAGCACACATTGAAATTCTCTTCTAGATCGGTATTTACGAACCGGTACGAGCTACAACCACAATGGTGAAAGATAAGTTACTTGGTGCGCATCGAGGTGTGAACCGAAAGTCTTGTGTTTACATGCGAAATACTCCAGACCCCAGTCCGTGTTTGGCTACCACAAGCCTCGCTTGTCCTAGGATACAGTGTGCAGTTGTTCCTGAAATTTAAATACACCCTTTTTAAAGGGTTCCAATCAATTTTAGCTTGCAGTCTTAGGAATTGGTAGAATCTTCAAGGTTTGTTTTAGAGACGATATTCAAATCACAATTGAAGTACTAGTTCTAGTTTTTGTCAGTGGCTACATCAATTTACGCTCGGTGGTTGCAGTCATCAACTTAAGTTTTCCAGGGCATTAAAGGAAATTGTGAAGAGGTAGGTAAGAAAGAGGACATTCTATATTTCAGAAACTGGTCAACGAGAATCAAGTTGGACAAGTTTCTCGATACATGACATGTGCCTGAGTTAGCAGAAATGCTTGACTTTGTTACTGGCCATAACAATAGTCACAGAAGAAAAAAGATTGGATAAGCTGGGACGTAAACAGAATATCGTGTAAGAGAATTTGTAGAGCTCTCCAACCAGTTGAAACCACGACCTGCCTAAGAGAAATGTGATAATTATAATATTGTGTGGTTGATCTTAGGATAGAACTACAGCTACCAATATATATCTTTTGTGTTATGGTGAAATATCCGCAATCACATTCGCGATTAGCTGAAACGACGAGCTGCGAAATGGAGTTGGTGATATAATGATCAATTTTATATAGGAAAGAACTGCAGCTTTAATAGATAACAATATTTTTTAAATAGGTAAAACATCTGCAATCTGATTCGCTGCAAAGAGATTGAACTATGCTGATTTAGTAACTATAACTAGCTATTGGTGGTAATAGCAGTAGGTAGATAGGTACTAAAATATGCTAAATACGCTTATTATTTGCAACCAGTGTTTGCAGAGCGTATACAATAATTGCATATTATCGCGTTATCTAATTTTAAGCAATAAAAGTTTCAACACAGCACTTGGGCAAGTTCGACTAATTTTTTGTGAAAACTGTGCGCCTTTTTGCTAGATTTGGTAGAGTACGATTCTGAAGGATTTTAACAGATTGATGATGAGCCTAATCTGGGACGGTGATAGCTCTTTTTAGAGCCCAATGCAGTATTTTCGCCGATATTCCAAGTTTGTTACGATTCATGTCTGGATAGCAAAAATTAGATAATTATAATTATGTAGGTACCTATGCACCAAGCTTTCTTGAGTAGACGATCGAAAATTTTGTATAATTAAGGGTGGGTTGCACCAAATTACTTTAACGATAACCAAACCCCAACTAGTAGTAAAATCTCTGGTTACGTCAAATATTTTTGACGTAACTAGGGATTTTAACGATAACCAAACCCTAATCAGTCGTAAAATCTCTAAATACGTCAAATATTTTTGACGTAACCAGAGATTTAACGACTGTTTAGGGCTTGGTTATCGTCAAAGTAATTTGGTGCAACCCACCCTTAGACTATAAGGTGAGCACCTATAGGTACCTTTACCGGTAAAGTAAGTTCGTATTGACCGAGTGGCTAGCCCTGGTGTCAGAGTTTTTAGGCCGCCTGAAGGCCTCTGACATGGCTAAACGATTGAAATAACCGGGACCTTTACCGGTTATACCTTGTGAAATCAATGCCATAAAATAACCTAATAGTTCTAGTATTATTTATATGTATTGTGATTTGTGCGGTAATAAATCATACGACTTATTTTATCGTGGTCATATTTTATCAATGGGAAATGTTATCTCAATAATGATAACCACGAACGAAAAAAACTACTTCTATTTGTAATTAAATTGACTGAGAGAAGCGTCTACTTCGACTGGCATTTTTTTTCTATTTATCTGGATACTTGTTTGTTTATTTGTTTGGATGTAGGTAGCTTCTCGTGTGTACCTACTGTTGACCAATCTTGACGAAACTTGGTACACAACTTCTATATAAAAATGGATTTTTTGGTTTCGGACATTTCTGATTGATTGCTACCCCATTTATGTTCCTCTGTACTCGTAAACGGGGGTTCGCTGTTTGGCAAAATTGCATAGTAGTATATCGGTCAAGAACGGGTCGAGATATGGTCATGAAGTCTCAGGTTAAAAGGAGGAGTTTCTCACAAAGGTATTTATTGGGCGATTTTGTTTATATCCAAAATAAACGTATGATAAAATAGGACACAAAATATATTTGATAAAATAATATTAGGTATCGATGTTTTGATTTGAGTAAGTTCGCACAACTTAGTGGGTATGATAATATATACAATATAAAGTCCCCGTCACGAGAACCTATAAATTATGTAAACAAACATCTTTTACTAAGTAAACATTTTATACTGCGAGATAATAATAAATTGACCATATTCAATCGACACGAAATATAGACGGGTTATATGAAAGTAACAACCTATTTAATTTAGTCGAATCATATTTTAACGACGCAAAGCGCTATCGTTTGTGTTTTTTGGTACCGGAACGCGTCCGTCGCAGGGATTGTAAACTATCGGGAATGCGTACGAGTTTGTTTCATTGCTTTGCATATATCGCGGATCTGGTTGTTATTGTTAATTTTGTTATTGTTTCGTTATCACTTTTTTATTGTTGTTACTTTAATTGTTGCGTTAATTTTATTTGTTATTACGTATATTGGGGCCAGTAGCCAGTACATCTAAGGAAATAAATTCGCCTCGAAAAAAACGTCAAAAGGTGCGTAATACAATTTATCTAAAATATATAATAAATAAAAAGAAAGAGTTGTTGGTTCAAACGCGCTAATCTTTGGAAACTTCTAATATTAGAAGTAGGTTTTAAATTGTGAAGTAATTGGTTAGGTTAATTGGTATACCTGGAGATATAGCTTATAAAGCGAATAATTATTCTTAAATAATATGTGTTCATTAATATTTGTTACTTAATAATTTATTAAATCTTTAAAAAAAAATTTTTTTTTTTTGTTGGTCCAAATGTTGTGAACTCCTGAACACTTGTTTACAAAATTTATAGCTTCTCGTGACGGGGACTTTAGATCATATTATGATCTATATTGACATAATTACAAGTACTACAAGTTTTAGTGTTTTACTAAACTGCGTTTATCCTTCTAAAAGGTCCGATAGAGAGGAAAGCCAAATACATCGAAGAATAGCTACTTACCTCTACTATAGCTTTATAAATATTTACCTCGAAATATATAGGCACCACCATTATTACTTATATTAGGTACATAAATCCGTAAGTGTGTTTGTTGGTTTGTTACTCTTTCACGCAGCAACAGAGCAACGGATTGATATAGCTCAAAGGCGGGAATAGGCTTTTTATCCCGGAAAAATAAAAGGTTCGTGGAATAGCACAAAAGTCATAATAAAACGCGGGCGAAGCCGCGGTAAAAAGCTAGTTCTCCTATAAACGTAACCTACAATTTGCAAAGTTTTCTCGTTACGGGATGACAACCGGCGACAGTTAGACATAAGTGCCGTAACCGTACCGCAATCTCGTGCCGCTGGTTGCATGCATTGATTTAAGGTACTTCACCTACATCTAGTGTCTGGTAGTGTTGTGTAGGTACCTCATACAAGAGGCACTTCAAATGTCCCAAATGTGTACAAAGGAATGAATTGTCCCATCACCTCAAATACTTATTTTGTACCACTACAAACTCGTTGAGGTGTATTTTGTGTGCTTTGTGAAATTGTGGCTCACTCGCTCACTCCCTCAAAAAAAAGTGGCTTGCAAGAATGAGTAAATGAATGAGCAAAGTGCGAACGCGCGCTTAGCATTTTGTCCTACTAGCACTTTTCAAAATTACAACATGTAAAAATTGCGCTGTAATTTGATAATTATTTTATTACTTAATTAAAATTAAATAAATCTTTTCTAATTATTTTTTTTAACCCAACTTTATGTTTCCCAAGTACCAAAACACTTCAAACTCCAGTCTTAGGTCGTTACCTACTTCATTTGCTAATTACATACTTCATCTAACACATCCCTCTAAAATACGAGATGGCCTCATTTTGAGTATACTGCTTCTTTTGAGGACCACCTCAATTGAGGTGGTACATTGTCCCACCTCATTTTCCAAGATGAGTACCTCATGCAAACTCATCATTTTGGTTTGTCCTACCCATCCCTAGTGTCTGGCATTTGTGTTAAACAATAAGCGCAGGAGCCAAGATGTTCTCTTATTTGGGTTATTGCGAAACAATTGAATGAGACATCAATGCTTTTTGCTAACACTAGAAACAAGATGGTCGGCAAGTCGGTATTGAGTTTGAGTTTTCATCTCAGGCGAATCATAAAATCCACTGCTGGAAACAGGAAAACTTTTAAAGATTCCAATTCAAGGCATTGTTGGAATATGTGTTTAACATCTAGCAAATTCATCATCATCGTCATTATCAGCCGCAGAAGTTTCATTGCTGGACATAGGCTTATGGATTTCTAATAAGTTAACAAATCCCTGCAAAAAGTTTCATGATTACTTTTTAAATATTATTCACAAAGTCAACTTTGAATACAATAACATCTCCTCAAATATATTTGTTATACACAAAAAGGAATACCCAGTACATCATTTAATAAGTAATTGCCCTTAACATTATTTCTTTAAATGAATTTATAATCCATAGGAAGGAAGGAATTTGAATGAAGAACTATGGAATTTTAATTTAACCCCCACAAATTCTTGTTAGACCTTGATGTTCCAATTATCTAATTCTTTACCAATTACGCAACAGTGATCTCACATTGTTACATTTTGGTCTTCATTCATCACATACTGTTGTTAAGGTCACTCTACCGTATCCCAATTCTGACCTACATCGATAGTCTTAAAACCTCCAAGTGCTATTGTGTAAGAATGACGCAAATGGTACATGCGGCCGTTAATGGTACAATATGGTAGTGAAAGTGCTTCTTAACCACCGGACCGTTGCTCATTGTTCCCCATTTTCATTGTTTTCATTAGAGCCGGTCCTTGACGCCACCGGATCGTGCCAGGTTTCGAAAAATTACGCTACGCTAACTTCTCACCATTATGCTTTAATCAGCGATTACGTTTAGACAATTGAATAAATGACGGAAGGATAAGCGGATTACTGATTATTCATAGGTATACTACTTCTCTCATTAAAGTGGCAACACAATAGCAATGTTTGATTCGGATGAGGACGGTAGCCAGTTGCCGTCCTCAAACCGAAGGAGACGGAGAATTTAGATTGTTTCTTAAAAATAACGACTATTTTTTGTTTCAGGCTCCAAACTGATCACGCATACGTGCAGAAAAACCAGTTAAAAATTATGCTACAATGATCCTCATACATGAATTGAAGGAATGGATTCTAAATCACAATGGGTAGTCCTCTGGCACTTCTTTACTATATTTGCAGTCACGTCAGGACAATCAACAGTATGCCCCAGCCCGGAATCAATACTCCCATGCATATGCACGAATCGGCACGAAGACATTCAAATATGGTTAGTTTATCTAAGAAACTAATTAATGCATGCTACGCTGATGTAACATTTAAATCTAAACGTACCAAACTTTACGTTTCAGGTGTACGCACAGCGATCTGACTCAAGTATCAAAAGGAATCCAGAAGTTAGGGGAATTCATAAGAAAACCCATAGATGAATTGATAATAGAGAACAACTACCTACCATCCCTGCCGGGAAAGCTATTTCAGAATGTGAAAATTTTAAGGCTAATGCTTCGTCATAATGGACTTGAAAGAGTGTCCGCGGCGTGGCTAGAATCACAGGAAAAGAATTTAGTCGAAATATTTATGGTAGAAAATGACCTGAGGAACGTTCCTGCAGAAAGTTTGCTGAAGCTACAAAACCTCCAAGCTGTAACGATACAGTCACACAACCTGAAAAGGATACCAGTATTTGTAAACATGGAGAAGTTACGATATATAAACATACAGTCAGGAAGTCTGAATGCCATAAATGAAAGGACGTTTGAAAACTTACCAAGCTTAGAAAGGCTTTTCGTACAAGGAAGTCCAAATTTACGCATTCTTAAAGAAAACGCACTGTTTAATTTGCCGAAGCTAAGAAAACTAGAAATAACACAATGTGGAATAAATCACATACATATGCGAGCGCTTTCTTTAATCCCTTCATTGAAAGAACTTTCTTTGAGTAATAATCTAATATCAGACGCTACAATGGTCGGGAGAGCAACAAGAGATCTTCCAATACTTTCAATTTTAAATCTTAATGACAATATGATCGATAAACTAAATGAAGCCGCTTTCGTTGATCAACCTATGCTCGAGACAATTTTGCTTTCCAACAACAACATACACGTTATTCACCATGGAGCTTTTCATAGAGTACCTAAACTAAGAGTGGTCGATCTAAACTACAATAAAATAAATCAAATTCATCCAGAATCCTTTTTGCAACAATCAGGAAGTGGAGTGGAAGAACTGAATCTAATTGGCAATAAAATAATGCACATTTCTGAGTTTAGAGCATTACTCGATGCTCTACCACGTTTGAAATTTTTGGACTTAAGTGATAATTTACTGCAGGAAATTCCAAGAGGCGCACTCAGGGGCCATCCGAGCTTAGAACGACTACATCTAAATAAGAATAGTATAAAATTTATACAGGCAGATGCTTTCGTAGCCATGCCTGCTCTAAGAGAGCTTCATTTAAGTAATAACTCGCTAACAGATAAGAACGAAGGTCCATTTTGGAATTTGCCTGCACTCAAAGGGTTGGATTTATCACATAATTACTTTCAAAGGTTACAGCCCAAATTACTGTATAATTTACCAGCTTTGAGGAGAATCAATCTTAGCAACAATCAACTGACGATGATAGATCCAATAACTTTTATGGAATCGCCATTACTGGAATATGTAAATATATCTGGGAATGCTTTGGTCTCCATCCACCCAGCGACTTTCAGAAACCTACCGAATCTCTACGAAGTAGATGCTAATACTAACAAATTGATAGAGTTCGTTCCTGGACTACCAAGAGGACTAGAAAAATTATATTTACAAAGAAACCAAATTACGAGCTTACCTGTGCCGCCATCACCTGATTTGGATTTGCCTTCTTTGAGAACTTTAGACATATCAAGTAATGGAATTCAAAAAATTCCGTATGGATGTTTGAAAACCTTGCACAACTTACGAAGATTTTTCATGAACCGCAACGGTTTACGACAAATTGATGTGGCTACTTTCAGTGACTTAATACGATTGGAGACTCTAGATATAAGCGATAACCAAATCTTATCTATTCACCCAAAGAGCTTCAGTAAGCTTGTTTATTTAAAACAAGTCAACCTGCACGGAAACACGATCGAGATCTTTGATTTTATGGCTATAAAAGATAATGCTGCCCTTTCATCATTAGATTTCAGTAAAAATAAATTAAAAGCCATAAGCCCGAGTATAGTAAATAGAGCTTTGGATGTCGAAACCTTAAACATATCATCGAATCATTTAAATGAGCTACCTGTTTCACTGAACATGCTATCCAAATTGAAGGTTTTGGACGCAAGCTTTAACCACATCAAGCATTTTGATGGAAACTCGATTAATAGTATACAAACTTTAACAGCTATTAAAATGCCACACAACAAAATAACTCAACTGCGTACTGGAAGTTTCAAAGATTTAGGAAATTTAGATACGATTGATCTAGACAACAACCAAATTGAAGTAATCCACCCAAGAGCCATAGCAAACTTACCGAATTTAGTTACGGTTTATCTCGGCAGGAATCACGTTATAGACCTCCCAGATCATGCATTTTCAAATTTGCCCAAACTGAGAATAATAGAAATGCACGGAAATCGATTACAATACATTTCTCCGCACGCTTTTGAAAATATCCCTTTGGTACAGTATCTAAATCTGAGCAACAATCAACTTACCAATGTTGACAACTCTGGCTTGAGACTACTGACTTCACTGGAAGTGCTCGATTTAAGTTTCAATAAATTAACCAAAATCACGAAAGCTTCTTTTCAATACATGGAGTGGCTGGTGGAACTGAATCTGGATAACAATATGATCTGCCACATAAGTGGGCAGCCATTCGACTTCATGCCGAGGTTAAAAGTTCTTTCACTGAAACAAAACAAGCTGACATCTATATCTGAAGCTACATTTGCCAAATTAAGGAATAATATCGCTATTTTGGATATCGACGGTAAGTAAATCGATCGCTAGAGTTAATTCAGTTATGTTCTTAATATATAAATTCTTTTTTTTTATTTCAGGGAATCCGTTAACGTGTAATTGTGCGATTATTTGGTTGAAGTCGTGGCTTTCGGAATCTTCATCTGTAGGACCGAAATGTGCAGATGGAACTTACGTAAAGGGAATGACGTTTTCAAGAAATGATTGCCCCAACCCGCCGCCTGCAGACGACTTTAGATCGTGTATCACACACGAAAACGAAGCTTTACTGCCGAATCTTGCAACATCTCAAGTCTTCTCATCTATAGACAAGATTAAAGACTACGCGACGCAAATTAAAAATAACTACCACACAAACAAAATCAATAACAGACCTTTACCAGAGGAATCAGACTACTTTTACGACGATTACGTGGATTATCCTTACAATGAGACTTTGATAGAAGGAATCAAAAACGAAATGGGTCTGGTACATAATAGATCGCATGAAAATGTCGGAGGTATACCGGTTATTTACGCGGGAATGAAAAATTCGTCTAACATAAAAAAACCAGCGCCGAATTCAAACCCTACTAGCAGTTTTACATTTTTCGGTATGCCTATACCTCCAATAGATGTTGGTAAACTGTTGAACACAGGACGCAAGATAGACTGGCCAGTCAATAAAAAGTCTGATGGAAGTAGCAGTGGCAGCAGTGGAAATAAAGTGTACCAGATGACTGAGCCACCAAAGTTTGAAACTGGAGGATTTTCCCCGATGATGCCAACAACTTCTGGAGGATTCATGCCAATACCAGACCCAACATTGACTGTAACACAAGCAACAATAAATACTGAAGCAGACATAACATACAGTCGCAAAGGAAGCACAGAGCAGAGTATTATAGAAGTTACAACAAAGGCACCTATTCACAAAGTTGAAACTAACACTACACACAAAAAGATGAAAAGCGAAATTCACGAGCTCCAAGCATTTGTCAATGATGATAACAGTACTCATGTTGCTTATAACAGAACAAAGAATATAGAAGAGCAGAAAACAGATCCAAACAATATGAGCAAATACAACTTGATGGAATCTAATTTGACAATAACACAAGTAACTGAAAAAGAAGGACTGTTAATAACAACAGACACAACTAATGATATGTCTCTACAGACTTGGATGGAGTCGAGTACAATGTCTTATTCGTCTTCAACTGCAGTGACAGTGAAGCCTGCAAAACATATTGAGAGTCAACCAACAGCATTATCCGCAATCTTGATTCCAAATAACCCAGAAATAGGAACTCGAAACTTTAGTACCAGCAAGAGACCGGCAACAGTAACTAAAGTGATTATGCCTCCTTTAGAGCAAACACATGTAAGAGATACATTTTCACCAGTTTCTAATAGAGAAGCTAAAACTAGATTTTCTGATAGTGTGAGTTTGGGTAGCACTAGAACAAGAGAAATTGATGACAAGGACTGGTATTACAAGAACTATAATAATTCAAACTTGGAACCTTATGTGGCCCCCGGAGTTCATAGTTCATCTAGTTGTAATCTATCTGACAATTTTGTGATTGCTATGCTCTTATTAGTATGTTATCTGAATCATTAGTTATGTAATTGTTAAGTGACAATAATTGTACCAATTAGAAGTGCAATAAATTTATTTAAAGTAATAATTGTGCTGAATTATAATTACTAATCCACAATGTATAAAATGTATTATAGCCTGACTTATTTAACTTTATTTGTTAGCTTAGTGTCTATAACTACTTCTTTCCATGGTTAAAGACCATCTGTATTTATACCCTCTATAGTTCTTCTGCTTTTCAGCTACAGTAGTCTTAAGGCCAAATGTTTGAGTTAGCATGCAAAATTCAATTTCAATAGTCGTAATTATTTATGGATGCCGTTTGTATATGTATAACAGCAAAACTAATAAAGAGTTTGAGTAGTACATTGTAACAAGATAATTTGAATTTTGTGCACTGGCCCAACAAGGGGCTTTATGGCTTAAACAATATGCAATTTCATACTTTATTAATTTGTAGAGATACTACAAGTTTAGGAGTATTATTATTGAACTTTCGTAATTTGAGCACATTAATCTTCTATGTTAATACAGGATTTATCGCACAATAAAACATGAGATATATAATAATTAAATACCGTACCACTCAAATTGAAATTATCATGCGATAAGTCCCATATTAACATAGAAGGATAAAGTTTAGGAGTAGTTGGGAAAAATAGTACAATCAAAATCTGTATCATAAACATTATTTAATGTTTAAATGTCTAAAGATAAAATATTGCAATTTTTGCAGATACTTACAGAGGTTCATCAGTTTTTGCATTTTTGGCATTTGCACAAAAGTGTGCTTTAAGCTTCTCAAGGGCTCTGTATCTATGAGAAATTACATTTTTCCTTTCTTTTGGTAACTCTCCATAAGTTAGGTCTTCTCCTTCTGGTTGGAAGCAGCAGTCCCAGCCGAAATCCCTGGAGCCTCTTGGGGGAACAATTTTACCGTGCGTACGACCTTGGAATAGCAGCACATCTAGATCTTCACATTTACCATCACAATAAGCGAATGTACATACAGCTACTGCAGATTTGTCTTCCCAGCCTGCCAAAAGTGTATTTAGGCCTTCTGGCTCCAATTTCTCCAAGAACCACTTAATATAGGGCCCTGGAAGACCCTTTAAAGCATTAAAACAAAGAGATGTATCTTCAACTAATACGGGCCTCTGTAACCTTCTAGCAGCCTCTTGGCATTTTTTGATTGAAACCTCGTCGACTTCTCCTTGAAGCTCAGGCAGATCTAGCTTGTGGCTAATTATTTCTAATGGGAAACTAGTGCCAAGAATAGCCCGTAATTCCTCTAATTTCTTGGCATTGCCGGTGACGAAGGTTAAGCTTCTCTGAGCCATTATTCTTCGATATATTTTATGCACTAAAAGGAAAATAGATTGTACGTATATTTAGAATGATAAAAATGGCACGAGTTGTGTTTAACGGAGAGCATAGATTTGCATTAAATTAAAGTTAAAAAATCCAATACGGAAACATTTTTTTGTTCAACCTCGCGGTCATTTTCAAAGTTACAAACTAAAAAATGGCAATGGCAACATTGGCAACGTCCGAAATATATGTAGTTACGAAATGTATGTTTTAGTTTCCGAATAGCGCTAACAAGAACCGTCTCGTTCCGTGATGAAAGTACGGGACACAATTGCTGTTATTTAACATTATTTAACATTTACTATCAAGATTCTCAAGAGCAGTCAAGAGAGAGCTAAGCTCTCTGTTGATTTCGGACGCGAACGCGAAATATTGTACTCTCATGAGGATTTGACATTTATTTATACTGTGGCGCAGCTGTGTGATTCATTGAACATCTAGCCGCCGCAGGACCTGCAGGTCGCAGTCTGCGGGATGCTTTGTTTACGTGACGACTTGACGACGACGAAAAGCTTCAAGAAAATAGTAGGACATCACTACGAGACCATAGGCAATTTCAATTTTTTTTAAAGAATGACTGTCAAATTCCGTTCGTCAAGTTTTGTTGTGCCGATTTGGGATTTTCAATTTTGTTTGAGTTCTATGAGCTTTTGAGAATATATCGCTAATTTGTTGGATATTAAGTACATACAGAAAATTAATAATTCAGTTGTTTTGTTGAAGAGGTTTCGAGTGGCTGGTATAAATTCATAATGCCTGCTCAAGAAGTTGTGACCACAAAAGTGGTTGTTCATCCACTGGTGCTTTTGAGCGTCGTGGACCATTTCAATCGCATGGGCAAGATTGGGAACCAGAAACGCGTCGTCGGTGTACTATTGGGATGCTGGAGAGCAAAAGGAGTACTTGATGTATCAAATAGTTTTGCAGGTTAGTTGTGATGACTCTGCAATACTCTTGTTCCAAATTAAACACTTTTGGTTGAATTAACACTGCTAGAAGGCTTTCCAATCACTCATAGTATTATACATTTATGGTTCTACTTATGTTTTCGAACAACAGAAAGAGCTATTTCTTTGTTTTAACACTCATTCTATATGGCTAACTGCCCGTTTAGAATATACACTTCTATTTCAAGAAATATGTTACAAGCCATGTCAGAAGCCTTCAGGTCATCTAAAAATTAAGCACTAGATAGCTGCTGCACTGACCAAAGGAACTAACAGGAATATAGGGTAGTGTTTGTGCTTTATGTTCTCTCAGAGTCAGAATCTTTATTCAACTGAGATGAACTGATTTTAGTAAATTTTGCTGCCACCTTTGTCTCATTCATTGGATTGATAAGAAATAGTTTAAGTTCTATCAGAATGGTTTAGTCAATAAATATTTTAAATTAAGAGGAGTGTGAAATAGTAATGGTGCCACAAGTTTTGATACCAACAATAAGAATAATCATCAACAGGATTATCTTGTGTTTGTTAGACTTAATTATTTATTTGATAGATTAACAGCATTAGTAATGATTACAATTATTATTAATCATCAGAGGGGTTAGTATGAGATTATTCAAAAATGGTAACAGTAAGTTTTTTGGTAGCTCTGTAGATGTTTGTACAGTGCCCTGGCAGGAACTTGGAAAGAATATAAAAATATATGTAGCTACATAAAATGGTAATAAGCCCTAATGGGCCGGGTGGCTAGCCTTGGTGTCAATTTTAAAGCTGTATGAAGGCCTCTGACATGGATAAACAGTTAAAATAACTGGGACATACAATTTAATGTGTCATTCGAGCTACAATAGCTTCAGTTGTAAATAATATTAATTGTAATAATAATTAATTTTCTATTTTACAATGTCATACTAAGGCCTGGCCCTACTTGATATAGAGCTCCATAAACACCTTTCCATAAGGACTAACTAATAAGAAGTGGCTTGTTCCAGTATGTTCCTCTGGTCCTTTTGAGGTTTTCCATTCCTGAAGTAAATATCTATTGCTGCTTTTGCCAAGTGTTAAGTAGTATGCTTAGGTGTAGTGTCAATTAAGCTCTGGTTCTTGCAAGAAGTACTGTACCAGCCTTTTTAATAGTCCACTGCAGTACGTTGGCCTACCCACTAAGGGTGATTGGGCCATATCCACCATGCTGGCCCAGTGCGTGTTGGTGGATTCACACACGCCATCTCTTCTACGGACATATGCAGGTTTCCTCACAATGTTTTCCTTCACTGAAAAGTTAGTGGTGTGAAATTTCATAGATCAAAGAACTCATTGGTCCGGGACCAGGATTTGAACCCACAACCTCACGATTGTAAGGCGGATGTCACTACCTCTAGACCACCATGGCTTGTCATAGAAGTATCTGCAATGAGTTTCAGTTAGTGAAAAAAAAATGTGGTGCTCCAGGAGCCTGAATTTAGAGCCACTTTCTATGACATACTAAATGTTTTTTTCAACTATCATCATCAGCTTATTTCGGCACACTACAGGGCATAAGCCAATTATCCCTGTCATGTGCCAGTCTCATCCAGAATACATTATTATTAATCAAATATACCATCACAAAACATAGGTGACCTAGAGACACCTGATCTGTTACTCGTTAAAAAATATGTTGTAAGCCAACTCAAAAGCATCTAGGTGATCTAAAAATTATGCACTACATAGAAACACTAGTAACTGCACTAACTGTAGGAATAATAAAAGTCAAATTACTCATAATTTCTCAAAATGTTTAAATTTTTTTTTTTAATTTTCAGTTCCATTTGATGAAGATGACAAAGACAAGTCTGTTTGGTTCCTCGACCATGACTACCTAGAGAACATGTATGGCATGTTCAAGAAAGTCAATGCCCGGGAGAAGGTTGTGGGATGGTACCACACTGGGCCAAAACTCCACCAGAATGACGTGGCGATTAATGAGTTGATCAGGCGCTACTGCCCCAACTCTGTACTAGTCATCATTGATGCTAAGCCTAAAGACTTAGGGTTACCTACTGAAGCATACAGGGCTGTGGAAGAGGTGCACGATGATGGCACTCCAACTACAAGAACATTTGAACACGTCCCGAGCGAAATTGGCGCGGAAGAAGCAGAAGAAGTCGGAGTAGAACATTTATTAAGAGATATTAAAGACACGACAGTCGGAAGTCTTTCCCAGCGCATCACTAACCAACTCCTAGGACTCAAAGGCCTTCACTCTCAACTAAGTGAAATCAGAGACTATCTCATCCAAGTCGGCCAAGGCTCTTTGCCCATGAATCATCAAATCATCTATCAGCTGCAAGATATCTTCAACTTGCTGCCTGATATTGCTAATGACAACTTTATTGATAACTTGTACATCAAAACCAATGACCAGTCCTTGGTGGTGTACCTTGCTGCTTTAGTAAGATCCATCATTGCTCTACACAACCTTATTAACAATAAGATTACAAACAGAGATGCTGAAGATGGAAAAAAAGAAGAGAAAGCTGCGAAGGACAAAAAAGATGAAGAGAAGAAAACAGAAGATAAAATAAAAGCAGAAAAGAAAGAGAAAGAAGAGAAAAAGAAATGAACTAGAATAATATAGAGTTAAGTGTTTGTAATGCTGTAATATTTTAAAATAAATTGTATTTACTAATAATGCAAAATTAGTTTTGTTATAATATATCATCAGCCTGTATTCAAGCTAGATCTCAATCTCTAATCTTTAGGTCAGTGCTTATCTATTTTGTGTTTGTAAAGACTATTTGTATCTTTTTAATCTGATCTTACTATATTTTAGCTACTATATGGTAGGTTTTTCTTTTCAATGAGATCTTATTGTATACATGTGTTTAAAAATAGATAAATGTGGTACAAAATTCCATTTAATTGAAAATACCAACATTCAACATTTTTGTATGATAAGTTCATTGCTGGCATTATCTTTAAATAGTCTTGATAAGTGCGCCTCCCTATCAGATAACGGTGTGACAATCTAGAATATTGATAAAGCTTCGACAGTCTTGGTGTAGCCGTTACGGGATACTTATGAATGTAGTGAAAAATTTATAGTGAGGGGAATCTCAACACAACAAAAATGGCAGACCGAGTGCGGCTCTCAGTAAGTTCGACATTTAATTAAAAGTGTTCCTTATTGCCACTGAAATGGAGGCTAGCGAAATGACGCAATGTTTTTCGGCCACCTGCTATTGTACTCCGTATATTTTTTAGGACCAAGTATGGCTGAAGCCGCTGGGGTCTTCCGAATTCGACATCCCGATAGCTGTGAAGGTGCTGAACACTTCTGGAGACAAGATAGAGGTTCTAGACGACGATGGCAAAAAAATTATTTCGTCGATACACAATGTGCTGAAGCCGCTTCATGCCACCTCTAGAACAGGGGTAGAAGATATGATTACATTGGGAGAGCTTCAAGAGTATACTATCTTGCACAATTTGCATATCAGATACAACCAACAGCTGATTTACGTAAGTATTTATATTTTATTGGACTATATATAACTTCTTAGAAAGTATAATCTCTAATCAGTGCCTTTCTTACCTATTGGCGAATTTATTGCCTGCTCAATGGGCTTAGGTAATTTTTATGCTATTATCAACTAGTTACCTATTGATAATATGGGGATTAATTAGATTTTTTTTAAATTATAATAGCCTAAATTGATACTTATTAGTCTCGTAAGATAAACAGAACTACAGGTACTTAACATGCTATCCTATATTTGAATTATTTTTAACTAGCAGTGCCCCGCGGTTTTACCCGCGTTGTGCCCGTTCCCGTGGGAATTTCGGGAATTTTTATACATATAAACCTTCCTCTTGAATCACTCTATCCATTAAAAAAAACCGCATCAAAATCCGTTGCGTAGTTTTAAAGATTTAAGCATACAGACAAACAAATAAATAAATAAACAAACAAACAAACGAAAATAGCGACTTTATTTTATACTATGTAAGGATGAGCAATGACGAACTTGAAATCATTATCAGTCATAAAACGTCCACTGCTCGACATAGTTGGTAGAGGTAAGTATAACTTATGAGTAGGTATAAAACCTACTAATAGGTATTTTTCAAGTTTTTTATGTATGGATTTTTTTTCCTCGTTCACGCAAAAACTACTGAACGGATTGAAATGAAACTGCAAATAGTAATGCTTATACATCAGACTATGCTATCCTAGTTATCCTACTATAATTCGGCCGTTCAGAGAATGCATTCTTGACACGTCATCTTGAAAAAATGTTTTTGGCCGATATTTATGGCCCATTTAATGAAATTTCATTTTTTCAAAAACATTTTTTCAAGATGACGTGTCAGGAACGCATTCTCTGAACGGCCGAACTATAATATTATAAACGCGAAAGTTTGTATGTATGGAGCTTTGTTCTTCTTCTCCTCACGCAAAAACTACTGAACGGATTTGATGAACCTTTGCAATAGTAATGCTTTAGGTACATCAGAATAACTAGGCTAGGCTATCATTTATAAAGATACCTATTACGTGAATCAAATTTCACCGGGTCAGCTAGTTACATATAAAACATTAAACCTTTACAAGAAATATATATTCTGATACCTATAGAGATAATATCTATAGGTACTTAATAAAAGTGGACTAGGAAGCCGTTACACACAGAGGCGGGAGCCGCGAGAACGCGATCCGATAGCGATCCAGTGCAATTAATGAAGTATTAAATTATAAATATTAATTAAGTATTAATTAAAATTAAGTAATGAATATATTTATTTATCTGTAGAGAGGGCCTCTAAGTATTTACCACAGAAAAAAAACTTAAACTTAAATAAAATTTTAGTGTCTGTTTGTAATATTGAAATACTAACCGTTTATTTACTACATGTGAATGAATATATGTATATACGGTACATACACCAAATAATATTTTTTACAATTTTTGTCTGTCTGTTTGTTCCGGCTAATGCTAATGGCAGGTAGCTGATGTAATTACAGCTGCTCAATTGACAATGCCTATTTACAGCCGCAAAAATTCTTAAATAACATTGTAACATAATTTAATTTATTATTAAAGTCAGTTGAAATTGTTATGTACGGAAATGACGCCGCTAAGTGTATGTATTATAGGTACCAAAAGCTAAATAAATGAATGGAATGGAATAAGGAGTAACTCAGGCTATGTTTATTTTGGAAAAATTCTTTTTATCTCGGGCTAACGCGGGTAACACCGCGGGGCGTAGCTAGTCTGTAATAGAAATGGGAATGCTTTAACGACTAGTGATTCGGCAGACAAACGGTTACTGTGGCTTAGGCTTTTGTCATTGGGGTAAGGAACCCAGCTTATAGCATGAAATATATACCTACAGCCAACTAACTGAGAGCGTGCTGGAGACCCAGGGCCGGTTTTAGGGGAGGACATTCGTGGCAACAGCCCCGGGGCCATTACCGGGGACAATACAGACTTCGAAAAAATCTTTCAAATTCCGACGAGAAACTTTTTTAAACAACTTTTTTTTTTTTTTGCGCTGTTCTACCTACTTCTACTATTGGTACTTTGTAAAACCATTTTTAAGTATCGACAAAACGATTCATCTATATTTGTTGACTCCAAAAAATCAGTAAAATAACAAAATTATTTTTAATTGGTACCTACCTAATATTTTGTGGCCACTCCTTTGCTGCACCGAAGCCCTGGAGACATCGTTCGCCATCGCGGTGTTTTCGCGGGGATTTTAAATACCTAATGACAATTTTATCATTGTTTTTAATTTTATCGCTTATTGTATTATTTCAGACATACACCGGAACCATGTTGATAGCCATCAATCCGTACGAAATCCTGCCGATATACACCATGGACCAGATACATTTCTACCAGGAGAGAAGCTTAGGGGAGATTCCTCCGCACATATTCGCTATTGGAGACAGCTCGTATCGAACCCTCATGGACACGATGTCCAATCAGTGCATTGTAATCAGGTAATTATACTTTTGTCATTAGAATTCACTATCTTTTTATATTTTTAATGTATGACAGTCACATATAATGACTAAGGTGTAGAGTTTGTGAAGTAAGGACTTGTAGAGTAAGGCGTGTAGAGTTAGAAGCTTGGTTACGTGAGATCTGACAACTTTTTGATAGTGGGAACTGTGATTTAGACTTGGCTTCATTTCACATGAAAATGTTTTTGTTGGATAGGTATTATACGCAAAACCTTTTAAGGGCGGGTCTAGTACATCTAGACAAACAACTTTTGTACTACGACTTTTGAAATTCGCAAAAAAAAAATCTCTTCTCCATACATTTTGCTGCGCGTTGACGAACTTTTTGTATGAAAATGCAGATTTTTTTCTTCTTGACTTCCCAAAAGTCCTAAAACATAAGTTGTTTGTCTAGGTGTACTAGACCCGCCTTTAAAAGGGTTTGCGTTGTAAACCTATGACCCTGTATACTGCCTGATGTTAAGCAGATTTGTAGGTACCTACTTGAAGGTAAAATAATGAGGAAGGAACCAAGGGAGAGCTTTCACATTCTTCCATTTGGGAATTTCGTTACACGCCCTTCAAATTTCACGTTTTAGTTGTCTTAAAAAACGTGGAGTTGTTTCCAGACCAAGTGGACTAAATCAGGGAAAACTATAACTAGTCGACAGTAGCAATACCCTGAGCAGCTAGTTTGAACAGTCACATTTCAGTCTCATAAAACGCCTCTACTGTAGTACATATTCAGTCAGGTCCCTATGTCAATAAAAGGCATTTGAGAAAATGTAAAAAGAAATGGCATGTATTTTAACGATAACTCACCTATTAATTAAAATAGGTACTTACGTTGGAGTCTTTATAGATGACCTTCGCCAAAGTGCTTTAATTTTGGATCTAATACGAAGCTAACTCTTTCTTCCAGTGGAGAAAGTGGTGCCGGCAAAACGGAGAGCACAAAACTTCTCTTACAATACCTTGCAGCTGCTAGTGGCAAACATTCATGGATTGAACAACAGATCCAAGAAACTAATCCTATCCTGGAAGCCTTCGGCAACGCCAAAACAGTAAGAAACGACAACTCGTCCAGGTTCGGCAAATACGTCAACATTTATTTCAGCCGAAAAGGAATCATCGAAGGAGGAAACATTGACCAATATCTCTTAGAAAAATCTCGGATAGTCTTCCAAAACAAAGGCGAAAGGAACTACCACATATTCTACGCTCTCGTAGCAGGTCTAGCAGCGGACGAAAAAAGGAAGCTAGAATTAGGACGTCCTGAAGATTACTATTACCTGAGTTCTGGAAACACAATGACGTGTGACGGTCGTAACGATGGTCACGAGTTTGCTGATATCAGATCTGCTTTTAAAGTTCTGAACTTTCCAGATAACGAAGTCTGGGGACTTTTCAGTCTTCTTGCTGCCATTTTACATATGGGTAATTTAAAATTCAAATCGTTTAATTTCAACAATATTGAATCTTCCGAGGTAGCAGATGCTGTTAACGCAAATAGAATAGCGACTCTTCTAGGAGTGAACAAGACAGTTCTTTGTGACGCATTAACGAGGAAAACTTTTGTGGCTCACGGAGATAAAGTGGTTTCGCCTTTGAGTGTTTCAGCTGCCGTTGAAGGCCGCGACGCTCTGGTCAAAGCTATATACGGCCACATGTTCGAATACATAGTTGAGATGATAAATAAGACTTTATTCAAAGATCAGCAGCTATCCAGCGGATCAGTTGGAATACTAGACATTTTCGGCTTCGAAAATTTTGATTCGAACAGTTTCGAACAATTGTGCATCAATTACGCCAATGAAAACCTACAACAGTTTTTCGTCAGACACATTTTCAAAATAGAACAAGAGCAATACGAAAAAGAAGGTATAACGTGGGATAATATAAATTATGTAGATAACCAAGAAAATCTTGATGTGATCGGTTTAAAACCTATGAATTTGCTGTCGCTCATTGATGAGGAGTCAAGGTTTCCGAAAGGCACAGATGTGACGTTGCTCTCTAAGCTCAATAGTAACCATGG
Source organism: Hypomecis atomaria (assembly GCA_964007245.1). NCBI lineage: Eukaryota > Metazoa > Arthropoda > Insecta > Lepidoptera > Geometridae > Hypomecis > Hypomecis atomaria. Next base: position 4,031,332 of record OZ023281.1, read on the forward strand.
TTCCAAAAATTGCTACATTGCAGCAAAGTCAACACGTGAACATCGTTTTGGAGTGAGACATTTTGCCGGTGACGTGTTCTACGAAGTCAGAGGTAATATGCTTACCTCCGTATAGACCAATATGCGAAAAGTATTTTTTTTTTATATTTTTTTATTTAAACAAATCAATTGCAGGATTCTTGGACAAAAACAGGGATATGCTAACGGCAGATGTGAAAGAGATGTTGTTCGATTCAAGCAACCAGTTTTTGAAAAGTCTGTTTGCTAACGAATATGCTGGTACTGGATCTCAGAGCGGTAGTCGAAAAGCAGTGTCGTTGAGTTACCAGTTTAAAACCTCACTTGACGCTCTCATGAAGACGCTTTACGCCTGTCATCCGTTTTTCGTACGGTGTATTAAACCTAATGAGTTCAAGAAACCAAGGGTAAGTCGCCTACCTACACATTAATGCCCACCTATCACGGCTTTTTCCTCATTCAAATTCCTCACACTTTCTTTTCAGATTTTTGATCGAGGACTCTGCGTTCGCCAGCTTCGCTACGCCGGTCTAATGGAAACGGCTAAAATTCGACAAGCCGGCTTCCCCATCCGCCACTCTTACGCCGAATTCGTCCATCGATACCGCCTCATCGTACCCAACATCCCTCCCGCTGAAAAAACGGACTGCAAGGAAGCCACAAGAAAAATCTGCACAGCAGTCTTACCAAACCAGGAGTTCAGACTCGGTCACACGAAAGTGTTTTTGAAGGATGTTCACGACGGGATACTCGAGGAATTGAGGCACAAAGTGATGATAACTGCCGTAATCAGAGTGCAGGCGAACGCGAGAAGGTTCATTTATCGAAAGAGATTTTTGAAAATGCGAGCGGCGGCGCTCGTGATACAGAAACATTTCCGCGCCAGAGGATACAGGAGACGCTATCTTGTCATGAGGAGAGGCTACTTGCGCATTCAAGCAGTTATAAAATCCAGGGAACTTCGAAAGACGTTCGTCAACCTGCGTGTGTTCTTTAAAAAACTGCAGGCCAATTGTAGAGGCTATCTCGTTAGAAAATTAGTTAAAGAAAAAAGCCATATTATCAAGGCTAAATTGGCGCAGTTTGGCGGCGAAAAGGCCATTTTACAGCGATCTGCAAATGCTAAAGCCGCAGAAGACGATCATGAGAAGAAATATAACGAGATGATGAGATCGATTTGGATTGTGAAGGACATTCCTATTGATAGTAGCATTCAGAATGCGCAAGCTATAGACGACCGATACGTGGATGACGTATTTGGTTTCTTGAAAGACAGTGCGACCCCCGCAGGTACGGTACGCGGCACTGGTTTTGGTGTGGTAAGTGTCCTCACTTTTCTTTTTCTTATACAAATGCACTTCTTTGCTTTTGACAGTCTCCACACTTCACATTTGACTGTTTCGTTATTGGTCTTCCCCTCTGAATTTTATCTCATGTTATTTTATGTGTGGCTGTACCACAAGAAATACGCAATACTGCAAATACTAATGCGGCGAACTGTTCTTTATCAACGTGGTCCGAAACAACCTCTTTCTACATGGTCCTCGGCGTTTCGCCCCACGGGGCTTCAAAAAGAAACTTGCGCGAATCGCCCCGCAGTGCGAACCGCTTGCGGGGCGAAACGCCGCAGTACCATTCTCTGCTACCTAATTTTCTTTTCACTTTTATAATGTCTTATTACATGTTTAAAAATAAAGCTTAAAGTATTGTTCTTAAACTTTCGCGATTTTAACACATTATTATTATGTACTACGGGACATAATAATATGGATGTACATTATTGTTATGTAATCGCACACTCGTAATTACGAGTGCGCGATTAGTCCCGTAATACCTACATAATAATAAAGCTTAAAGTAGGTAAGTAGTATATATTGTAATTAATTTTTAAATTGAATCTTAATATTTTGTCAGGGATAACTTGGTGTTACAAACAATTAACGGTTTGTTTTTGAAAAGGCTCTGTGACATTGTTATAATCGACGACGAATGACTAGTAGATAGTAGAATTCATTTGATGTGTAAAAATTCTCACAATCAAAATGTATAGGTATGATATAACTCATCTCGCAGTCCCTATCCTTAATTTGCAGACAGCGACAGCGAAACCTGAAATATCCTCTGTGATCCCAATGCCCCAAGAGACAGACGAGGAACTATTCGACGAGTTCAACTTTAGAAAGTTCGCAGCTACATACTTCCTAGGAAACATGAGCCATCAATACTCCAGGAAACCTCTGAAGCATTCTCTGTTAGATCTGCCATCTCCGATTGATAAGATAGCCGCTCAAGCGCTTTGGATCACGATATTGCGCTTCATGGGAGACTTGGCTGAACCGAAGTACAGTGACGACAAAATTGATAATGTGCCAGTTATGACGAGGCTGACTGACACCGTGGGTAGAGCTTTCCAAAAGAGTAAAGAATTTGAGGTAAGCCTGTAGTAATTTTAGTTTAATGGTCTAACCATTATGGTTTTGGAAAGAATGGGAAGACTTGTATGAGGAAGTAGAAGAGTTGTAGAAGTTAAATTATTAATCTACGCCTTTAAAGGAAACGACGTTTTTATGTCTAGTAGGTAGATTTTGAAGATTATTTATTTTGTATTGTATACAACTAACTAAACCGATTCAGCCGTTTATGTAATTGATTAACAAATACTTTACATTGATTAAACAGAAATTAAACATTATTTTACAGGATATGCTGGCAAAAGACAACACCGAAACAAATAAAAAAATGATATCGAAAACGTTGAAACGTCAAACGAAACTGAATGAGGAATTTATGAAGAATCTGATGAACGATGAAATTACCAATGAAATGTATAGCACCTGGTTGAACTCACGGCGAAGTACCAATTTAGAGAAGCTACACTTTATCATTGGCCATGGAATCATCAGGAAAGAACTTAGGTAAGTTGGTTGCAGCATTCGCGAATTGCAAGTCAGTGCAAACCAAACTCGCTCTACGAGTATTACCGTCAAACGTGGCATCTTTACCTTTCCGTGTCATTTTTACCATACTCCATTTGAAATTCAATAATCACGTTTCATTCAAAATCCAAACCTTTTAGGGTAAAAATAACGTTTTGGTTGGTTTTTAAATTGATTATTGGTATCACAATAATGTGGCAGCGTCATCAACTGTCAAATAACGTTTAAAATTATGGTAAAGTAAAGATACCACAATGAAGTCAACTTGACCTACAAACTTCTAGGCTATGAAGAGCTTAAAGTTTTAAGTTATTAAATGAGTATGAGTAACAGTTGACCAAAACAAAACGTCTATTTTTCCTGTACTATTCTAACAATGACAATGTTTCTTTTTGGTCAACTTTGCACTAAATTTCCAATCCAAATTAAGTATTTTTTATAAGGATATAGTTCATAGTTTCCAAGATATCGGCCATAAACGTTTTTTCGAGATGGCGCTTGAAGCTCCACCTGGATCTGTCAGCATTTTGTGATTTTATGCGTAAGTGATCCTCAACAATACTTGAAGAGCATTAAAAAAAATTTGGATCGGAAATTTAGAGCAAAGTTAAATTCTTTTTTCCTGTTCTAGAATAACTGTTAGGAACTTTTTGTCATTTAGTCATTATTTTGTTTCAGAGATGAGATACTTTGTCAGCTCTGCAAGCAGATTACCAATAACCCGTCAAAGGTGTCCCACGCGCGAGGTTGGATTCTTTTGTCACTTTGTATCGGTTGTTTCCCACCTTCCGAACGATTCGTGAAATATCTCCGATCATTCATTCGTTCCGGACCTCCCGGCTACGCGCCCTACTGCGAAGGAAGACTCGTCAGAACCTTCAAAAACGGACCGCGAACTCAACCGCCGAGCTGCTTAGAACTTCAAGCGACAAAGAGCAAAAAACCTATTCTTCTAACTGTAACCCTCATGGATGAAACTTTCAAGACCGTTCAGTCCGACTCGGCAACGACCGCCGAAGAGGTTTGCCAACAGATTGCTGAGAATATCGGTTTGGCAGACACCTTTGGCTTCTCTTTATACATAACTTTATACGATAAAGTCCTTTCCTTGGGAAGTGAAGGCGAACACATAATGGATGCAATCTCCCAATGTGAACAGTTCGCAAAAGAACAAGGCACACCCGAGAAGAACGCCCCGTGGAGACTGTTCTATAGGAAAGAAGTGTTCACACCTTGGCACAATCCTATGGACGATCCTGTTGCAACCAATCTTATTTACTACCAAGTCGCTAAAGGTGTGAAGTTCGGCGAATATAGATGCAACTCTGAGAAGGACTTGGCGATGATTGCCGCTCAGCAACATTACATCGAATACGGAGCTCGCATCGATCCCAATGTTTTAAGAAAGGTTATCGTGAATTACATTCCGAATCAGTTTATCCAGTCGAACGACGCCGCTCTCACTAAATGGGAACACCTCGTGACCAAGGCATTCGAATCGGCTCAGAGCATCCAGTCCAAGATAGATCCGTTGAGATGTAAAGAAGATATCGTTATTTTCGCTAAATTGAAATGGCCAATGTTATTCTCGAGATTCTTTGAAGCAATAAAAATAAAAGGTGATACAATCAACAAGGATCTCGTAATAATCGCTGTGAATTGGACCGGAATTTACATAGTGGATCAACTGGAACATATTTTGCTAGAAATATCATACGCAGAAGTCACCTATGTGGCTTACAAAGAAGACGAAGATTATGAAAATGTAGGAAGAATAACAATAAGGACAATTCAGCAAGAGGAATTTGTGTTCCAAAGCGTCGATGCGAGTGAAATGAGTTCGCTAATTATATTTATTATTGATGGACTTAAGCGGCGATCGACTTACGTTATCGCTCAAGCCGAGTCTCAGGGCTATAATGATGCGTCATCGTTCTTGGAGTATAAAAAAGGTGACTTGATAACATTATTGCACGATTGTACAGGAGAGACATTGTTGAATGCTACTTGGGGCCACGGTTCATGTAATGGCCAAGAAGGGCTATTCCCGACTGAACATGTCTACATTGTACCAACATTAACAATACCGTCTAATGCGACGTTAGAAGTGTTTAAGAAAGGCACTATCCTTACTGACAAAAGGCCATCAAAATACAACACAATCCAAAGAAAGCGCATGCACACACTCGAGAGGTACGCGAAGGAACATTTCAGAGAAAATGACGACATCAACAGGTCTATTTCGAGACAGTCTACATTGACTACGGCAAAGAGATCGATCGCGGGCGACTTGTGGGCTCATACCCGGGAGCCGTTGCGCAAACCGCTGCTTAAGAAAATATTAGCTAATGAAGCTCTCGCCAAGTGTGCAGTATCTGCGTTCTACGGCGTCCTGAAGTATATGGGAGATATGCCAGCTCCTAAAGCTAGGTCGACCACGGAGTATACTGATGAGATTTTCAGAGCCGCGCTAACAGAACCGAGCTTACGTGACGAAATATACTGCCAGATAATGAAGCAGCTAACGAATAACAGGATACAGTTGAGCGAGGAACGAGGTTGGGAGTTGATGTGGCTTGCGACCGGCGTATTTGCTTGCGGCCAAACGTTGATCAAAGAACTGGTAGAGTTCTTAAAGACTAGACCTCATCCAATAGCAAAAGATTGTCTGAAACGCGTCTTCAGGACTCAAAAGCACGGAGCTAGATTGTACGCACCTTATGTGGTAGAGGTTGAAGCTATTCAACATAGAAGTATGCAGATATATCACAAAGTTTACTTCCCCGATGATACTGATGAAGCGTTTGAAGTTGACTCTTCCACCAAAGCCAAAGACTTATGTGAACAAATAACAGGTAGATTAAACCTTAAGAACAGCGATGGCTTTAGCTTGTTCGTGAAGATTACCGATAAAGTATTCTCTGTTCCTGAAAATTATTACTTCTTTGACTTCGTGCACGAGCTGGTCGAATGGATGAAACAAACTAGACCTGTTCGAGGAGGTAAGAACTTGAATTTAATGTACTCGTATGTTAAGGTTCTTTATTAGTTATGTTCTATAGATCGTAATTTAATTCGTTGTTTTATTTTACAGCTGGGTCGCAAGTGCAAATGAATTACCAAATATTCTTCATGAAAAAACTCTGGATCAATACTGTTCCTGGACGAGATAAAAATGCGGACCAAATATTCTACTACCCTCAAGAGCTACCCAAATACTTGAGAGGCTATCACAAAACCACGAAGCAAGATCTGGCGGAACTCGCCGCGTTAGTGTTCAGAGCAAGGTTCGGCAACGACCAGACTTTACTGCCTCAAATACCGCAAATGATCAACGACCTCATACCTCCAGACATGGCCAAAATACAATCCAACTCTCAATGGAAGTCGCAAATATCAGCGGCGTACCTACAGCAAGGAGTCATAACGGAAACTGAGGCCAAAGAAAAATTCTTGAAGAAGATATATCAGCTGCCCACTTTTGGAACAGCATTCTTTGAAGTGAAGCAAACGTCAGATCCATCGTATCCAGAGATGGTTGTTATTGGAATCAATAGAAACGGAGTCAGTATAATTCATCCACAAAGTCGGGTAAGTTTTGAGATAACTAATTTATACGGACGAACGCATCGGTCCCTCTTATGATAGATACTTAATGGCTTGGTCGTAAGCCCTGGAGCTCAATTTTTGAACCGATAGGAATACCATACTCTGCATATTTCGCTATTCCGTTCGCACTAATACAAATCTTCAATACTCTCTCCTATTCTTACTTGAACTCGTGACCATTGACGCATACGTATAGATTCAAAACTAGAGCCCCTGTGCTTCAGAAAAGTTCCTCAATCTTTGTTGAAAATTAATATTCGTGTTATTTTCTTTCTAGGATGTATTGGTGACTCATCCATTCTCTCAGCTATCGAACTGGTCTTCTGGCAACACTTTCTTCCACATGACTATGGGTAACTTCTTGCGTGGAACCAAGATACTTTGCGAGACATCTTTAGGATATAAGATGGATGACCTTATTTCTTCATACATTGCGGTTTTAAGACAATCACTAAATCAAAAACCTAGGATGTAGGTTGTTTAAAGCAATAGACCATAATTGTTCCAAGGGTAGCGAGTTGTTATGTAATTACGTATGAAACTAGACATTATTATTATTTATTTTAGAAAGTTGTAAATACATTGAGATACGTTGATTATATTATATTGTGGAAATGAAGTGATGATGATGTATAATAGATAATTTTTTTTTTTTTTTACTTTTATTACCTATTGAAAATAAAAGATAAGCAGCTAAGTGTTGTCCTTTTTTCTACGTTTCTGAATTTTCCGGTAAGATTTGGAGAGAAAGTGTGACATCTATCAGCATTGGCTATTTAGCTTTATTAGTATTTTTGGTGGTAAGAAGAAAAGGTAAGAGTGAGAGGTCTATTTATACCCAGAAGTGGCATAAAGAAGGCTGTGGGTGATTATCACAGAAGATCTTTCTCTCTTTTGTGGTGTTTATGATGATGAACGTGAAAAGGTCTTATTGTCACGCTTTGTGGCCATTTTGAAGGCGCCATCGTTAGGCCCAATTTTAGAGGTGCCGTGCCATCGTAATTATAATAGCAATTTAGAGTAGCCCTGTTTCTTTTTCACTTTATGCATTTTGATAAAGATAACATTAGGTACGTTGCTATATACGAACACGTCCACAAAATGCATGGATGCTGGTGTAATAATAATTAAAAAATCTAAACTAAGCACTCTTTACATCTCGAGAAAGTACATGTTATTCTGAGTGTATTACATTAGTTCAAAACAAAAAAGAGCCTTCCGATTTTTAAAATATTTTGAATTTCTTAAGATACTTAAATATGTTTGACAGAATAGGTCAATTATTTATGGCAACTCTGATTAAGCAACCTTGCTAATGCTAAAATCTAACATAGGAATTGCATTTTTAAATAATAATAATCTTTTAAATCCGTGGAGAGAGAATAGGTGGAGATTGGAGAAGTAACTTGGGCGTATCACAATCTTAATCAAAACAGGATGTGCCCTGCCCACTGCCACTTTAAGTTGCCAATCCGATGGGCTATATCGGTAACTTTGGTTCTTCTACGGATTTCCTCATTTCTGATTTGATCTCGCAAAGAGACTTCGAGCATAGCCCTCTCCATAGCTCGTTGGGCCACACGTCCAATCCAATGGCTGAAACGACTACGAACGACAAAACTACGTGGGTTAAACATGGCTTATGATCATTTTTAGATTTTTTAGGAAGAACTAAACAACGCGGGCCCAACCGTGGGCTGTTAATATGCGACATGATTTTTCCGCGTTCCCGCCAAAACTACTCTCGTCATTTCTATATAAAATTGAAAAAGTGGTTTATTACCAGTGTTACTACCAATCTTACTACCAGGGCCCTATTTTATAAAGCTACAAGTACAAGCTTACAATTGTACGAGTTACAAGTACCAGTAATTACAAGTTACCAGTTACAAGTGTTTTATAAACATGCCGTATTAACTACAAGGGTAGTTACAAGTTACAAGTATTGATTATAAGTCTAAATTACAAGTATGCTTCTCATCTCTAGGAACATCACTCACTGCCATGAGAAGTTTTGGCGGGAACGCGAGAAAATCATGTCGCCGCATTGTATTATTTTCTAAAACTTGTGTTTTATCAGTATTAATAGTGTAAAAGTTGTGGTGTTTCATTTATTAATAGCTGAAATACATGCATGAGTGTGGGCAAGTAGTATAATGTGGTAAAACATGTCTTTTCGTGTTGTCTTCAAAACTCCATCGAAGCTATAATAATAATAAATGCTTTATTGAACCAGAACATTACGAACTATCCATCCATCCATCCATCAGCCATAAGAAGTCCACTGCTGGACATAGGCCTCCCCTATGGATCTCCAATAAGACCGGTTGGAAGCGGCTTGCATCCAGCGCGATCCTGCGGTCTTAATGAGGTCATCCGTCCACCTTGTGGGTGGACGTCCTACGCTGCGCTTGCCGGTACGTGGTCTCCACTCGAGAACTTTCCGACCCCATCGGTCATCAGTCCTCCGCGCTATGTGCCCTGCCCATTGCCATTTCAACTTGCCAATCCGTTGGGCTATGTCGGTAACTTTGGTTCTTCTACGGATCTCCTCATTCCTGATTCGATCTCGCAGAGAGACTCCGAGCATAGCCCTCTCCATAGCTCGTTGGGCTACTTGGAGCTTACCAATAAGGCCCATAGTGAGAGACCACGTTTCTGTGCCATAAGTCATCACTGGCAACACACACTGGTCGAAAACTTTCGACTTGAGGCACTGAGGTATGTCGGACGAGAAGACGCTACGCAATTTTCCGAACGCTGCCCAGCCGAGTTGGATTCGGCGATTGGCCTCTTTCTTGAAGTCGGACCTACCTAACTGGACTACTTGTCCTAGGTAGACGTACGAGTCAACGACTTCAAGAACCGAGTTCCCAACAGAGATCGGGGTGGGTACAACATGGGAATTACACATAACTTTCGTATTGTCCATGTTCATCTTAAGACCCACCTGTTGAGAAACCCGATTGAGGTCTTCGAGCATCGTGCTGAGTTCTTCCATCGATTACGAACTATACAATAATTTTATTTACAAAAATGTTTTGACGCTTATAATATGAGAGACAAGTTAGGTACAAATTCTTGTTTGTATTAATGACTGGCTGGCGTCCGTACTAGTAACGAAACTGTGTTACAGACGCCAGAGCCCTCCATTGTGTTCTTAAATATATAGGTCGTACTTATTACGAGTATATTTTGGAATTTAGCATTTCAAATTTAAATTTTATCAGCCTAAACAATATTTATAATAAGTAATAGCCAACTTTTTTTTTTAACAGTTACAAAAATAATAGAATTATCAGTTTTAAATAAATAGGTAATAACAATAATTAGTCTATTAAATTTTTCGTACTTTTATAATAATCGCAAACAATTATTTATCAAGTACTTAGTTAAAGTTTGTAATAATAATGTTGTTGTCATGGTTTGACACAGATTATCATTCATAGATATCGTATTTAAATTAAATTCAGACTCTTCGTTTCCTCGTGTATGCTGAAAAGCGTGTGTGTAAGTATGTGTATGTGGGTGTGTGCATGTGTGTGTGTAACACTGCAATACACGAGATCTCATGAGAGTCAAGGTTTGCAGTGTTACACGTGTGTGTGTGTGTGTGTGTGTGTGTGTGTGTGTGTGTGTGTGTGTGTGTGTGTGTGTGTGTGTGTGTGTGAGTGAGTGAGTGAGTCTATTATTTAGTTCATAATACTGAGTAACTTTTCGGTATCATTGTATGTCAAGGTTTTAAGCCATCCTTCAACGGAAGATTTGACTTTTCTGAACGTGAGAGGGTAGATGTTAAGATTTTTATTTATTAAATTATACAGATGAGTGGAAAGATGGTTAAAGTGTCTGCTAGCGGATCTGGTTCTGTGAGGTACGATGGAGCAGACGTTTTTTTGTCTTCTACTGACCTTGTCTGGGTCATATGGCAACTGTTTATGTTTCCGCAAAACGATATGAAAAATTATTAACTGCCTAACAGGTTAATACATTGGCGTCCTTGAACAGAGTGTTTGTGGGATATCTAATGGGTTTTTTCATCATAACCTTCAGAATGGCTCTTTGAGCTCTCTCTAGTCTTATGAGTGTTTCTGCACAGGCACCTCCCCAAACAGTATCACAGTATGTCAGTATAGATTGAGCCAGCGAGAAATAGACTAGGTTAAAAGTACTGAGATCCACAGAAGATCTAAGCTTCTTGAAAACGTAGGTATATGAGGCGCCTAGCTCGTGACGATAGGTTTTCTATTTGGGGTTGCCAATTGAGGAGACAGTCTATTTGTACTCCGAGATATCTGATATTATCTGTTCTAGTTAAAGCAACACAGGCACAGCTCGCTTGAGGTAAATCTTCACATGTATGGGCGGTGATTAAAAATGAGTCTGGGCTTGGTTGAAGATTGGATCTGAGAGAGAAGGTGATATAATTGGTCTTAGGGATGTTCAATGTAAGAAGGTTCGAAGAGAGCCAATTCATGACCGTTCTCAAAGCGTGTTCTGCATTAATTTTTGCATCATTCCAAGTTTTGCCTCTGATAATCAAAGCAGTATCATCTGCGTATGTGAAAATATTACAATTTGGAATATTAAGGCGACAGAGGTCGTTTACGTAGATTAGAAATAAGATAGGCCCTAAAATACTGCCTTGTGGAATTCCAAAATTCAAAAACATATCATCACTTAAGTGCCCGTTGACCTTTACGCATTGGGAGCGATCTGTCAGATAGTTCGTAAAAATGTTCAGTGCAAGACCTCGAATCCCCAGTCTTTCTAATTTCAATAAGAGCTTCGGGACAGAGACAGTGTCAAAGGCTTTGGATAAATCGAGAAATATTCCAATTGATTTGTGCTTAGTATGAAGAGCTTCTAGTAAAGTCTCCACAGCTTTACTAAGAAGAAGGGAAAGAAGATTACATACATATGACGACGCGGTATGGCCTTAAAGGCTTTCGCATGTCCTAAATGGGCGAATTATTGAAAAAAAAACACTGCCATGAAAAAAAAAAACTTATCGTTATCGAATGCTTGATAAAGTTTTATGTTCTTTTATAATTATTATGAAATTGATATCTTTACGATTGTTATAGGCCGCGCCACACTAGTTGGCGGATGTGAAGTTAGCTACAATTAACGCGCAGCTTTATGTGAGCTTCAGTCAGGTTTGGATATTTCGCAGCTTGTAGCTAACTTTACATCCGCCAACTTGTGTGGCGCGGCCTATACGTGATATTTAAAAAAACCTGATTGTTTATAAGTTCATAAATACAGGGTTACTGGTAATCAATTAGCATCCTTTTAGGGGCTTATTCTGGACATCAAAACTAACTACTTTTGTTTTGCCAATTTTGTCACATCCTTCTGATTCATCGGAACAAATATTTTTATTCTTTCTTTAAAAGCCCTTGGTCGTGGTCGTTGCAGCCTCGGCGCAAGCAAATTATCGTTGTCAGAATCCCTATTCATTGTAGTTATGTTATTTTTGTAGCTAATTTTAATTTCGTATTCACTTGTAAATATTTTACCTAGCGTCAGAGTTAGGTAAAAATAAATACAAGTTGTAATGATAAACTCTTGTAATGCCAAAGATTTTTATAAAACACTTGTTCGATTTTACATTTAAAAAGTAAAATACTCTATGGTTTGTCTCTGATCTACGTACAAGTGCTGGTAAATATATCATGATTATAAATGAACATAAAACTTTATCAAGCTTTCGATAACAATCGGTTTTTTTTTTCATGGCAGTGAGTGACGTTCCTAGAGATGAGAAGCATACTTGTAAGTAATTTAGACTTAAAATCGATACTTGTAACTACCCTTGTAGTTAATACGGCATGTTTATAAAACACTTGTAACTGGTAGGTAACTTGTAATTACTGGTACTTGTAACTCGTACAATTGTAAGCTTGTACTTGTAGCTTTATAAAATAGGGCCCTGTAATGCTAAAGTTGCGTGACAGATATTAAAGTGACAGCTGTCAAAATAAAAATTGTTTTTTCTTATTAAAATTCATATTCATATGTAGATGACCTAAACATTTAATTTCTATAGTAGTCTGTGGTGGTTTTGTTTTGGTTTCGTTAAGCGTAGTGGTTAAATTCTCTTTGGTTTCCGGGTTTCGTTCGTGGGTAGACTTTGGTGGCTTCATGTTTTTTTAAGCTAATAAGTAAGCTTGGTTTGCTTTTATTTGCTGAAAGTTTCCTTACATTTACTGTATAATCATGTTTATAAAACCTGCAAAACAATACACTCTGGAAGAAGGCTTGGATATAAGGTAAACATGCTGTTCTTTCTAGTTTAGTTTTACTTACTTTATTCTTTTGCAATTTACCCTTTCTTACCATTGAGCCTGTGTTTGAGCCAGAAAGATTCTCTTACAATAGTTTTATTATGAATGCTGTTTCTTGTAAGTTTTTGCTACATTGACACAACCCATAGCATTCACTATTTGGGCTGGTTTTAAGTCTTTTGATTGAAATTGAGAAGACGAGATGAGTTAGTTAATATTTTGGTATGAACACTACATGTAGGTACCTATGACTTCTGTACAGAAAAAGTCTTCCATGGAGGTAATTTTATTTTACAGCAAGTTATCAACAACTGGTTCATTCTTACATATCAATGAACATATAGATGAATCTGAAGATAACCAGGAGCCAAGCACGGAACGCCTGAATGTAGACTTCTTTGGGCAAAAAGTGGGCAGTTTCTCCACGTTGGCTGAAACAATGATTAACATTCATCCATTGGTTAGAAAGAAAATATTAGAGGAAGGAGGTGGACTGCCTCTCAAGGAACCATGCACTGTATTTGTAGCGTTTTCTGGTTACCTTGATAATGCTGATGAACCCTTCGATGTTCATGGCCTAAGAAAACCTATGGTTGGTAATCCTTTGATTGGTTGATAAATTGATTGCTTTGGTCATTGTCTGAAAATACTTTTCATAATACCTATGTAATTATATTTTAGGAGGTAAAACTCACTATGACAGATTCTGAAGACCATGGTTTGATCATTGGGCTGGATATAGCTATTAAATCCATGTTAGTTGGCGAGCTATCTTTATTTTTATTTTCACATGATGTGGCATATGGGGAGCCTGGAATCCCGCCCCGAATACCACCCAAAGCTCAGTGTGCTTTCTACGTCAAACTCATCAAGAAAATATTTATTTCTGAAAATAAGTAAGTTTACAAACTCTTGCATGTCTTTTTTATTTTTTATCATATTATGATTAACATGCTTTTTTCTTGTGTACAGGAAAATAAACTTCTCAGAACCAAATATGTTTGGGAGAGTCGAGAAGGAAGTCAAAAACTTGTATGCATCTGGAACTTTGCTATTTAAATCAAACAACTTTACACAAGCCGCAAACATTTTTAGAAAAGCTATCTGGATGCTTCATAAATGCCGTCTGGCAGATGAATTAGAGCAAGAAAAGCAAGAAAAATGGCTAAAAAAGTTGTATTACAATTCGGCTATTTGTTATAATAGGGCTAACTTGCCTCTCAAAGCTTGTACAGCTTGTAATGAACTTAACCTGCTTAAAAATCTTTGGAACAATGGCAAAGCATTGTTTCAGAATGCAAAAGCTCTCAGGATGATTGGCCAGTATGATGAAGCTGAAAGGAGACTCAAAAAAGCAATGAAATTATGCTCTGATTCTCATCAAGATACCTTAGCTGCTGAAATGCAACTGCTGTTAAAAACTAAGGAATCTTGCAATCAGAGAAGGCTCCTAGGTATTAAACTGACTGAAAAACACGAAGCTAGTGATAACTTCAAAGTTGAAGTTGAGGATTTAATTAAGAATTTCAAAGAAAACGTTAATTTGTGTCAATTAACATTGCCTTCAGGCTTGAGCTCTTCTGAATTGAAGTATTTGAGAGAGGTTTGCATTAGAGAAAACCTATTTATGAGATCTGTTGATGTCCCATTAGAGACAGAAGCAGGAAATAAGGAAGATAGCACACATAGTCTAGAATCAATTTTTGCAATTGATAAGGAAGATTACCAGTCAATTTGTGATGATAACAGTGAAGTTTCTCATGAAGTGAGCCACAGCCAATCAAATTAAGAATTATGTTCGCAGCTTCATTCTTCGCGTTTTATTGTACATACTGTAGCCCGCGATCCAGCCGCCACCTTGCACGGATTTTTTTAGAGATTTTTTTTTTAATATCTTTTTTAGTCTGTGGTTATATCCCCTCTACAAGTTACACTCCCTGATTATATGTCGGCTTATGATTTCGAGTCATTCTGCGTTTCCGTGCTCAAGCCTTCGCACGTCAACCTACAAATCTCGCCAAAGTTAGAAGCAAGCATTCCGGACTCTGAACCTGGGAAAAAGAAGAAAAGAAAACAACGAAGAAGAAATTCGCCGGAAGATCCAAAAGTGGAACAGCAAGTGACAACTTGTTAAGTGGTGCGAGGATACCATACCTGGGTTACCTCTGTCACGTAAAAAGTGATGCGTACTGCTATACTTGGGCTGTTACTGTCACTATTTTGTTATAAAACATGTTCTAATAAGAACAATGTTATCACGGATCCACCAGGGATACATCAGAAACGGATCTCATATACGAGACAACACAGGATACAATCCTGTACGACGACGAATTTGAGGGTCGCCATCGTCACAACCGCCATCATCCCGTGCCCTAACTTCGGCACTCGCTTCGAGACAGTTGTGGCCGCAGCAGGTCCCATCACCACCTCCACAACCTGCTAAAGAAGAACAAGACGGTGCGCCTGGAGAGGGAATTTTGTCAGATGAAATCCTATGGCTGCGGGGTGATGCCCTCAAGCTAGAAATTTGTTTTGGGTCCGCCCATACATATTGGATATTGCCTACCAACGGCGAAACATTCTCGACCAGGGGCTGCCTCAAGAAATCTAAAGATAATATGTTGAAAGAATATGTAATTCACGGCAGTCTCGAGCACCTATTACCGGCTACCCTCAACCCAGAAGTAAAGGCGGCCTTACCTGATTCGTTAGTGAAGCGGAACACCTCTCTCGGCCACAAGCAAAAACAACTTGGCGCTGCCCTGTTCGTGCTGGCATCAGTGACCGATCTAATATTAACAAATGAGATCTCGAAACAAAAGCTTATAAAACCAATAAGCGATGTCTGTCGCCTATTTTGTGACGTGAATGTCAGAAACGAGAACTCGCAGAGGCTTCGCTATATCGGCAACAAACACTAAATTAAGAGACGCCCTCATCTAGTCGATAAGAGATAAATTTTTCTTTGGTGAAAAATAAAATTCTTGTGAGGTGAAAAAGTAAAATAAGCTAAAAGTATTCAGCAAGCCGGTGATGCCCTGAAAAACGCACATAAACAAATTTCAGCGCCCAAATGTAGCTTACACAAGCGGAAGCAACAATGATAGCGGCCGAAACTACGCACTCAACACCGCAAGACAGACTACAAGTCGAACAACGTTCGACGAGACCAAACAACTACCCGTAACGACAGTCAACGAGCAACAATGCACGCTTGCGGAAAGCGAGAACAGCAGCTCCGCCGCGGAACCAGGTACAATATACAGGACGACTTCAGTATTTTCTCAACAATTGGGTTGAATTAACTAATGATGAAACATTAATGGATATTGGGTTATACCATACCATTTAAATCTACCCCCATAGAACTTATAAACCTAGTAAAAGACTGAAAAATGTCTATGATTAAAATATTTATCTTAAATGTAAAACAGCTCAACAAAGTTGTCGATATATTTCAAAATTCAAAAATGATCCCAAGGCTTTAAAGTTAACAACAAAAAATTGCTTTATGGGAAAATAGATTTTAACGCCCTGTTTCTTTATTTCCGTGCAAAAATCATTTAGAATGTAGGTACCTATGTTTTGAATGGTGTTCTTTGTGATTTTAATTGTTAACCTTTCGGCTTATGTAATGCGCCATTGGTTCTCACCATATTGCTCAAACCTGTAATGGAATTTCTAAGAAAAACACATCGTTAAATGTATGTTGTGTTCTTAGGCGACGTTTTGTGTGTCCGTAGAACATTTTCCGAATATAAAAATAACATTACCTTGACCAAATGTTTGTTGGAAAAATTAGGGGTTTTGGTTAACTCCGAAAAAAGCTGCCCTTTACCGAAAACTCAATGAAAATTTCTAGACTTTATTTTTGACTCAAAAAACATGCTTTGATAAACTACCCGCTGAGAAAAATAATCTAAGATACAAGTTATCTGTTATGATAAAAACACGTTCGTGTAAATTACGGGATTTTGCTCGCTTTGTAGAGTCATTAATTTCAGCGTGCCCTGCGGTCCAATACTCATGGTTGTTTACCAAGTACTTCGAACAGTTTAAATAGGTAGTCTTGCTTTTTACATAACCCCAGCTATGAACAAGTAGTGAACATTCATGAAAGTTTAAAAGATGACTTGCTTTAGTGGTTAAATAATATGTATTGATCAGGGTTAAATAATATGTATTGATCAGGGTTACAAAAATTGATTTAGAACAGTTTCATTTAGATATATATTAAGATGCATCATTCACAGGTTACGGTGCATATTGTAATGAACAGGAATGTTCTGGATATTAGAAGGAACGGGAAAAAACATTACAAGTAAATGAATAAGAAATGATTGTAGACTTAAAAATTATACTGTGATTTGACAAAGTAACAGTTATATCATGTATGTATAAAGATGAATGAGATGAGAAGTGTTCAATTTTTCATTCATTTAATTAGCTTTTGGTATGATACATACAATATGAACATTTGAATATAATTTCTAGAGAAATATGGCAATGGTGGGAAATCCGTAAATTAACAGTCTTCTGTTCTTATCTAATAAAAGGTTTTTAGATACAGAATGGGAGTAGTATGCATGTAGTATTCAAACTTATGTGTAATTTCGGGTGACCAGATATTGATCTGGTTGCATGCAAATGCAATTCAAAATGCCCTTTGTATGTGACTTGAAAAAATTATCTAGAAGCAGGGGCTGTCGACGTATTTACCATTTTCTGGAAGAATAAGTTCTTTTACGCATTTCCACCGTTTTCTTTTATTACAAGGGAACAAAAAAAAAAAAATTACTAATAGAAAAGGCAGATGGTATAGTTATAGTAGGTACTATATTGGCCTACTCAGCCGTGGTTCCCACTGTTTTACAAATTAATCATTTCGGATCCCATTTATTTGAACCGAGTGTAAAATTTCTAACCTCTCCTTTTAGAATAAATCACAATTTGTACCTAACACTGGAGGCTTTCAGGGTAGCAGTATTGAAGAAAGACTTGTCTTTCAATATGGTAGAAATTATTGTATCCTCACCATCTCATTCAACTTATAAGCAATATGCCATTGCATAAAGGCATGGAGAGACTACTGTAAAGCCCACAGTTATAATTTTAGGTACTAGTAGTAGATTCGTCCCAATAGTGCATTGCTATATTACTACGTAATAATTTCTCAAAGCAATAGTGTTTATGGTACGGCCAACTTTTACAAATCTGCTTTATCATTATCACCAGAAAATTCAGATGACGACAGGGGCGATTTATGAAAGGAGTTTTCAAGCTAAAACCTACCAACCCTAAACATAGTTCAACATGGGATCCAATTATAGTCTAATTATTGCACAACAGGGATCAAATATTGACAGGGTATTGACTTCAAAACTAGGTATATCAAATAAGACTGACCCTAGCGCCTTTGCTTACTGCACAAGTGCACATCGTATTCAAACGTAGTAATTAATACAATTAACGATATCGAAATACAGTCGCCTCGAGATATAATAATTATGATACCAAATATAATAAACATCTCAAAACCAAATTCTACTCCACCAGTTTTGAGGTAATCTAATTACCTTATTTTAATGTAGGTAATCGACTTGAAATTTGCCCAGCCAGTCAAGCATGCGACTACGAAAAGCCACGAAAAGAACTCTATTCGACGTGTAAATTGTAACAGATATACATATACATTGCCATAACGCTGTCTCGTTCTGACACTGCGAAAGGAATAATTCGTGGCGCACATCCTAAGCCGGCAGGTGCCTAGAAGCTTCCATTAGTAAAACAAGTATACTTCGAAAAACAATTTATTATTTGTTAGTAACAAGACACCACACTCAAAAATATCTTCACAAACTATGGGAAAATGAATGAAAGACATTATTTTTAAAAGTGGTATAGATACATCAATCTATAGTGGACATAGTACCCGACAAGCAGCTACATCCACAGCCAGAAGACTCGGAGTCAAAATTGACCTCATTCGAAAAACTGCAGGATGGACAGATCCCTCCTGTCTTTGTTAAATTTTATAACAGACCTACAAACATCAGCACATCAGCAATCCAAATTTATTTGCCACAACGGTTTTGTCTTTTGGTGGAAATCCGATACGATTCATCTTCATGTTACGGAATTATATAGGTATATACTCGTATTATTACAATGTTAGTACCTGTAAATTCTAAGCTAAGCTGTAAAATGACAATCATATGCAAATAAACACTGATTATACATAGGTACTAAGGTGTATCTCTTCACATTTACCTACTCTGAACATCTACAGTATGTAAACAATAAATCGCGAAGAATGAAGCTGCGAAACATAATTGTAAATCAAACGAACATGTGATGTTCGATGACAATAATTATGTGAGCAGCTTCATTCGAAGCGATTTATCCATACCCTCCCTATGTACAGCTAAGACGCGTACAGAATTCTACACCCATCCCTACAAAGTAAAATGTGAATTTGTAAGCTCTAAACAAAATGACTCGAAATCATAAGCCGACATATAATCAGGAGTGTAACTTGTAGAGGGGATATAACCACAGACTAAAAAAGATATTAAAAAAAAAAATCTAAAAAATCCGTGCAAGGTGGCGGCTGGATCGCGGGCTACAGTATGTAAACAATAAATCGCTTCGAATGAAGCTGCTCACATAATTGTCATCGAACATCACATGTTCGTTTGATTTACACTTATGATCCATCCATATAATAG
The DNA here is from genome assembly GCA_964007245.1 of Hypomecis atomaria. Taxonomy (NCBI): domain Eukaryota; kingdom Metazoa; phylum Arthropoda; class Insecta; order Lepidoptera; family Geometridae; genus Hypomecis; species Hypomecis atomaria. The sequence goes on from OZ023281.1 coordinate 4,050,916, forward strand.
CCGTAGGATGTCCCCTGCTGGACTTAGGACTCCCCTAGGTTCCAACAACCCTAGTTAGAACCGTCCTCCATGGAGCACATTACAGTGTTAATTATATCATCACTCCACACACTGGTAGACATCCTACACTGTTTGGTCTCCATTCAAATACTTTACTGCCCCAAAGGCCATCCGTTCTACGAGCTATGAGCGTCCTCTTTCTTGAAATCCGACTTATCTAGCTGGGCTACTTGTCCTAGGTAAACGTATGAGTCAACAACTTCAAGAACCGAACTCTACAGATATTGGGGTGGGTACAACATGGGCATTACACTTGACCTTCTCTTTTTAATGTTCAGGCTCACCTGATATTATCTTTTGCTCATTTATAAGATTGATTTCGAATACTGTACAATATTGATTAAAAGCTATAATCAAGTGCTGGCCTTTCTGTATTTGTTTAGGTTAAAATAAAATTAGTAGGTACCTACCTATAAAATTTAACTTTAAAAAAAAAATCTCTCCCTTATTCCTACAAAATATGTATTTAACATGGATTAATTAGCAACTTCTACATGAGAACTACTTTTTACTCTAACTATTGTAATTACTTTGTGTATGTAGGTACAACATTTAAATGATCAATGGTCTTGTTCAATTGACTATTAAATACGAGTAACATTCAAGCTCTCTCTAAGATGAGAGAGTACTTCACACCTGAGAAGCTACTTAGTCTCTGTAAAGCCCAAGTCGGGTCAAGCATAGAATATTGTTCTCACCTTAGAGATGGCTCTGCCAAATACCAACTAGCTAGAGGCTTTGTGTCGTTCGAGAGGCGAGCCAGGAAGCATAAGTACATTATATATACATACAGGTACTAGGAAGCGCAAAACGAAACCTTGTCTAATTCGCAGCTGCAAAATCTTGAGCATTGACGTAAGGTGGAGTGTCTGTTAGCCTTCTGTCGGATACACTTCGGAGAGTGCGCCCAGGAGTTGCACAATCTGGTCCCACCCGCCCCTTACTGTAGCGCTCGGTTTAAAATGCCACCGGCGGCGGTCACCCGTCTGAGGACTGACCATGCCTGCCGAACTTCGGTGATCGCTGATATACACCTAGTAAAACGCTATGAGCGCTTCACGGTATAGGCCGAATTAAGTTTCTTGGCGTCTGAACACGAGACGAGTCATTGCGCAATAGCAAATTCGTTGTTACAAATTGATGTGCGCAGCTTATTGTACCAAAGACACGGTGATGATATCTAACAGTAGTGTGACTCTGCTCTGTTCGTAAGATATAAGTATACCTATACAGTCACGTGGCCTCGCAGAGCGAACCGCGCGCTAGGGCTACCCGTCTTCAGTATTTTAATTTCATACTACTTACTCATTACCTACTTGAGTTTCTTTCTAGTTGTGTATTAAATTTACACTACGAGTATATTGTACCTACCTATAATATTGCAAAATTATTAAATTTATTACGGAAAAGAAATTCGTTGTTTTCTTTTTTATTCTTTTATTTTTTATCCAGGGTTTTATGACATGACACCCTTGTACACTTAACAATTATTTTTTAAATTAACAGTTGATTGCGTTCTGCAAGAGCTGCACGGTATGCGTCGTACAACCCTCTGGCATCCTTTGAATCAGGTTTAGATAGCACGCTATTACATCCTCCCATTCGTTGTGAATGAAAATTGAAGCATTCAATAAAAATACATATTGTTTTTGATGTTTTGTTCCATAGTAAAACGAGGTACTTATAACTTAGCTGTGTCCGTCCGTCCGGCTGAATATTAAAAAGGCTTACACATTTACGAACCAAAATGGATGAAATTTGAAAACTGAATTTCTTAGTTTATTATATTTATTACAGAAAAAAAAATTCAAGCAACCATAAACAGCACAATATAGTTTACATTTTCCCATATAGAAAAGAAGTACGTACATCGCACGCTTACTAGTTGCAAACCCAGACGTTCGTTCGTCACTACGGCGCGCCGCGACTGACTGGTATACCTTACTTAAGAACATACTAAGCTCGAGGCGCGTAGGTATGATTTGCGTTCCGACCGTTTGTATGAAGACGGAATACTGTCATTACCGTGCCAAAGATATCAACTTCAATAAAAACAAAACATGTTCAACAAATTATACTTTAATGTTTAATTACAGTTTCTCATAAAGCTAAATCATGGCTACATTCTATTGGCGGAACCATACCATAGTCTCTTCAAATGCAACATACTTAAACATTATTTTTTGTAAAATACAAATGCAGTACAGAACCAACAACCCTATTAAAACTTCACTGTTCCAGTCCATAGTTAGCGGGGAAGTTAGCCTTGAGAGGGAAGGTTTAGGAGGACATTCTGGCCGGCAGGTAAGTAAGTAACGTTGCGGGACTTGGCTAGTTGGTAGGCGATGTCTTCGGCAGCTTCGATACGTCTGAGTTCAACGAGACCCTCACCGGCGGCACCAAAGGACTTAGCGAGCAAGACAGCGGCCTGGGCGTCACCCTCAGCGGCGATAATAGCTGCCTTCTTCTGTTGTTCCGCCTTTTCTACGAGGAATCTGGCCTTCTCCGCGTCCTGTTGGGCGACTTGTTTCAATTCTACAGCTTGCGTGAATTCCTTGCCGAAGGTCAAGTGGGTGATGGAAATGTCGTCGAGGATAAGTCCGAATTGTGCTGCTCTCTCTGTCAAGTCTTCATTGACCTTTTGGGATACAATCTGCAAAATATTAGTTCACAATTAGATATTTTAGTTTACAATGGGGCAAGAGATGAGTGACCAGCATAAAAGGAGGTCAGAAAGGTGCTTTTGAGCTCAAAAATTAGGTACAAATAATAAAGCTAATGTTTAGACTAAAGTGCCTTTACAAACATTTTCAATCATTAAACTGTATGTCTTTCCTTACAAAAATTACATTTTTGCTCAACCTTGGAGCAAATATCTAGAGCCAGTCTCTAAGTAAAAGTAGTAAAAAAATGTCAGAGCGTCATCATACAAACCGACTTAGATATTTTTTCGTCGTCGTCGTTTCAGCCATAGGACGTCCACTGCTGGACATAGGCCTCCCCTAAAGATCTCCAATAAGACCGGTTGGTAACGGCTTGCATCCAGCGCGATCCTGCTGTCTTAATGAGGTCATCTGTCCACCTTGTGGATGGTCGTCCTACGCAGCGCTTGCCGGTACGTGGTCTCCACTCGAGAACTTTTCGACCCCATCGGTAGATATTTACATTTAATAATTGTATAAATCTCGACGTTATGTCACCTAATTAGTGTTTGTAACTGAGCACTTTGGCATCGTGCGGCATTGTAGTCGGCTTGCAATCGCAATACGACTAACAAAAAAGTTAACAACTGAATGTTATATTGCGAATACATACTTCTCTCTGTGTAATTAGTTCTCCAGCATCGAACTGCGCGACCACAGCCTTCAGGACTTCAGATGTGATTGAAGGCAGCACTCTCTCATCATAGTCTACGCCGAGGATGGTGTAGATCTTAGGCAGCTGGTCGGGAACCGGTCTGAACAGGATACGGAGTGTGATGTTCACATTCTGGAGATCTGAAAAGTATCATTATTGTGGCTTTAAATATTTGCAGAGTCTGTATGTGTGGTATTTCTGAGACCAAATGAGCGCCATTTTTTCGGTTGTGGGTAGCGTAATTTCGCTTACTTACCGAAATGCAACCGAAAAAATATATGCGTAAAGCCGTAAATAATCGGCCAAGTACGAATAGGACTCGTGCACGAAGGGTTCCGTACTGTATAGGAGTCCCCCTTATATATTGATTTTATTTTAATTGTTTAGTATTAAAGTGAGTAGACAAATAAATATTCTGTGAATATTTCAAGCATCAAATTTCAAGAATGGCTAAAAATACAGGTTTGTTGTATGGGAGCCTCCCTTGAATATTAATTTTATTCTGGTTTTAGTATATGTTGTTAAAATTTCAGCTTTCTAGATATAGCAGTTCATAAGATACAGCCTGGTGACAGACAGACAAGACAAATGGACAGCGGAGTCCTAGTAATAGCACGGTTATTATATCTAACAATATTCCGTCTTCATACAAACGGCCGGAACGCGAATCATACCTACGAGCTTAGTATGTTCTTAAGTATACCAGTCAGTCACGGCGCGGCCGCGCCTTAGTGACGAACGAACGTGTGGGTTTGCAACTAGTTAGCGTGAGATTTACGTACTTCTTTTCAATATGGGAAAATGTAAACTATATTGTGCTGTTAAATGAATCTGTACCGATATACTTCGTAAGCTGTTTATGGTTGCTTGAATACTTCAAGAGCGAATCCAGAGATTGCGTTTTTTAAATTGCCTGGAAAAGCCGAAAGGTAGGTATATAAAATAGTTTTTATGTAGCTATTGATACGTTCGTAAATTTATTTCATTTTTGAATAGGTAATTATTTCACTTTTTCCACAGAGTAAAATACCTACTTGGATAAATAAATACATGTAGGGTACATAGCGTAGTTTGACTAGATGTTCGTTTGCGAAAATCGAAGTTAACGATTGGCGGTCAGTCTTCGGATGGGTGACCGCGGGTGGCATCTACAACTGAGCGCTACCGTGGCTTGGTTGACACATTAAATTGTAGGTCCCGGTTATTTTAACTATTTAGCCATGTGTAAGCCTTTTTAATATTCAGCCCGACGGACGGACACAGTTAAGTTATAAGTAGGTACCTCGTTTTACTACGGAACCCTAAAAGCCTAAAACATCAAATAACACAATTTGTATTTTTATTGAATGCTTTCTTTTTCATTCACAACAAATTTCTTTTCTGTAATAAATATATTAATTTTGCATCATTACAGATACGTACAATAGGATAGTGTAATAAATTTAATACACAAAACTAGAAAGAAACTCAAGTAGGTAATGAGTAAGTAGTATGAAATTAAAATACTGAAGGCGGGCAGCCCGTGGTTTGCTCTGCGGGGCCATGTGACTCCGTAGTTATATTTCTCAAGGACAGGGCAGAGTCACACTGCTGTTAGATACCATTACCGTGGTAATAGGGTTCCGTTTTTACCCTTTAGGTAAGGAACCCTAAAAATGGCGCAAAAAATAAATTATCTCACTTATCAATGGCGAAAAAATTACAGGAATTTCGTATGACATTAGATGCAGTGTAAATTATGCAACTCATTTTCGAAAAATTTACAGGAAATTCGTATGACATTGGATGCAGTGTTAATTATGCAACTCATTTTCGAAAAAATTACAGGAATTTCGTATGACATTGGATGCAGTGTAAATTATGCAACTCATTTTATGTGGCCAGCAACTAAATAAAGGAATGTTTCTACTTTTGCTTGCAAACAGCAACCACATTTCAGTGTGTAAGGGAACATAAAAATTCTTTTTAAAATTTTCAGTCACTCAAGTATAGTTTTGCACTGGGCCAGCACATTGGATATGGTCCAAATGCTCTTCATGTGTAGGCCTATGCACAACAAAAGATTATTAGGAAAGGACGGTTACAGCAAGGGCAGGTTTAGTTTTCTTACCTTTACTTCCCGTAACAGTGGGAACATTTCTGGGCCGAGACCTAATGTCAAAGATGATTGGCCGCTGCACCCACGGAATGAAGAAGTGTGTGCCTTCTCCCACAACCAAGTTCTTGACACCAACAAACCTGTCGAAGATGACTGCTCGGTTACCACCATCAACTGAAATTGAGAAAATTTTATGTTTAGTGCATAAATGAAAATTTAAATATACAATAGTGCTAGAAATTGTGATACCAAAATTGACTTGGGTCTTTTATCCATATTGGAATATTAAAAATAAGTAAAGTTTAGGCCAGGCTCAAATGTAACTTATACCAAGCTCAAGTCCGATCATGTTTGCAGTACTGCAGCCACCTTTTTGATGGATCAGCTAACTACCAGCTTGAAGCTTTAGATTCGATTGAATGTCGTGCCGTGTGTGGATAATTGGAGATGGTAAGCTTGTTGCTTCCAAACTGAAAAGCCTGGAACACAGGAGTATAGTAGTGTTTGGCATGTTTCTATAGGCTCTATTTCGGCGAGTGAGCACTCATTCCTTCATCTCCTTTTCACAACAGAACAAGCCGGAAGTCACATAAATACCATCCCTACATAGTCGATACCACCTCCTCATACTAAGTGATTCACTTCTTTCTTCATAATGTGGACCACCAGGGGTTGGAATGCCCTGCCTCAGTCATTGTTTCCTGACAATACAATTTGGATATCTTCCAGTCGAGAGTGAATAGGTATTTTCTAGTTCTACATACTCTATCTTCGGGTACAACATTGCTTTCCATTATTTTCAAAAATAATTAAATAAAAAAAGCAACTGTCACCCAAACCATGCTACATGCTACTAACCATGCTACATAAAAAAAAGCATTACCTACATGCTATAGTGTAGGTAATGCTTTTTTTTCAGACTTTTATTTCTATATTTGGATCTAAAGACATTAACTGCAAATTTACATGATTCTACATGTAGATGATGCATATTAATCAATTTTGTTTTTCATACCAATTTGATTTGAAGCTAAATGAATTGATCAGCTTCATTTAAGTAGAAATTCATGAAGGACTATAACTAACCATTGTATAGAGCAGAATTGACCACTCCTCCCAAAACAGCTACTCCAAGGCCCAACTGGCCAATGCGGTTGAAAAGGTGCGCTGCCATTTCTGGAATATGAAAAAATAATTATGAGGAACAGTAACATCTTTTCATATTCCATTCGTTTTTCAGCAGATGTACACTAAGGCATATGAATCAATTATTTAGCATTGAAGAGGTAGTAAAAATTTAAATTCTTGTATATCTTTTCAAAATTACACAGTACCTATTATAAAATTATGTTGTTTGTACCGATAAATTTCTCTAGCAGGACGTCGAATATATCTTTACTCGAATATACCGGGTACCTATGTATGATTGCAAGATTTCAGTAGATATTGAGTGAGAATATTGTCACATCATATTGAAGAAAAACACATCTGTACTGTTAAATTGTGATAAAAATAAGCTGAACAACAGATTTAATGAGTTTAAACATACAAGAAACCACTTAAAGCGTAGAATTATCTAATGCACGATATTGTTATCTAACCTCAAAACACATACATCGTCTCATGTCCATTCGGATATAAAGCGTAATGTTTGCATTAAATGATTATTTACCTTAAATAAATAGTAAAAACTCTTCTTTATTAGTAAAAATATGCGAATTTACAAAGGAAAATTAACAAGAATCTCTCGGAATCCTGTCAAGCTTTCAAAAAAACTAAATTACCATACCAAACCATAGACTCTTGCTCTATGATTATGACTTGTTTCTCTAAAATTCTAAAAGTATTGTAAACAGGATACTACACTGTCAATACTTTTTTTTTTTGTCTTGTAACGTTAAACTATTCTGATGATATTAGCCATTCCGTAGACAGCTGTGGTCTGCGGCCAGGTTGCCACCTAGTGTTTGACCAGATACAGCAAGATAATCAGGACTTGTGAGGTTGGTGACTATGTTACAGCTTCAGCCCCCAGCTGTATGTGGGACGCTTTAACGCTTTTTCAAACGCGAGCCTGTGGAAGGGTAAATGGAAAACTAAGATCGGTTTGAGGGTAAGTTTGGGTCGTAGATTTCAAAAATCCATAAATAAAGGGGGAAATGGGGGGGAAGTGACCTATTTTTGGTGGGAAGTAAAGCTCCCGTTGTCTGTTAATGCGCTCACCTAAATCGTGTAAGTGGGAACTATAACTCCCATTGTCTGGTATCACATTGATATATTTTTAACTAGTTAGTTGCCCTGACTTTACTTCTGATTTAGTTTTTACGCAAAATTTTAAATAAATAAAACAACTTTTTGTGTAGGTAATTAGAGTTTTTCAGACAAATCGTCAATATTCTCGATATTTTTTTCTAACACTTTATTATTTTTGACACATATGTTAATGTACAATATCGGATGATCCATAGACTCCTGAACTAGTCTAAGACTGTGTTTCAGGAGCCAATGGCTTCTCTATAGTAACAATTTTTTACATTATGTCAAAACAAATCGTGTTTTAATAAATTTTATAAACAATTTTGTAAATAACAATAATTAATTTTGAAAAACAGAAAAAAAAAATTAGCTCAAATCTCAGATACTATTTAACAATATTAATTAAATCCATTAACTGTAGATAATAAATCAATTTCTAAAATTGCCAAAAAAAAACAAAAGTTAGTACTAAATGAAAACAAAGTGAAAACAAAAGTGAGTATTTAGATAGATACTAACATAACATGTTTCCTTATAAATTACTTAATGTTATTATTATTTATTAGGGGAGGGGAGGGTATTGCCGTACACTTAACTTTAAATTATTTTTTCTACAAATTAGTTCAGCTTAAGGCCCAGTGTCACGTTCCAGATAATGTAAAATATATTATAATACGTGTTAGTAAATAGAAGAGCAAATTAATAAATATATAATATTGGAAAAATTAAATAATTTGAATGTGAGGCATTTACGGAATTACCCGACGCTTGAGTATAATTCCGTACACGGTTCGTTCAATATCGTACAAGTTTAAAAGCCTCTTTAAAATCGGTTTATGAGCATATTGTCGATAATAAAAGATTTCATTTTTATTTCAAGACAGTATTTATTAGAAAAGTGCACACAAATAGTTATCAGAATTACTTATTCGCAAAATACAGCCATCAAAAAATTAGTACATTTGTTATAGGTTATTAAAGGTTTATATATAACTCGAACTCGTTTTTTGTTTTGGTAAGCTGACAAATAATAAATAACTATTTAAAAATTACACAAACAACAAAACATCAATAAACAATTTGTAGCAGGTGTATTATTCCGTTCATTTTACAATGTACGGAATTTCCCGAAATTAATTTTCTACCTTTAACCGTCTAAATTAGCTGTAATTTACTCGATACAGTATTAGTAACAACATAAATCTTCGCTAAATTCATCTGCAAATGAAATAAATAGCCGTCATTACAAAAAACTGTAACCCAAACCCAGTTACGTCTTATTTTCCGATGTCACAATACTATAAAAATCAGGACGCAATCACGTGCCCACCTATTTCATCGGCGTCATGGCCCGGACTGATTCCATGGAGTGCGACAAGGCGAAACAAGATACAAGGAATACAGAGACAAACGTATGTTTCTCGGTTTCTTCTTATTATTTTGAAGTGTACGGAAATGGCCGCTGTACGGTACAACACTCCGTTCCCCTACATTTACAATATAATTTACTTTTTTACGCAAAATGTTAAAGGTAAATACTATATTTGCTATATAAATCAGATGTACAAACTTTCAAGCAAAACTTCAGTACTTTGGTAATCGAACTTATTTAACCACTCTAGTATTACTTTTTTAAATTCCCTATATCGTATTGTTTTGTGTGACAATCCTTATTCAACTTAGTATATAGACGCGCAGCTGTATTGCTATACTTTTTCTGGGAAAATATTGTTTTAGATCGTGTAGTAGGAAAGAGCTCACGTCTCTTGTTTTGTAAAGGAGGCAATTTCGGTACTGCATTTCTGTGATATCTCCTCAAACACTCGTATATGAATAACTTCCTAACACTGAGAACACCAGCCTTATCATACACATCTGCAGTAGGGTATCTAAAACGTAGGTGTAGAAGCACTTTCAGAATCGCACGCTGTGCACGCTCTGCATGTATGAGGTGCGTCTATCTATAAACCGTAAGGTTTCTTTGATTTACAAACACCAAGTATGTATTAGTATTAGACAATAGTTTTCTTTCCTTTATGTTCGAAGACAAACATTCATAATTTTATATCGATAAATTCACTCGTAATTTATGTTCCATGGACATTGGGATCATATATTCCCACTTAGAAGACCCAACTTTAGGCAAGGCTGTTAAGCTATATATCAAAGATTCTATGGATACTTTGAGGTCAAAACAACAGAAATATAGTCTACTTTCCATTTCTGCCCCCCCCCTCCACATCGCCTTTCTATTTCCTTCTCTCTTCTGTGCCTATCTGCATCTACAAACAGAGAAGTCTATTAAGCTAAATGGGCAAACGTTACGCTAATTCGGTTGGCGGGGACCAGATGGTAATTGAACGAAAAATAAACAAGGGGGTAATCGACCACTGCGCCGGAGGTCTGCACTGGGTGGCTCAATTACGCAATAATTGGCAATAAGCGATTTATTAGAACACCTATGTCGTTATTTAGGCACCATTTAAATGAGTTAGGTTATTTTTGCTGTTCTGGATTGAAGGGCAATGTTTCCAGCGACATTTCACTGCAACCGAAGATCTATGAGTCTGAGAGCGATAATGCTACAGTAATATCGAGCAGTTTTAATATTCTATATTAGGTTCCTAGGCGCGATATTACAGCAATTGTAGGTACCTAGGTACGGTACATTTTGTAGTAGAAAAGTTTGAAACATAGGTATCTACTTATGTTTTTTAGCAGGGAGCTACCTACCCCGATAGCAGGGAGCTAGTTTCTTTATTAATTAAGAATTTAAGTTTGACCACACCCTGCATAGAAATACGGTCTAGGATGTAGCAAGCTCACCTAGAAGCTTAGTACAGCACAGCGGGTTATCATTCTTTCTCTGTAGTAAGCCGATAGGAGGTGATCCAGATTATCACTACGAACAGCTTTTACTACGGTGAATTAAAAAAAAAATGTCTGTTCCATACAAAATTTCAACTCGGAATCGACAAAATGTATGAAACAGCTGTTTTTTTCTCGGATTCCGGGTTAACTCCATAGTGAAAGTTGTTGATAATGATGCTCTAGTGCTCTCTCTCACATGTTTTCGGCCAAGTAGGTGCATCAGATCTGGATTGCCCTGTAGATAGGTAGGTACAGTTCGTAAGGTCTATCCTAGGACTCTAGTTGGTTTTGGTCCTAGAAACAAAACTTGATAAAGTTAACTAAGTATATGCCGTCCTTACTTATTCTTATCTTGAAGTCATTGACCTAACTTGCATTGACATTGGTTAATCACAGGAGAGACGCTTGTTTACCGCAGTTCTGATAAAAGTTTCTCAACAATGTTTACTTATTTTGCCAGAAATTAAATAATAACCCAATAGTCATTAGCACGCAATTACTTTGATGAAGTAAGAGCAATCATATTTTGGAAAGATTTGATTGAAAAGTGGTACGAAAATGCCGAAAGTACCGGAAGTGAATAGGTGTTGCTGTTGCTGTCCCCTACGACCAGGGATCATAGTATTTGGAGTTATAAATATTGTGAGTAATGTTAATATTATATTGTACCCATCTACCTACTAGGATTTGCCCGCGGCTTCGCTCGCGTGATATTTTGACTTTTGTGTTATTACCGTAGGAACCTTTTATTGATGAAAAGTAGTCACGTAGTCACTTCGACTTAAGAACTAGGTATATTATATTCATGCCAAAATCAAGTCAATCTGTTGCTGAACTAGGTGTTCAGTCGTCGTCAATAAAGCGCAGGCAAGCGCTGGATGTGACTGGTTCTTTTGAAATTTTGTAATATACTAGCAGCCTCCCTAATTATTTTGAAAATTTAATATAGCCTATGACACCCGGGGATTGTGTAGCTTCCCAACAGTGAAAGAATTTTTCAATTCGGTTCAGTAGTTTCGGAGCCTATTCAATGCAAACAAACAAAAAATCAAATCTTTCCTCTTTATAATATTGGTATAGAAAAGGTGGCTTTGTGAAAGCTAGCATACTGCCCTCTAAAGAAAAATGGGCATAGGTCAAACACATCTAGCCTGTTGATGATAGAAAAGTTAATATTTTCAGACATTCTCCCTGGTCGCTGCGTCAGTCCTTGTGGTGACTACAGAGCTGAAGCGGTCCCACTTTATGAACGACTCTTCCCTTGAGGTGGTCACTTCTACAGTTCTTTTCAGTATATTTGGGATGAGTGTTATTTTAAATATCCTACTGTTGGTTGCGGGATGTCAGGTAAACGCTTTCCGTAATCTTTATATACCTTTCTCTTAAAAACCTCTACATCCTAGGGTTGTCTGGAAGAGATCGCTCCAAGTGATGAGGTTGTTAGTTGTCGGACTAGTTTTAGGCCAATTTATGTTTGGTGTGATAGAGTATTTGTATAGATACATTTATCTCTATGTTTGTAAAGACTAAATATCTGTTGATAAGTCATAAGTAGATAGGAATAAAATTTTACTGTCGTTAAACTGAATTATTAGTCTTAAAAGAAAGTTAAAAAATTTTTGGAAAACCATACCACGCGAGTGGGTTTAACTCTACAACAAGTAACAAGTTTAAGTTTTTATTATAATATTGATTATTTCAGTAGTTTAAATACCTTATTATGTCCCTAGTACCTAATAATGTTGTTCCATTTTTAGAAAGACATATCTATGTTACGGTTGTACAACTACTACGCAGTGGCGACTACTCTAGCAGCTCTGGTGCCAACCATCATCCTGTTATCGAGGTTCATGTTCTACGATGTTGCTGTCGCACTTTTTGCTATTGGTGAGGAGATTCATATTTTTAGCATCTATATTTTATTTTTTATTTATGAAAGGGTCAAATTATGAAAGAAAAGATGTGTTTCATAGGACTTGAATATTTTTCATTCAATTCATTTCAATCCTATCAAGGTTATCTGCTTGCCCTGTACTAAGCCGAAAGAGGGTGATTCAGACTGTCGTTATGAACAACTTTTACTATGAGGTCAAATCGAAAAAAATCAGCTGTTCTATACAAAATTGCAACTCTGAATCGACAAAATGTATGAAATAGTTTTTTTTCGAATTTCATGTCAATAGTCAATAGTCAATAGTCAATCGTTTATTGCAACATATGTTATGTTTACATGCAGGTCTTAATAACATGTTCAGTCTGAGTTACACATATGACCCTATTAGGGTATGGCAATATTGTGCGGAGCGATTTATTTCATTTTGCTGTTTTTTTGTTCGTCCAAGAGATAATCGTTTAATGAATAATAGCATTTCTTGACAAGTAGTTCCTTCAATACTTTTGCGAAAACGACCTGGTCTTCAATTTCCTTAATATTTACCGGAAGTTTATTAAATATTTTGACGGCCATCGAGCTTGGCCCAGAGCTGTGTATTGAAAATTTTGAGTGGGGTAAAGTCAAATTATGTTTATATTGGGATCTGGCAGGATGAACACGTGTACTAGATAGTTTTGTAAAAAACTGGGGGTATTTTTTTACAAATTTGCACGCTTCTAGGATATATATTGAAATCACTGTTAGTATTTTTAATTTAATGAAATACGGTTTATGAAAATGTGGTATAGTTGCATTTGGAAGCTTGATGTTAGCCAGTATCCGAACGCACTTTTTTTGGACTATGAACAGATTCTTAGCATCTACACTGTTTCCCCAAAGAATGATGCCATAGTTTAGCCACGAATATGCGTACGCGTAGTACGCTGATAAAGCTGTGTCTAGATTAGTTGCATATCGGAGTTCCCTGAGTGCATAAGTGAAGCTTGATAGTTTAGCTTTTATTTTTCTAACGTGGCTTTTCCAATTAAGGTGCGTGTCTATATCTATACCTAATAACGTTGTCATGTCCACTGAGTCAATTTTATTATTATTATATGAAAAGTTTATGTCAAGAGGTGTTTTTTGATAAGGTCGAAATTGTATAATTGAAGTTTTTGATAGATTTATTTTAAGGTTATGGTCAGTCATCCAATTAATTATATTATTAAAAATGTCAGTTAATTTGTCATTTAAATTTAAATTATTTTTACAAGATGTCAAAACTGTTATATCATCCGCGAAAATTACACAGGACTCGTTTATAATTTTGGGTAAGTCATTTATATACATTAAAAATTTTATACACCCAAGGACACTGCCTTGGGGGATTGAGTTATTCATTTTTATTGGGTTGGACCTTGCTGTGTTTATCATGTTGGTGTCAAAATCGAAATTTTCCACCTCCACATACTGTTCACGATTTTCTAGATATGATGAAAACCAGTTGTGCGCTGTACCTCGTATTCCAATGTCTTTCATTATGTTTAATAATATGTCGAATTGTACATTTTCATAAGCTTTAGAAATATCTAATAAAATACCGATAGCATACTCTTTATTGTTTATTTTCTCTAATATTTCGTGCATTATTTTATATACGGCTAAAACTGTCGAGCGATTTTTTCGAAATCCGTATTGACTATCGTCGAAAATTTCGAATTTTTCACAGAACGATAATAAACGCGTCTGCATTGCCTTTTCAAATATTTTTGAAGAGGTAGGCAAAAGAGCTATTGGTCTGTAGTTAGAGGGTTCTAGCTTTGAGGATTTTTTATAAATCGGTTTAACTAGGGCTTTTTTCAGATGGTCAGGGAATTTGCCCTCTATGAACGACTGGTTTATTAGCAGGTAATACGGAAGAGTTAGTTCCTCTGCGCAGAACTTAATGAGAACAGGGGGTAATTCGTCAATACCGCAGCTATATTTCCCTTTCAGGCTTTTTATTATCAAATAGACTTCGCGCGGTTGAACTGGACTTAGGAACATCGAGTTTCCAGTACGCTGCAGCAAGGGCCGGCCGCGCGCGGCCGGTCCGCCGCCTTCTCTGCGCCCTACTGAAGCAAAGTACTGGTTGAAAATATTTGAAATCTGTTGTGGGTCGGATATTACGTTATTATCGATTTTTAGTTTTATATTATTTTTTTGTTTTTTTATATTTTTATTTGTGCGTTCCTTTATAATCTTCCACATCGTTTTTGTTTTATTATCAGATTTTTTCATTTCGTTTATGTACTCATTTCGTTTTGATTTAATTACTACTTTTTTTAACAATTTTACGTATGTTTTATAATGTTTAGTTAATGTTGAATTTTTACTGCATATAACTAGGGATTTTAGTAAGCGTTTGTTCCTACAGGAGGTTTTTATGCCATGTGAGCAATGTCAACTCCATAGTAAAAGACCAAAAGTTGTTCATAATGATGGCCTAAGACACCTCCTTTCGCCGTAGCAGACTAGTTCTGGATAACCCTGTACACTTTTAATTTCAAACTTGCTACATCTTACTTTTAATAATATGATTTCTTACAGTAATGCAATGTTACGTGATCGTGTTGGTGCGGAGCGAGGTGATGAAGCTGGAGCTACAGCTGCTGCGACCTGACAGCGAGCGGCCGCGCGTCTCCGACGAGGCCATCGACGTCGCTGACGAAGTCACTTTGCTTTAGGAGAATGGACCTTTTCAACATTACCCCTAAGATCTTTTAGCAAAACTGATTTGACCCCAACCCACTTGAAAATATAAAAAAAATTACTCTATCATTGAGATATGCAGTGTGCGAGTAGGTACTGCAAGCGTGTTAGCGCCTTTTGCCTTAGAATAACTGATAGTTACTATTAAAAGGGTCTTCTACCATACATGTTTAATAATTTGTATGAAAAAAGCTAATGCCATAGAATAGAAGAATCACTGTTGAGCATTAGGAATATCTTTAGACCTTCAAGGGTCTGTGGATGATCCGGTGGCTTGTTATGTAGTAGTAGTTTATGTAGTTTTAGATTATATAAGTCTTGTATTTAGTGGTAGTTAATAAAGGCACTTGCCCTGGTAAAAAAAGTAACACTTAGTATGGATGTTATTGAGATGTTTTGTAAGTACCTACTCCGTCCTAAATCATTGACAAAAATAGACGTTGTGAAAAGTATAAAAATATTTAGTTTAATTCCTCCCCTTTAGATTCTGCCCGGTGCGCAAAGTTTAAGATATTTTACAATTTGCAATGAGTAGATTTCATAGCGTGAAACAAAGTTGCCATGCAGTAGTATTTTCGCTAGCTAGTTAAATTATTATAAGATCTTAATGATTAAAAATAATTTATATATTTTTTTTAAATATTATTGATTTACCCCTGCGGTTGATTACTCCCAGGTTAAAAGTACAAGCTTTACGAGAACATTAAAAAAAATCAAAATAAATCGTCTTTATTTGTGGTGCGTGCACATCAGTAAAATTATGTAAATACTGAAGTTTTCTTTAAACTTTGGATTCTAAGTAATTTTTGACTTCCACGGTAGGTACCTAACTATGTAGGTACTTAGGGTAGATGTACCAGTTTCGGCAATTTGCTGTCAAAATTACTGCATGTTTTGTAGATTATCACTATAAATATAAAAATATAAAACAAAGTCGCTTCCGCTGTCCTCATGTCCCCATGTCCCCATGTATGCTTATATCTTTAAAACTACACAACGGATTTTAATGCGTTTTTTTTAATAGATAGAGTGATGCAAGAGGAAGGTTTATATGTTTAATAAACTTGTGCGGAGCCGGGGCGGGTTGCTAGTAAACAATATAACAAAATAAATATTATTTGTGTGAAGTAAAGTGGCCAAAAATGGCCACAACCCGTGCATCTGTTATACCTACTCTTGCTTCTGCTCTTCAGCCATTAACGTTACCACAGGCATAAAGCAACCGCATTTACGGCGGCACAATCACATCCATGCCGTAATGGAGCCAAATTAGTAAAAAGGACTTTTAAAGTTGTGTATTTCGATATTTTCTTTAAAAAGGTAGAGCACAGGTGAGCGCCTGCGGGACTCAGAGTCGTGACTTACTCCCTGGCCTTCCATTGTCGGGACACCCATTGAAATATCACGGAACGACTCAAAAGACGGCGGCACTACATTGTACTTACAACCTAAATTGGCAATTTGGCATAATTGCCTGATATTTGGGTTAAAGACAGTGATGAGTTTGAATTCTGACAACTCGGTAGGTTCTGCTTATTGGGGCAGCAAATGGTTAGTAAAGAGCCTCATAATGAGTCCTAAAAGTGAAACAGGATTGGAGATCTAAACATACAATGAGTCAAATAAGTAAGTATTAACAATTTTTTATAATTTTCGCAAAAAATGGCAAAACCACCTTCCATCGTGTACGAATATTTCGCTCGAATTGTTTACATTATTGTTGATTTATCAAAAACAGCTCAGCCGATTTCTGTAAAATTTAGATGGGAACATTTTGAGAGTATACCCTATCGAACTAAAAAATAATTTTTAGATTAGGTTCACAATTGGCGAAATTATCGATGAACATACACAAAGAAAAAGAGAGAAAGACACACGAACATGGAACCTCCTCCTTTTTGGAAGTCAGTTAAAAATACAGCTGAGAAAGAACCAGTAGGAATCTATTGAAGAATTTGGCACAAGTCATAAAAATAATACATAAAATAGGCTATTTTCAGCACGCATTTATTATCTTTTAAAAACTACCAAAACATAGTGATACTTTTAAAGCAAATCTATTAGGTAATTATATTCGTCAAAAGTTGTCGCGACCCTAGTTCTCAGCGGTTATGGAACGGACTATATAACACATATCTACCTACATACATAGGTACTTCGTATATTTTGCTCTATTGTAATGGATTTTCTATATTCAGTAAGTCTTATATTTAATACTGATTAAATACGGATGATATACTCGTATACTCATTGTATAATAATTTTTATTTTGACCATGGTATATAAGTACCTACGAGTACCTAAAACAAAGAATAAAGTTATTAAACATAAGTAAATAAATAAGTTTTCATACCACCTGCTCGAAAATGACTCATTATATGTCGTACAATCTCAACGTAAAACAAGTCTTTATTATCTTAACACAATCTTGAGGGCTATGGCAGGTCAATAATGTGGTGTCAAACTCCCTAGGGAGTAAAGTGATTAAAATTTGGAACGTCTAATTCGTATGAAAATTTTGTAACTGAGAACATTTAAGGACATCGTAGAGAGGTTTTATTTTGTAAAATCGAATAAAACCTTTATATTCGATTTTGTAGAATATTATAACCTCTTAGGTGCCCGTATCAGTTCAATTTTATAGAAGAAAACCTCTATGCTGTGCCTGTTTTAAGCCATGATAATCGAGCTGGCAATGGTCTTATGTTTTTCACGTAGTATTTACATTCTCTATTTTATTACGGATTTGTGTGCTTTTCTATGAAAATTCGTAGGTAAATTCTAATTTATTTTATTTTAATATGAACACTACCGAGTTGCCTAGTTTAAGTTTTATTTATATTCCTGGGGTTTTATTGTCTCGTAGGAGGTATGAAAAGTAGAGTATGCATCACTATAACGAAGTCTGTCTTCGTCTTGGGCGACTTGAAAACCTCGCTTCACTCAGGACTCTAAATAATTTAACTTAAAACAGGCTTGCTGCGCTCGGGAGTAAACTAGAGTCGCTCGCTACGCTCGGGGTCCAATATGTCGCCCGTGACGTAAGACATAACTTGGTTCTCTTGGTACATAATCTACTATTAATCATACTTGTAAAAATTATATCGATCAATCTCATTTCAATGAAAGAAATCAAACATCGTGAATTAAAATATCCAGTAAAATTTATTAGCCATGAAAATGAATGGTGTGCCTAATAAGTCTGTAATACTCTTTAAAAAGGGTATTTACAGTAATTCGTTATGTTTTACTTGGATAAGTGGCCGTACTTATACGACATCTGGTATCCGAATGAGAAAGGCTAAAAGGTACCTACATTACACGGTGATGGGAGGAGTCACGGTCAGAATTACCTCCCAATACTTCCGGTGTAGGTTACATTTAATTCTGGTAAGTTAGTAGGTTCTGCTTATTGATGCAGGTATCTAGGTTATAGTTGTATAGGTATTCTAGGATATTGTATTGTCGGTACTAAGTCAGCAGTGGACTAAAAAAGCCGATACCTTTTGAACAAAGGCTTTTCCTCGAAGGGCGTTTAGCCATATCCATCCATTTGACTGCGTCGGTGGTTCAGTTGTTAGCAACCCTGACTTCTGGGTCAAAGAGGCGTAGGTTCGATTCCCATCCAGGGCAAGTACTTATGTGATGAACATAGGTGTTTGCTCTGTGTCTGGATATTCTATCATATCTATAATATTATGTAATTTAAAGTACCTATGTATTTAAAAATTTGAATGTAGTGTGTATGTATTTCAGTCTCTGGCAATATCACAAGCTCTGTGCTTAGTTTGGGGCAAGAGACAGTGTGTAAAATGTCCTCTAATATTATATCTTATCCCAGTTAAAAATTGACAAGTTCACGTGTTCACGTAGGTAGGTATACTCCATCGATTTACCTCTCTGCAAGTATGTAGATTTTCTCACGATGTTTTCCTTCACCAAAACGCCACTGAAAATACGTATCTACATAATTTAAAATATTTTTGGTACGTATCTGCGATTTGAACCCAAGTCCTCACGATTCTAGGGTGAGACATAGGTGAGCTTTAGTACAAAAATAGCGCTGAGACGCGCGCGAGACAGTTCGTCTCCCATAAAGCCAGAGTTTTGCTCGCATCCACCGGTTGTCATTACCAGAGTATACTCGTATAAATTATTAGCAATTTCGCGATGCCATTCAGTCGGTGAATAACCAAACTTCGATTGCCTCGGTGGCTCAGTGGTTAGTGAACCTGACTTCTGGATCACAGAGATGTGGGTTCAATCCCCACCCAGGGCACGCATTTATATGATGAACATTGCTCTGTGTCTGGGTTTTATTTAGGTTTTATCTATTTGAATGTGGTGTTAAAATATGTATATGTAGTGTATCAGTCTCTGGCAGCCATATTACAAGCTTTGCTTAGTTTGGGGTCATAGACCTAACCTAATTTAATAGCACCTAATTACCAGATGCTCAGTGAAAAACCCTGATCTAAATACACAAGCTGCTACTGTACTGTATCAGACTTTAGCTTACTGCTAAACATAGACCTTCTCTAGAAAGGCAATTGGTTAAAATCACCATGCTAGCCAAGTTAATTATATAGGTCAGTGCATACACATATGACTCTTCAAGTAAATATCTATAGAGTCACAATCGTGCAAAAAAAAGTGTCCGAGCCAAAACCCTGCCCAAGCTACGTAGTGGGCAGGCATTTTAGTTAGCCGTAAGGCGATTGCAAGCCGACTACAAAACCGCGCGATGCCAAAGTGCTCGGTTACACGCAAGCAATAATTAGGTATGCCACCTAGTTATTCACGATACGATTACCAACGTCGAAACTCTAGAGAAGGGGTCATTGTGAATTTTTAATGTAAATATGTTATCTTAAGTCGGTATATGTATGACGGCGCTCGGACATTTTTTACTACTTTCACTTAGGGACTGTGGCTCTGTAGATATTTGCTCGAAGATGACACTGCGTGAATTTCTCATCTAGTAGTAAGTAAGTAACTTACAATACGTAGGTCTCCTCACTATGTTTTCTTCTAAGAAAACAATGTTACAGTGTACTGAAAAGCTAGTGGTGTAAAAAATCTGTACATAAATTATTGATTCACAGGTTGATTTCAATCTAGGACTTTATTTACAATTCTGAGGCAAGACAGACAACGCAAACGTTTGTGAAGATAAATTATTATTATTTTTCGCAAGAAATCGCAATACTGACTCCCACCGTGTACTAAATTCGAATAGTTTGCACGAATCGATGTGACATCCATGTACATTATTGTTGATTTTTCAAAAACGGCTCAGCCGAGTTCTTTACAATTTAAATGGGACCACCTCGGGAGTATACCCTTTCGAACTAAAAATTTTTTTTTGATTCGGTTCCCTGTTAGCGAAATTATCGATGAACATACACAAAAAAAACATACAGACGAACATGGAACCTCTACCTTTTTGGAAGTCGTTTAAAAAAAAAGTAAGGACTCGCGCGCGAGACAGTTCGTCTCCCATAGAGCCGGGGTTTGCTCGCATCCACCGGATATCATTGCCAGAGTATATAATTGTTAGCAATTTCGCGATGCCATTCAGCCGGTGAATAGCAGCCATTAGGCAGTGCACTCCACGCGCCCTTCTCGGCTAATAAGTGCATTTCGCTCTACAGGACTTCTTAGAGTTCTTAGTGCCACATTTAAAGCCTGCCGGTTTAAAAACGCCGTTTAAAAGAACATTTTTGGTTAATAGACGTAGTTACGTCATTTTGCCGATTTTGTGAGTATTGCCTACTGCTGTTTTAAATAAATAAAATCTATGACTTTTATAAACAAGTAGGTACCTATTAAATTAAAAAAAACTTTTTTTTTAAAACAAGATTTCACTGAACAAGTAATCGCCAAGACGAATCAAACGAGCCGAAACTCGACAGGGTTGCGTCGTTTCATTACAGAGTTTCTATGACCACCTTCCAGCTCCATCATTAGACCCTGGTTACCATTGAAAGACAAACTACTCGCCAATGGAAACCAAATTCGATGAGGTTGTGTCGTTTCATTGCTAAGTTCCTTTGTCCACCTTCCAGCTCCATCATCAAATCAGCACCATGTCACCATAATATTGCATTGTCACGTGATTTACACATGTATCTATGCAAATTTTCAGCTCAATCGGTAAGCAAGATTTGATTACAGAACGACAGACAAAGGGACAGGTGCAAGTAAATAAAAGCTTGCAAAAACTAAACATGTTTATCATTTTCATAAAATAGGCTGTAAGCAATTGAACAAATTTTGATATTGTTAGAGCTGGTTTAAAAACTACACATTGAACCGAAGCCATTTGGAAAGTATTCTCTACCTATTGTAATTGTAATAGGAAACAAATGTTGCCTTAATTTTTACGGTAACGGCAGAGAGACCTTGTAGCGTAACAATAAAACAATAAGTCGAATCGAGAACTTGGCCTTCTTTTTTGAAGTTGGTTAAAAACGTAGGTAATCTTGATGGGATTATATAGAGTCATCAGGAACAAGCTACACAATTCATAGTTGAGAGTAACAAATCACCTAGAAGCGACCTGTCCAAGTCAATCTCATTCCCTTCATCATCCCGTTTTTCCTCTGACTGTTCAAAAATCTGTTCTGCATCAGAGATGTCGTGACGTCACAACATGGTGAGAGGTAAGCAGGAGCCGGTCGGAGATAGGATCCGGTCATTCTGCCCATTTCCGGTCAATAGTTTAGGCCGGGTTAGTAAAAATAAACAATGTTTTTTACAAACTTAGGTAAGTACTTAATAGCAGAAATACAAAGACTTCCTCTTTTTTCTTCATAGCGGCAAAAGGGGCAGTAAAATTAGAGCAAATAAGATTTATAACTTTAAGTAAAAAAACATCTACTTCGACCTAAGCGACCCGTCCATCTCATTCCGTTTTTCCACTGACAATTCGGAAATCTGCTCTCCATCAGATGGAGCTCGCGTCGGCGGAGCATGTCGTGACGTCACAACATGGCGACAGGTAGGCAGGAGCCGGCCGGAGATAGGATCCGGTCATCCTGCCCATTTCCGGTCTTCACGCGACCATGGAGCATCCGGCCACGCGTCGCCGCCGTGCCGCGCACAGATCTATTCGGCCTGGATGAGATAGTGCCGTAATTGATGCTCTGTTTATGGATGTTAATTAAGAGAAGGATGCGATGTGTTGACCGTGACGAGGACGTAATAATGGTAGGTAAACGTGTAGTGGATAGGTTATTTTTTGCAAAATATAGAGATTTTAATTGCCATTGGAATTTGCGAAAGAGTCTTCGGATATTTCCCACAACCAATGGCTGGGATAGTGCCGATGACGAGGTTGTTTATGTAGAAACTTGTTTTTAAAAAACCTGCTAAACAAACATGCTGATGATGATGGTTTCATAGAAACTTGATAAAAAAAGAAACATTGCACTCAGCGTGTTATCGTGTGGACGTCCAAGTCCACGAAGGTCTTCATTCAAGAACTTAAGTTCCCGCTCGCCACACATTGTGCGTTTTCGGCATGTGCCTTGTTAATAATTGATAACCTAACGTGACCATTTATTTTTTGACTCAAAACGGGACATTGGTATTTTTAAGGCTCCGTACCCGAAGGCAGTGGCGTAACTATAACCGTGGCAAATTCTTTGGATGGGGTTAAATTGTCGCATTATAATTACATTTTTATAAACCACTTAAGTAATTAGAATTACCCAACACTATTGATAGTATTGTGTGTATTTAGGTTCAAAATCTAATAAATTTTATTTTCCAAAGCAGCAACTACACATTTGGGGGACATAAAAACTTTTGAAAACATCTTTTGGAATTATTTCCAAAATTTAGCCATATGAAAACTAATCCAACGGAAACAATTATAGTTTTACTTAGGCGTGAGCACAGCGAGTGCGATTTTTTGTGATAACAGATAAGGATCAAAGCAGGCTACAGTTAAGTTTGAGCGCGAGCGTAGCGAGCGCGAAAATTTTTGGATGTTTTATTCAGTAGAGGGAAAATTTGAAGCTGAGATGAGTGTAATGGAAACATTTTTAGTTGTGCGAGCGCAGCGAGCGCGAAAATTTTCCATATTTTTTTTCATTATGGTTGTAAAATTTGGAAATTTGTCCACAATGTTAGGTTACTACTGAGTTTGCGGCCTCTTAGGCCAGGGCCCCCTCGGATCGGTCCGTCGATGTCTGTCTGTCACCAGGCTGCATCTCATGAACCGCAATAGCAGAAAGTTGAAATTTTCACAGATCATATTGAATTTCGTTACAGATAGACTTATTTATGACAAATTAAGTTTTGAAAAAATTGCAAAAAATTATGTCTTGGTAAATTGAAGTATCGTTTCGACCAGAGTTTTTCTGTCATTCGACTTCCAAAACGTAGGAAGTTCTTTTTTTGGCAGTATAATTTTTTATTTTTTCAACGATTTGTGAGCCAATTAATCTGCTAATTATTTTTGCGCGGTTTCAAAAAACGGGACATTTTTGAGTCCCGGGGTTTTTTTCGGGACGCCAGGACAGATTATCGAAAAACGGGACAGTCCCGTTCAAAACGGGACGTCTGGTCACGTTATGTATACCGTTTATTTCCTAACCCACGCTGTCTTTACTGGTGGGTAAAGATCTCCCCCATTTACTTCCACGTGATACATTTCCTGTCAACCCTCTCGGGAATCGTTCAAAACGTCAAAAATCGTCACTCCACCGTTTCCAATCCTTCGCTGTCCTTCCGCATGATGACATAACGATTACACGAAAAAGGTTACCCGATCAGTTAATGCAGGTTCGCAGTCGCGACATGTCTTTGAAATGTTTATCACAAAAATAACTGTTTGAAAAACTAAATCATACCCACCTTACTGCCTCTTCCAAACAAAAAAGTCTTCTTTCAACCTCCACGACACGTCATATCCCCGCCGTCTGCAAGATGAGTTTTGTGAAAATGAATTCGTTGTGGACGGACAATTGGAGCCTGTGTCAGTGTGCGTGCTATCTTGGACACGACCGTCGGCAGTTTGAACATTGTGCGGATTGCAGACGCTGACGACAGGATCCTGGTTTGAGTCTGCTGTCTATCTACTCTGTCTGCGTAGCTCACTGCGTAGAGACATGGCATGACGTAATTTTATGACAATTGTTAACTGTTATAAGCGTAGACAGAGATTGGTAGTCTTTGGTTATAAGTAAGCTGAAATTTCGGTAATTAAGAGAATGTGCAAGATATACCTAAATTAATAGAGGCTAGAAAGATTGGTACTTAAACTTTCATAATAGAAAAAAAGTTGGTTGTCTGTACAGTCGGTTTACGGACGATAACTTTACATGATAACGTCATATGCGTCACAAGTCGAACGCTTAGGTCGATCGTGCCTCTCTATCGCTTGTCCCGCGCGCTCGTTGGATTCTCGGCTCAAGCTGAACGTGACAGAGTCATGCTTTTTCGTGCGTACAGTCGGCGTTCATCGATGAATAAGACGTTACCACGTCAACAACGATCTGAAAAGGGTTCCTTGTTTTATTTTTTAATTATAAAATTCCTTTTAAATCATCGTAGACCGTATTTATTGTTATGAGGAAGGTTATGAGGATATTTTCTATAATTGACTTTTTAGTAACTGTTAATTTGCCAGCCCCGGTTTTATTTTCAATTGTAATTCTATTTAGATACTTAGTACCATACAAAAAAATTGTCGATAAAATACATACGTCTATTAAAAAACGGCCAAGTACGAGTCGGAAACAGGAAGTCGGAAGTCGGAGTACGGAAACCCCCCTTATATTTTATTTAAATTTAATTATTTATTTTTAAATATTTCAAGCATATTCCTGTTGCTGTTATTAATATCGAGTAAAAAATCCCGTTTCTTGTATGGGAGCCCACCTTAAATATTTGCTTTATTTTAATTTAATTATTGACCGACGAACCAAACCGGAGGAGGTAAGTACTCGATTCGACGCGTATATTTTTTTATGTGTAACCACGCATAACTTTTTCGTAGTATTCCGAATTCAATAATTCTTTTTTTATTGGAAAGGATATAAAATTGGTCTTCTTCGAAATTGGTCCCATTAAAATTTTATTGAAATCGGCAGAGCCATTTTTGATAAATCAACAATAATGTGAAAAATTTAACATCGATCCGTGCGAAATATTCGCGAATTCTGTACACGGGTGAAGTCGGTCAATCTGTTTTTTGCGAAAAATAATTATTTACTTTAGAAGTATACATTTAATTCAAAATTGTATGAATATTTCAAGCATCTACCTGTCACCGTTATTAATATTTTTATTTTATTTTTATTATTTGCTGTTATAGTGGCCAGAGATATACGGAACTCTAAAAATGATCCACTGTTTTGTTGTTATTTCTAATTTGTTTTGATTAACATAGTATTGTGGAATCAACGGACTGTGAAAAAGCTAGCTATGCTTAGACAAATGGAATTAAAGAACCACTAAGATCAATGGACTCGTAAAGCCTGTCACTACTCTGCGAACGGCCGAACGACCAACACATTCACTAACGTTAATTTCTGTTAAAATATTAATGTTATGGTATTTGTACCATAGCTTATTTATTACTTCTCTGTGATTATTGGTTACTCAGTACTCGTATTCCAAATTATTTTGTGTGCACGTACTACGAATCATCAGCTGTGGTTTTTTTTCTAATCATCATCTTCGTCATTTCAGGTAGATTAAATCACTGCCCGACAAATGTCTCCCCTATGTATGTAGATCGATACTATAAGACCGTTGGCGAAGCAGCTGCATTCATTTCGTGGTTCAATGTGCGACACTGAGCAAGCTGTGTTTTTGGTCTCAATTCGAGAACATTTTGACCCTATGAATCATCAGTCCCACTGCCATCTTAACATGTAAATTTCCTAGCAGAAAGCTTGAACCTCGTTTACCTAATTTCTCAAAAGTGCAATCATTTATTGCAACATACTTGCGGTTCTTAATTAACATATGTTGTATAGTTATACATATGACCTTGATAAGGGTATGACAATTTTATTATTTGCATTAGAACGATTTATTATTATGTTTTCTAGATTATCGTCAAAAAACTCGCCTAATGTATAATAGCATTTGGATAATAGAATAATTTTTAGTTGTTTTATAAATCAGTTTTCCTTTTCGACATTCGATATAGAATTTTCAGGTTCGTTCTTACCTAAAGATAAGGCTAGATTGGCATATGAAAGAACGTTGTAAAATGATGCCATCGGGAGTCCTGACAGCGACAGGTGCCCGTGGGCCACCTGACAGCGGTCATGCCCATATGTTGCCGTCGGCCGCACGCGAGCAAGCCCTTCATTAACGTCATCTTACTGGCTAGACCCTCTTACACTATAGTCTGACCGTTTAACTGAGTCCTCGCCTGCGCGGGCACAGGGGCGTGGGGGTAGACGACAAAGGGGGACTGAGACAGGTGCGGGCGGCGGGTCCCCACCGCCCGCACCTGTCTCAGTCCCCCTTTGTCGTCTACCCCGCGCCCCTGTACCCGCGCAGGCGAGGACTCAGTTAAACGGTCAGACTATAGTCAAAATTATCACATATCTTTCTAGGCCTTCTTTTTAGGGTTCCGTACCCAAAGGGAAAAACGGGACCCTATTACTAAGACTTCGATGTCCGTCTGTCCGTCTGTCTGTCTGTCTGTCACCGGGCTGTATCTCATGAACCATGATAGCTAGGCAGCTGAAATTTTCACAGACGATGTATTTCTGTTGCCGCTATAACAACAAATACTAAAAACAGAATAAAATTAATAATTAAGGGGCGCTACCATACAACAAACCTGATTTTTCAGTCGTTTTTCGCTCTATATTAGTAATGGTAACAGGTACTTAGATGCTTGAAATTTTCACAGAATATTTAGTTCTATATTCACTTCAATAATAAATAATAAAACTAAAATGAAATAAATATTTAACGGGGCCTCCCATACAATACGGAACCCTACGTGCGCGAGTCCGACTCGTACTTGGCCGATTATTCTTACTGATTTCTGGTTATTTTTTCGAAGGTTATGAAAATCTGTTTGACTGATTTATAGCGACCAATTACAACGGAGAGTAATAAAAAAATTTGAAAATCAGCTTTGCATATTTACGAGCCGTAAGTATGTAAGTAGGTAGGTAAGTACATATTTATCGATATCCTTAAGGCTGTTTTCTTTAAAAATCAATATACTTATTACTACGGAGAGATTAAATATAACTCAAGTAAAACAGTAAACGCTTGCGTGCAATTAAAGTCGTGTTTCGTTCCACGCCCTCTTAATTTGTTCCCCTTTTGTGGGGCCTGCGACATGTGCCGAGTGGTTTGTTCTTTCACCTACCTTTTAATGTTCAAGGACTGCAAATTGAACTTAATTAATTTTATGCAAATGAAAATATTAATGTTTTATGGAGTCCAATAAAAATACGTGGTTTTTCGTTAAAAGATTTTTTCACTACTCGTATGTACGGTTCTGAAGTTTCAAAATAGGGATACAAACGGTGTAAGGAGACGATTAAATCATAAATATTTAACAGATAAGTTGACCACCTAATTCTTAGGGTTTCGTACGCAAAGGGTAGAAACAGAACTAAGTATTACTAAGATTCCGTTCTCCGCCTGTCTGACTGCCGTATCTCATGAACTGTGATAGCTGGACAGTTGATTTTTTTGGTAAATGATGTATGTATTTCTGTTGAAGCTATGACAACGAACAACAAATACTAAAAACAGAATAAAGTAAGTTTTTTGCTCGATATTAATAACTGCAATAGGTAGGCGCTTGAAATATTCACAGTAATATTTAGTTGGATATTCACTATAAACATAATTAGGTATTTCAGGTATTCTACCACGCTGTACAGAACCCTTCGTGCGCGAGTCCGACTCGCACTTGGCCTATTTTATTTTAACTCATAATTCGATATGAAAACAAGGTGCAAAACGAGGAAGATTGGGGAAAAATTGAGGAGGAGGCTTATCGGGTGCAGTGGGCCGGATTAAGCTGATAATGATGATGATTCCTACTTAAGGTTTAAAAAGTATTTAAAAATGCGTTCTTCTCTCCGAGACAATGATCAATCTCTGTTACATTGAGATGTACCTATGACAACGCCGCAGAATCCCTGTATACCTTCACAAGTAAGTAGTAATGCATAAGTCTCCTAAAGTGAGACAACAAATTACAAAACAAAGCGCAGCCCAACAATTTGACAAAAAAAACAAGAAAATTAATAAAGTTTTACCTTCCCACCGCTATTTCAATTTCTCACGTGGAACGAGAAACTAATTTATTAGCGAAGCAAAATAAATAGCTTGTGGCGTGGACAAGCGTGACGAATTAGAATATTTTGTTTTTACATCATTTCTCTACGTGATATCATTCCACAAAAAGAGGGTTTCGCTAGGTGAGACAAAAGGTACACGAGCGTTACTAATGTTGGAGAGACGATGACATGATGAGTAAGGAGGTGAAGCGTTTTGGAGAAGAGAAATAAATCTTGGACTTTCTATCGTAGCACTACTTACTTATGTCGTCGTGCATTCATTTTTGTAACAAGTTGCAAAGAGTTGTACCTATAAGATCAGATTGATAAACTTTTTCGTTCACACAATCAACAATATTATAAAAGACCAGTACAATATTTTTATTCTTCTTATATACAGGGTTATTAAGCCGTGGTGGTCTAGAGGTAGTGACGCCCGCCTTACAATCGTGAGGTCGTGGGTTCAATCCCAGTCCCGTACCAATGAGTTCTTTGGAATTTATGTACGGAATTTCACACCACTGGCTTTTCGGTGAAGGAAAACATCGTGAGGCAACCTGCATATGTCCGTAGAAGAAATTCGATGGCGTATGTGAATCCACCAACCCGCACTGGGCCAGCGCGGTGGATATGGCCCAATCACCCTTCGTGGGTAGGCCTACGTCCTGCAGTGGACTATTAAAAAGGCTGATACAGTACAGTACAGTACAGTACAGGGTTATTTCTATCAAAATTAACAACTTTTGAACTACAACTTTTGGTAAAACTCAAAAAAGAAAAATCAGCTGTTCCATACTTTTTGTCGAGGGTGAACGACATTTTTCTATGGAACAACAACTTTTTTTTGAGAATTAAAAAAAAGTCGTAGAACAAAAGTTGTTAGTTTTGATGTACAGAATAAGTTCCATAAGCTCCTGAAAGGATGCTAATTGGTTAGAAATAACCCTGTCTAAAATGAATAGTGGTTGTTAGTCTGTAAAACTCGAAAACGGCTGAACCGATTTGGCTTATTTTAATCTTGAAATATTTGTGTAAGATATGGGAAGGTTTAAACGATGAGAAAATTTATAAAAGTTGCAAGAAAAATAATAATAACATTAATTTCATTTTCCCATACAAAATGTTCCTGGATATAAAAGTTCTCATTGACAGTTGACAGATGGTAAGACGAAGTTCACCGGGTCAGCTAGTATTTTATATTATTCAGTAAGTTGAAGCAAAGGGAAGTTTTCTTTTCTTCTTTCAGAAGAGATTTTTTGCTCATAATTATCCTGTCTAATGCTAAATTATAAAATCTATTGATTTGGCTTAAAAATATTTTTAATCATTTCACAGAATTAAAATTGTACGTCCCGGTTATTTCAACTGTTTAGCCATGTCAGAGGTTAGAGTTTGCATCTACAGAAACTTCTTTTCGCAGCTTTTTAGGGTTCCGTACCCAAAGGGTAAAAACGGTACCATATTACTAAGACTTCGATGTCCGTCTGCCCGTCTGTCTGTCACCGGGCTGTATCTCATGAACAGTGATAGCTAGGCAGCTGAAATTTTCACAGATGATGTATTTCTATTGTAGCCATAACAAAAAAACTAAAAACAAAATAAAATAAATATTTAACCATATAATGTTTATTCCCATACAACAAATGTGATTTTTAGGAGTTTTTTTACTCGCTATTATTAACGGAAAGTGGAATGGAGCTCCCATACGGTACGGAACCCTTCGTGCGCGAGTCCGACTCGCACTTGGCCGATTTTTTTACATACACACATGTAGTTTGCCGCAATATTATGGGATATAGTTACTTATTACAAACCTTCAAAATTGCCAGACCTGATCTAAGCCCCACGTAGCGATAAGGTACACGGTAATGATAACGTACCCTCATTCGGACGGGTCGGTCCGACCGAGTGATTTCCATCGCCATGTGTCGAGAACCGGGATATCTCGAGGTTTCCGGCCCGAATGTGGCCTAATCTGACGTGTCTAATACAACCCCTCGACTTAATGAGATCGATTGTGGTTTCCAGGCTTTTTTGTTTCCAATATCGGTTAAATTGTTGGAGATTGATGGCAATCATCACGCTACTATGTCCAATTTAAAAAATAGGGTTGTGATAATATTTGTGATATTTAATATCATCTGTATAAATCTATATTTTTTGATATGGTTACCAGGCCATGTTTAATAGGTATACTTTGCGCAGATTTATTGCTGAGCGACAATATTCAAATGATAGAGTGACTGAACTTTATACAAAGTTTTGCAATGGAATAAGTGCTGTATTACATCTTGCACTTAAAATATGAATATGATTTCGTCATAGGCATAATTAACGCCGTACTACATAGAGGCCTTTTTGTTCTTCACGGAGACGTTGAGGCTTTTTCTTTCGGGAATATTTTAGGCATCGATATTGAAGATAATTGTCAGGCTCTGTACCTATAAACTTACATGGGTATCACTAATCTATCAGGAGATATAGAGAAAATATTAAAATATACCTGAATATATAATTTTGCAGAATACACAAACAACGCAACGCTTGAATGCAAAATAAGTAGGTAAATAGGAGCAAATTGAAAGTCGCCGACTGAGTAAAACTGAAAAAGTATACCATGTTAGTTTAGCTAAAACAGAAATATTCAGGCAGCACGAAATATTCATAGCACATGCAGACGACACTTCGTACGCAGCTTTCACATTTCTGACATAGCTCATATTGGGTTATTAGGAAAGTTATGCAAAGCCGAAAGAGACTTATTGTTATTTATCATTGCGAACAACTTTTATTGACATGTCAGAGGCTTTCAGGTGGCTTCAAATCTATTAAGTATTAATTACTCGGCTGTTAATCTTAATTAGTTGACGAAGTTAAAAATAGGTCGACACGATGTCAGGAGTTACATTTATTACAGCTCAGCTCTACCGGTGCTCGAATGACATTTTAAATTGTAGATTCCAGTTGCTAGCTCTTAAGTAAGTAGCTATTCAGCCTATACGAAATCAAACATATTCACTATGAGTATAAGCTAAGTCAAAATGTAATATTGTTCATGATGATAATAATATATTTATAATTAAACTAGCTGCTCGTTCGGCACACGGTTACGGGTGAGTTATAGTTATAGCTATAAACGTTCCAGAAAAAATATTCTAAAAGATAGTGAAAACCGTATTGCAATCTGAAGGGTTAGTCCAGGTTTACACGTAAATTGAAACTACAGATGTTTCCGTTTGGCTCCATACATTTCTGTACAGCGCCCCTGGCGGAAACGAGGAAGAACTAACCAAAATGTATGGAGCCACACGCGAACGCGAAAGTTTAAGTAAACTATGCAAAACCTGGACTAAGGGCTCTGTTGTCTAGTTAGGAAGACATAAGCGGATACACAAAAATTGTGGTTTTGATTTATAAATGATATAACAGGCTCCGAATTGATAAACCAATATTGTTTATTTATTTTGAGCATGTTACCTACCTTACACTGCTGGGCATAAGCCTCCTTCGCGATCTGCGATCAAAGCATTATGCGTCCAGTGTTCACCTACCATTAAGTTTTGCTACTCTTTCAGCAATTTCGAGTCAATACTCTTTCCGAATAACCGAGTATTTTAAACGGTTTTGGTAGCGTTTTTGGTCTCGCGGGTCGTGTGTCGTCCGCCACGCCGGCACTATTAGCGTCGGTAATGGCACATAATGACAATATAATATAATCGCCACATTAACCGACGCGTTTTGGCCGCACTGCCACCGCCATGTCGCACGCTGCCTCCGTTACTGTTTGTTCTCGATAAGTTTGCCAATGGTTTGAATATAATGATTATAGTAGCTACAACTTTCCGAAGTATTAGCTGATCTTTTATCTGTTCTGAGGTGTACTGCTGACGACATTCGACACTTTTCTCACTACGAGCAATAATCATTCCCCCTTCGCACACGAGGCGTAGGCGTAGTAGTATCGTAAGCGTATTAAAATACGCTTACGATACTACTACGCCTCGTGTGCGAAGGGTCTTAGTCTATCCGGTGAAAAAATTGCAAGATACGGGCGGTAGACAAAAATAGTTTTGTGGAATTCTTTAATATTTCCGATGCTGATCTAGTCTACCGTACACAATGAGTTTATTTACTTTTGACATAACGCACGAGTAGAGTCTGGCCAACGAAAGCTGTCCAAGAAAAAGGCGGGAATTTTTCGGGACAGCTTTCGTTGGCCAGACTCTGTGTATCCACCGATTCTTTTCGTGATTTCAGGTTTAGGTCCAGAGTTAAAAGTTGTCATAATGACGAGTACAATGATATCCAATATAGTGCATTTATAGAAACATTCTAAATTGTAACTACGCAAGATATGACTCACTGCACCGGCCTTAAAAGTCCACTGCTGACTGCTGAACACTGCTAGGCCTATCCGTGAAAGGTGATCAATCGGATGATCCAATTGCTCAACTTTCATGGACAGGATTCACCACATACTGGATCAAATATTCTACACAACTAGCTTTTGTCCGCGACTTCTCTGCGTGACATTTTCATTTTGGTACTGTACTGTACTGTATGTATCAGCTTTTTTAATAGTCCACTGCAGGACGTAGGCCTACCCACGAAGGGTGATTGGGCCATATCCACCACGCTGGCCCAGTGCGGGTTGGTGGATTCACATACGCCATCGAATTTCTTCTACGGACATATGCAGGTTGCCTCACGATGTTTTCCTTCAAGCCAGTGGTGTGAAATTCCGTACATAAATTCCAAAGAACTCATTGGTACGGGACTGGGATTGAACCCACGACCTCACGATTGTAAGGCGGGCGTCACTACCTCTAGACCACCACGGCTTCATTCATTTTGGTGCAAACCTTTTACTATTTCTGTGATAATTTTTTTAGATAAGTTGGCGAGTTGGTGTTCAAACGCGGACTTATTTGCGCTAAAAAAAAAAAAAAAAAGATAACACTGCATTTCTGTATCTAGTGTCATTATTAGTGGACGATCATGTTAATGAATCAATATTATGCAATATTTTTTGTAATATTAGGTTCTATTAATATCAATAAAGTTATCTTATCTTATCTTACGTTTCCGTGATAACAGTAGCCTATGTCACTTCCCAACCTTTTAACTTTAACGCCAAATATTAAGTCGATTAATTGTTCCGTTGTCGAGTAAAAGAGTAATAAACCAACAAACACAATTTCGGATTTATAATATTAGTAAGGATTTACGTCGCAACCACGTCTCACTCCCTTGGTAGCCCCCCAGTACTCGCGTGCGCAATTGGCACACGTTCCGCGTAGCCTTAAGGTTACGCTTAGGGTAACTTAACTGGTAAATATGGTAGTATTACTTGTCTTAAGTTGTATTACCACCGGCACTGAGCGGAAGAATGCTTTCATGCCGTTTGCGATGACGCTCCTTTTAATTTACCGTCCCTTCGAGCTGAGGGCAGGCGGAATCACGATTTTGGAAGTATTGAACGAATCAAATTTACGTGTATGAATGAATTTGGAGACGAGATTTTGTGTTTCGATTTGTACATAATACCTACATGCGCTAGGTATATCCACCACGCTGGCCCAAAACGGATTGACGGAAATGTAATGATAGTCATTTATAATACACCAAGTGTGGCGTAGTTCCACTAGACCACACTTGGTGTTAAAGTTACGAAGGTACAATTAAGCCCTACGGTCAATTTTAGAACCCTTTGTAATTAAGTAATCGGCCAAGTACGAGTCGGACTCGCGCACGGAGGGTTCCGTACTGTATGGGAGCCCCCCTTAAATATTTAATTTATTTTAAATGAATTATATGTTTTTGGAGTACATATTTATTTAAATATTCTGTGAAAATTTCAAGCATCTACTCGAGCGAAAAACGGCTAAAAAATCAGGATTGTTGTAGGGTCCCATACTTCTTTATTATTTTATTTTTTATGTTTTTAGTATTCGTTGTTATAGAGGCAACAGAAATTTGTGAAAAATTCAACGTTCTAGCTATCACGGTTCATGAGATACAGCCTGGTGACAGACAGACGGACATCGGAGTCTTAGTAATAAGGTCCAGTTTTTACCCTTTGGGTACGGAACCCTAAAAATCATGTAATGTTTAAGGTCATATTTTGTTTCTTTTTGTTATTTTAGTTTTACGAGTATGGTAGTAACTAATTTATAAATGTAATTTATAAATGCTGTTCTAACAACTTTCAACTGCAGTAGTAAGAATGGTAATTCATTTACCGTTCTTACTACTGGTAGTAAGATTGGTAGTAACACTGGTAATAAACCAATTTATCTACATATCTGACGTTACTAGAAGTGCGAAGGGGCATCTCATAAGTTTTGTCAACATTTTTAAATTAGTCACTGAACCATACAAATCTTCGTATTGTATGTCCATAATTAAGAGTAGGTACGGAAAAAGTGGAATTAGTATTTATTTATTTTTAGTATTAAGTAAAATTACCGCGGAAGCCGAGTTCAACGTCTATACCTATAGAAGGAATAGGTTACTTTATTTTTAGCTCGGCACCCAAAATCTATTAGGTACAGCACTTCAAGTCTGTGTTCAGGAGGCGAATAGAGCACTGAAAAGCTATATGTATCCAAACTATCAACTAAATCTAAAATCCAAGTAAAACAAAAATTCGCGAGAATCGTAATGTCCAAAAAGTATTTATAAGGAACCTTAAAAATGCAGTAAATTAGCAGGCATTGAAAACATTTCGAGTTACGTTGCAAGGAATGAAGAGTTTAATGGTGTTCACCTAATGAGCCCTTGGAGTGCATCGTCACGTCCCGTAACAAGCGCTCGCGTCTCGATAACTTTATGGTAGGTACAGGAATTTCTCTGATACGTTTGCTTCGAAAATGTCGATTTATGAGGAAGATGGAAAAATCGTATATTGTATACATTTCTTGAATCATCTGCCTAACCTTATTCTATTTATCTGTGGGGGAATGGAAAAGTTTGCATTTCATTTTTTATCTAGATCTGAGTTTAATCCCTATTTACTCATAATATCTTCGCTCAGTTCATTGATAGATTTTTATGAAATAATATGTTTATTAAATCTATACCTCTATACCAATATTATAAAGAGGAAAGATTTGATTGTTTGTTTGTTTGTTTGCATTGAATAGGCTCCGAAACTACTGAACCGATTTGAAAAATTCTTTGACTGTTGGGAAGCTACACAATCCCTGGATGTCATAGGCCATAGTACATTATCAAAAAAATTAGGGATCCTTGCTAAAACTTCAATAACGTAACTCAAGGTGTAAAAAATTACCTTATAATTTAAATATTATGTAATGACAATATGTAAAAAGTATGCAATATTTAACTGTCATAGTCTATTGCTTATTGTTACCCTAGCAACCAAAAATAAGTGTGTCAATTCTGTCAAATGTTTGAAATATAAACAGCTAACAGTCAATTTACTTTGAATTGTAAATTTCATTGCTTAAACATATATTCAGCATTATTTAATTTTACTGTGTATCTGCAGGCCCGTTTCCGTCATAATTCCTGTTCAACAGTGAGCAAATCATTTATGAGGTACAAAGGCAATTTAGTTATTTTTCTACCATTTTAAAATGCCCAGAAGATCAAGATCTCAACTTTCTAGACATAGTTCCCAGGCGACGGCATCAAAAATACGTCGTAATGAAGAATCTTCATCGGAAACTGAAAATCGTCTTGCAAGCCAGAGAGAATACGCGTCGCAATAGCGTGCCAGAGAGTCGAGTATCGAGCGTTCGCAGAGGCTTGCCGAACATAATTTGAGAACCTCCCAAGTTAGGTTAGATAGATTCGAGTACAGAGCGTTCGCAGCGGCTTGAAGAGCAAAATAATAGACATATTCTAACTAGCACTACGGAATCGAACTATGAGCATTCCCAACGCCTACGAGATCAGAGAGAAAGACAACATACGTTAATAACTAGAGTTCGAACTCAAATTTTAGCTCACAGATTATTAGCAGATCAGCATTCAGATACGATCCACAAATAGATTATGCTCAAATTAGATTTGCCCTAAGTGTTATGCAAAAAAATGGGACGATGAACCTAATGGTCTATGCTGTGCAGCTGGAAAAGTTAGCCCCAATATTGAAGAGCCGCCACAACCAATAAAACATCTTTTGACAAGTAATCATTCACTATCCGGGCATTTTTTAACCAACATACGAAAGTACAATAGTTTCTTCCAGATGACTTCATTTGACGCGAAAAAAATCTATACCAATATTATAAAGAGGAAAGATTTGATTGTTTGTTTGTTTGCATCGAATAGGCTCCGAAACTACTGAACCGATTTGAAAAATTCTTTCACTGTTGGATGCCACAGGTTATATTATATTTTTTTAATAACTAGAGATACTTACTAAAACTCCCATAATGTAACCCAAGGTGTACGAAAATACCTAAAATATTATTTACATCGCGTGCGCTGCGAAAACTATTGATGAAACAATAAAATAATGTACTACGACTTTGTAGAGCTTATCATTATTTACAAAAAGTGTTGGAGCAGAGTAGGTCTATCTATTATAGTTAATAAACCACAATAAAAGTTATTTAATTTGAAAATTT
This sequence comes from Hypomecis atomaria, assembly GCA_964007245.1. Lineage (NCBI taxonomy): Eukaryota > Metazoa > Arthropoda > Insecta > Lepidoptera > Geometridae > Hypomecis > Hypomecis atomaria. The sequence goes on from OZ023281.1 coordinate 4,088,065, forward strand.
TAATTGAAATGCCGCCGCAAGAAAATGCTCTTAATTTATATCATGGTATAATATTATATAAACCCTTAACAAAATAAACTACTAAAATTCAAGAATAATTCAGGACCTTTATATGCCTTTTTAAATTGTTCAATTCAGATATTTCATTCGAAAGATATCATGAGTTTAATAAAAACCGGCCAAGTGCGAGTCGGACTCGCGCACCGAGGGTTCCGTACAATACCTCTACGCGTTTATGAGGAAATGGGTAGTAAGGTTAAAATTATTAAAAAAAAATATATTATGTGATGTAACTAAAAATTTATGGTTTTCGTAATTTTTCCTTTATCTATGCTATAAGACGTTGCTTCGTACCAAATTTCAAGATTCTGAGTTCACGGGAAGCACCCTGTAGGTTTTGATTCCCTTGCAAGTGTCGAAAATTTGCGGCATAAACGGCTGTATCTTTTGATTGCGTTGGCTTAGAAGTTTGATTTTTTCACAGCTTCAAGGGACAGTAGACCTGAGTAATTGATATAAATTTCAGCTTCATACCTCCACGCGTTCCTGAGAAAAAGGGTCTTGACAGACGGACGGACGGACAGACGGACAACAAAGTGATCCTATAAGGGTTCCGTTTTTTCCTTTTGAGGTACGGAACCCTAAAAATGTAGGTAAGTTTTAGAAAAAAATCTCGTGATCACCGCTCACCCCACTTGGCATCACCATATTTTAACTCCGCTATTTCTGTAGGTACCTGTACCTATACCTACCAGCCTTTTTTAATAGTCCACTGCAGGACATATAGGACCTACCCAGGAAGTGTGATTGGGCCATATCCACCACGCTGGTCCAGTGCGGGTTGGCGGATTCATATAAGGCATCCGGGCATCGAATGTAAATGTATCGTCTAAAGTGTTTTAAAAAAAAAACTTTTTTCCTTTTACTGCTTACAATTATGACGAAATTATAAAGAAGTAACATGAAATAGACATGAAACCGCGACCGCGTTGTAATCTATTGAGTAGCGAGAGAGTCTACCTACGGTTGAGCCATATATATATAGAGCCATAGAGCTACTGGGCCAACCAGGCTGGCCCAGTGCGGGTTGGTAGATTCCTATGCGTAATCCAGTTCCTTCTACGGACGTAGGTATGCAGGTTGCCACACGATATTTTCCTTCACGGAAAAGCCAGTGATGTGAAATTCCGTACATAAGTTCCAAAGAAACTCATTGATACGGGATCGGGATTTGAACCTACCAGTGTTACTACCACTAGACTACCACTGCTGTACCCCTCCTCTTTTAATGCGTCTATTTATGTAATTGACGTATACATGTTTGTACCAATAAATGAGTATGAGTATGTAGTACCTACAGATTTGGAAATGCTAAGTTAGGCAACCGACATACAGACGATTTATAATTTCTGTTGTAGTGATAGTTGAGTTAGTGTCCTGACACATACATAGTACGTAAAACGAACTATCGATGGGCCTTTAAAGTTCTCGAATGTAGACAATGTATTGGCAAGTGTAGAGAAGGTCTTCACGTGAATCTAAGATCTGGTCGAGACCATCGGAACACGTTGGATGCCAGCGCTTCCATTGGTTCCATTACAGTTTTTTGGGTTAGCAAGTTGAAGAGGCCTTAGGTAGGGCACACAATTCGTAGAAGTAGAACTGATGGCTAATATTTTACAAAGTACTCGAATGAAGAAAAGATCAAAAACAAGTGTATATTAGAACGTCAACTAACATACGTTGATATAATGTAGAAGGACTGCGGGCTGCGGGTCTCTAATATTCTAACCGTTTAAAAACTCTGAAGCCAGGGATAGCCAGCCGACCCATACGAAATTACTTTTATTTAGATAGGCAAAAACTATTTTTATTTTATGTAAATAGTCGAACAGATTAAGGCTACGATTCGATCGATTCTACTACAAAATTGATTCATTATTGACGAAATGATCGCGTAACATACATACAAAATGAAACACAGTGGAATTGCGAACCTCATTTTTTGGTGGATACGTGGATGGTCGCTGGATGCAAAATTCTTGCAATGGTTTTATTCGGTGTTATTCAAGATCTAATAAGGGAGCCCTATGTTAGGCAGTGGGTGTTCTATGGAAAAAATATTAGCTTTTATGATACTGTAATATGAAAACGCGCTAAAATAACTGTGTTCATGTGAGTGACAGATATGTCACTCACTTTACGTGGTAGGTAATTAGGCACAATACTCATAAAATCTGTCGTCTTAAACCAATCGTACCCGGGCGAAGCCGGGGCGGGCCAGCTAGTCACTAAATAAATACGTACTAGGTACTCGTAACCTCTCTAGAATTTCTTGAGTCGAGCGTGCCCCAGAACTCATACAAAACAAGAACAACATCCAGACTCAGAATGCAACAGACACAACAGACACACAGTTCATCACCCAAATGTGTGTCCGGCTTGGAATCATCTTTATCATCGTTATAAAAATGGTTTAAGTATATCATAGTGATGATTATACAATGCTAATCCTTACATAGTATAAAATAAAGTCGCTATTTTTGTCTGTTTGTCTGTATGCTTAAATCTTTAAAACTACGCAACGGATTTTGATGCGGTTTTTTTTGATGGATAGAGTGATTCAAGAGAAAGGTTTATATGTATAACTAGCTTAAAACCCGCGGCTTCGCACGCGTTGTCTTAGTAGACAGGTACTTGCTAATGAAAATAGCCCGCGGTTTGACCCGCGTTTGTCTTGGTACTTGCTTAAAATTATAAAAGGCTGCCGGTTGGCCTGCGTTGTCTTGGCACTTGCTTAAAATAATAATAGGTCATGGTTTAGCAAAGCATTATCGTACGTATTACTTGCAAGGATAATGCCTATGGTTTGGCCTGAATTGTCTTAGTATTTGGCTAAAATGATAATAGGTCGCGGTTTGGCCTGCGTATTCTTAGTACTCGCTTAAGATGGTAATTTATAGCACGCAGCTTAGCCCGCGTTGACTTAATACTTCCTCAAAATTATAATAGCCTACCGTTTGGCATGCGTTGTCATATTACTTGCAATGATAATAGCCCACGGTCTGGCCGCGTTGTTTGAGTAACTGCTTAAAATGATAATAAGCCACAGTTTGACCCGCGTTGTCTTGGCACTTACTTAAAATAATAATAGTTCGTGGTTTCACCTGCATTGTCGTATAACGTATTACTTGAAAAAATAATGCCTAGCAGGCATTCTCTTTTCAAGTAATAGGCATTGCCTACGGTTTGGCTTTCATTGTCCCAGTGTTTGGCTAGAATGATAATAGGTCGCGGTTTGGCCTGCGCATTCTTAGTACTTGCTTAATATGGTAATTTATAGTACGTAGCTTGGCTCGCGTTATCTAAGTACTTGCTTAAAATTATAATAGCTTGCCGTATGGCTTGCGTTGTCGTATTACTTGCAATGATAATAGCCCATGTTCTGGCCCGCGTCGTTATAGTATTTGCTCAAAATGATAATAGCGTGCGGTTTGGTCCGCATTTTCTTAGTAATTACTTTAAATGGTAATTTCTCACAGTTTAGCCCGCGTTGTCTTAGTACTTTTTTTGGTTAAAATAATAGCTCGTGGTTTAGCCCGCGTTGTCGTATTACTTGCAAGGATAATAATTAGCCCACGGCTTGGCCTGCTTTGTCTCAGTATTTGCTTAAATTTACTTGTGTCTAAAGCTTGTTATGGAGTACGACAATTTTTAGATGATAAATTGCAAAATTTTCGAAATAAATTTAATAATAATGATTGCATAATTTTTTCATGTTCTTATGATTATTTTATGGCCATATTGGACTTAACTGATAATTCAATATTTTTGTGATTAGTATTAAGATCTCAATGTAACACAGTTCAACAATAAATGTTCTTTGAATTTAATAGCCCACGGTTTGGACCGCGTTATTTTATAACTTGTCATAAAATAAATACATAATAAAGTTATATTATAATATACCTACTGGTTTTTTATATCGAGAAAAGAATATTTTTCAATATATTGCTCGATCATGAGTTGACCCATGTAGTTTCCCACTCGTATACCAAATTTTATCCAACTCTATTCGCATGTCATGGTCTACATTACAATCGTAAGGTCCTAATCCTGGTCAGACCACTGAGCTCTTTGAAAATTATGGACGGAATTTCATACTACTGGCTTTTCATTGATGGAAAACATTGAAGCAACCTGCATAGGCACGTCCTTAGAGAAAAATCGATGTCGTATGTGAACTCAGCAACCCGCGCTCGGCCAGCGTGATCGATATGGCTTAATCGCCCTCCGTGGGTAGGCTTACGTTCAGTAGTGGACTATTAAAAATCGACCAAGTGCGATTCGGACTCGCGCACGAAGGGTTCCATACCGTATAGGAGCCCATTCCTCTTGCCGTTATTAATTAGAGAGCAAAAAACTCCTAAAAATCACGTTTGTTGTATGGGAGCCCCCTTTAAATATTCATTTTATTCTATTTTTAGTATTTGTTGTTATAGCGGCCACAGAAATACATCATTTTTGAAAATTTCAGCTGCCCAACTATCACGGTTTAAAAGATACAGCCCGGTGACAGACAGACAGACGGACACGAAGTCTCAGTAATAGAGTCCCGTTTTTACCCTTTGGGTACGGAACCCTAAAAATGGCCAGTACAGGTATTCAACATGTTTCATTAAGTCATTAGAAATTTAATTTCGATTATTCGGAACCCAATGACAATCTCGCCCAAAACCGACATTCTTTGACCAAGTACAGACGAAAAAGTAGCACACAAGAAGGTACATTTTATTTGAGAAATACATAGTGCACCTACATCTAGACGACAGGCATGTTCTAGGATTCTATTATACTCATCATTTGACTAACTTTTACTATGGTACTAACCCAGAAATCACGTAATTAAAATCAGCTGTTCAACACAAAAAGTTCATCGACCCGAGACAAAATGTAAAGAATAGGTAATTTTCGCTTTTTCAAGGTAGTTCCCATAGTAAAGTAAGTAGTTATTGATCCGTATGTACCGTTTAAGTCTAAGTCGTTCATAAACTATTAGGGGCCCATTTTGCCCCCATTGAAGGATCTAAATTATCTAAATTTAATTCTAGATATATCACTACGTTTAAAAAAACGCGATTTTTCACGCTGATATAGGATGTTTGGTCTAGCGCTAGACAAAGAATCCGGGACTTTTCCCAGGACGTCTATAGTCATATATTAGTTAAAAGGGTGGGCTATTTTCAAACAATATTGCATCGGTTTTCGAACAGTTATTTAGTATTTTTTAGGAAATTTATGACCCACTGAAATTTTCCGGGACAGCAGTACCCCGAGTGGTTATTTGTGTTATTGTCTAGCGTCGTACCAAATTTCGTTAGAATTAATTTACCCCTTTTATCTTAGCTTTATAACTGATTATTTTGGCTATTGCTAACAAAACCTATTTATTTTCCGGGATAAAAATAGTTACTAGATTGAAACATGTTGTGTGCTTCCCACATACCTACCAGATTTCATCCATAACCGTTCAGTTCGTTTGATGTAATTATTGATGCTTTTTTCACCAACTTTGGGAACTTATCTGACCCCTTAGATAAGAAAAATTCGGAAAAACAGGAATAAACGCAACTTTTATTTTCTTTGTAAAGCATATATACAAAGTTTTAAGTCAATCGGTAAAGGTAAAAAAAATTTAAATGCAAACGAAAAGGGCCCGTTTTACCCCGTTAGAGGTCGATTTTTCAAAATTTTCGTCCTTTTTGCTTCATTACTTTCTACATTGTACCTATGTTCGAAATTTCAAGTCTCTATCTTTAGTGGATTGGAGTGTAGCCTAAACTGATTAATTTTGGCTGTCCCTAAGGATCCCCATGGAATTTCCGGGATAATAATAGTTCCTGTGTTGAAACATGTTGTGTGCTTCCTCCATACCAGATTTCATCCATAACCTTTCAGCTCGTTGGATGTAATAGACGTTTTTTTCACCAACTTTGGGACCCAATTTGACCCCTTAGATAAGGAAAATTCGGAAAAACAGGAACAAACGTAACTTTTATTTTGTTTGTAAAGCATGTAAAAAAAGAGTCAAGTCAATCGGTACAGGGAATAAAAAGTTACATACAAACGAAAAGGGCCCGTTTTACCCCTTTAGAGGTCGAATTTTCAAAATTCCGTTCTTAGTGCTCCATTACATGGTCCAATGTACCTTTGTTCCAAATTTCATGTTCCTATCTTTAGCGGTTTGGGCTGTAGGCTGTCTGTCAGTCAGTCACTCAGCGAAGCCTTTTATATAATAGATACACCTGTGCGAAACCGGGGCGGGTCGTCTAGTACTTATCATAAATCCGAAAGTGCGTTTAGGTTTGTTTGTTACTTTTTCACTTAACAACAGAGCGACTGATAAATTTGATTATGCACCATTTATTTAAATACAAAATATTTATGAATAACTCGCCTAATAATAAAAATACCTGTTTCGCAAATAAACAAGGTCACTAAACCACCATGACCATATTTTTTAATCACATCAAGAGATAACCAAAACAAACCACATTATGTCAGGCTGGAACCCAGTAGCCGCATACCGCCATTTGTCCATCTGATTATTCCAACAGAAACATACCGAACAACATTAATATCGAAAACAATAAGACCACCTTTTGAATAATACGCACACCCGATGCGCGCGCATATCTGACAACGACATCGCGTATCGCATTACACATAAAATATTTATTATTTATTGTGCGTAATTAATAAAAACACACGGGAGCCACAAAAACAAGTAGCCCACAGCCTAACAGGAAGATATAATAACTCAATCGCTGCAGAGTGTGCCCGCTCGATTTGTTACAGTCCAGATTGGATCTGCTGCGCGCGCGCACAATGTAAACAGTGGTTCGCTCGCAGTAGCTTAATGTCTTAACATGATACCGTATCATGCCGTGGGGAATGATCTGAAACTATACAGGTTATTCTCGGCAAGAGGCGTCAGAACAGTCCGGTTCATGATGCATGTTTTATGGGTGTAATCTTTAAGGCGTGTGTGATTTTATGGCGGAGTTTGGGTCAAGATGCACGCATGGATGAGGATTCTTATATTTTTTTAGGTAGGTATATAATTGAGTGACATGATCAATACGTGATGCCTAACATTAAAATAGCGTATTTACCATCTTGTATGATCCAGTTTCATGACAGTTTGTGCCATTCGAAATATAGAATTAAATATTTATTTCCATAGTGCCTGTGCTTTGCTTTTCAACTCAAAACAGAGCCCTTAGTCCAGGTTTTGCGTAGTTTACTCAAACTTTCGCGTTCACGTGTGGCTATATACATTTTGGTTAGTTCTTCTTCGTTTCCGCTAGGGGCGCTGTACAGAAATGTATGGAGCCATACGGAAACAGCTGTAGTTTCAATTTACGTGCAAACCTGGACTAACCCCTATGTTAAAAATGTTTTCAAATACGTAGTTTGCACGTTTTTAAGGCTAATGTCCCATTAACCTTTCATAAAGGCAAATATTTATAAAATCATCTCATTTGCCCGTAAAGTGAGCTCGATTAGCATTTATAAGCAACATTTCGCGGCAGCGCCATAATCAGGGTTATTTACTTGACAGAGAACTTGCCAGACGGCCGGCTAGCTGGTTCCTCGCGTGGGCTAGAAATACGACTATTGTGTGTGTAGAAGAACTTTATTAAAGTTCCTGTGAAAATGCCACAATGAACTTGGTTGTCATGCCAAATGGTTAGACACGGTATCAGTTCTGTTGGTAATACAATCTTATTGATTTTAACAACCATATACTACTTTATCAGTAGAAACAAAGTAATGATTTCTGTTATTTTTCAGTATAATTTTAGGTTCATTATTTGTAGGTAAATTACATCCTACATTATCTTTCATTTTCAAAATAAATAAGTTGTCAAGTGCGTGTCGAGACACGCGTATGAATGGCTTCCGTAGATGGTGACGATGATTATGACAATGATAAAAACCAATTTTTATGATTTCATTAGATGGTTGAGTGCTTGAAAAACATAATTGGCCTTTCAGTTGGCGTTCAATTGGCGTTTCAGTTCATACGTAAACTTAACTGGAGGTGGAGAAAACTTTGCCATTCCTGGATGTCAAAGTGATGTTAAAATCCGATGGCTCTTTGGCACACACAGTATATAGAAAACCCACACACACAGACAGATACCTACACGCAACTTCACACCATCACCCGCGCCATTTGCAGTCGGTGCCCAAAGCGTTACTTGACAGAGCGGATGCCCTCTGTGACACCGAACATGTGGCGGCTGAGAAAGCACATGTTCGAGAAGTCTTAAAAAGAAATGGCTATAGTGTGACCAAGCGGGAGCTAGGAAGGCGTAGATATCGTAAGAACATCTTTGACGTTGATAGGCAACCGGCTTTTATTCCTTATATCAAAGGAGTGACGGATAAGGTGGGGACTTTGCTAAAGGACTACTCCATCAAAACAGTGTATACTCCCTTATCCAAACTGTTGAGCCAAGTTAGAACGCCGAAAGATGTCATTCCGTTCCAGACTCCTGGTGTGTACAAGGTGCAGCTGCGGTAGTTCCTATATAGGTCAAACGAAGCGTACTATTGCTGAACGGATCAAAGAACATATCGCAGCTGTCAAAAACTGCCAGATAGAGAAGTCTGCCATAGCCGAGCATTTGCTTGACGGAGGAACTGGTCATTGGATCGAGCTCCACGACCCGAAAGTTCTCTCTACTGATCGTCACTATTTCTCAAGAATAGTTCGTGAGGCCGTAGAAATTAAAAAACATCGTAATTTCAACCGAGAGGATGGTTTCAAACTATCAGTGTCGTGGAATCCTGTAGTCAACAAGTGCAAACTGCGTGGTGTAGGCATTAAGACCTTTACAGACACTGTCAGTGTTGTGTGTCGCGGTGACAATTTCAATTTGAGTGATACGGCGTCGCATTTAGTCTGCCCGTGACCACGACCAATGCAACTTGGTCGAAACGTCGGGAGGAGAAAAAGAGGTACTTAATTAGCTCATATCTCAAGTTATATTGTGCGATAAGTCCCGTGTAGTAGTATGATAAGAAATATGTTGTGAGATCAACGAAGTCTGAGCTATAAGCAAGATTAAAAATTTCAATTTTTCTTTATAACTCAAAAAGTTATTCGTTCTATCTTGGATACTTTAAAAATTAATTGGGGGTTGGGGACACTCTTTTTTTTAACTTTGGCGACCTATATCTCACAAATGGAACACGCGACTAAGATATGGTTTAGAAATCTGACATTCATTTTAAAAACCCTATTGAACTATAACCCACATGAGGGGATGGTGTTGAAAAAAACATTTTCAATCCCCACTTTACATGTATGGGAGTAACAATACACAATACACAATTTTACATAAACGTGGAATTTATAAGGCTTTGTAACATAACATGAGGACGGACGGATGGACGGGCACAACGAAGTTACTATAAGGGTTCCTCGTTTTACTACGGAACCCCAAAAAGGCACAAATCCATCAACATATTCAGCTCCAGTCCAACTGTTTTTAAATAGGAAACTGAAAATGTTTTTTTTCTTAGGAAAAAAATAATAAAGTCCTCACGTCTTCCTACAGGCAGGTGATATCGATTTTGGATTCTACAGGTTTGTTATAAGAGTCAAAATACGTTACCTAGAGTTAAATTTTCGTTTCTAATACTCTGTTTTTCAAAGTAAAAGAGACGAAATAAATCTACGTCAGAATTATTCACCAAGTAAGTGTTTACGTTTGTGGTTTGCAACCTTCAGTTTCGTTTTTGTATTTGCAATTTTTAGTGGCCTATTACTTGTATGATACGTGACCACTTGCCTGTCAATAACACTTTTTGTTCCAATTACGATTAAGTTAGGTATACGTATAGCCGCATACTCTTTTCTATAAAAACTTAAACTTAACCTTCGATTTGTCTAGAGTGAGTTAATCACATCAATGTTAATATACACATAAATACTTAGATATAAATGCAAAAGTTTGGGTGAATGTAGAGATGTATGAGAAGTTGAGTCAATGCTTATTTCATAAGACTTTTCTGACCGAAACGTTAACATCTGATTTTAAACATCGATTTGAATTTCTATCATACGAGAGACTTAAATAAAATATGGCGATATAAAATGCCAGTTCTCATTTTTTTTTTATCGAATCACTAAGAATTAGCAATAAACCTAAAATTAATCCAAAATTACATCAACCTGAAATAACCAGTAAACATACGTGCTATACTCATATTTAAACATAATTACATTGGCGCAATTAACGAGCTATGGAGAGGGCTATGCTCGGAGTCTCTCTGCGAGATCGATTCAGGAATGAGGAGATTCGCAGAAGAACCAAAGTTACCGACATAGCCCAGCGGATTGGCAAGTTAAAATGGTAATGGGCAGGGCACATAGCGCGGAGGACTGATGACCGATGGGGTCGAAAAGTTCTCGATTGGAGACCACGTACCGGCAAGCGCAGCGTAGCACGTCCACCCACAAGTTGGACGGATGACCTCATTAAGTCCGCAGGATCACGCTGAACGCAAGCCGCTACCAACCGGTCTTATTGGAGATCCATAGGGGAGGCCTATGTCCAGCATTGGACGTTCTATGGCTGATGAATGGATGCATGGACATTGGCGCAGTCAATTATAGAACTCATATTTTGAAGTCATTAAAAATACTGGGACACAACAAATATTTGATAACATAGCTTCTAAAACGGACTATTCTAAAAGTTACTAGGATTGCAGGAACAAACGTGGGATGCTACTAGTGTTACAAGACGCAACGCAATAATATCTTATGAGATAAAGTACTCGGAGCAGATCGCAACGTTGGATGCAAATTAGCAAGAATGATGATTCATTTTTTTACTTCTCCTTATTACCGTAACGAGATAATTCCGATAGCAATTTAAGAGATTGTAAGTACTTAACGTTCCCGTATTTATGTCGGTTGAGACATTGATGTATATGTAAGATAACAAGTAGGTAGACTGACTATTATATACGTACTGGTGCTACGACTAGTGTCACGTGATACAAAAGTGCGTTCTTAACCATTGAACTAATCATATTAAGCACATAAATAAAGCACTTAATAAATGATTTTGTATTTTGTATTTGTACTTAAAATACCGTGTAGAAGCCGTGAAGGTCTAGTGGTAATGACACTCGCCTTACAATCGTGAGGTCGTGGTTTCAAATCCCGGTCCCGTACCAATAAATTCCTTGGAATTTATGTACGGAATTTCACACCACTGGCTTTTCGGTGAAAGAAAACATCGTGAGGCAACCTGCGTACGTCCTTAGATGAAATTCGATGGCGTATGTGCATCCACCAACCCGCACTGGGCCAGTGGTGGATACTACGATATACTACGTCCTGCAGTGGACTATCAAAAAGCCTGGTACAGTACAGTACAGTACATAAAATACCGAACAAGTTTAAATAAAATAAAGCTGTTTAGGAAAAAAAATACCAAATCAATCCTAGAAATCTCAATTCACTAATAGCATAAGAGCTAAGAGCATAGCAGTCCTTAGAAATTATGCAAACCAATATGCTTGGAATACGTACTCGTACCTCTACCTACCTGTTGTGCTCTGTTGAGAGAAATGGAGTTTCATATAGTTCACGTAGTTCGAAGAACAGATAGCCGATGAGGCCGTAAAGTTCTCGAATAGAGATCACTGACCAGCAAGCGCAGCGTAGGACAGCTACCGACTAGCTGGACTGGATGCAGGCCGCTTCCAACCGGCTTCATTGGAAATCCATAGAGGAGGTCTATGTCCAGCTGTGAACGTCCTACGGCTGATGGATGAATAGCGGAGGCCTGTGTCCAGCAGTAGACGTCCTATAGCTGAAACGACGACGAAGATTCACACCTTATTTAAAATTTTACACTTTTAAACCGACTTTCAACAAGGAGGAGGTTCTCTGTTTGTCTGTGTGTAGTTTTTTTTTAGTTCGAAAGAATCTACCTACTCCCGAGGTGGTCCTATTCAAATTTTAATTCGAACGAACTATTCGAATTTTGTACACGATTTAAGTCGGTTGTGGCATATATTCAGAAAAATAACTATTTTGGTTTTGACATTCTCCATGACATATTTTGTCACAGATTTAGAATTTTAAAGCCAACATTAGACCGTAACCAAGGTACAAATTCCCATCATGGCATTAGAATTTGTAACATGGAACTGTACCAACCAAGCAATCTCAGCTACAAGTTTTTTTAAAATGAAATCACACCTTGGCATTTAAATTGGAATATAGAATAATCATTACAATCGCCTTCTAATACGATCTCTACCCGTTAAGCGAGATCCAAATTAATTGATAGTGATACCAAGAACGCAAAACTTTGTTGGTGGTTTTAATTTTAAGTTTTTTTGTACTATATATAATTACCTATACATATATAATTTTGGTTCATTCGATTGAATATGTTTGTGGTCTATGTTTGATTCGATATTTCCGGTAGAAAATCTGGAGAAAACACTGGGTTTGAAGGAAGTCACACCTGAAATGTACTTTCAGATATAATTATTTTTCGCATAAAATGGCAAAACCACCTTCCATCGTGTACAAAATTCGAATTTTTCGCTAGAATTGTTAACATTATTGTTGATTTATCAAAAACGGCTAAGCCGATATCTGTAAAATTTTAATGGAACCATCTCGGGAGTATACCCTTTCCAACTAAAAAATAATATTTCGATTCGGTTCTCAATTGGCGAAATTATCGATGTTCATAGTGTACAAAATTCGGATATTTCGCTCGAATTGCTTACATCTTTATTGATTTTTTCAAAAACGGCTCAGCCGATTTCTGTAAAATTTAAATGGGACCACTTCGGGAATATACCCTTTTGAACAAAAAGGAATCTTTCGATTCGGTTTACAATTGGCGAAATTATCGATGAACATACACACAAAAAAAAACATAAACCTTCACTTTTTTGGAAGTCGGTTAATAAATCTGATAAATGCAAAACCACTTGATAAGTTTTACTCGATAAAATCAATAACTGTACACACTGTACCTACAAGCTACATGGCTTCGAAAAACGACTGCCAAAATGTCGATATTCATACTATACCCTATATATGTATAGTTGCAACAGATATACATATAAAAAACAAGACATAACTTCGCTTATAACTCGCTGTAAAAGGACTTATTCTAAATATGTACATCAATAACAATTTCTTTGATTCCTTTATTTAATACCAGCGAATTATTTTTTTGCTATCGTACTAGGTAATGTGTTTTAAACAGACCATGTAACTTAATCTGTCATAGAAAATATATACTGTCGCTGTTTGTTACCAAGAAATGGTATTATATTATTAGGTACTGGAGTATTAAATGTTTCCATTTATATTCGACGTTATATTTAGCATTCGAATAAACCTTGAAATCTCAAACAATCAGGCGTAACAAGAAATTATTTTAAAACGGGATATAAATTCCAGTTAACAGGGAACGATTCTCAAGTCTGGTAAATATGGAGAAGAACTAATCAGATGGTTCGCAGTTTTACTTTGGTAATAGTAGTTTATGCAACTGTCGTATAATGAAGGGTATTAAAACACGAGTGTGTTAGTAGTAACGAGTTGTGTGAATAGTAACTCATGTTTTAATACCCGTGTTAAATGCAGTTGCATACACTACTTTATCTTCACTAATAAAAACGTGTATTGTCACAGTGAACTTGGCGCGCAGGGCGGCCAATCAGGAGCGAGCGCGCGATGTTATAATGAGATTTTACGATATCGATGTGGATATTATAACATCATGTGAAATTGCTTAAATTGAGTGTTTTGTTGTCTGCGCTATAACAGTAGTCATTATAAGTCAAGTATTGGAAACATAAGTAGAATGTTACAACATTAGTGTAGATAAATTTATTTAAATTCTTGTTTTCTTGCTTCTGTGAGGGTGTTTTAATATTTCGCCAATGACTTGTATGATATACGCTACTGCCATCATACGTAGACAATTTGTACGGCATTCAATATATTCATCCATCCATCCATCCATCAGCCATAAGAAGTCCACTGCTGGACATAGGTTTCTCCTATGGATCTCCAATAAGACCGGTTAGAAGCGGCTTGCATCCAGCACGATCCTGCGGTCTTAATGAGGTCATTTTTCCACCTATTCAATATGTTATACTGTTTTAATTGGACGACAGTTTTTTGGATCTTATATCGTTCACCTCTGAAACACCTCCTTTGGTTAGCTACTTGTAGTCCATCAATGAAACTTTTTAGTGTTGGAAAATGGTCAAATAAATATTGAGTTTGTCGCTGACCGTTTAAATGACACCCATTATCTAGGGACAGTAGCCGTTCGATAAATCTCACCCATCGCCGCCCCCGCATCTTGAATTCATGCTACACCTGAATGCCAGCCTATTTTACAAAATGTTCCCATGATGCATCAATTGCCGTGCTTTTGTTGACTTAACCTTTGCACTTGAATTTAATATACCTATAGCATCTATCGTTGTACTTAACATCATAATTATCATCATGTCAGCGACTTCCCCCACTAGATTTCTAATAAGATCCGTTGGAAGCGGCTTGCATCCTACTCGTCCCTGAGATCTTGACCAACGTTTAGCTATGTTGTTATTTGAAGTCCTTCGGTACGCTAATCGGTACGTGGTCTCCATCCAAAAACTTTGCATCTCCATCGGCGATCAAATTTATGTGATTTGCTTACTTTATTTTGCTAATCCCCTCGGCTTTTTTTTAAGTTGATCGTAATAATAGGCACGACGTGTTAAAAATATAATTAGTCCGTCAACTAATAAAAATATTAGACACGTATTTTTTCTTTTCTCCAACTAAAAAAAAGTTGATGAAGATATAGTCCGTCAAAGTTCCGCGAGACGTCACAAGTGCCATACAAATAAATAGACTTCTGTAAGAGAGGTGACGTCACGACCCCCAGTCCCAAACTTCGACAAGGTTTATCTTTGTTATTTGTTGTTTGATTAACAAAAGAAAATTTACGTGTCCAACATTTATTTGATAATCTAACTCACGGACTAATTTTACTAATGATATTTTTACCCAGTCATCATGCCCATTATGATATTCGACCTTCCTGTCTTAGTTGTTACGTCGTTCAAGCCCGTATCATTCTCAACTGAAGGAATCTTAGAACGTTCATTCCCTATTGTTTTTAGAAAATTATTAGTATAAAGTGTTATTTATACGACAATGTAAGTCCTAAGGGTCTGACATTGACAACGATGATGATGACCAGAGTGTAAAAGTTCACGAGCGTGTACGGGCGCGGTAAATACGAGGGTCTTAAAACAGGCATTCGGCATAAGCCCGGTTATTTATCGCCGTCCCACTGGCCGCACAAGATTTATAATGGCCAGAGGAAATCGCGACAATGCGACGGTTTTATATCGCCTACTGTGCTTAATCTGAATGTGGTGTGAGATTTGCAAGAGCATTGTGCTTTTTTGCTTTTATCGCGAGAAGCTTGTCTAGTTATCATTGCCTGTCGTATATAGGTGATTTGTTACTGGTAGCATTGATCGGCTCGAGAGCGAAATTAAGTGCTCTGGAAGTCGACGTTTGAAAGAAACGAACTTCTTGACTAGGAATTAAATATACCAATTTTTACGACTATTTTGAGTTTAAGACCGGTACAGAAACTGGTGTAGTCAGATCTGTTACAATGAGATTTTTGTCAAATATCAAATGATACCGCACCACAGTAAGAGCTTTTGCCTTCAATAAAACAAGATTATAATATAACCCTTAAATTATAGCAATTACACATATTGTAGCAAAAATATAGATAAAATTAAAAAATATAAATCACAAGAAAATTAAAAAAACATGTAGCCAAATTGGTAGGTATAGGTATATATAACTATTGAAAACAGAGATACCATACTGTACATAAAATAAATTTAAAAGCACTATGCTCACAAACAATTTTCATACCCCTGACAAATTCAACAAAAGTTTGGTAAGAAGCCTATTAACAGTGACTTACAAGACGCCACATTCGAGCACGGAACGACCGATATTATTTTTGAATTACTTTAATGTTAGTGACACAACCAATGCGTGTATGTCATACAATCCTGCTTGTAACTTTATCCAGAAGCTATCAATATAAGTGATAGTGGACATTTACCGGAATGAGCTTCCGTTGCTCAAGATTATTTATGTTATGTCGCATCGCCCCGACTCACTCGGTGAGGCTGGGGCTTGGATGTTTGGGTTGTAATAATGTTCATACAAGATAGGTCAACTGAGTATTGTACTCGTACATGGTGTTCGAATACTTGACTATAACACTAACTACAAAATAACTTCCGACCAATTACTGATTACTGATATTCGATGTCAGATTAAAATGATGATGATGGCTGAGTCTAAATCTAAATGATCAGTGTCTGTTAATTGGTGGATAATTGAAAAGTACACAGTCAAGTCATAAATTCTGTCACATGTTTAATATAAAATAATTGAAACAAGTTTATTCATTATGTAACCATTTATATACCAAAATGAACTTAACAAAACATAGATTCTTATGACAATAAAGTTTATTCAAAATGACCTCCGTGATTTTGAATACAGGCCTTCAATCTGCGCGGCCAGTTGTCTATCGCAGCACGAACGAGGTCCATGTCAATATCGGCGGCTGCCTTAATCAAGGATGTCTTGAGTGACTCCAAATTGGGATGACGCTTTGAGCACGCCTTTTCCTCCAAGTGTTGCCATATCTTGTAATCTAACGGACTCAAATCTAGACTGGAGGAGGGCCAGTCTTCGTGCCGGATGAAGTCGATTTCACGCGCGGCCAGCCAGTCTTGTGTGCTCTTCGCTCTATGAGCTGGCGCCGAATCTTGTTGGAATACCCAGTGCCTGGTATTGAACATTGTATGAGAAACAGGTTCCACAAGATTCGTCAGGACTGTATTTTGATACACAACTGCATTCGTTTTTACACCTTTCTCACAAAAATGTACCTCTGTTAAGCCCCAATAAGAAACTCCCAACCATACCATGAGCGAGGATGGAAAATGACCTCGTTGGACACGCGGAATACTGTTGCTCGCTTCTTTACTACTGTGTGCGTACACCTTATCATTTTGTTTGTTGTAGCTCTCTACTACGGTAAAATTTTTTTCATCCGAAGAAAGAATTTCCCGATATTTTTTCCCGCGTACCGCTTCAACAAAGCGCGGCATCTCTTCAGTCTCAGGTCCATTAGACGAGCATTTAAACGATGTCCTGTTTTTCTTCGATATGCCCGAAGCCCTAAGTTTTCATTTAACACCCTTTTCACCGTGGTTCTGCCTAACCCCATCCTGAAGGGCCAACAGTTTCTGCTTACGTTTGGGATTTCTTTGAATTCACGCCTTCACAGCTTCTATCACTGCTGGAGTCCTAGCAGACCGAGGGCGACCACTTCTTGACCAGTCATCTATACTAGAGTCTTCATTGTATCGTTTGATGGTACGATAAACGAATCTTTTGGTTATATTCAAATTTTTCAGTATGTCAAAAATTTGAATTGGCGCGTAACCGCAACGATGCAACGCAATAACTGCAACACGGTCTTCTGTAAGCGTCCACTCCATATTTAAAAATGAGTAAAATTCTAAAAAGTTTACATTTTTATTTTTTGAACAATTCGGAATTCGAATTCAATAAACTTTTTTGTGGCCAGCATTCTAAAAGAAAAGTTTTTACTGTGTGACTATACTTATGACCTGACTAGGTATGTTAATTCTTTGTCAAGAATAGAATTGAAAAATTTTAACTGCAGTAAATTATTAAAAATAAAACAAGACTGAGGCAGATGTTATCATAAGAGAGAGATATATACCCAGCAGTGGGATAGGGCAGGTGGATAAGGATGATGATGAAGTCCAATTTTTTTAGCTAATTACCAAACAATTTACTTGTCTTAATTCAAGATTTTCTCACGGAACTGGATACCCCAGAGTAGACCCCACCAGACCGAAACATACACTTCCAAATAAATAAACCTCTTGAATATCTTAAACGTTAGAATTTCCTTCCTGTCCAATAAAAATGGCATCGCCCGGTATCGTGTCTCGCAGGAAACCGGGCAGGTCGTAATAAGTCTAACAAATAAAATAATTCCCGAGTAAAATATACACACTAATGTGACTAATATTATAATATCTTGCGGTAAGGATATCTACTAGTTACGCCGGAAGATTTAGGTGTCATACGGACCGAGTCATGCAGGACACTGCCATCATGTGAAGCAATGTTCTATATTTTTGTTGACCGACTTCCAAAAAGGAGGAGGTTCTTTCGTGTGTATGTTTTTTTTTTCTTTTTTGTGCATGTTCATCGATAATTTCGCCAATTGTGAACCGAATGGAAAAATTATTTTTTAGTTCGAAACGGTAACTCCCGAAGTACTCGTAGTTCTATTTAAATTTTACAGAAATTGGCTGAGCTGTTTTTGAAAAAAAAACAACAATTACGTAAACAATTCGAGCGAAATATCAGAATTTTGTACACGATGAACATCGATAATTTCGCCGATTGTGAACCGAATTGAAAAATACTTTTTTAGTTCGAATGTTCGATACTCCCCAGGTAGTCCCATTTAAATTTTACAGAAATCGGCTGAGCCGTTTTTGATAAATATCTAATAATGTAAACATTTCGAGCGAAATATTCGAATTTTGTACACGATAGAAGGCGGTTTTGCCATTTTTTGCGAAAAATCATTATTTAAAGGAAGTCTAAATCACTCATAAAAATTAATATAGGTACATGTTTTAAATTTTGCTTTGGGTTTATTTAGCATTCATTATTTTACAATGATTGTATACGAGTTAAAATTGATTATGATCAAAGTTTAAGTCATATTTTAGAGTAGGCCTGGTGTAGATTCTTATATTCCACGTTGAATAATTTAGCATTGAATACGTAGGATGTTACTAAAAAGTATTTCCAAAGAATAGGTCAACGGAGAGCCCAATAAAGATAGTAGTAACGATGAGCTTTGACCGAGTGAAGCGATACTCTGTGAGTGTTGTGACGTGAGACCAGATTATTAGCTTAATTCCTAATTACATTCTTATTTCTTCCTTTCTTAGTTTATTTTTATTCTTAGTTGGCAAGCCACAAATCCATGTTGAAAATTTGGCACTCAACTAGTGCATCCTCCAATGAGTCATTTCCGTTTCAGCGGATAAAATATCTGCTTACGTATCTTCGAACTTACTAGCTTCAACCTTACTACTTGAGCGATGGGGTAAGTGATACTCTGCACTGTTCACTGAAAAAGTGGACAGACGATCTAATCAAGACCCCAGGAACACGCTGGATGGAAGTCGCTTATAACAATATTTTTTTAAATATAGGTACTGTAAAAAAAGTAGTATACCTTGTTCAGTGTTGCATAGCGCGGTGCCTGCGCGCGCGCTGCAGCTCCAGGCCCATAAACCGCGGGACCACACGCGGGCGGAGGTGTGAAGGCAGCGGCGCGCGGCGGGGGTCGCATAACTCACGGCCAGCGGGGCGCCGGCCATTCATGCCTACCTGGACGATCGCCCTTCGGTGCCCATGTGTGTTCGTCTGGAGCAGACATACTGTCTCACCTTTTGTTCTTACCTTGGCGATTTTCTGGATAAACGGATTCCTTGATAGATAATACTATCGTCATATAAATTATAGCGCATACCATTCATGCCTACCTGGAGGATCGTCCTTCGATGCCCATGTGTGTTCGTCTGGAGCAGACATACTGTTCTTACCTTGGCAATTTTCTGGATGACCGCAATCTTGGTTAGATAAATACCATCCTCAAATAAATCATAGCGCATACCATTCATGCCTACTTGCACGATTGTCCTACGATGCGCCCATGTGTGTTCGTCTGTGGCAGACATACCTTTTGTTCTTACCATCACAATTTTCCGGACGACAGCAATCCTGGTGAGATAATACCATCCCCATATAAATCATAACGCATACATTCATGCCTACCTAGACGCTCGCTCTTCCATGCCTTCATGTGTGTTCGTCTGGAGAATACATGTCGTCTCACTTTTTGTTCTTACCTATGCAATTTTCTGGATGACTGCAATGCTGGTTAGATAATACAATCCCCATATAAATCATAGAGCATACCATTCATGCGTACCTGGACGATGACCCTTCGTTGCGCCCGTGTGTGTTTGTCTGGAGCAGACACACTGTCTCACCTTTTGTTCATGACTTGGACAATTTTCTAGATACCCGAAATCCCAGTTAGATAACATCATCCCCCTATAAATCATAGTCTCTGAGCTCATAGCATTCATGCCTACCTGGACGATGACCCTTCATTGCGCGTTGAAATTTGCAGAACCTCTGCTGGCCTAAGAAGACAAGCGTTTGTAGTCTTTCTTTTTTTCTTTCTTATAGAAGGTACAGTCTCGACCTTTCCTCTTGACTATTTTCTGATCGCAGTTTTTGTAGCTTAGACGCACATATGTGCGTTTGAGAATCGTATGTAGCGTTTTGATTATTTTCACGCCTGTAGTATCTTTTTCTTATTAGAGGATCTAGCAAAGTGGGACCAGACTGCGTATATTAGCTGGAAAAGTCCATTAATATATGGTAAATAAATGCGCAGAGTAAAACAACCGCATTGCATGCTTATTTTAACTACTCTCAAAGCGCATACTATGGATATGGCTCCTACAATAATCATCATTCGATGTTCTATTCTAAACGGATTGTCTTATCCTTTGTTCCTAAATGGCAATACATATATCTTAGATTTCAACATTGTTATATGTATTATATTTGGATGGGTTTGTTGATAGTCACATTTTCGTCGCGAGTGCTTTCCATTCACATCTACTTGTCCTTATCATCTGTCATGAATTTAGCTCTGTAGGTGGCCTTACATAAAACTTTATCAAAAGTTTAATCGATTTCTTATTCAGTAATTACACTCTAATCACTGGGTAGGTACTTTCTCATTACTTGACAGTCTTCATACTTATTACTTACCAACTGCAACAAGACAGCATGCCCAACTTCCTTTTTATAAAACACTAATACGTATAATCAGCGTAGAATAAACTTAACCAAACATAATTCGGGATCGCTCTCTAATTCGGACGCGCGCGTGGCATCCTACAATTTACCTCTTATAAATTAGACACAACCCGTTATTTGGAAATAACTTGTTATTTAAGTATCGGTAGCGGTGGCGTGTATAGTTATTGTAATTTGATTTTGCTCACGAATCGACGGTATCATTTGTTCAAAAATTGTACAGACTTGTTTAAGTCGGGGAGTGAAATTATTTGTTTACGATCCTTATGTGCATGTTGCAACCCTTCCAGTGGCAGTGTCTGTAGACATTCTGAACATACAACCCACCATTTGGCCGCTAATAAGTCGGCGGTTCATCGGTTTAAAGCACAAGTAATTTGACTCAAACGTAAATGACTTCTCGAAAGAATAAGTACCTAATTTCACGTTAAGCCTATTTGACGTGAGCTTCATGCTAAAGGTTGTTGCTTATTACGATAATTTGCGTTACGTGAGAGGCAAAACCTAAGTTTGGAGATAACGAGAGATATTAGCTGTTGCTTATGGCGAAATTATAGAGGAGAGGGGTACAATGAATGAATTATCCGTGGCGGAAACAGTCGGTGCGTTTTGCGTGCGCGTGTGATGTGATGGATACTCGTGTCGTGTCGGTGCGCCCAAACAAATGGACCGGCTAATTATATCACGAGACAGCCTGTAATTATATAAACAATGGCCTTTGATTGTTGCTTCAGAAATGGAGCGGGCAGAATATGCGCGTAGGTGTGATATCTCAAGGACTGACGTGAAACGAGATACTCGGCAAATATGCCAATAATATTGTAGAGGGATATTGCAATGCACCAATAAAGATGTGGACTATTTCTGAACTCAATATTGTTACAAATTCATACATTGATAATATTACAAATAAATTAATGTAAGTATTGTTATTCATTTTGTCATAGCAGGTAAGAAGTTTGTTTGCATAAACTTTTGTCCATTGGATTTCATGCAGTTTCACCGGTACGAAAGCTAGCTAGATTTCCCTACCTTTTGCTAAAGAGGTAGGATGAGATCATTTCGTGAAATTCCTCTTCTTACACATACAAAAAGAACTGAAACGTGGTCTCTTACTAAGGGCCACATTTATAATCTTCAAGTAGTCCAACGAGCTATGGAGTCTATGGAGAGGGCTATGCTCAGAGTCTTTCTGCGAGATCGAATCAGATATGAGGAGACCCGTAGAAGAACCAAAGTTACCGATACAGCCCAACAGATTGGCAAGTTGAAATGGCAGTGGGTAGGTAAGTATAGCGCAGAGGACTGATGAACGATGGGGTCGAAAAGTTCTCAAGTGGAGACTACGTACCTGGCAAGCGCAGTGTAGGACCCACAAGATGGACGGATAACCTCATTAAGACCGCAGGATCGCGCTGGATGCAAGCCGCTTCTAACCGGTCTTATTAGCGATCCGTAGGGCTGGCCTATGTCCAGTAGTGGACGTCCTGTGGATGGACAATACAAAAAGAAGTACATGTATCTGTTTATGAATAGCAGAGAAATCGTGTTACATAGGCACAATTTAAAAAATTTAAGTTCAAATTGCGAACCTGATCCTTTTTGGAAGTATATTGAAAACAAACTGTACCTAATCAGTGATGAACCGTTAGGCAGCGCGCAGGCTGGGCCGGAAGTGACGTCACGGCGCAGATTGGTGCGCGCGCTGGATGGAACCTGGCTCGTGGGAGCAGCTTCCGCTTCCGACGGCACTTGCCGCGTGCTCACCTACCGGCACTGCGGTGGCGGTCTACCGTGACATTGTTTGGATGCTCCATCTGACCAGTACAAATATATACCTACTTACTAGTAGTTCTCCGAACAGTAGACCTCGTGAGTCGTGACACATAATATCTCATTAACTGGATCTTTATAATAACGCGACAGCATATGTATTTTCCCGCTTTTTGAGGGAATTTCCCCTCCCCCTCTCTCAATTTAAAATCTCCGACGACATTGTTACCATCTTGCCCATGGATGGATCCGTAAATCTATATCGACACGAATATAGATTTTTGTTCCATAGATCCATAGGTAAGAATCCATAATCACAAGAGATGTGTGTACGAGCGAGGAAGAAATCAACAGCAGAAAAACAGCCAGATTAGCAAGCTGAAACGACAGATGGTGAGGCTCATTGTAGAACACATAAGCAACGGGATAGAAAAGTTCTCCATCGGAGAATGGGATGTTTAATCTGGATGTGAACAAATGAGCATATTGGAAATCCCAACGGGACATGTTCGTAATTAGTAGGTCAGAACCTAAGTCCAACAGTGGACGTCTTACGGCAGAGATATATCCATGGTCAGAGATAAATAATCAGCTAGATCTGGGGACACATCAAACTTGTTTTGATCTGTCTTCATGACGGGACAAAGAAGGGTGACAAATCGGAATAACTCATTTCTACAAATAAGCTAGCTTTAGGTACTTAGTAATACAGGTCTAGCTAGTATGAACCTTTCTAATAAGACTGCTTCGAAGCAGCCGTTAAGAGATGTTTAGTAATGGAATTAACTCCATTTACCGATGGCTGTAGATCCCCCAGGTCACTTCGCAGGTGGACAGCCTTTAACCTCATATTAATAAAATGTTAGGCGTCACGGGCGGGTTGGCGTCACGGCGAGCATTGAACCCACGTAATTGTTCCGGATATGCGACAGGTACAGATGTGGGTGCGGTGGCCACCGGAACGGCAGATTTGTGGCCTGTGTGTGGTATTAAAAATTAATAGGCGATTTTTTATACCGCAAATAAGTGCGCGCTTGACCACTAACTCACTAAAACGATAGCGATGTTGTTGTTGAAGATGAAGAAGCAGTATTAACGGACAGTCGTAGTAAATAGCGTAGAACTTCCACTCTCCAACGACAGATGACCTGGTTAACATTACAGGATAGCGTTGGATACGATCCACATGCATTCGCCCGGCCTTACTGAATTAATGTGTAGGGTCTGTTTTCAGTTGTGGATGTCCCTATGGTGATAATAAGATATAGTGGTAGAGCTCGTTTGTAGAACATGCCTAGAAACTTGTTATACATTTCCCAGTTATTTAACACCACAATACCTAGATGACATAAACCAGGTTAAGTTGGTGACATCGAATATGATTGTTGACATCAATTTATAATTACAAAATTATAATGTCCGTCTTTCTAGGTATGCGCAAAACTTGTTATGTAATTCTCAAGTTAAAGACTCACAACTTCATTTCTTAAACCTGAGACGTAAAAAACTAATCTCAAATGAAGGCCTGGTAGGTGGTACGTATTAACTCAACAAAGTTATTGGAAATCCTCGATTATCCTCGGAGCACAACACCGGGGCCGATAGCCGGCCGTCCCGACCACAAACGAATCAGTTAAGGCGGTTTTACACCAAAAACTCGCCATAAAAAGTCGTAAAATGTATTTTAACATCCATCCGATAATCAATCTAACACGTCATAACTTTGACATCCAGTCTGCCTGGACCTAAGTTGTGTATTGCACATCGAGAAACGAAAAATCAACTCTACGTCCATGTTATAAAACCCTTTATGCGATACAGTGGTAAGAATTCAAAAGAAAAACTATCGACGAAGAGTGCTGACCAAATGAGTCTATATAAACATGTTAATTCATAATAAAAATGTGGTTTTTGATGCATCAAAGATATGATGTTTACGAACAAATTGGTGGGTTGAGTCTAACCGTATTAACGGCCGTGTTGAACAGTTTGTTAAAGATAAAAACAAATATTTGGGCTACCTTAAACCTTAATTTGGTTGTGAATATTAACTGTAGATGAAAGTTTTTATTTTTGTTTAGAATGTGAGAGGTACTGATATAAAGCTGGGTAGCTGGAATGTACTAAGTGCATATTAAACGTACCTACTACCTATAGTCATCTATATTTCACAAATTTAATTTTACAATTGATAAAAACCGATTGTAAGGAAAATGGAACTAATTTGGATGTAAGTATAAATCCTAGAAAATCTAATAGATTTTCATTCTATGAATAAAAAAAAATAACTCACTGAGTGCTGAAGTAACGAAAAATACTATAAAAAGGAGTATTTTCTCCTTTTCGAAAGTAGTTCCTACACTGTAACATAAAATACTAACGTGTATAACCTAAACAAGTGTTGGTATTAGCGACATTAAATGGTAGAATTTCTTCATGACCAACATCATATCGCTACTGTATGATGTGAAAAACACATTTTTTCTGTCCACAAACAATCCGATCTACGACTACATGATAAATGCAACAGATGATTAAAAAAGATCAAAACATAAATACCTGTTGCCAGCCCTCAGCTCAGCCCATCGTTCGAATTAGCCTGATTGCGATCGATTCAACATCGGCGTGGAATGTTTCATAAAAATATTTAAAAAAAGAAATAGTGAGAGTCAGTGCCGGATGCAAATTGGACCCTTGATCTGCAGATATTTTTAAGTGATAATGGATCGTTTTGGACCCAGAGACTAACTTGTTGACACAGATTTAGTTATCTTATTGTAGTTAGTATCTAGTAGTTACATTACGTGTTAGTACAATTTTGTCCCAGGTATTTTTATGATAAAACGTACCGTTTTGCTGGAAAATCGAAAAAAATTGAAAACAGTCAAGGAATGCTATTTTTTTTCTGATATTCAGAATAACGTAACGCATACCTAATTTTTAAGACCATACGGACTGAGGCCTTGGTTGCAAAAATATAACTTCTCACGCTTTAGTGATATCAATTTAATCCAATATTCCACGACTTCGGTAACAAGTTCCAATGTTTTATTTTCGATTTAAAAAAAATACGCATGCACAGGCTGAACTGCACTATGGATTTCATCTCACTATCTAGATCTGGATCTGGCCGGCGCAGAAATCTCTTTTTTGCAGAACCCTCTTTTGAGCTGGGCTCCGTTCTGCACGGGGCCCTATATTGCAGCAATCTACAGAAATTACTACTTTTACTTTAACGCTAATGCAGCTCTGGTTAGAGCTATAAATGAGATCGAAAGAGTACAAATCGCTACATCATCTCGACGTGTGGTGCCATCACACTAACTCTTCACTAACCTGTGCCCACCGCAGACCGCATGGGCATTATGAATTTATATTCAATGACTTAGAAAGTAATTATGATAGCGTAACCGAAATTAGAGCACAGGTTTAGTTTAATAAACCATGACGAAAATGATGGATGACTTTTTGCTTTTCTTTTGTGGTTCGTTTACTGTCACATCCAGAGAAAACAGTAGGTCTACTTGATTGCGGGCAAATTTCAAAACTGGCACTGAAATGACCTGAAGGGATTTAATTGTACTTCGGCTAACGCTAAGTAGTAGTAGTAAGTTAAGTTGAACTAACTTCTAAAGGATTTTTGACACTGACAGCCTTAAACTTTAAAGATTTATCATTCTATTCTGAAAGTACTTATGTGAGTCCTGTGGAATATTATGTTAATGGAGTGTTTACAATAATGTAACATTGTATATTGCACATAACTGAAATGTTGCAATTTTCAATTTCTTTCATGGAATAAGGCTATTACGTATACGTTCTAAAACTTTAATGCAGCTGAACTGAACCATACAATGCAAGTGGAAGGAAACTTAACAGAGAAAGCTGTGTATCCATATTTTCCATTGAGAAATATCTTTTAAACAAAGACAGATACAATTTCGATTTGGAAATTTGCACATAAACCTTCAAAATACAAGTTATACAATATGTTAGTTAAGTTAAAATCTCGTAAAATACTTACTCGTACGATTAAAATGAGTGCAGTTTTGCATTGGTACCTACATTTTGTTAAAAATTCGAGGCGGTACAGATGCCTGTCATGGGCATGCAGTAACCTAACGGTTAACATTAGGTGAGTGAAATAGTCATATTTATGAAAAATACCTACCTAATTATTGTTTGACACATGTCACGTCACTCACCATAATCCTGATCTATTAGCCTTTTCATCTGCACAAAAAACGATGCTGCGTTTTAACGTAAAAGCTATTTTACTTTCCAATCCCATCTCCGCGTTATTCCGTATTTCCTATTACAGCCACCTGACGCGTTTCTCCGATATGTTTGATTAATCACAAACGTGAGCGTTTTGATTTATAGTGTTCAGGTCAGCCTCGTCTCATCGGCATCGCCGCATCCGAGCCGGTGTGGCGTGATGCCTAGGCTTATTGGGTTTCATCACTAATGAGAAATCGTATTGAGATGAAGTGGACAGATAGTATAGACAGACATATTTTCAGATAACACAAATATTTAGATTGGAATAAAGAGTGGTGTGGGTTAGAAAAGAAAAGCTGACACGACTTTGGCTCTGTCAAACTGAGGAGAAGTAAGTCAGAATATTTTTTTTTATCTTATATTCTTCTTCTTCTTTCATGTTTTGGCGTCGCATTATTGCGCATTTGCCAGTGTCAAGTGTTAATTTTAATAATTTTTGATAATTTATCAAAATAGTCAATGTCGTAGTCACGTCATAGTCCCATAAAGTCGCGGTCAAGTCCAAACATAGTCCAAGTCATACCTCAGTAAAGCAGTGGAGACTATACTCGAGGTGTCTATGGAGTAATGGAAATAACAATATGATTATATCATTTTAGACTCTAGAATTCTAGATAATAGTAATAACCTGTATAAAACTACTAGAAGTGATAGAAAATAGTTCATAAATAATATTGATTTACTTAAGTATCTCATCAAAAATTCAACGGTAATTTTTGGCGCCATAAATTTGTCTGGCATCGACGCCTAGGCCGTGTGTCGAGATGCAAACAAAGACAAAATATATTAGTTTCCTCCTGTTTACACTTTCATAATTGCACATCACGCCCTCTAATTTTGTAATTATTATTATTTTAGTGTCCGGTCTACTTATACTTCACTATGTAGGTATATGACCTATTTTAAAATACATGTAAGTAGTCAAATACAACAGCCAATTTAAAACGTTAATAAAATAATATCATAATGCATTTTAATAACATACTTGCAACCGACCGCGTATTACGTATCTAGACTTAATACCGTCGCAATATCGTCACAGAATATATCGTCTTGACTTCTCAGAAAGCATATAAAGCCTGGGTCGAGACTACAAACACTCTTAGTGCAATAATGGTGGACGGTAGCTATTGCAGGCAGTTGTAAATTTCACCGAGCGGTGCTTTCAAAGAAAGCAATCAATGTTAAATCATAGCGAAGTGACTGCAGTGACACATATCGATTGCGCTCGACCAAAAAAAAAATAGAATAAGAATCGTTGATGTGAAAAAGATCCCGACACTAGATCTCGACCGACTTTAACCCTTGACTCCGAATACGTAAGCTGAGTCATTTATCAACAATCAGGGTGACCATCATCTGCTCGGAAAGTCACGAAATTCTTCAACAACACTGATTAATCAACGCCTCTAGCCTCTAACTGTGAATTAAGGATATTTTTCAGATACCATCACAGTGAAGACGTGGAAGACATTTGAAGGGTTCTTTAACATGGATTTCAGTCCATTTAATCCGTGAAGCGATGGCAACAGTACCATTAATAAATATAAATCTCTTCATCTGTGGCGTATACCTAGCGCGAGGGCTGAGTGATGGCGCGGCGCGTTTGTGGGGGAGTCAGGTGCGCGTCCGCGGCGACCGGCGCATTTGTCACTGTACCGGCCGATTATTCATCACATTGAAACATTAAGAGAACTAATCACGCTGACTAATGGAGCCCCCCGTCGACACTTCCTAAGCCTAAGTTTCACACTCGCGGTTCGTGTGAACGCCGACGCCGTCTCGGCTCGCCCGATGACGAGGACGAATGATCTGTGATATGATCGATGGGTTTACCAATTAAACTCGACGTAAGGAGGCCGCTCTGCAAAGCGGGCATTCAAACGTTACAAAAAATATTATTGTGTGTAGGATGCATGTTGGATAGAGTTTTATTTACTACGTTGTTAAATTCTAGTTCGCTGTAAACTTTTATTCTTAGACTTTACGTAAAATTGATTTTCTAAGTCTATTAACTCGTTTAATAACGTCATCGTCCTTTAGCACGACGTTTCTCAACCAGATGGCCATCCGAGAATATTCAGCTCAGCAATTTTAGTTCGTTAAAGTGCAGGACACGTTCAATCACAGTAATGATAAAGCTAAAGTTTATGTACAAGCGCGCACCGGGCGCACTCGGACAAGCAAAAAAGTACACCATAAACGGAACGTTTATGACGGCAAATAAAGCTGGCCATCTTCCCCGTAGTCCCGTAGTGAATTATTGCTTTATTGCTTCAGAAATATTTCACAAACAGAAAATATTTTATGATTCTCCAGTTAAGAGCGGCCATATATCATTTTAAGCCATAGATAATAAAATTCGTAAGTCGCTGAGTGCAAGACAAAAGTGCAATGAACAGGGATTGCAACAGCCTTGTCATTCGCTCGACCGTTCCAACCGACTCGATCTTGGTCCTTCAAACAGTAGCTGTTTACAGATTGGTACAACATGTGATATAATAGTCTGTCACAAACTAAGCAACGCAAATTATTGCTCATCTATTTTATGTTTAGACTTGAATCTTCATTGAACCTTGACTGATTTTATTAACAGACGTTGGACCTTCCTTTTGAAGGCGGATTACAGACATCTAAATGGCAAACATCCAATTAAAACGATTAAATGATGTCTTATTTTTCAATTTAAATGCGCCTGTTCTCATATGATTTATTAAATTATTAATAATTGTAGTACAGGAACGAGCATTATCTCCAGGCATTTCGCATACCGTCGGGCACAAAACATAAAATTGGAATAGTTAATGCTCAGCGAAATCGTTAACTGAGTGAAGACTGTAATTGGGAAACATTAAAAATACCGAGCGTTGTTATAGCTGACTGTTAAATGCTTTAACGTGGGCATTAGTCTTTAGTATTTACACATGTTCTTACAATGTCTGACTTCGATATAGTATTGCACGTGAGCTTCGATCTGCCTACTCATTACAGGTATCGTGGAGCCATTGTCTTCGGACTTGACCTTTGTTTTGTTCGTTCGGCGTAAACTCGTAAACGTGTTTGTTCTTACGATTTATGGTGTGGCAGTTAACAAAGTAAACAATGTCCCAAAAATATGTCAAAATATGTCTACAGGCAATAAAGACAGTGTCGTCGTTTGGGGCGCAGCGGGATGGTGTGAAACAAAAGAAAGTCGATGCGGTCTTCGACGGGAGATGCCCAATATTGGTGGTAACAAAAGTCCTTGTCGACACTTTTTTCAGTCATGCGTCATAAGTTCTGGGAAGGTCGAAATATGGCGAAGGTGAACGTGATAAGTAAAAAATTGGTGTGACCATTTGAAGGATTTGCGGTGCAAACTTGGCAGTCATTAGTGGCGTTTATTTGGCCGCTGTATAGTGGTTGAGATGATGGCAAAATATTATCAAGGGGCCGGGCCATTAATAAGTTCTGACATTTTATAGCACTCTAATGATCAGGTACAGGAAAATTAGTCCTTATGTTTTGATTATGCAACACTAATTTTACCAAACATCCTCAACAAAAAACACACGTTTCTTAGTTGCTGTATAGTAGATAGAATATGATGCGAAATCAGTCATCATCAACTTTATTTCATCCGTTATCATTTAATCATTGATGATTATTTTCATGACGAGAAGTAGGTATAATAATCGGCCAAGTGCGAGTCGGACTCGCGAACGAAGGGTTCTGTACCGTATAAGAGCCCCATTCCTCTTGCCGTTATTAATAGCGAGCAAAAAAACTCCTAAAAATCATGTTTGTTGAATGGGAGTCCCCCTTAAATATTATTATTTTTCTGTTTTTAGTATTTTTTAGGGTTCCGTACCTCAAAAGGAAAAAACGGAACCCTTATAGGATCACTTTGTTGTCCGTCCGTCTGTCCGTCCGTCCGTCTGTCAAGACCCTTTTTCTCAGGAACGCGTGGAGGTATGAAGCTGAAATTTATATCAATTACTCAGGTCTACTGTCCCTTGAAGCTGTGAAAAAAATCAAACTTCTAAGCCAACGCAATCAAAAGATACAGCCGTTTATGCCGCAAATTTTGAAACTCGCAAGTACTCGCAAGGGAATCAAAACCTAAAGGGTACTTCCAGTAGACCTAGAATCTTGAAATTTGGCATGAAGCAACGTTTTATAGCACACATAAAGGAAAAATTCCGAAACCCTTAAATTTTTAGTTACATTACAAAATATATATTTTTTAATAAATATAAACTTATTACTTTTTTTGTCGTAATGAACCAACTTTGTAAACCTTGCAGGTTTGTACGGAACCCTCGGTGCGCGAGTCCGACTCGCACTTGGCCGGTTTTTTGTTATAGCGGCAACAGAAATACATCATCTGTGAATTTTTCAACTGCCTAGCTATAACGGTTCATGAGATACAGCCCGGTGACTGACAGACAGACAGACGGACATCGAGGTCTAAGTAATAGGGTCCCGTTTTTATCCTTTGGGTACGGAACACTAAAAAAGCTACGTACCAAGTGTAGAACAAATATTTTATAATCAGTTGGTACCAAGTTTAAACTTGTAATTAAATTTGAACTTTCACAATAAAGTAGATAATATCTATTATTATTATTATCTTTTATCTATGAATACACCTATGAAAAATTAAGAATGCCTTTTATTGACCATCTTATCATAAGAATGAAAAATCAAGCGGTTATCTTTTCATGAACTACGAAAACTACGATATTGGCCTAACCCCAGTAATCTATACCAATATTATAAAGAGGAAAGATTTGATTGTTTGTTTGTTTGCATCGAATAGGCTCCGAAACTACTGAACCGATTTGAAAAATTCTTTCACTGTTGGGAAGCTACACAATCCCCAGGTGTCATAGGCTATATTTTATATTTTATAAACATTTTATAATATATTTTATATTTTAAAAAATTAGGGAGGCTGCTAGTAAATATTAAAAACAAATCACACTACGTTTGACGAATTTTTCAGCGGTGTCAGCGCAATCGGAAGCCCACCGGGGCGGCAGAGGTCTTTTTGTTTCTGGGCTGATGGCAGTCGGAAAGAATCCGGGTATCGACCTTCGTGTGATTACATTTAGGTAATGATTTTCAGAGAGAATGTTGTATTTATTGAATTAATATTTGTTTAGTTTTAGTATGTACTATTTTGATATGTGTTTGTTGTTACTGCGGCTCTACAACGGAATCATTAGAACGGCTGAAAGTATGCACAAATGGTTACATTATCCAGTAAGAGCAGGAGTGAGCATTAGAAATATATGCTTGTGCTAACAGGAGACCGTAGCATTGCGATATTTTGCGGACTTTAGAAATTAATCTAACGGTTTAAAAATTGGGTTCTTGATAAGTACTCGTAGGTATATATAGTAGGTGTATATGGGTACAATTTTTAACTGAGCGTAGTGTTATATCAGTTTTTAACTAACAACGAAAATACGAATTTTTTTACTAGTGTAACGTGTGAATAGGCCAAATCATACCAGTCGGCGGATGTGTGTAGTTAGAGCTAACTACACAACTTGTAGCTCTACAAGTTGCGCAATATCCAATCAACGCGCAGCTATAAATGAGCTTCAGTCAAGATAGGATATTGCGCAGCTTGTAGCTAACTTCACATCCGCCGACTTGTATGATTCGGCCTATAGCATCATTATAATTATACGATGTAATATTTCAATGATAGGTACGTGTGGTCGCGTGTTCTGCGCATTTTTACATGTAAAATAAATCATAGATCGTTTGGGAAAATTTTCAGCGGTGGGAGCGCAATCGGAAGACCATCGGCGGCGGAGGTCTTTTTGTTTCGGGACTGATGGCAGTCGGAAAGGAACCCATGCATCGATCACCGTATGATTACATTTGGATAATGATTTTCACAGTGAATACTGTATTTATTGAATTACGATTTTTATATCTAGTTCTGCTGTTAATGACTGGTCAAGAGATGAAATGAATTGGTGATTTTGGTAATAAATAAATATTAGAGAACTTCTTAATCCAGGAAGCCATGGTGGTCTAGTGGTAATGACAATCGCCTTACAATCGTGAGGTCGTGGTTTCAGATCCCGTTCCCGTACCAATTAATTCCTTGGAATTTATATCCGGAATTTCACACCTCTGGCTTTTCGGTGAAGAAAAAAATCGTGAGGTAACCTGCATACGTCCGTAGAAGAAATTCGATGGCGTATTTAAATCCACCAACCCGCACTGGGCCAGCGTGGTGGATATGACCCAATTACCCTTAGTCGGTAGGCCTACGTCCTGCAGTGGACTATTAAAAAGGTTGGTACAGGGAACTTCTTACACACGGTCGCGCTTCTAAACCCACGCCTCTTGGGTCTAGGAGTCAGGGTCACTAACCACTGGTCCACTAAGACAGTCAAATGTATATGGATAAGATTTTTGAATTAGCGCTGTGTAAATAAGTATCTGTCAGTTATTCACATTAGTTTTAGTATCTAAGCAAACAGTTTATATATAGCCTGAAAAAACTAAGTAGGTACTTACAATACTTCGACATTGTACTAGTAAATCTTTGTACTACTTACTTAGCCTTGGTGAATATGAGATATCCATTTATAACCTCGACTCCCTTCGAAAATTAAAAAAATTGGAGAACTATAATGACAATAACTACTTTACGATTTTTTTAATCTAGCGGTGATTTTGGAGTTACTACCTACTTCGATAGATAGAAACTAAAGATGTAATTTTCCTTAACAAATAAATAAAACCCTGAAAAGCCGTAAACAAAACAGACGCTCTATTAATAACCGTGATCGCATTACCCCGCATTTTCAATTTCTAAAAATTATAAGTCGCCGTGAGAATGGTTCGGTTGTCGTCTACAATGAAACGGAACCCATTAGATTGTTACGTACGCAGCTACGGTTTACGTCCAAAATTCACGTTCATTAACCCGTGAGAACTTATTGTTTCTCGTGACATGTAATCTGCGTACATGTATGAATGTGTAGCGGTAATTGCGACCGTAGACCTTCGGTAGGTTTCTAGGAAGTTTCACTTTACTTAGGTATAGATTAGTTATGTGTCTGACTCTGACGTGACGCTTGACGATAAAGTTAATACCTAGTATGTGCTAGAGTTGTCTTCACACACAACTTATGATCTAGCCCGTGAGCAGAATGTAAAGTGGCTTGTTTTAGACTTTACGGCACACCAGTATCTAATGCGCTTTTTTCACCTATTAATTATTGCGTTTAAGAGATTAAAAGTAGTCAATAGTTGCCAATGTATCAATGTATAATTTAAGAATGTCTCTTCAATTTTTTTTACTGATCTAACTTTTTATCACTTGTGTGCAGTAGTTTTCATTTACTAAATAAGTAGATCACTCTACTTGCTGTGCAACTTGCGGATTTATTATTATTTCAGTCGCATAGCTAAATTTCATAATATGCAAATCTAGTTAATAAAATACACCAATATCAGCTGCTGTTAACCCTAGAATCATACTGGGGGTGCTCGAACACACCACGAAATTTACTATTTTCAATTATTTTGCCGATAATATATTATTACGACGCTATGCCAGTGTGCGAGGCAGGTGGCCACCAATTCCGACTGGTGAGATCGAAAAACAAAACGATTGCACTAGTCGAATGGTCCGCCCAGTCACCTTTCGCGCAGGCCAGTTCACTGCTTGAACATCTCATGAAAGTGGACAGCATTCCCCGGGTGATAAGCGTGGATGCGATGGTGGTTGAACGGTCGAAGGCGGAAGCTGCGGACCGGCTGGGTTGCATTAAAGCCTCGGAATACCATGAGGTTATCGTGTACGAGGACAGAGGTGAAAACCTGAGTTTTCTGAAGCCTCCAAGTAACGATCCTGATAATGCAACAGACAGTTGGGGCCGCCCCATTCCAAATTCAGCCATTCAATCTGGTTCTGAAAGAGCAGAGTTAATGGCGGCATCGGAGAGATCCGTTTTCCGTCCAAGCGGCAACGATGGTGCCTTATCGGGTCTCTTCAGTGTCGCAATGCAGAGCTTATTCCGTTTCATGCCTAAAACACCACCTCCACAGACAACGGAGACCTCGAGAGTAGTTTCACCACCTCAGGTAACCCGAACGAGAGCCGAAATGGGACAGGTCGATGCGCCCCGTTATATCTTGGCCTCGGCGCCACGAGACCACGCGAGAAATGCCTTTATCGAATACCTAGCCTTATTGAGAGCGACGAAAAATGTCAATCTTAAGAACTGTGACAACATCCTGGAGTTCTTTAGGCTGGGTGGTCCGGTAAGTGAGAGTCTACTAAAATCAAGACTCGAGGAGGCAGAAGCAGCCATATACAATAACGTCACTTCCCAAGTCATCAGAGGGACCATGAAAGGACAGTATATGGCAGCTTACAGCGCAGTAAGTGGTTTTGTGGAGCTGAATGAGAGAGAGACGGAGCGAATAGGAAGACCGAAATACGCGATACCATCGAACGACCCAATTGTAGTCACCGCCAAGTGCACCAAGATAATGCTAGACGATAGAATCCTTGACATGGCTAAAACCATCGAACGGAGCTCAGACGTTGAGGCAGGCTGGGGAAACTGGGCGGTACCAAAGATACAGTGGGTCAACGGGGTACCAGGATGTGGCAAGACAACATGGCTGATTAGACACTTTGATGTGGATAGGGACGCTATCATTACAACAACAACAGAGGCAGCAAAAGACCTGAGGGAGAAGTTATCGCACCGAATAGGAGATCTGGTAAAATCCAGAGTGCGAACCATGGCTTCATCTCTCGTCAATGGTTTCGGAAAAGAGAGCTTCAGTCGCCTTTTGGTGGACGAAGCTCTAATGAACCATTTTGGAGCCATAATAATGGCTGCCCGGCTGTCTGGTGCAAGCGAACTTGTCCTCATTGGAGACGTCAATCAGTTGCCTTATATCGACAGAGAAAATCTCTTCGAGATGAGGTACCATCGTCCAACGCTGGTTGCAAATATCACCCAGGAGTTGCTCTGTACACACAGAAACCCAATGGATGTCGCGTATGCGTTGAGGGAAATATACTCAGGTATATATTCCTCAGCCCCTCGTATTAGGTCTCTTGAGCAGAAAAAGTTCAAGGGGGCCCAAATATCCAAAACCCTTCCTAACACCCTTTTCTTAGTGCATACACAGGAAGAAAAGGAGACCCTCATAAGTCAAGGTTATGGGGGAGGCTCAGGATCACGCACCCTTACCATTCACGAAGCTCAGGGACTAACGTACGAGTCGGTAATCGTTATAAAAACAAAGCCGAAAATGAGACTACACGAGAGCGTCTCACACGCGGTCGTTGCACTATCGCGGCACACTGGGACCTTCATCTATTACGCCGACGACATCGAAAATGATGCCATCAGTCGATTCGTGCGGCGCGCATCGTCTGCGTCATCGGAGACCATCAAGGAATACAACCTACAGATGGCCGTCAGAGATCGGAACGAGGCGGTGATGAAGGCTTTGGGCCAGGAGAAAGCAACAAAATTGGCATAGGATGTAAAAAATGTGTATTTGTAACTTATAAGAAATAAGCATTGTGTGCATGCCCCGAGCATTCATGCTCGCCATCGAGGGCTCCTTCTTGCGGCGGCATCATGTGTCGGGTCGTTCTCCTCCCTCAAATATGGTCGAGGAGAATGATGGCTGGCACATGTGTCATACTCGTGATCGGGTGCTGCTTGCGGGTCGCCGGTCTGCTCGTGGCATTCACGCAGTGTATTGACTAACTTAGGCTATTTCAAGTACCTACTAACACTCTTTGTATAGTATACCTAAATAATTGTAAATGTTAGTTAACAAAGGGCACAGACCCTGGAGTCTGTGGTTAATAAATTTTAATATAAAAAAAAAAAAAAAAAAAAAATATATTATTAGTTTATTGGTTTTATTAATCGATTATCATAAGTAACGGTGGTAATTCAAACATTTGATTGTTAATATTTAATATTATGTTATAAAATGAAAATAAACAATTAAATAATTTTTTTGGTTATTTAAAAATAAAATATATTAAATATGTATTGCACACAACGTCAACTTTGAGGAGGGATCCTTTGTATCCCTATGTTTATTGAGTATGTTGGTGACGCTCAAACAATCCATGACAGTAGATCTTACTGACTGTGAATATTATTCACAGAGGCATTTGTAGCCTATGGCTAAGAAACAGTGATCGTAAAAGCAAGACAAGATGCACCACGACCACAAAATTCCGATTTTCTTAGAACACCACGTGAAAATAATGTCAAAACTACTCAAATTGATTTATAATTTTTAAATAATAGGCTGATTTAATCTCATAAAAACGTAATTTAACTGCTTTTGGTTTATACTTTATGGACAATTTTAGTTTGGGGTGCCTCAGCACCCCAGCGTGGTAACACTGTATACGTCAGACAGTATAGGATTCTAGGGTTAAAATAACTAATTAACCGACCGAACGAAGTGAGTGATAACGAATTTTGCTTTCATTTGTCCGGATGTTGATTCTTCTCTACAGTTTAAATTTTTCAACGAAGCTTGGTACACGGTTTCTTTAAGTTTTTGAGTTTTTTGTCGTTGGCGATTTTTAATTGGAGGGCGATTCCTTCAAAAAAGTGGAAAATTTGTTGTAGCTCTTTTTAATAACCGATTTTGTTAATATCTGATAACATCGTTTTATGCCTAATCCATGCAAACAAGTTTGAACGAAATCGTTCCACAGTGAGTTGAGATATTATAGGCTTTTGAAGATTTCGTTAAACGTTGTGGTAATGCGAAATCAACTGTTCGGACAACTATTAGTAGATGATAATAATAGTTGTCGTTCGACTTGAATCGTGATTGGTGCTTTATAATCAAAACCGATTCTACCATAATGGCAAAATGAATACCCATTCCAATTATTACCATGAAACATTTAACTTGAAGAAAAGTAGTAAAGTAATACACATAACACATCGGCCACTCTAACAGCCGTAACAGTGCCATAACTCAATTAAAACAAGGGCCCGCTTTAAATTAGAATCTTAATAACACGCGCGCCCCGGCGCTACCTGAGTTTGGATGACGCAGAGGTACTCGAACTGGATGTGGCCATGAATCACACTGCACTGTACTGTTTCAGCCTATTTCTAATAGTCCACTGCAGGACGTAGGCCTACCTACGAAGGGTGATTGGGCCATATCCACCACGCTGGCCCAGTGCGGGTTGGTGGATTCACATACGCCATCGAATTTCTTCTACGGACGTATGCAGGTTGCCTCGCGATGTTTTCCTTCACCGATAAGAAAGTGGTGTGAAATTCCGTACGTAAATTTCAAGGAAGTCATTGGTACGGGACCGGGTTTGAACCCACGACCTCACGATTGTAAGGCGATCTCATTACTACTAGACTACTACGGCTTTTTCTGAATCACACATCTTATCTCAATCATGTACATACTAGTAGTTCTACGAACAGTAGATCTCGCGACACATTTCTTTAACTGAATCTTCGTAAACCTCGACTCAATCTTGACCGATTTAGCTCATATTCGCAAATCTTGTTAGGATTTAGATCCTAAACAATGCTTTCAAATATTGTATTGTCGGAAACAACTGATAAATAGCGCGACAGCAAACCCCCATTTTGAGGAAAATAACTTCCCTATCAAAAATCGCCAACTACAAAAAAAATCGTTAATATAATATAAAACCTGTGTATAGTTTAGTTGAGATTTGTTGAATAATGCGACCTGTGGTTGAAAACTAACATACTAATTTTTAGGTAGGTAGCTAACCAAGGCTTCTTGATCAGATTGTCAGTCTATCTTGTCGGTGGATGTCGTTTGCTTTGTGCCCTTGAATACGTATTGTGGTCGTCAAACGGTCTTATTAGAAATCCATATGGTAATAGTCTTCTTCAAATCTAATATATCAACAGTAGGGCTAGTATAATTATGTTAGCACCACGACATACTTTTGTCCACGTGTGAAAGTATGACAGATATATTTATACATCACCATAACTTTTTCTTTTAACACGTCGTGCATCGATAAAATAATGTCGTGGTACAAATATGCTACCTGTACTGTACAGGTCAATAAAAGTAAACAAATCAAAGTAATAGTGGAGCTAAGTACAAGTAGCGGCACGTAAGTCTGGCGCTGAGGGTACTGTGGAGGGGATGGCTGCGGATATTGACCGCCATACTAAACTCATGCGCAGCCATCCCCTCCATACTTCGCTCAGCGCTAGACTTATTATATGCCGCGACCTATAGTAGTTTCTTGAATTATAGGAGGCTAGCAAAGAGTATCACATCAGGAAGTTAACCATTGCAATGCCATTTCCAGTAAACCCTTACACCTTGGAAAAACCTAATAGCTCCGATTATGAGAACCGTAAGTTGCCAGAATAAATAATGAAAAATAGTAAGTAATGTGTTTTTGAGTTGTCGACGCGACTCTGGCAATTAGCCGTATAATCCATCACGCTGTCGCTATTAGTGGCCTCGCCAGCTAATGCAGTAACGGCTCTAACTTCCCGATTCCGAGGAATAGATTAGCCAAATCCGTGGACAGTCTGTGTACTTATAATGCTGCACATTTTTAAAGATAATTTGTTATTAGCTCCTGTCACTAAATAAATGTTAGGGGACATTTTACACTCGGTCTCTGACACAACACTGAGCAAAGCTTGTGATATGGCTGCTAGAGACTGATATACTACGTATACATATTTTTAAATACATACTTATAGAAATAATACCTAAATAAAACCTAGACACAGAGCAAACACCATATTCATCACATAAATACTTGCCCTGGGTGGGATCGAACCCACGCCTCTTTGATCTCGTAGTCAGGGTCACTAACCACTGAGCCAACGAGGCAGTCATTGTGAAAAAAACTGTCATGAAGTTTAAATTCAAAGTAAATAAAATTAACTAAGTGTTCTGATGTGTTCTTTTAGATGTAAACAAACGTGAAAAAAATAATTTTTCGTAAGTTAGAACAGCTTATCTTGAGAATAGTCTCTGCAGTAAGTATTTCCAATGCTGTATATCATGAAGAAATACGAAAAATAGTTACCAAGGTGCGAAAAGCAAATTTTCACGGTAAACAAGAAAGAACAAAGTAGGTATAGTACTAAATGGTGTAGGTAAGAATGTTCGTAATAAGATGACAGATTTGAATTTCGCTCTCATAGTAAAGAGTTATTTCGAAGTAGAAGCGGAGCAGAGCAGAGGAACATGAGAATATGAGAAGGAAATTTCACCGTTACCAGCAGGCCAAAAAAGATGAACTAGCTCGTTTACAAAAAGGATTCATTCTTTTTCTTTCATCGCTAGAGGCAGATACGATAGATCCGGTTCCAGCCGAGTGACTGTAGTATCACTATCATGAAAGCAAAAGCTATTTGTTCCCAAATTAAACGTAAACACGAGACCGCTACATTAGAAATGGCGCCAGCAAGGCCGCCAGCCCGCGAGATAGACTCCGATGATGCAACGCAAAAAAATGTACTTTACAACTAATTAAATCTACCCACGTCGATGGCGCAATGGACACGCCTCCACGACGGCAAGTCGGATTGTTTTAATTACAGCTACGATTATCGGACTATCTAAATATCTTTTATCGATGCGAGTAGGATGATGACGGGGCATTTGCGAATTGTGGTGTGTGGGTTGTAGTGATGGTAGATTATATTATCTTCATGTGCTCTTAAATCTGTGTAAGTTTGATGTTAGGAGAATGATTTTAGGCTAAGATGTCAAATTATTCATTAAGTGTCTAATTACGTTTGTCAGGGTGTAAATCATACTATAAAATGATGCAGCAACCCCGATTACGTTGATAGCTGGCATCAGAAATTCTGGCTAATTCAGGAATCCCCACATAAGTAGTCGATATTTGAATACTGCAGATTCAATCAAATCTTGACAACTTTCCGAAGAGCTGCCGATAAAGTCAAATATTGTGCAAAAGCATAGTAGAATATGATAGAATAGTACGTAAAAATAAAAATTAAGGTAATTGCTTTTTTATCGAGAGTTTTCTTAAAAAGTACTTCAAGCTGAAGTGTCCCGACACTTCAGTTTTATCCCGCGGTAGAGCTTGCATTTTGTGGTCAGTGCTAAGGTTTCAGTTGAAGTAACAGAGCATCAGGTTGCTCTGATGTATCCCAATAAAAATTTCGAGATTTTCCTACAAAATTCCACATGGCACGGCTACACTCCTTAGGAGTTAGATATCATACAATTTCCCCTCGTAAAGAACGTAGATGCTCTTATGCCTCTTATACACGAGGTACACCTTAGTGTTAGCATGTTTGGAGCAATTGTAAAGTTCCACACAACGTACCAAGCAACGTGCTACGTCTTCATAAAAGAGCCCTAGGTACAAAGCTACGAAGAAATTGCGATTTTCACGTAGAAAAGTGTCGGTGCGTGCGCGTAACGAGCGCTCGTCGACACCTACCGATAGCATCGCTATGACTGGCTGGAAATTATTCCGATTGGTAATTACGTCGATTATTCACGGCCGGCCGGGGGCTGCGGCCATTTTTCAACAGTCACCGTTCTTAATTATGAGCCGCGTTGGACGCCTGTCGAAGCTTTGAGCCGAGCCGTCACCTCGGGACGGACGACTGGGACTGCGGGCCGATATTCTTGAGCACTCGATATTTTTGTATTTAGAATTTCGATAAAGTGGTCCATCGAGGAGCGACTGAGTACTTAGTTTATTTAACTTGGCCACGATTTCTATCAATTCTTTTCTGCTTTTCAGATACATATTCAGATACTCATAATGAAATGAACTTGTACAACCAACGGGTATAAACTGGTGTATTTTTATTGTTTTCCTTTGTTTTTGTTGTATTTATTAAGTAGTAGTCGACTTTAAATCGTATTGTTTACTATGTTTTACCACGTTTCGGAAAAGTGGTAATCGATAAAAATATCGAGTGATATCAAAATAGCCGCCCGAAACTTTACTCCACAAGTGAGCTCGGCTAGTGTTTACTTATCGTTTTGGAAGGCTTAGAGAAGACAGATGGAATGTTGTGTTTTTTACATCAAGATGAGGTGTAAAGTAGGAATCGGCTTTTTATTTTAAACATAATATGTAAACAAAATTCGGACTTTACTTCCATGACGAGATGTATCGTGCTTCAATATATAAGATTGAATATTATTTTACAGATTCTAAAACATTTTCTTGATTCTCTAAAGGCCTTGATCTAAAAATAGTGTTTTTTTTTATCTAATACCGAGAACTCTAACAAGAAATTCCGTTATGGCACCTAATATCTCTAAAATCATATTTATGACTATTTGACAAGCTCATTTAACTATTGTAACACAAAATACTAATTTCTTTTTTAGCCATTTTCTCTTCGAGCCGATGCTTTACTTTATTATCACTTTTTCTTGTGTTAAGTTAAAAATGTGAGGCAGATAACTTATGTTTTAAAAATAGAGTCTTCTAGAACAATTGGGGAGGAGCAGCAACTCTCTATGGTCTCTTATGTACCTACTCTTACAAGAAAATTTAGAACTCTCGCCGCCTTACCACAAAAGATTTAAACACACTTTAAACACTGTTTACCCGTGCAATTTTTACTGTAAAACTTTGTCTAAAGCGTGCGTAAAACTTTTGTGGCAAGGCGGTTAATTATTATTTACATTTTTCTGTTTTGAATAAAAAATAATTAAGTAGCTATTTTTATCTGTTTCCGAGAAATATTTGTTACATAGTATGATAAAGGGTATATTTAAAAAGTAAGTAGAGGAATATGATTAAAAGTGGTGCGGTGCGATCTCGTGAAATGACTTCTAGATAATAATTGAAATCGCCGTCTGGTCACGACTGTAGCGAGTACAGGTGGTGACACAGTGTTTTGACATTTTAAAAGCTCTCATTCCCCGTCCCCGTTTTGTCCGGTCGCCTTTGTTTAGGTTTCGTTTTGGTTTTGCCTAGTAGTTTTGGAGCTTATATTGGTAACAAAGTAAAGTTTAATCAACTATAAGTTTTCTCTTCTTAACATTAGTGTAGAGGTGTAAATGTAGAATATAGACGAGGACAAATCTAGTAGCAAAACCAGAGTTAATAAAGTAAATAAGTTTGTTTAGGCTGGGTGGCTGGGTGTCAGAGTTATTAAGCCACCTGAAGGCCGCTTAAAAACTCTGAAAGGAGTTAATACCTAAGATGATGTAAGATTATATGCCAGAATATTAGCGTCATGTCTTCTTATATGCGTTCAATGATAGGTATTTTTTAAGCTCCCGGTAATTAGAGTTGCTATGATGGGCTTTCTGCCGAGATGTAAGATCTAGCTTTAGCTTTATTCTCAAGAATGTTACAATGACAGAACAATGCAATGGTCACAGGTCAAAACGACAAGGGTCATCAGACTACAACAACTTAATTGACCGAGCGAGCGAAGCCACTCTGCTTCGAGTCGGCTTTTTTAAATTAATCAAATTACAGAGTAAATAAGTTTATAAGTAGGTATAAAAAGGTCAAAATCTAAAATTAGTACCACTTTTGGCCGCACCAGTACCCGGTGGCCAGGCGTGCTGACGCCAGCGCGTCTAATCGGCGTTTATTGGAGAAAACCGATTACAACCTCGCCACGGCCCGGCCCGTTTTGTCATGTCACTACGCTGCGACACAGCTTTGTGAAAGCTTGCCTTGTTTCAGGGGAATTATGACCTGGAAACTGTTCGGTAAAGCTAGTCAGTAACTAGAAACTGTTGATTTGGTGAAGCTGAATAGTATATGGGTTGCTGTTTGGTAGATATTTAGCATTTATTATTACATTGTTCCATATACTATACATATTTCTATTTTTAACGTAGCGTTTATTGGAGAAAACCAATTACAGCCTCGCCACGGCCGGGCCCGTTTCGACATGTCACCACGCTGCCACGCAGCTTTGGAAAATTTGCCTTGTTTCAGCGGAATGACGACCTGGAAATTGTTTATTCCGTGAAGCTGGTCAGTACATGGGTCGC
This sequence comes from Hypomecis atomaria, assembly GCA_964007245.1. NCBI lineage: Eukaryota > Metazoa > Arthropoda > Insecta > Lepidoptera > Geometridae > Hypomecis > Hypomecis atomaria. Next base: position 4,132,268 of record OZ023281.1, read on the forward strand.
TGGGTTGTTGTTTAGTGGTTATTTCATATCCGTTACTATATTAATACGTAGGTTTCTGTTTGTAACGTAGCGTTTAATGGAGAAAACCAATTACAGCCTCGCCACGGGCCGGCCCGTTTCGACATGTCACCACGTTGCGATGCAGCTTTGGAAAGCTTGCCTTGTTTCAGGAGAAATACGACCTGGAAATATGCTGTGAAATGTTTCTTCTGTGCCGAATATTTAGAAAGCTGGTCACCTGAGCTATAGTTTGACAAATAGGTTTATTTGTATTAGTGGTCTTCAATACCCTACAAGTTGTCGCCGTTTTGAAACGCTCTGGCAGAGTTAGTAACGAGCTGCTTTCACACACATTACTCCATCTTTGGCTTTCCTCAGGGTGATGAATAGATAGTGAGTAGGTACTTACTCGTATATCTATTCTACTTGTAACATAACCATTTTGAATCGGCAAACACCTAATATGCCTTACCTTGCGGCTAAAACATCCAAGCTAAATAGAAAATACTTTTGCATTTAACTTTTAAATATCAATTATTATTAGAAATCAATTTCCCACGAGAATATTAAATCAAAAATATAATCACATATCATTATGACGTTGAACTTTTACCACCCACGGTTGGAGACATTTACACCGCAATCAACTTTCAATCAATTTGCAATCAATTACAGAAATGGATATTAGGTGTTAGGTGCCGCGTGATTTCGTAATTCTGATGGTATATTCGATTTGATTGGGTGCCTGGTGGCCGTACCTGGCGCAAGGGCCCGCCAGCCAACGTGCGAGTCACCGAACGCTTTCTGGTAAAAACTACAAAAAATAAATTATATTGATGGAATCGAGCCCGTTTGATTGATGATGAGTGAGCAGTTTTTAATTTATTTCGAGGATTCGACCGCCGCCGTCCGCTGAGGTCATGAGCTGTTTACGAAACTTTGTTCAGAATTCTTGCGTGTGTTTTAAAATTAAAACCTTATAATCTTGTCTCGTCCAATAGTTGCCTGAAAGTAAGCTCTGATAGAGCGATAGCTTGTACAGGCGTCTATAAACACGAAGCGAGTTGCTGCGCAAGACCAAATTCATATGTTTGCACCGGTAAAGAGTGGGGATTTGCGCAGCTATTAAGTTCGATTCGGTCTCTAGCTGTGCAGCATATTGTACGCTCCTATAATTTCAGATTATGCCATAATAGCCAGTATTTTTTGTGCAGTGAATTAGTCATTTAGCCTGTCTGTTAGGTGGAGATGTTAATTCACTAATATTTCTTTATGCAATAATATTACGGTTTACTCTATGACTTGAGTACTTACGGTGACCTATTTTCAATTTCTAGTGACATGAAGTAAGAAACTTGCGAAAATTCGAACTATTACTTGCGTCAAGTCGTAAACAAACTTTTACCTACATCACACGGAACCATATTAAAAAGTCATACTCGTAAAAACAACGGCGGCGTCTGTCCGATCACTTCGATCAGACCCGCGGTTTTTTATAACTTTTGGCTTATGATATGGCAAGTATTTCTCGTCTATGGCTCAGGTGTCTGTCTATTAATATTAATTGACGTTTGTAAAATTCCGAAAATTATACGTAGAACAATGACGGTGCAGTGTTCATAATGAATTCTAAAATATTTCGATTTCTCTACCATCGTCTGTTATTTAATTACGACTATCGTTTTCACTTAGTATTTGGTAAGAAAAAGAAATTTACTGTATAGTAACAGAAATAATTCAAACAAAAATATCAGTAGGTACCACGAACTAATAAATCCAAGAAAATCTAGATTTTTAAACCATTGTCAAGATATCACTCAGGTCATAATGATGAATCTAATGATATTTTGGCCTAGAAAATGTCGTTCATCTAGACTCTAGAGATGAAATCCGCAATTGTTTTACAATATGAACCGAATGATCGCTTTTTTTGTTTTTTTGGAATAGGTATTATAGCAAAAGTTAGTCATATACATTCAGTCAACAAAGTATCGGGAATGGATGATTTGTTTATGGTTCCAAATTCAAATTTTTGTTAACATTGTTGTTGTTAGATTGGCACAACTGTTCCATTTTGGCGCGGATTTTGAGTTGCATCTGTCAATACAGTGCTGTTTCTAGTTACATCAAATGTAGTGTGTTTAGCGAATTTCACTATGGACAAAAACATCGAACAAAGAGTTTGTCTTAAATTTTACATCGCTAATAGAATTTCATGTTCGGAGTCACAGAAAATGTTACAGAAGGCTTAAAGTGAATCGATTTAATCAAAAACTCGTGCTTATTAGTAGTACAAAGCGTTCAAAAGCGGTCGAGATGTGATGGAAGATTTGCCTCGCTCTGGTATGCCATCAACGTCTGCAACTGAAGTTAACATCGCAAAAGTGAAGGAAATAGTGACTGAAAATCCTCATTCAACTTTGAGAGAAATAGCCGCCGTACTTTCTGTATCTCACGAGTCGATCCGTACCATTTTAACTAATCATTTGGTATGAAACATGTTACCGCTCGGCTAGTCCCACAATACCTGAATTTTCTCCAAAACCTCAATCGCATGAGAGTTGCTCAGGTCACGCTAGAACGAGTCAATTCCGACCCAACATTCATGAAACGCATTGTTACTGGTGACGAGACGTGCGTTTACGAGTTTGATATGCAAACTAGTATAATTACCACTTCGTGGCACCCGTTTTCATTCGACAGAAGACATAAAGGAGAATTCGCGGCGAGGACTCGACTCAATTCCGGAAAAAGCGTTTTTTTTTTCATGATTGGATTATTCGTTGGCGTAAGTATATCGTCTCTGAAGGAGCATACTTTGGAGGCGATAAAATAATTTTGGACAAATAACTCATATTTTGTGTATTATTGATCGATTTCCGGTACTTTCTTGACAGAGTAGTACATATGAGATCATCAATGATATCTTAGAATATGCACTATATCTAGAAATACTTGCCTAATAGCCTTACACCGTGTATCAAAACATATAGTCAACGTAAATGACCTCACTGACCATCATATAGTCAACGTAAAGAGCCCCACTAACCATCGATATTACGAGTTTGCGACTTTGTCGTTAGAAATGGCGAGTTTTCTTTGGTTTAGCGTCAAAAATAGTTTAGCAACTTGTCTGATTAGCTTGAAACTAAAACATCTGTGGATTTATCTCTATGTACATTATATTTCTGGTTACCATCTCTTCAAACAATTTATGTATAAAGCTTGAAGTCTAAACTTAACAAAATTGGCATCATTGGCTAAATCCATTTGGATGTCATCCATTTGGCACGATGGTCAGTGAAGCCTTTAAAGTCAAAGTCTACTTTCTACTTCTTTCTTTCTAGCTCAACATTTTATCATCATTATCATTACGCCTACACCGGATGAGCACTACTTTAGCTTATCCCACTTTCTTCGAGTGTATGTGCCATCTATGACTCTTGAGCTATTGTTTTCCATCCATCTCAAGAGCTTAGTTAGCTCATAGCTAAGAATCATAATGTTGGTAGCTGTTTGCACTTACGGTATTTATTACTAAATTCATTTTGCTTATATGGAATTAACAAATCAATGTCAATAAGTGTATAGGTCTTGTCTTATTAGCTGTAGGATTCTATTTAGATTTCCAATAAGACCGGTTGGAAGTGGCTTGCATCCAGAGCTCATCTGGCTCATGTTTGGCTAAGGAAGAAGATAAATTATTTTGTTAAATTACATTAACTTGCTAATATTTGCTCTAATAGCCGTTGTAGGTCGTTTTAGTTTTAGGGCGCCTACTGAATTTTTCTCTAGGTTCTCTATGTGTTAAGTACTCTTATTTTATTGGTAGTTCATCCACACGCAAATACTTAGACTACTTAGCTTGAAGTAAATAGACTTAGTTTAGTACTACAAAATGTACATTCACAGAATTAAAAGTAAGATAGCCAACTAGAAACTAAAACTAGCGAATCCATTTGTTAATAAGCGTAGAGCTCTATTGCTCAGGTATGTAGGTACGGGTTCATAAGGACCAGACTCCACCAAATCGGAGATACTCGGAGCGTCCATGAGTACACTAATTACATAAATTTCATATTTGAATATTGAGAAATAAAACACAGTTATGATATGACCAGATATTTGTTTCTTTGCTAGGTAGATAAAAATTTGCATTTTGATAACTGTCCATAATGGTGTGATACTTCCCCAAGCGGGCTCCTCTGGAAAGAGCCCTACTACTACATAATTTTGACTAACTACACAAGTACACAACAGCTAAACTACTCTTCACTTGGTGGAGTATGGGCGTTAGTTCTCAGACGCTGCCGCCGCAAGACAAACACTAAAGTAGCACGCACCTGAACTAACCCACGTCATTTGGAGGACGATGTGCGCCATGCAGACTTGCGTACGAATACTATTTGTCAAGAATTTTAATTATAATTTGCATCGATTATAATCAAATGAATCGAAGGCATCTAAAGAAAAGTAAAATCGTAAGTATAAGCCGATAAGCTAGCCCTGATATCATAGTCTTTTAAGCCGCCTGAAAGCTTCTGACATAGTCAAACGGTTAAATCAGTTATGACATACAATTTAACGAGTCACCCGAGCCACGACAGCGCTCAGTTGTAAATGTAAATGCCAACCCATCCGAAGACTGACCGAGCCGACCGTTGCTGGTATGGAATTTAATTAATTATGGAATGGTAACTGCAGATTTGTTTGTTGACATTAAAAACGACTCAAATATCGTAAATAGAAAAGCTTAATTACTTGAAACCTAAGTGAATCAGCTTAGCTGCAGTGACAAAACATCCTTACATAGTATAAAATAAAGTCGCTATTTTTGTCTGTTTGTTTGTCTGTATGCTTAAATCTTTAAAACTACGCAACGGATTTTGATGCGGTTTTTTTTAATGGATAGAGTGATTCAAGAGGAAGGTTTATATGTATAATACACCTGTGCGAATCCGGGGCGGGTCGTCTAGTGTCATATAATGAGATGCGTTTATTCTTACAACAGAAAGCGTTACCTATTTTTAAGACTAAATACATTTTCCTTCTTCTGTGTACAAGACTTACCTACTACATAATGCATTTTCTAACATACCTGTCACTATTAAAAATGACGAACTATGTATCTCTTTTTTTCTAAAACACTTGATCGTACAGGCACTACAGTTTTTGTCCTACTATAAAAGAACCATTGTCATATTGACCCCTTGGCTTCAAATTCACACATTCATGAATAGGCATATTGCAACAATATATGATTCGTTAGATATTTGATAATCAACGAATCCTTTTAAGTCGATCCATTTCACGAATACAAGACATTAAAGTTTGACAAAAGCGATTAACAAGCAGTTTATCATGTCCGGGCTGGTTTTGAAACACATTCAGTACTGTAAGACACTATTACTTCTTCTGTGGCTTGCAATTTATCTATCTGTCCGTGTAGGGGTCTGAACTGGTTCCTTGTTTTGTGCGTTCCAGACAAACGTTTAACGATTTGTTGGAGTTGAAATGTCGATTTATAAACGGGTTGCGACGTAAAGTCTGGTTGTGCCGCGATTCCGTGTCAGATGTTTGACAAGATCGATAACCGAGGTAATGTGGATTGACTAAATTGTCATTGGACTTGTTTAGTTCTTGGAGTTAGATAAAGTCTTTCAATTCGTAATAAACTGCCGGTGCAAGGTTTTGCTTTGCAAGTGCATACATTTATCGATGTATATAGGTACGAGTACCTATGCTAAATATGCATCCAAAAAAACCACCCGAACTTCTTGTTTGGGAATGCTCATTTTTTAAATTTACCTTCCTCTGTACCTCATATCTGCTTAACATCAGGCTGTGTGTAGTCAAACGCAAACCTATACGAAATAAAAAAAAAACCTCAATATGTCATTTTTGCAAAGCTACACCTTGTATTTTACCAGTTGTCATCAATTTGGACAGACATCGATTTGCTAATTGAATTTTGTAAATACAGAACGACCTGACTAAACGTAAGTTCAAGATTCTCAACATACTAAACCTTCCTAAAAATGCGTGTACCGTAACTAAACACAGCTTTCCCGCGACCTACTGCTCTAATTCAAATCAAAACGCAAATATGGACCCTAAAAATTGTACAGAAAACGAAAGTTGTAATTTGCATGTAACAATGCCGCACCTGCTAGTCTGAACCATGTGGGCGCTGGTCTCACAATAGAACTCTTCAACAACAGTTGCACTAGTGTAAATGAACCTTTTTTATCATTATGAATCGTCAAGGTCGCTCCTTTATGTGCCATCATATGGTCGTATTGTGACTTGAGGCTCGACTGCTCTCGCTGCCCGTGAGTTTGCGTACTGGATACAAATACAAGGTGTGCTCGTAGTTCCGTAGTTAGGATTTAGGTGGAGTAATTAACAAATATGATAATCCTACTAAGTTTGTATGTATGGATGTTTGTTACTCTTTCACGCAAAAAGTACTGAACGGATTGGGATGAAACTTTGCAATAGTAATTCTTTTATATATATATATCAGAATAATACATAATTTATAAAGAGCAACCGGTTCAGCTAGTATTGTACAATTATAACTACGCTCGGAGTCTCTCTGCGAGATCGAACCAAAAATAAAGAGATCCGTAAGAGACCCAAAGCTACTAACATAACCTAGTGGATTGGAAAGATGAAATGGCAGTGGACAAGGCACATAGCGCAAAGGACTGTTGACCGAGGGGGTTCAAAAGTTCTCGAGTGGTGACCACGTACTGGCAAGCGCAGCTTAGGACGTCCACGGACAAGGTGAACGGATGACCTCATTAAAATCGCAGGATCGCGCTGGATGCAAGCCGCTTCCAACCGATCTTGATGGAGATCCATAGGGGGAAGGCACAGATCAGGGAACAAGGTTCCTTGTTCCCAGATTTAAAAAAATGAAGTCATAAGTAGGTTTAATTTTAATCTAATAAAAATTTGTGCCTGAAAACTTGCTTGAAATATTTTAGCAATGGCTAATTAGATTTTAATAAAAATTAACTGCAACGTATTCAATTTGAAAGTTACACCTAAAATTATCTGTAGTAATAAATCTGAGCCCCGTGAAAATATAGAAAATTAAATGTAAGCAAAATGTCTAACAATAGGCTTTCACTTGTAGACCGGGCGAACTCAACATTAAGTTGGGGCGTCATATCAGTAGATCTACAACCTGAGCAACGATTAGCAAGTTCAACAAGCCTTTGAGCTATAACAGGTCGTTATCTGCCCATCTACATAGAATAAATTAAAATACACGTGTAGATAATAACAGCTATAGACATCCTAACCATTCTGTCTAAGAATTTACGAGCCAAAATAAGAAAGGTCGTATTCGTATGATACAATTTTGCATAGAACACAATAAGAGGCAGTTGACAAGTGATCAATTGTGTTATTTTCGCAAGTGAATGGTTCTTAAAGAGCCGGTTAAGTCCGGTTTTGCGCCGGACAGGGTTATTAAATTACAATAATTCTGGAACGGACCCGACTCGAAGGGTTGGGGTTGGGTGTAGTGACCGTTGTACCAGGTTTACCATGAAATTACGTGAGACTGCTTTCTCATAGAATACCATTTCGCTAATCCGATGGGCACTCGAGGAAACAAAAAAACGTTTCAATGAATTACATAATTGTATTACGAGTACTTTCATATTTGACTACAGAAACTTTTGCACATTTTTTAATTCAGATAACATTAGTATTAACCGCGCAAGAGTTTATTTCATTTTTTTAATGAAAACTAAGGAAGTGTGAAATCTTATTTAATATATAATATTTATAAAAATCCGATCTCTGTTGGGAACTCGGTTCTTGAAGTCGTTGACTCGTACGTCTACCTAGGACAAGTAGTCCAGTTAGGTAGGTCCGACTTCAAGAAGGAGGCCAATCGCCGAATCCAACTCGGCTGGGCAGCGTTCGGAAAATTGCGTAGCGTCTTCTCGTCCGACATACCTCAGTGCCTCAAGTCGAAAGTTTTCGACCAGTGTGTATTACCAGTGATGACTTATGGCATAGAAACGTGGTCTCTCACAATGGGCCTTATTAGTAAGCTCCAAGTAGCCCAACGAGCTATGGAGAGGGCTATGCTCGGAGTCTCTCTGCGAGATCGAATCAGAAATGAGGAGATCCGTAGAAGAACCAAAATTACCGACATAGCCCAACGGATTGGCAAGTTGAAATGGCAATGGGCAGGGCACATAGCGCGGAGGACTGATGACCGATGGGGTCGGAAAGTTCTCGAGTGGAGACCACGTACCGGCAAGCGCAGCGTAGGACGTCCACCCACGAGGTGGACGGATGACATCATTAAGACCGCACGATCGCGCTGGATGCAAGCCGCTTCCAACCGGTCTTATTGGAGATCCATAGGGGAGGCCTATGTCCAGCAGTGGACTTCTTATGGCTGATGGATGAATGGATGGATTTATTAAAAAAACCTAAAAATTGTTAATTTTATTAATCGGGCAAAAGTGCCTTTGTTCACTACAACAAAATTACACTACTAGGTACTACATAAAAAGCATTAGATCATCCACAGACCTTTGAAGGCTGTAAACTAAGTTTAATAGTTAAATTAAACTTAGTTTATTTGCTATTAAGAGAGTTGTTATTTTTTATAGTTTTGCGAATCAAAGAAGCCGAAACAAACTTCCACTATAAAAATAATAATAAACTAGATGCTAAATAAACAAAATCTGAAAATAAGAGACCTTGGTGTGGAAATAGTTTTGGTATACGCGGCATAAACTTATGTGTACATAATTAACAATATAATAAAATAAATGTCTGACATTTTCTTCGTTTTAGGGCATTATTCAATCATGTATTACAGCATTTACAGTAATAGCACAGATCACTCATTCGCAAACTACTAAAAATCAGTTAAGTATTTAATAAATATTTCTAAAATCTGTAGTCTGTGTATAAAATATTATGATACAATGACGTATCGAGGTACCTGCACTTGACCTTGCATAACACGCCCAAGTATTAAAATATTTACTCATAAAACGTCTGAAAGTTAACAAATGAAATAACTTTTCGTATTTTTGGAGTTTTTCGAAGAACTCCTCTAAATCGGTACTTCTCATTATATACTTGTTATGTAATAAACTTTGTCCAGAATAAAGACCGACGTGGCCAAAACTAGAAATTAAAATTAGCATTTTAAATCATGTTTCAATTCCTGTACCTATTATACCTGTAATGGTCTAGTTGTAATTATTTAGATTCTGTACATACGAATAGTTAATATCGTAAATGTCGCAGTAAATTGATATAATCAAAACTGATTTCCTTAGGCTGGAGATCATCAAATGCAACATAAGCGATGGTTACGCAAACGTTCGGTTAAAATTTAACAATTGGTTAAACAAACTACGCTTTTTTGGTGTTCATCATCTGCAGATAACCGGGGGTTAGATAATCAAACGTTTTTGAACGAATGACTCGTAAATGAATAAAGAGTATTTATACTACACACTATAAAAAAATCATATTCCGTCCGGATACATCTACTTACTTTCACCCAAACGCTTTCAAAAACTGTCGGGTACTATTATTATCCTACAAAATGTAACATGTTAGGCTAGTGTCATAAGCGTTTTGTGTCTCTTTTATGTAACTTGGTATCCTTTTTTATTTTGTCAATGTCAATCATTGGAACCTGCCAATCCGTCAACAAAAAAAAGAATAAGTATATAGGTATGTACCACAGAGGTACCTATAAAGTAGGTAAGTATTTTATTGGTACAAAGTAATTGCGCCGCGTTTTAAATGTACGTAGAACGTAGACGTGCACGTAGAATTTGCTCAATATTCTCAAAAAAATTCAATATTATATTCTCCAAAGATAAATTCATCGCGTCTTCGATTTTTATGACAAATGCCAGTAATGCAATCGGTAACCATTGGTTAAACGAGGTTGATGACGTCGTCTAAGTTAAACGTGCGATTACTGTATTTAAACAACGGTTAGTGCTTGGTGAACAGCAAAATTTCGTTAACAAGCCGTTTAAGATTTAACGAACGGTTAATAAAGTAAACATCTGTTGGTGAACTCGGGTCTTAATGTCTTATTGACCAAAAATGTATTTTATTTTCAGCAAAACTTTCAATTACCTTAATTATAGTACAGTGAAAATGATTAAGTATGCACACTATTTACTTTGTTCTGGTATGACTTGACAGAACAGCTGATCGATGTTTTTAAGTGCAGAACATCTGCGGGTAGATTGTAAAATCTCCTACCTACATACATTCAAAATTTTTATCACTTTCTGACGCAGATACGAAATAGTTTTTGGAACATAGTTTTATTTAATTATTGAATTTTAATTGATCTAATTGATCATTAATGTTATGTTTTATTTTATTATGATTTTATTTTGTGTTGGACGAGTCCATAAATAGGAACATAGATGCTAATATTAAATTATATTTTGTTATCAATGTACTATTTTGACAATAAATGATTTCATTTCACAAACTCTACAAAACACAAATAAGAGATGTTGAAATGGGTTTCTCTAATGTCTGTCGTTTTTACGAACGGCATTAGTCACATTTTGCGACTTTCCGGATTGAAAGTTTATTTTTGCCAGTTTGCTACGAGTTACGAGACTGTCGTACGATTCGTTATTACGTAGACGTTTTGTAACGGAAGTAATTCGTTATTACGACGTTGCGTAACGGAGTTTCGATTCCACTTTATTTCACACTTATTGAGTTCGCAGATGAGAATGTAATGAGATAAAATTTTAATGTGATATTTTCGCTTTATTGTTTGGTGTTAAAATAAGTAAGATATTTTATAATAAAGTACAACACTACAAGTACTGTGCACTGATTGAAATAATTTATTGACTTATAATGCAACAATTTGTATAATAATTTGTACTAGGTTATCTGCTTGCTCTGCCGATTAGTGGTTATTAAGACCATGATTATGAACAAAATTTACTATGGAACTATCGCAGAATTTGAGAAAAAAATCAACTCAAAATCGACAAAATGTATGAAACAGCCTATTTATTTCGGCTTAGTACAAAGCAAGCAGATAACCCTGTAGTATCTACCACAAATAGGTATCAATAAGGTGACACTCCAATTCAAAAAAAATGTTTGCTCAATTAGTTGTCTAGTAAAAAATAATAATCCTATAATCACAGGTTCGGCGCTCCCAATATGGCCATGATATACGTTTAAGCTCATCTGGTTAAATAGGGATGACTGAAAAACAAATTAATTGAATAAATTATAGTGTTTAGCAGTTTTTAAAATAAATATTAATACAGACGAGTCGCTGCTGTACAATTAATTAGTATGAAAATAATAACATATTTTGAAATGTTTTAGCTACCAATTTAAGTACTTGGCGTAATTGGTAATAAGTATTACCCTAACGATTGAATGAAAACATTTTTATTAAAAGTAGGTTTATTTTTACGTAACTGAGACGATATGAATAAATACATTTTTGGGGAAATCTTACACGATATAAACATTAAACATTGATATAATAGGCATGACGACTAAAAATTATAATTAGTCCGTCAGATAGACTATTAAAAAATATAAGAAACGTATTTTTATCTTTTTGATCGACGAACCAACCGGAGGAGGTACTCAATTTAACGCGTATATTAGTCTGATTTCATTAATTCTTTTTTTATTGGAAAGGATATACTTCAAAATTGGTCCCATTAAAATTTTATTAAAATCGGCTGAGCCGTTTTTGATAAATCAACAATAATGTGACAAATGTAACATCAAACCGTGCGAAATATTCGCGAATTCTGTACACGGGTGAAGTCGGTCATGCTGTTTTTTGCGAAAAATAAATATGTCAATAAAACAAAATTGATAAAGATATAGCAAAGTTACGCGTGACGTCACAAGTGCTATACAAATGTATAGACTTCTGTAAGAGAGGTGACGTCACGACCCCCACTCCCAAACTTTGACAAGTTATATCATTGCCATGTGTTATTTTACTGACAGACGTAAAAATACGTCTCCAATATTTTTTGATAATCTGACTCACGGACTTATAATAATATTTTTTTTTACCAAGTCATCATGCCTGTTATGTTACACCCCGCGCAGCCTGCTTGATGTAATAATCTAGTTTTACCGGGCTGTAAGCTATCGTTACTAATATATTCATCCGAAAGTGTATTTCTTGTTAGTTTGTTTTTTACACTTTCACGGAGAGACGCATTGATATGATTTTGCATGGATTTTTATGTACATACTTTAAAGATCAGAAGTGTATGGCTAGGTATATAAATACCTATACGACTTTATCTTTTATCTTGAAATAATAAATTGTTCCTGTGGGATGGTTTAAAACCTAATTAATCCCGCAGGCAAAGCCACGTGTAAAAGCGAGTACAAGATAGTCTCAAAATACTGAAACTACAACTTGTTACAGCACACTACAAGTTGTACTCTTAAATCTAAGGGTTAGTAAAGGGGTTGAATCTGTACCAGGTGGTTGACAATTCCCACGGTCTACGAAAAAAAGTAAATTATTAGGTTCTACGTGTCTAGTTGAGTCATGCCTACGTCGGTTTTAGGAATAAATGGGTAAGGAAGTTCATATAGGCCGAATGGCTGGACTCTTTATGAGATTTTTTTAAGCCTATTGAAGACCTTTGACGTGGCTAAATGGTCAAGACAACAGGGACCCATGATTAAACGTGTCAACCAAGCCACGGCAGTTCTCAGTTATAAATGTCGCCTACGGTCACCCATTCGAAGACTGATTGTACCGGATGTTACTAAACTTTGATGATCGGTAAAAACACCTAGTCAAATTACGCTATGAGCGCCACATTAAATTGATAAATATAGTACGCAAAATTAGTAGGTGAAGACTTCATCCTGATGCCTAATTAAATCTTGATTTTAAAGACCATGGAATTTGATGGTCTACAGCTTAGACCTATTTGTCTTATTTTTTTTTACCTATTTGTTTTTATAAACCTCTAACTAAAACGATTGAACAATGCCAATATTTAAAAGCTGTAAAATAAGATAACTACTTATAGAATTAGAATTGTATTTCAATAAAAGTAAAATAATAGATTATTAAATTTAAAGCTATGGTTTATCTAAAGCAAAGCTTTATTTAAACAACAAATACCAAGTAGTCAGTTTTTAGATACTCCAGTATTTAGATTTGAATTTATATGAAAATTAAAACAGTTTTAAATATATTACAGGCAGGTTTGCACCTTAGTATTACAAATTTTACTGGAGTCTTTTCATTCAGTTAAAAGTCTCTCTTTGAATTCAGAAAGATACTAGAATGATCTAATTCAATAACCAATCAAAACCATACTCGGTAACGTACTCAAACGGTTCCGGTACGGTATAATAATAATTGGTGCAAAACAGACAGGACGTCCTGTGTCGAATTGCTCTTACCACCACTAGACCATATTTGCAGCTACGAAATACATTTGCTATGCGAATATGTGCTTTATTATGCTGTAACATAAGCTAAAGTAGTTGAAAAAGTGCCGTAAAAGATAGTTTCACGCACGCCAATCTACTGAGCATCCCTTATCCGCGTGACGGGTCAAAATCGCGATTTTATTTATAACATGTCGTATTATAGCAGCTGGGGTTTGTCAAGATGAAAAAAATATAAGAAAATGAATCCGAGGGACCCCTATGAGGCTCTCAAAGGGCGGACCACCCTTCGAACGGGTTTCTCCGTCATAAATCCCACGTTCGTTTTCAAAAGATATTTTAAAATGCGTATAAAATTATTCAGGGCAGAAATAATTCGGTGCGCGAAAGAATTTATTTATTATTTAGGACTGTCTGTTGCGAAATTTGTGCACGTGTTTTTGTACAGGCCATTACGGTGTGTTTGAGTGCTTGTATTCGGGTGTTTTATGGTTTATGTCTTGTTTTTATGAGTTAAATTATCATATTCGGTCACAAGTGTAAAGAAGCTCATATCAAAGTGTTAACAGCTACTAAATGACGATTATAAAAGAAGTAATCAATTCTAGTAGCAGATAATCATCGTTACCTAATAATCAACTCAACGTTATTATATTACAGCACAATGAATACAACAACAAAAACGACAATAGGACTCAAACAAAAGCAGTTTAAAAAGACACACCCACTGACTTAGTAACCCAAAGAACCAATAAAATACATCTCAATACAACAGTCACTTATAAAAACCATTCATAATCAATAGTCTCATAGTAAACATACAACAAAAAGTACTATCAAAGTCTTGATAAACCATAGACTTGAACCAGAGTCTAATAACAGATAGAATGGAACAATAAACGGTGAGGTTGTATCACATTGTTAATGCCATTGGTTTACGGAATACAATATAAGCACACAATGACGCGTTTGTAAAGAACTGTTTGTGTACTGTTCAATACATAATAGTATGGCTAATAAGGTCGTTGAACTCTAATTATTTTTGTATATATTAGATAAAAACACGCTTTTGCCTTAAAATTTAGGTCAGGTTCGGCTGGACATTGGCTCAAAAAAAATAACAAAAGACGGACGATAGTATACGAATACTTTGATATAGCATGGGCGTAATTGAATAAATAATAATTTAAGCATTAAATAAGCGTATTGGCAAGCTTTAAAGGAAAACTTAAAATCTATTGTAAGCAAAAACAGAGAAAAAATCACAACTTAGACAATGATAGTCACAGCCATACGAGTATATTCTAAAATACAATTATCGTATAAAACATGAAACACCTACTAACCCAATTCGATATCTACCATATAACGACAAAAAAGCAATTGCATAACAAAGTAGCATTAACAGATTTCTAAACACTTTTGTCCGCAGTTGTATTCAGTTCAACGACCGCTATTATAAAACGATGATACCATATGAATATCAGCAGGTCGTCAGGTGGAATAAAATTTTGCATATCTATTGGAATCGTCGTATTTATACGTAAATTTTACTTTATATCACCGAATGACTATTGATAAATTTTAATCCCATTATTAGTGAAGCTCGTGCCGATTATTTACATAAAATCGAGCTTACGATTGTAACGTCGTATCGAGTTATTGGCGCGTGGTAAGAAAATAAACATCTGATCATTGATTCGATTGTGATGTTGTATCATCGGTGCATAAATTTTCACCATTTATCGCTTTATAATAAAATCTTTTGTGTTGCGAAGGTATTGTAAACTAAATCTATTCGATTTGCGTGAAAATGCCATTGAAGATGTCGTCAATAGGTCGTTGTTCGTAGCCGGAGCAAAAGATTTCAACGGGAGCTTAGCGCTACGAAACTTTGCGTCTTTACGATCTCTAACTACTTTCTAAAGGTTTTCGAAAAATGTGAAAAATAAACAACGGTTAAACTCATTTGCAATACGTTTCGAGTAAGTTTCAATTAAGATATAATATATATGTATTAAAAATATAGATATACTTATAATTATTTTTAAGTGTGTGCATTTAGAACCTGTGATTGTAAGGTAACTTGTTATAATTAGATCGAACAAAATTATGAAAGTGCGATTGCGCAGCGACCGTATGATGTCCGGTGGCCAGTGGTAATGTTATCCTATAGATAGGTAGTAGTAGTAATTCTAGAGGAGATTGGGGCAAACCAGTCTAAATTACTGACCGAGCAAGTGAAGCAATGAAACGAAACTTGGTAGGTTTACATGCTTTTAATTATATTATATTTTAATATCTTAGAATACGGCATTTGTATAAAGTTTAGACCCCGTACACCTACGACACAACTTGCATAGCTGGCTCATCACACGTCTTTGCGTTACCAAGTGTGATAAAATTGCCCAAATGTAAGTAATAAATAATAAAACTGGTGTTTTTTTTAAATCTACCATAAGTTTTAATAGGTCTACCATGGATCAATGGTATCTGCAATAAATATTTTAGATTTTTTTGATAGGTTTGTGCTTTACTTAATTCTGCTTGATGTTAAACAGATAATTATGCTGGACTATGTCAAGGGTATAGCAAGCTTACCTAGAAGATACAATACCTATCTATTTACTGGGGATTTGAAGACATCTAAGTTGTATCCCCGTTAGTTATTAGGTAAAAAGTTTCACATTTTAGCTATTTCAAATCTTTGGTTTAAATAAATATTTAGTTAGATTTTTAAAAAAACCTAATAACATTTATGTTACAGGATTAATAACTTAGTTTGTTTCAGTTGTCAAATTAATTTATTGAATGACGCCCTTACACTTATATAAACTTAAATCACAATAGAACAGAGAGGAAATACACTAAATATTTATTCAAAACAAAGATTTGAAGAAGAACTTCAGAAAAGTAACGCCTGATTCGATAAACTATTCTGGTTGTTTATATAAAATAGTTTGTTTTTATTCAGGTGATGGACTACTTTGTCCCAGTGTCCCCGGTCGCGCTCAGCGGCGCATGCAACCGCGCAGGAAGGTCCGTCTCATCTCGCGCAGGATGCGGCGCGGCTGCTAGCTCCTCTTACGGCACGTGTGACTGACCCTATCATATGATACCAGAAGCTTCAACCTATTTCTAAATCGTAACAAACCTGTGGTTAACACTTTTAGTACTGTACTGTATCAGCCTTTTTTATAGTCCACTATAGGACGTAGGTCTACCCACAAAGGGAGATTGGGCCATATCTACCACGCGGGTTTAGTGCGGGTTGGTGGATTCACATACGCCAGCGAATTTCTTCTAATGATATGTAGGTTGCCTCACGATGTTTTCTGGAACCGAAAAGCCAGTGATGCGAAATGCTGTACCTAAATTAATTTCAAAGAACTCATTTGTAGGGGACCGGGATTTGAACCCACGGCCTCACGATTGTAAGACGAGTCTCACTACCTCTAGACCACGACGACGATCATATCATATTGGAAGATTCAATCTATTTCTAATCTTAACAAATGCTCATTGTTTTGGTGCTATTGTCTATTTGGAAGTGTTTTGCTATTGAAAAGGCGTTTTTAAAAGCAAGAGTACATGCTAATGCTAAAAATTGTTATCCCTAAGCTTATTTTCTTGTATTTTTTGGGTACCTACTGTATTGAAACTGTTTCAGTGTTAAGCATAGATCTCTTTTTATTACGATGGTGAATGAACCTCGCTGACTTCTATCAATCTCCATCGTTCATCATTTCAGCTATAGGATTTCCACTGTTGGTAGTGTTAGTCATAGGTCTAGATCTAAAACTAATCCTTTCTTATATTATACCTAAATCTGAACGTGTGTTTTTTAGCTTGTTTATTATTCCTTCACGTAGTTACAAGGAAAAGGATAGACTAAATTTTTAGCGTAAATATGGTTCAAAAGTTGTGTTATCGACTACTTAATCTAGGAAAAAAAAATACTGCGAGAAGCCGCGGCTAAAGCTACTGTTAGCGCGCGAGTTGAATGCAGAGCTTAGGAATGCGAATGTCTCCCCCCGCAATCCGCACGCCCAACCCGCCCAGGCGCGTGAGGTGGGGTGTGCGGATAGCGGGGGGAGATGCTCCCGCTCTTTACCTCAGACCCCGACTGCATTCAACTCGCGCGCTATCAGTAGTTAGACATTGCTTGATTTCGTCTAAAATAATGTCTACACTGTACTAGTTAGTGGGCGCTGTAAATTGAACATGCACCATTTTACATTGCTTTCATCCTCCTTACTTCTGTGTTATCTTCAATTGAAACATTAAGTACCTACCAAATAAGATTGATTTATATTTTTTTAACCGACAAAACTGAGGAGGTTTACAAGTCAACGCGTATAATCGCATATATTTTTATGTTTAACCACGCATAACTTTTACAGAGTGGTTTAATTTTTTTAATTTTTTTTTTGTTTGATACATCATAGGTACTTCAAAAATGGTTCCATTTAAATTTTATCGAAATTAGCTGAGCTATTTTTGATAAATCAACAATCATGTGAAAATTACTAAATCGAACCGTGGGAACTGTTCGAATTCTGTGCACGGTTGAAGTCGGTTAAGTTTAGGAAAAAAAAAGTACTAGTGAATATTGAGATTTAATTTAAGTCATTATTCCAATAACTGCTTCCACGGAGAACGCCGGACGCGTCAAGTCCGCGGTCGGACGGCCTAATGGGCGCGCTTCCGACACATGACGTAGTCGCGCGTCACGTTGCACCGTGTTGCTGGCAACGCAACAAATCAGCAGAAACACAACTATAGAAAAAGGTAGGAAGAAAATATGAAACGACATAGGTAAACAATACATAGTCGGTTGAGTAAATACTAAGTTAATCGACATAAATTTATTATTAACCTTTTGAACGCCAAATACTAATCCAGCACTTCCTGGCGCAAACGATGTCTATAGTAGACAATAAGCCAGGCTCTTTATACTTATATTATAGAATTCCGCGCCGAATTTTTATCATTTCATATTGTGGAGTATATAATATGGATTAAAAAAGATCAAGTAAATGTCTCATACAATTAGACTTATCACGACTATGGCCCAATCTTTTGTGTCACTAGTCACGCTGCACTGTGTTGCTGGCAATGCAAAGAGTAAACTGAAATAGGCATAACCCAAGGAATAACAAATACTTTGAAAAAGTCCGAACATAGATTCAAAATGGTCGAGAAGGTAAACAGATTAATTATCTATGTATTGTATTTGAAATCGTAGAGACGTGCTGGATGCAAGCTGATTCCAATCAACGCTCTTAAAAATCTGCAGAAACCTTGTCCAGCAATGGACATCCTTGAAACTTGTCGACAAAGATTTTAGGAAAAATATTAAAAGTTTCTTGTTGTTTAAAGTAACCATTCTGGGTTATTCTATTTGTTAGACGTACACTAGATGACATAGAGATTTGCATGTCGGATGTGCATGATGGCATAAGACGGGTATGGAACGTTGTGATTTGCAAAACATGATTCTAAATGTTCTCATTATTACACGTGATCTGTAGATTTGATTTCCACGTAGGTAATTTGAGTCCTAATATTGACAATGTTTTAGAAATATTTAATAAAATTTAAGAAAAATATTGTCAGTGTAGTCAAACGAAAATCTAGTACTTAGTAAGAACAATAGCGATAGTTTGTGTTAAGATGAATAAATATTTTACCATGTATCTATTATTTCAAAATCAGGGAAAATATATAATGAATTGGTAACACAAAAAACATACATGCGCTGTCAATTAAAGACGGCCAGACAGCTGACTCAAAAAAGAGGTTCTCTCAAAAATAACTGCTCATTATTTTTTGTTGTTTTCTAATTTTGAATATTTTATTTGTAATGCTTGACTTCCAACTTGCCTGATGATAAGTGACGTTGTGGTCAAAGATGAAGCGCACAGGGCTGCAAGATACCTATTCCCTTTGACTTTAAAAAGTTTCAGATTGTATCTCTTATACAGGAAAGCTGGCGAGGCAGTCAGTTCAATTCCTTAGCCATACGCATCAGATACGACTCATATTTTCTGATTGCGTTTATGTTTTAAAACTACACTTATACAGTACAGTTACTGTGCTGTCCACTACTGAACAAGCCTACCCGTGAAGGGTGATGGGGCCATATTCACCACTTTGGCACAATGCGGGTTGGTAGATTCACATGCGCCATTGAATTTCTTCTATAGACGTATGTAGGTTGTTCAACATTTTTTTTCTTCACCAAAAAACCAGTGGCATCAAAGTTCGCCATTGATTTCCAAAGAAAACTCATTGTTACGGGACCGAGATTTAAACCCACGACCTCATCAATGATAGGCGAGTATTACTACCACTAGACGACCAACTCAAACAGTTATTTAATGAACATATTAGGTAGTACTCACAGTTTGGGCTGGCCCAGGCGCCGTGGTCGGGTGCACACGCGGATGCTGCGCGGGCGCGGCCGGAAACGGAAGTCACGGGCGCGCTCTCCTGTGGAAATATCGCGGAATCAGACCAGCCAACTCGACGGATATTGCTAGATTTATTAGTGTGTATATATGTAAAAGATTATAGTATTTTATATTTACTAAATATTCTATTTACCTATAAATACATGTATTTCCTAAAGTTCAAAATGATACCATTTTAATTATGTACACCAATTCATCAATTATTACTAACTTCACTGAAGTTTAATTAAATAAATAGCAAGAAGACAAATTGAAATGTAATATTAACAAGAAAAACTAGAAAATTTTACAATCTTTGTACTACGTTTGGTTGAGATTAAATAGATAAATCCGAAAAACGACCGTGTTGTAACTTAGCTTCAGAATCTTGTTGATTCCTTAGGAACACCTAGTCAACATACGCTTTGTGTACCTTCGCTTAAATGAAAAACTTAATCTGTACGAAATTGTCAATGTCCAAAGTCTAAACAAACAAGCAAATAGCCTCCTAATAAATATCATCAAGTATGAAAGAAAAATGAAGCAGTCGTTACAAATACATTTCACCCTTTTCTCTTGGGCAATAAATTACATTCAGTTTTCATCCCACTGAATTTGAAAAGCAATTTAAGCGAATCCCTTAGCGACCACACAAATACATCAGATTCACATTATTTGAGTAATTATCGGAAAAGTGGCTTTTGCATCTCTAATTCTCGCGTCGATTAGGGACGTGCGAGTCCACGCCGCGTTTAGGTCACATTTATGGAGACATTTACTCTGTACGATTCTCTCTCAACTTTAAGCTAACCTAAAGCTTAAACATTCAAAGTAATAAGCTGTCTAAGAACAGATAATTTTGGAGCCCATGTAAAAATTAGGACTTGAAATACTTTGTAGAACGGTGGAAAGAAAAGAAATACTTTGTGTACCTAATATAGGCATATCTATGTCCAATAAAACCACTTGTAAGCCGCTTGCAACCAGCGCAGTCCTGCGATTTTAATTGTCATCCAAAAAACGTCAATTAGTTATTTTCATTGATAGTTCGTTTTTCTTTCATCTTCTGGAATGAAAACCATAAGGCAATCGATGCCTGTTGTATTTGAGGTCTTGATAATGACGCATTTACAAAATGTGTTATATCTCGTGGATATGGTATCGCTGAGACAAACAAATAATCGTATATGTAGTCTAAGCGTACCTGCGACCAGTGACCGTTAACCACCAAGATGTGGGCAGAGGGCGCCGCGCGGGCGCACAGCGATTTGACGCATTTATAGAATAAGGCAGGCGCACAGCGATTTGACAAAATTTAAAAATTAAAACAATGCTTGTACAAATAAAGTTGTGCAGTCTAAACGTCCCTGCGATCAGTGAATCCAAGCCACCGAGTTGAGTTGTAGGCAGAGGACTGCGCGGGCGTACAGCGATTTAACACATTTGTAGAACAGGCTTTTTCTTGTGGACATCGTTTATCGTAAAGTTGATGAAACTGTTGTGTAGATAGGTACTCCAAGCGTCCCTGCGGGCAGTGACCGTAAGCTACCGAGCTGTGGGCAGAGGATGACGGCGATTACTCGTAACGTATTTATAACACAGGCTTTGTCTCGTGGACGTACCTACCACTAAGAAAAATAATTCGTCGTATCGTCTAAAAGTCTCTGCGAGCAGTGACCGTAAACCACCGATCTGTGGGCAGAGTACTGCGCGGGCGCACGGCGATTTGACGCATTTCACGGCGCGGCGACAGGTCACGCCCGCAGGTCACGCGGCCCGCCGTCACGCGCTTTCTACGCTCCCTAACTTCCTATCACTCACGGAATGAAAGTCCACTCGCCACGATCGCCTCATTTGTCGAGATTGATGATTTTCGCCGTTTGTGGAAACTGTGACACGAATGACTTAGTAGCCTCTGCCGAGAAACGGCAACGTTTGCCACTCATAAGCATAGCACCCAAGAACTTTAGAGAGAGGACTTTTCTTTACCGTGACACTCGTATGTAGCTTCTTTATCCGACTCGAAACACTCTTATGTAGCAAATACTCATATGCCGCAGAATGCACGTTTACAAGACATACTCGTACATTGCAGAATACACTGTTTTGTGAGCGCACATAATTATGAATAAGTGAATTGTTGTGGTCTGTAAGTAATATTAGTGTAATTAATATTTGACAGAATTGGTACACTAAAGCACAAAATCACCATAACTAGACAGATTGGGTGGAAACCTTTCCCCAGTGGGACACGACAAGCTAAAAACAACGACAACATTAGTGTTACGCGTTAATTGAATCAATAGTATGGCTGAATGTACTCGTATGCGTAAATGGTCACGAGACCGAGTAAGAGCAGAACCAGGAGTGAACATTGAAAATTTATACTTGTGCGAACCTGATAGCATAGCATGTGATCCTCTCCGAGCGTTAGAAATGATCCTAACGTTTCAAAAATAGGGCTCCCGATTTTATATTTTTTTTATTTTTAATTATTTATTGAGGCTTTACATTAATAACTACAGTAATACACACACTATAAAAACTTACGATATAAATTAACTTCATGTGATATTTAAAAAAAAATACACAGCATGCATTATTGTTTTACAATACAATTAATTAAAATTATAAGTTGAGACTTAAGTCAAGTCTCTGTTAGACCAAGACGACATGTCACATCTTGCAAGATCTGCACAAAAACATCAAGAAGAGTATTGGACAAATGACTGCGGCCCTAAATTGTAGCCCCAATCGATGACCGTGTGAATGTAGGCACGAGAATTTCAGTTTCGTGAGCAGGCATCAAGCGGTTTCGTTACGGGTCATTTGATTTTCGAAGTCGTGTTTGACTAGCATAGATTTCTTTTCACTTTCTATAACTCAACAATCTTAACCCCCATTTTTTTGAAATAAGTTTTCATATGAATTATAGTCTTTTCATTTTAAGTTTCTCTGATAGGTAAATCACCTAAAGCTTTCGAGCCTCTGCTCTACACTAGTGATAAGTATGGAAGACTTTTCTCTAGAAAAAAAACGATACATATCTTATGGAATATCATTTTACTTATAATACGTACAACTTTTCCTATGGGACGAATTCCAAAATCACGAATATAAATAAAATCATTTAGTATTTCGTTACAAGATCATTTTAGTGTTTTTTTTCCATATATGCAAAATATTTCATTTACCTCCTTGCTTTAAAACAATAATCATTATCATCATCCGCAGCCTTCTCTATCCTACTGCTGGGTATAGGACCTCTCTCCTACGGTGTCATTTGTCTCAGGCCTGTGCAAATCTTCTATATTTTAATACAATAACCTAAACGAAATAAAAACTTAAGTTTAAAACTAATTTTAAATAACATTTGAAACTTAAAACATTTCCTATCAAATAAACACACCACATTGGTGTACACAAAATCATTCCAATGCAAGTCCAAAACCGTAAATAATAATCCTCCAAAAATCAGATATAAAAACATTTCGGATAATTACTAGCGGGGAGCCTGCCCTATAAGTACGTACCATAAAGTACGAGGTATATTTGTTGGTATATTGGGGGAAAAAAAATTGGTACTTTATGTACTGTTTATGTCATGGAAGCGGGTTTGCGCAAGCATTCACAGACTTTGAGGGGTTGTATGGGATAGTGGTGTACAAAAGTGTTTTACTTGTATTTTTACCGAATTCCGACAAGGAGGAGATACATACAATTGAAATTTTATCGAGATCGGCTAAGCCGTTTTTGATAAATCAACAAAAATGTACATGGATGTCACATCGATTCATGCAAATTATTCGAATTCTGTACACGGTCGGTTCTGCGCAAAGTCGGTGTTGCGATTTTTTTGCGAAAAATAATTATAAATTATACTTCAAATTCTTGTTTTGAATAAATATTTAGTGTATTTCCGCTCTGTCGTAGTCATATAAGTTAAGGGTACTATTCAAAATCCAAATTAAATCACAAAATTAGTAATTAATCATCAAACTGTATCATGGTTCGACTATGGTTAGGTCAGGTTAGAAAAGTTAGGCTTAGGTATGTTTACAAAATATGAATGAACCTGAAACAATTTTTTTTAATTAATCCGTTTAAAATAATAAAAAATAATTAAACCTGTAACAAAAATAGTGATTAGTAATCTATTTAAAAAATGTAGTAAACCTGAAAGTAATATTTAATTAATATGTTAAAATTACAAATATAATTTATTTCCATAATCAAATCCATTTGTATACATAACCAGTTACCTTTGCTTTTGTCTGTCTGATGTCGAATCTCGACATCAGACAGACAAAAGCAAAATCGTCTTAAAACGCAATACTTAAAAAGAAAATCTTCTCCAACTTCGTTTGCTCGATCAAAAATACTTTTGATATAAAGTGCCTTAAATAATAAAAAATATATTGTGATAGAGCTGAACTCTCAGCACCGCTGTCAGCGATATTACCGCGGCGAGGCGGCGAGGGGCGCGGCGGCAGGGAGCGCACACCTGGCCGCCGCAGCTGCGCACGGGCAATCTCACGCGCAGCTTCCGAGCTTGTGTGCTCGTCTATATGCCGACGTTTCTAGCTGTGCAGCACGCATGTGTGCGCAAATTGCTGCGTAATTTCAAATCAAGATGGTTACTGAGAGATTTGGCTTCACGAAACTTTGACTATTTCAGTTTTTAGATTAGAAGCTTCTTTAGATTTTTTAATTTTTAATCGGTTACAAACGAATTATAGCTACGATCCTTTTGGAAAAAAATAATCTAAAAGATAGTGAAAACTGCATTGCAATCTATTGTGTAGCTTAAAATTTTTAGCGGATACAAAAAGAGGAGACTTTTACACAGCGTAGCCTGATTTTATGACATACGAGTAAATGTGTTGCATGTAATGTGCGACATGGATGAGCATGCAAGCGCATATTTTTAAGGTGTGTGCGTGGTGAGAAATCAAATGAAATGTTTGTCTTATTTTTATTCTATTATTACTGTTGATGATAATTTAGGCTTACTTAGATACTTATTATAATTATATTCGTATTTACGTAACAAACGTTAGTATCTGAATTTTATGCGCAACAAAGCAGATTTACGGGGACCAAGTCCCTCTGTAAGCCCATATGTGCCCAAAATGCTGCGTAATATCTTGCAAGCTGAAACTTTCTGATGTAATAACAAATTATACATAGTACTTTTTATATAATTTGTGGCAGCTGAATATTTTCATAATATTTCTTGCCTTGAGGAGTAGGTAGTTGTATTTTCGTTATACGTATTAGATTCGTATTTCGGTTACACGTAGAGGTATTTTAAATTAAAAAAGTGAAAATGTAGGTTGATAGGTTTCATCCTACTACGGATGAAATATAGAAGTGGATTCGTCATAACTTAAAAACAGGACAATTGTGAGTCACGCTCGCCCGCTAAGGGTTTCGTATAAATCCCCAAAAATTGTAAGAAATTGGAAACTAAGTTGAAAACCTTAGGTAAAAAAAACTTAACAAATCCCGTCATCGACAAAAAAGTTTTTTTTTATTTCTCGTCTTATACCGAAAAATACACATCGTAAAAATAATCTAAAACCTATTTTTTTATTCCTTATAGGTTTGCGTTTGACTGCATACAGCCTGATGTTACGCAGTTTGCGGGAATGAAGTTCTTACATATGATACGATTAACTCACTTTAAAATTTGGACCCCCATTTCTTGCATTTAGGCCCTATCTTTTATGATAAAATTGAAAATCAGCAGTTTATAGATTTATTCCTATATGTGTAATCTAAGACAATGCTCGTCGTGAAATTTCATAGTTCTACATAGGTCAACGGGAAGTACCTTATAGGTTTTTATTTCCTTGTGAGTGTCGTGTCAATGTGGATTTAGTTTTTTTAAGTTGGAATTTACAGTTTTTTAGCCTTTTTACAGTTTAAGTCTAGTTTGGGGTCGGCAAAACTCAAAAGAACCATTGACTTTTAACAGAAAGCAATCGAATAGCTGTTTTTGAAAGCCCCTGCATTTGAGTTGTTGCTTTCCGTTTTGATTAAAATTAAATAAGATATAGCTCACTATTTAATTACGAGTACTATGCTATACTAAAACCCGAAGCCATAAGTGCGGGTTGTGGCGTCAAAGTTACATGAGCTCACTTACTGAAGACGTAACTTGTGACGTAACTTTGCATCCACTGGTAAGTACTATTGCATAAGAAAAATGTAAAAGCTATTTTGCATAATTAATTACATCCACGTCATAAACGGAATTAGCTGTTTAGCCAAAACTGCTTGTTTAGGAGTTTATTCATAATTTCTGTTTCTTTGTTGTTGATTGCATTTATGGATTGGGTACCTACATATTTAGATAAATAAGTAGAGCCTGGTCTACAATTAAACACTCATTACGTTACGTTTGCTCAAAATTAGTAAAAACATGGAAAAATATAAAAAACGAATCATCTTTAGCAGGTGAAAAGATAAAAGTATATCTTTACGTCACACGGTTTCAATTCAAAAACCCTTAGAAGGCTGAAAAGCTTTGTAACTTTTTACCGACTTCCAAAAAGGAGGAGGTACTTTGTTGGTCCGTTTTTTTGTTTATGTTCATCGATATTTTCACCAATTGTTTAAAACAATACAACAAACAAACATCCGGTAAAAATAAATTTTTAGTTCAAAAGAGAATACTTCCGAGGTGGTCCCATTTTTTTTTTTATCGAAAATACTTGAGCCGTTTTTGATAAATCAACAAAAATGTACATGGATGTCACATCGATTCGTGAAAATTGTTCGAATTCTGTGCACGGTGGATGTCGGTGTTGCATTACTAGTTCAGCTAGAAGAATTTGTTTTTCTCTTTTTTTTAAATGATATGGTTTTTAGACTAAGAAAATATAGCAAGACGATCAGTTTTATTAAGAGTTAAGAATGAATGAATCTCCGTTCAAAACCATTATTACCCAGAAAATTGTGTTAGCATTCAAGTTAACCTATTCAAGTATTCATTCACATTCAATTCATCCTTAGGCACGCAACAGGTTGACATTATCACACAATTTTGCCACAAAACCGAGTCATCTAACAGTTTCATCAATGGAGGAATCCTAAAAAACATTTCTTACAAGTTGTATTGTCTGTATACAATGACAGGCGCCGCTTAACAAAGCAACTTTACAAGTGTACTATTCACGCTATAGCTCTTTATAAATCAGCCGATTTATAGAGACCTCAGATGTTCATACGAATAGAACTTTTCCTATCGCATTCGTAGGGTGGAGAGAGGCAGGGCGGGTCTTACTTGCCTGGCTAGGTTCCAAAACCGTGATATTGTTGTAATATCAATAGTCGCTAACTTTTTGTAGTGTGTTGTACTTTTGTGATCCGACGCCCGATTAATGTAATTATGTGTGCGGTGAATGCTCGCTCATTGATGTGAATTTATAATGGAGCGAACAGCTTTGTCAATTAAGATGTAAGTACCTACAGAATTAACAATGGGTTACAGTTAAACCTGTGTTTTGGTTTCGTTTTCAATGATTTTTACACATTGTGATATCATGATATGTTTTTGCCAACATCTTCATTTGTTTTCTTTACGTATTTTATAATGTTCTGCATTGCGTTTTACTCAATATTGCGTCGTAACCCACTACTTACTTATACACACTAGACATAGCTTTTTAGACTGTTTTAGATTGTGTTTTATATAAATTAAGAATTTCCATTTTGGACAAATAAATTGCTTGCTGCGCTTAAAGTTAGCCAACGAGGACAGCTACCCATAATTGATAAACGATAATACTCAGAACCGAAACTTAATATTAATATGTACCAATATCGCCATATATATATATCTATGGTGTATAAATACTAGTACATAAATTAAGAGTTTTCCCAAAACGACTGACAGACAGAGACTCACATCCAGGCCATCTAGCGTGCCCTTGCGGTCGTGAAGTACCGCGTCGTTTGTTCCAAGCAATAGTAGCATACAACCCAAAAGCGTTCCACAGACTTGCGGCCTACGGCTACGGCTGTGGCCTAATAATCCACCAATCAATACTCTCGATTGAAAAATTTCGAGTCCTGTAATTGATCGAACACAAGGTTTCCGCAGCCGCAGGCCGCAGCTGCCTGAAGGACAACGTACATACATTTTAGGCAACATATGTACATAATGTACGAATCTCCCTCAAAACCCGTCAGCGAGGTCGTCACATCGCGCGCCGGTGTCGCGTTACCCGGCTCGTGGGACCGCCGGATGAGGGAGGGAGGCGGGTTGAAAGTCTACACCGTGGGTTTGCACGTGCATTGATCACCGAATATTATAAATACCTAGAATAAATACCTATAGGTACATTTTACTCGTATTAAGGTACTGATCTAGGTAGATACAATATTTATTAGGGTATTCAATTTCTGAAAATTAAAGTATTGAAAAAAAAAACATATATTTTAATTTTACTGAGGCAAGTGGTGATGGAATAGTGAGGCTGTGGCAGAAACTTCCAATTTGTAAATATAAGTCTACGTAGGTAACTAGAAGTCTAGTATACCTACACATACCTATCGAGTACGCGTTTCTCTACATAACTCTACTAAAATTTTAGTTTGCCATGTAGTCCCATTTACCATAATTATATTTTTAGTTTGATGTCGAAAAACCTTATAGGAATGAAATTCAACGATTTATCTAGTCTAGTATGTATTATTTTGACGAAATCTAGACACGCGGCAGCGTGTCCAGCAAAAGTGTTAAAAGAAAACTGGCGATGCAGCCGCCGTGTGTAATATTACACGAACCATTTGGAGCTACTTTTGACCCCCTCACAACTCAAAAACTATTTAGCCTACATACATGAAATTTGGCAAATTTATTAAAGTTTTTTAGCTTATCAAGAATCCAAAATTTCAAAAATTTTGCTTTTTCAGTTAATGGTATATGTATTAACGTTTAAAAACTCGTGTTTCATTGGCTGATTCACTGACTGACTTTTAGATCAAAAACCTAACCCACTTCCAGATGACCTAGAATCTTGATATTTGGTACCAAGGTAGACTATCGGGCATATACAACGGAAAAAATCTAATAACTGAAAATTATTTATAATTAGTACTATTAACAAAGTAATTGTACAATTTACCTAACCAATACTCCAATAAATGGCGTTAGCGTCGCGAGGCCCTGAGATTTTCGATAGATGAACCATGCCATTTGTGATAGTAATATAATAAATACTGGATAACTTTTTCAGAGAAAAGTGTACTATGATAATCATGATGTAACTAATAATTATTTCTGAACAAAAAGTTATGATTTCTCATCAAAAACATAAACGTGAAATGGGAGCCAAAGCGTCGCCACCAACAGAATTGAGATCTACACGGGGGCCAAGTGTTCTGTAGAAAATCCTAAAATTTTAGCCACAAGAATATACCTACAGCATTCTAAAGAGATTTACTTATGTAATTCAAGATCAAGATTTGATTTGGCTAGTTTTCACGTATAGATAAATGCTTATTTGCACTGTACTTATTCTTAAACTAGCAAAGTCAAATCACGAGCTTGAATTACTAAAGTAAATCCCTTTAAAATGTTGTAGGTATGTTCTTGTAGCTGAAATTTTAGAATTTTCTACAGAACACTTGGCCCCCGTGTAGATCTCAATTCTTTTGGTGGCGACACTTTGACTCCCATTTCACATTTATGTTTTTGATGAGATTAACTCTACTTCTACAATACTCTAACTAAGCGAATAGCAGGTTCGTGGACTCAAAAATATTACATGCATACACCCTATAGAACCATACATATGAATAATTTTAATACATATGGCCATTACATATCTTCCGTTCAGCCAGGATACCTAAGATAATACATATCTTTAATCCGAGAACCATCAGTCACAAAAGAACGGAAGCGGCCTCTCCAAGCCGTCCCGAATCCAAACCGCTAAGAGCACGAAGATTGTCGAAGATTACCGGAGGTTGTCGAAGCATTGTTTTGAACAAAATAATAAGTGGTTACGTAGTTTTGAACCCTTCAAATTTATTGTGAGCCGGGTATAGGTTTCGGATAACGGTAGGAAATAGATGATTATTTTGTTGGTATTTCCGAACGGATGCCAGGATCAGGTAGGTAAGCAGTAGGTAAGTAAGTATGTAGTTGGTTATGATATTGTCAGTTAATAAATAGTTACGCTCATGGTTGTTTAGAAAATACCTACCTACTGGCACAAAATTGAGAAGCTATTTAAAAGTGGCGTAAGGTAGAAGACATAGTTGGCTTTTATGCCTTGGGCTAGAAAAGCGGCCTCAAATTATATGTAAAACTGTCAAAAATATTGTTGACTATTTTCTAAGTTCTAAAATACGTAAATAAAATATATAGTTTACAAGTAGAGTCATGCCATGCGACAGACCATAAGATTAACTTAGTGATGCCTGAAAATGGATTTGGCGATGCGATGGCGATTGCATTAAGGCTGTAATTAAAGTAGGTATATAATTTTGATAACTAAGGGAATATCATGTCAGATCTTATCAGTCAGATCACCAAACGAAGATGATTAAAATTTGAAACATCTTTCTCTATAATCGAATGTAACTCGACGTTCTCCAATATTATTATAATTCGTCAAATTACGAGGAATGTCTAAACAAAATATGCAGCTGCACCAGGAAAACCCAGCACCTTGGGCGAAGTGGCAAGTCACCGTCGCGGGCGCATCGGCCGCGCTTTGATGCGCCGACGTTCGACATCGGCCGATAGCCGACAGACACACGAACGAAGGTTGTTGGTGCAATTTATAAGAGTAAGCGAGCCAAGCAAGTAATGAACGTATGATAGGTTGTTAAAAAAACTTCTGTAAAAGGATCCCGCAGTCATTATTTCAAATTGATATTGACCGTACCTAACTGAATCTCCATGATTAGATAAAATCTTTAGAACTGTATTGTGCTTACACAACACTTATTTTTGTGTTAATTGGACAGAAAAATATAATTCTCACAAAAAAAAATTAAAATCGTTAAGGTTTCAAAACAATTTATGCTTAGATCCTCGGTGAAATGCATAATCTAAATACTCGTATGTAAAGTGTATCTTCCATAATTTACATGTGATAAATGCTCAAACTAAAGCTAATCTGATCTCAATGTGCTTTAAATAATTTAAAAGAAAGTTTTGATTACGTATAATTGCTGTGAAAATTACAAAGCAATATGGACACGCTTTATAACTCTATATATGATAGGCGATAGACCATGTTTATTTATCATGATCCAACGCTATCATGTTGTCGAATATAAAATCATAAGACGAGATGTTATGTGGCATTGGGCATCAGAATACGTATCAGACGAGCATACGATGGACAGATAGACCGCAGCCGGACGGGCACAAAGATTATTGCAAATAATTATTTTTCGCAAAAAATGGCAAAACCGCCTTCCATTCCATTGTGTACAAATACATGAACATAGAACCTTCTCCTTTTTGGAAGTCGGTTAAAAATTCGAATATTTCGCTCGAATTTTTTACATTATTGTAGATTTTTCAAAAATGGCTCAGCTGATTAAGTTTAAATGGGACCACGTCGAAAGTATACCCTATCGAACTAAAAAATAATTTTTCGATTCGGTTCACAATTGGAGGAATTATCGATGAACAAACACAAAAAAATACATACAAACGAACATAGAACCTCCGCCTTTTTGGA
Organism: Hypomecis atomaria; assembly: GCA_964007245.1. NCBI lineage: Eukaryota > Metazoa > Arthropoda > Insecta > Lepidoptera > Geometridae > Hypomecis > Hypomecis atomaria. The sequence continues at coordinate 4,163,883 of OZ023281.1, forward strand.
AGTCCGTTAAAAATACGAAACTCACAAATATGCTTAATAATTTTACCCGCGCAAAGCTTCAAACATGCACCAGCTCCTCAAAAAACGACGGCAACGAGTAATCGGACAGTCGCGAGATGATGCTGTGAATTGAGCGCGAGATGAGTAAGCTCAGCGGTGAACTGCACGGGCCACTTCCACATGCAATTGGTTCGACGCTCATCGACAAATGCACTTATTTATTGTCGTAAGTAATTCTTGCAATGGACCATCCTGCCGCTGAACACGAATCAAAAGGGACGGAGAAGGGGAAATGGGACATTCCTTGGTACCTTACACCTTATTTGCACTCACAAAATACGTTTTCCACGCTTCTTTTACATGGCTTCAAGAATATAAAAACTTTAGATATGTAAGAGTGACGTAAGCGGCAATTAACAACACCGACAACACGCACCTAACTTCAAGAATAGAAAAGTTCGTGCCCCAGGAATAGAAACCATGCTCTAACCATTTCATTTTTATGTAGGGTAAGTTGCGATTTATTTTTAAGAAGAATCTTAATCAATTTCAAAGCCAAAAGGATACAATAATTATAACAAAGAAAATTAGTACGTTATTACTACATAGTATAAAGCAAAGTCGCTTCCCTATCCCCTGTCTGTCCCTATGTATGCTTAAATCTTTAAAACTACACAACGGATTTTGATGTGGTTTCTTTAATAGATAGAGTAATTCAAGAGGAAGATTTATATGTATAATACACCTATGCGAAGCCGGGGCGGGTCGCTAGTTTATAACTGAGATCACATATTTTGTTTCCTTAAGCAAAGTGATATTTTTTATGTGGGGACATACAAAAGAAGTTGGAAACGGCTGCAAATGTATATAATTTAACTAAATATAGTAAGTTTATTTAACCGATTTGATACGATGAAGCATAACCTTGATAATGACAAATGAATACTATTCATACGATAATATTTACGTAGATGGGGTAAATAATAAAGTACTTTACCCTTTGTGACGTCGTAATGGACGTGTATATAAGTATTACGTAGGTTAGAAAGGTTACTGTTATTTTTTTAGAATCAGAAATATTTATCATTACGTATACCTAGGCCTATGATGTTATGTAGCTACAGGCTACGGAAAACCTACCCAATCTTGACTGAAGCTTGGGTTTTGCGCAGTTTGTAGCTAATTTCTGTTTCTCACCCGCTATTAAGATTATTTTGAATACTTAAAATTAAAAAACAATTTGTAATTTTGGCCCCGGTTGTATTAACCGCTTAGCCAAGTCAGAGGCCTTCAGGCGGCCTAAAAACTCTGACACCAGGGCTAGCCACCCGGTCTATACGAATATACTTTTTTTTTTTATTTTGAATTTTGGCGTTACCAAACAATAATTCAAGTTTCCTTAAAATAAATAAAATAGTTAATAATCTGAACAAAATTTTGGAAAAATCAATTATAATTGAATATAAAAATAAATCCAATACATAATCGCTGTTTGTAAACACTAATCAGTTAATTATAAATATGAATTATTCCTTTTTTTAAACCATAAAATCCATGAACAATATTTTTGTTATTTTACACGATTTTCCTCAGTAGTAATGTACGAGTAAACGTTAATTACATCTGTGTCAACATTAAAGTACATTAACAGGCGGTGATATCAGCTAGGCACATCTAGGGTGACCACATGTGGTAAACAGGCACAACCTGAATAAAATAACCCCCATTTAATATAATACCGACTAACTGTTGCTTTGCAAAGACTCTTAGAGGAATATACTCGTATCCATTATACTCGTAGACTCCTACGTACTGAAAATGACGAACGAATTTTACTGAACAACTAACAAAAAAACATTTTCAAATATATTGTCGAGAGTAGTTTTATTACGATTTTAGGATTGACCATAATGATAAAATGAAAAGTCTTAGCACTTTTATATGCACATTTTGTATATGTACTATATAAATGGTTTTACTCGCATTAGCCGTTTTTAGGCAAAGTAACTTTTTTCGGGATGACAAGTATCTGTGTTAATTTCTAGTTTTCAAATGATCTAATACTATAACTATACTATATATTTAAGAAAACAATAATCACGTTGAGCCGTAGAATTATAACTGTGTGGAAAAACAAACAAACCAATAAGAAGAAAAACACATAGGTAATACCAAATTACGCCACTATCGAACGCCACTCAGCTCTGTGCGAATTAATGTATACCTATTATAACAGGTACTTATCTTCTAGGTATGCGTGCTACCGTCTTTGACCGCTTTTTTAGCACCAAGTATTACGGGGTCAAACGCAAGTCTATTACGAATAGATGGGCCTGATTTGTCGGATAACCAGTTTGGCTTTAGACAGGGTCGATCGACTGTGGACGCAATTCTTCGTGTTCGCTCCCTGACAGAGCAATCTGTTGCACAAGGTGGCAAAACGCTGGCGGTCAGCCTGGACATTGTGAACGCGTTTAACTCACTTCCATGGAGCGCGATAAAAGCGGGATTGAAGGATCACAATGCACCATTGTACCTACAGCGTATTTCTACATCCTATTTTTGTGATAGGCGCGTGGAATATACCGGCAAGGACGGCATACTTCACAGCAGAAACATGTTCTGTGGAGTCCCGCAGGGGTCCGTTTTGGGCGCAGTGTACTGGAACTTTGCCTATGATGCTGTGTTAAGAGTGGATCTTCCAGTGGGAGTAAACGTGGTCTGCTATGCAGACGACACGCTCGTGTTAGCCAATAAAACCACATTCGAGGAAACCAAAGAGCTGGCTGAGCAGGGCGTAGCACGAGTAGTAACGAAGATACATGAATTAGGCCTAAAAACAGCACCTCACAAAACAGAGGCTCTATGGTTTCATAAGCTCAGACGAGGAAGAGAACCACACAACTTCATGATACGGGTAGGTGATACTGATGTGCAGGTGGGAGAGTTTTTAAAATATCTTGGACTCACTCTAGACAGTCACTGGCGATTTGACGAGCACTTCAACCGCATGGTCCCCCGTGTAACACGGGTAGTAGGTGCATTGCACAGACTACTGCCCAACCTCGGCGGACCACAGGAAGAGGTGCGACGCCTCTACGCGGGTGTAGTCAGGTCCATGGCACTCTATGGCGCCCCTGTATGGGCAGACCGACTGTCAGGGATTAAGCGGAATAGAGCGAAGTTTGATAGGCTTCAGCGAACGATGGCCATCAGAATAGCGAGGGGGTATCGCACTATCTCATTTGAGGCAGCGACCCTTATAGCGCGTTTTCCACCTTTGGACATCCTGGCAGATATGGATGCTCGAGTGTATGAGCGTCTTCACCAGAGCGATGGCACGCTGCACGTAAATGTCGCAGAAGTGCGCAAGCGGGAGCAAATATCTGCACTAGCAAAATGGCACCAAAGACTTCAAGAGCCGCGAAACTCAGAGCAACGAGCAGTCAGCGCCATTCTGCCTAGCTTTACCGAGTGGCTCAAAAGAGAGGAACGAGTCACATTCCGCCTTACTCAGATTCTTACCGGACATGGATGTTTCGGAGCATACCTGAACCGAATAGGTCGGGAATTGACGCCGCAATGTTACCACTGCGAGGCGGCTGCGGACTCTGCACAGCACACGCTGGAGGAGTGCTCAGCGTGGAACATGGAGCGTCAGACCCTGATCTCAAAAGTGGGACCGGATTTGTCTCTAAAAAGTATAGTTACTTCTATGCTGGCAAACAAATCCTCCTGGGCGGCAATGACAGAGTTTTGTGAAAAAGTCATCGGTCAAAAAGAAACAGCTGAACGAGAACGCGAGCGAACCGGTTCTGCGAGAGGACGACGGCATCAGGGTAGTGGAATCGTAGACCCCAGCCGGTGGACCCTGGAACCGGGGTGATAGAATACGGTTCCGGTATCCCCTGCCTGTCGTAAAAGCCGACTAAAAGGGGCACCTGGGATTCGGGGGTGGGCGCATTTGGGGATGAGTTTCACCCTATCGAGTCCGGAGGAGACAACGGCGCAGCGTCGTTGTAAGCAGGCCTGTATAGTCCTGGGACGTCAATTTACATGCTAGAAGGCACTGGTGCGTTCCAACGGAGATCCCAGTGCCGTCTATAAAGCATAGAAGTCGGCTACCGAGGGGGTTTTAGTGGTTAAGACCACATAACCCAGTGCACCCCAATGCAGCAGGGTATCTGTAAAAGATTTCCCCCCCGTCACAAAAAAAAAAAAAAAGTCTATTACGAATAAAACCGTGAAGTGGAGTCCCTCCGCGGAAGAAGTGAAACTTCGACGAAACAGTGCTTTCATTAATCGTTTAACGCATTTAACATTGTTGGAAGTCGCATTAGAAGTTTCATTTCAAAAAATGTATCTTTTAAATATAAAATTTTCGTGTCACAATGTAACTAACATTTACTTACACTTCCGAAACGGCTTTACTGATTTTTACCAAATTTTATATACATATTCAGTAGGTCTGAGAATCGGCTACTATCTATTTTTCATACCCTTAAGTGATAAGGGTTGTCCACCCTTAACATTTTTTTTTAACCTAGAAATAACTTATATGGCAAAACAACGTTTGCCGGGTCAGCTAGTAATGTCATAATAATATAATTAATCAATTGCCATTAAAAATACAGTCGTTTTCCCTAACGTTATATAATTTAATTTAATATAATAATATGATTTACTCTATTTTGCAAATTTGCTGAAAATATCAATTTGCAACAAAAACTGCGAAACAAACATACCTTATTTTGGAACAAGCATATTTTCTCCCCAGAACGGTGCACAACTGCACCCCCGTATCTAATCAGTTAAAAATAACGATTCCATATCGATATTCAGGTAAATAGCTATCCTTGTTTCGGTTAATCTGTACAAAAAACCTGGATGTAATCCTTCCGGGGACCTTCGGCAGACTTTGTGACGCCGCTGCTTGCTGAAATTGGTAATCGTCGGCGGCGCTGTGATGATGCTCAGGTACTCTAGGTACGGTAGGGCTGCCACTAAAGAAATATTTATAATACAATTATTTTTTATTCATGTAGAAGTACTTATTTCAACAAAACTTAAATAACGTTTCATAAACTATAATAAAACCAATTATTCATAATCATAAATCATAATCATAAATCATTTATTCTTGCGCATATGGGTACAAATAAGATCTTACAGAAAAAAATAAAAAAGAGCCGCCATATCCGACCTTTCGGCATGCAAAGAAGTCACTAGACAAATAATACATTTTAAAGAAGTAGGTACTAACAAATTGATCGAATATAAAACGAGTTCACAAAGTAGGTATCTGCACAAAATACAATTAAACAATTTGATTATCATTTTAGCCTAAAGCATGTCAAAGATAACATTCTCATTTATAATGTTAGGAATAAAATAATATAATGTCAAGTTGGGATTTTCGTCAAAAACTAATAAAATTAAAATTTGTCATTCAAGTATTCGTCAACATCATAATAAGCTTTATCTTGTAGAAGACATTTAAGTTTATATTTGAAAACATGAGTCGATTTAATCTCAATTAAAGTTCTGGGTAGATGATTATAAATTAAAGGAAGCATACATATAACACTATTGTTTAGTAATGCTGTTTGATTTGAAGGCATTGCCAATTTTTGTTTATGACGTTGTGACTGTAAATTGCTATATAGATGTAAATTGTTCCGTACAAACATTATACATTCAAATATGTAAAGACAGGGCAGGGTTAAAATTTTGAGACGTTGAAAGTGAGGCTTGCAAGTGTCCCTTTGTTTTAACTTACAAATAGCCCTAATACACTTTTTTTGCGCCTTAAAGGCATCTTCGCTTTTTGTACTGTTGCCCCAGAATATTATGCCGTACCTGAGTGATGACGAGACATAGCCATTGTATGCTGTGAGAACAGTAGAGTAATTGACGGATTTTGAGAGCATGTATAGTCCGTATGAATATTGATTTAATTTGTTAACCACGGTACCAACATGATTTTTCCAATTTAGATGGCAGTCTATGTTTAGTCCTAAAAATTTTGTAATGTCAATAGATTCTATTTGATGTCCTGAGTAACTAATGTCCAAATTATCCAATTTATTAATTTTATTTCTAAATGTCATTATGTATGTCTTAGTCAGATTAATTTTCAAATTGTGCACTGTCAACCACTCGATTATGTTATTCAATGTCCTGTTTATTTCATTTTGGATTTCTAAACTGTTTTTTCCCGTGAACAGCACAGTACTGTCGTCCGCAAACAAGATTGTAGGATGCGTAGTAATCGTGGGAAGATCGTTTATGTAAATGAGGAATAAAAGCGGACCCAGTACGCTTCCTTGCGGTACGCCACACTTAACCGATTTGTAATCTGATGTGTAAACAACTTCTTTTTTTAGCTTTGGACAGACTCTACATACTTGGGTGCATTGTTGTCGACTAGATAAATAAGATTTTATAAAGTTGTACACATTGCCTCTGATGCCATATTTGTGTAGTTTCTTTAACAGTACAGCGTGATCTACATAATCGAATGCCTTAGTTAGATCCATGTAAAGCGCACAAGCAGGTACTTTTTTATCCAAGCTGTTCAGGACTGTTTTCAGAAAAGTATAAATGGCTTGATTAATAGTTTTCTTTTTCCTAAATCCAACTTGTTCCTTTGCAAATAAGTTGTTCTGTTCAAAGAAATTATATATACTATTGTATATAACCTTCTCAAACACCTTCGAGAGTACGGGAACTAAGGCTATAGGCCTGTAACAATTCATATCGCTTTTATCATTCTTTTTAAACAGCGGCTTAATTACTGTTTTTTTAAGCCGTTCAGGAAAAATGCCATTTGAAATGCACAGGTTTACAATATGGCTTAGGACATGCGAAACTGTGCCTGATACATGCTTGAGGATTTCTGTAGAAATCCCGTCATATCCAGTACTATTTGTATTTTTTAGCGACATGATAATTTTTCTGATGTCTTGCGGTATAGTGGGGGCCATAAATAATGATTTGGCGTTAGAGTAAGTATCAGAGATGGAACTCAATTTACTGCTCTTTTGTGGTTTTGTCGTTTCTACTTGGTCTATGAAAAAGTTGTTAAATCTATTTGCAACCTCTAGTGGGTCTTTTACAATAGTGCCACCTATGTTTAATTCTATTGTTTCCCTAGGAGCCTGATTTTGAACGCCGTTTATAACCCTCCACATAGATTTATTTTTATTAACAGCCGTATTTATATAGTTATCGTTTTGAGATTTTTGGGTCAAGTTAATTATCTTTTTTAGTCTGAATGATAATTCTTTAAATTTCCGATTATTTTCAGACGTGCGATTTTTCCTGTAATCCCAAAGCAGTGTTCTTTTGCGTTTACAGCAATTCCTAATGCCTGTTGTGATCCACTTTGGTCGTCTACGTGCCGTCACTTTTATTGTACGCCATGGAAAACACAGGTCATAAAATAACATGAACAAATCATAAAAATCATTAAATGCAGTATTTGGATCAGTTTGTTGTATTATGTCATTAAAGCTAAGGGAATTCAAGCATTTTTTAAATTTGTCAATATTTTCTGGACAGTAGTCGCGTCTTTTGATATGCCAGTATTTTATGGTGTAACTAGGCTTAACTGGGCAAGTGAGTAGTTGAGCTGTATGGTCAGACATAGCAAGTTCCAGAATTTTGCCCTTACAACCCTTGACATTAAACAGAATGTTGTCCAAACAGGTTCGGCTAGCTAGTCTAGTTGGCTCATGGATTGAGAATTTTAGATTGTAAGAACTCGCTAACTCTTTGAACTCAGCAACCCTATTTGTTTCACTTAGTAAATTTATATTAAAATCTCCACAAAGTATAACCTTTTTTTTCCCAAAGCTAGTGTCTTGCAGTAGTAAATTTAAGTTGGTAAAGAAAGAGTCAATATAACATGCTTTTTTCTTCGGTGGTCTATAGACGCATAAGATTATAATTTTGTGGTCAAGCAACTCTATCCCAGAACATTCAATTATACCCTCTATACAATACTTTTGTAATTCAGGGATTTGTTTGTATCGATGAGTATTGTGGACCAACACGCATGTGCCACCTCGTCGATTTTTCCTACAAAATGAAGAACCAACAGTGTAGTTAGGAATTTTTAACAAGTTAGTGTCACTATTCTTCATGTTGTGTTCTGTTACACATAGTATGTCTATTATACCCTCATTACATTCCACGGACTGCAGGTTTGCTATTAACAAATCCAACTTACTCAAAAGACCATCTATGTTCTGATGCATAACGCGGATTTCTTTATAAACGAAAAAAACTATTAGTTTGCATAGGTTTGGTACTCTCGTCATATACTTGGTTTGGCTTATCAGATGTTTGTGTACTTTTATCTACATAATTGTTTGCATTATTGTCATTGCCCATCGTAATTTTATCTACAGTACATGTTTGCATTGTGCTTGTACTTTTATATAACATGTCTGCATTTTGGTAGCGCATAACATCGTTTTTGTAGGCAATATGAACAATTTCCTTTAATACACTCCTACATATATTTATGCAAAATTCATGTCTACGCGGTCGAAGTTTGGTATACAACATATCTATGTAAGTCACGTGAGCATATTGGCTACATATGAGTTTCAGCTCGTAGTTTAATTTTTCCTCTCTAAGGTATCTACTGTACAAGATTTCAGGTATGATGATGTTTGTGTGTGACAAATATTTTAACCAATAATGAAGACTACTCTGAAATTCATATGGAACACAATCGTTTACTCCTACAAGAAGAATAATGCAGTCATTTTTTGTAAAGTCGTTGACCTCAGGTGCAGTGCCAGTCGTTATGTCGTGAAGTCGTGCACCCGGCTTCCATAAACATTTTACTTCATATTTGTCTCCTAGTAGCTGATGCAGTGTATTGCGTGTATGTTGACATTGCTCATCGCCTAAAACTAAAATTTTGCGGGTAGTCTTCGAATCTTGTGCGAAAGTATTCCTCTTTTTGTGTCCCGTTAGGTCTGGTTGTCTTGTGTCAAGTGAAATGTTGGAGTCATTTTGCGACTTTTCTTTTTGTGTACCTAATTCACTATCATTACTGTCATCAGAAAATATTGTATCTATTTTTCTATCTGGTTTTTTACTCTGGAAATTCTCATTAGACGGGTGGAAAGTTGGTACTGAACTAGATGCCTCTCTCTCACTTACAACTATATCCGTAGATGTACAGATTTGTGTGCTGATGACTTGATTGTGTGATGATTTAGGAGTATGTGGCGAATTGAAGTCTGGTTGCATATCAATCTCAACTGTATCTATTGTACCTATTTTTTTAACTAGTTTTTCTCTCTGGCAGTTCTCATTAGTTATTGGTACTGAACTAGATGCCTGTCTCTCATTTACAACTATATCGGTAGATGCGCAGATTTGTGTGCGGATGACTTCATTATAAGATGATTTAGGAGTATGTGGTGAATTTAAGTCTAGTTGTATATTAGCCTCAACTGGGTTACTCGCTTCATGCATTAGACGTATTCTTTTGGGAGTAATCTCTGACGTGTTTTGGTTTGTCTTTACAAGGCGCAATCGCTTCCGTGTGGTGATCGGACTACCAATGAAGCCTATTTTCTTATATCTATCGATAATTTTTTTCAAATCATCGTTTTCAGATTGCAAGCGATAGTTTTCAGAGCATAAATTATCTATTTCCTGATGTGCCGATTCCAAATCTATCTTCAATTTATCGATTTGCCTATTAAATTCGGAGTATGTCTGACTTTCGTTAAGGGTATTATCAGGCAAACTTAATATTGTACTCTCAAGCATTGTGTTTGAAATATCATTTAAAGAATTGCATTTTTTCATTGGCCGGAAAGTGATATTTTCTGAATCCATTGCTTATTTAATGCGATGGTCGTGTGTAGGGTTGGCTTTATTAGTATAGTCTGTGTTTTTTGAACGAAATATTTTCCTCTATGATACAGATGTCAAAGTCACATCTGTCTGTTTACTCGACTACGTCAAAGTATATGTCAGCGTCAGCTGATCAAAATAATGTCAGTTCAGTAAATTTTTTGTTGTGAAACGTTGAAATTGTAAATTGCCAAAACACAAAATGTATCAATCAAAGTGCAATTCAAACAATGTAACGGCGAAAATATCGAACAGTATGTTTGTGTTCTGTGATATAATGGTGAAATTTGTCAATATGTGCTCATCTCACCAGCGTCCAGATCACGGAGGATTATTAATATTAACCTACTTAATATTAAAGAAAACTAATCTAAAAGCCCCGTGGTAGTAGGGTAACGTGAACAGAATGCTACCGGCATTGGCTCTATTTTTATTTGTTTTATTATAATAATCAATTTATTTTTAAAATTAGAATTTTAAAAAGAAGATATTTCACAGTAGATCCAAACTTTGTACCAAGACACAAAATGAGTGAAAAAATATGGTAAGTATATGGGCTGAAAAAATTCATGACTTATTTTATTTGCAGAAAATTATTTTCTGAATTGATTTTTGTTTGTGTAGCAGCCATATTTTTAAATAATCATCATTAAATATTACTAACGTAATTTCGTTTAAACAAAACTTTAAGCACATAACGCCCGTGTTTTGATAGAGAATCACAGTACCTACGCTTGAAAGCGAAATTGAATTGAACTCATGAATAATTTTAAACTTGTGATAAATAATCACACCATCTCTTACGAAACTCAGTTATATTTTGATGCAAATGAATTTAAAAGTGAAAGAACTAAGAAAAGAAAGAAGTTTACAAGAAATGAAATGAACACTGAAAACATGAAATTAAAAAGCTTGAAGAAATTAGAATCCAAGCTGTAGTCAAAAGTAACTATCAATTTTATTCAAGTATTATTCTTTAGTATATTATGTAGTGTTACTAGACACCACTTGAGTGTCAGGTTAAGGTTTGACAACCCTACTTCGTTGGGCTCCATCTTTGCAATCGCATATTCCTTAGAAGGGGATTACTGAGTTTGCCATTACTACTTTCCAGGAAGGTACATCACCAGGTAGATGGTACAAAAAAGCTTTGTTTGAGGCTTTAGAATAAAATGTAAGAAAAATAGGCCTTACAGTACTAGTCATACAGACGATTTTCGTATTTAGTGCACATATTTACACTTATCATGGTAGACATAATTTGAATTGGAACAAATACCATCCAATTCATAGAATAGGTATGTGTACCGTTACTTCTGAATGAAAAATTACAAATTCATGAATGGCATTTATTTACGTAAAGCAATTATACCATTTTCATTTTTTTCTTTTAGCCCATTTTTACAAATTCATGTAATTTAGGTGTTTGCTATTAATTGCTACTGTGTACATTTTGTCTTACTGTGTTTATTGAGTGAACTATATGCAGTAGGCGTAGTTTATGTTCGAAACATTTTTCTCCGAATTTTCTTGTTCTCGTGTAGTCATTTTATCAGCTTACTGCTGAGCCTATATTATAGGCAGGCCTATGCCTGCCTTCGAAAGCAGGTTGAGTAGCATCTACTTACCGCGTTCTGGCTCAATTGGTAGGTATGCAATCGAATTTCTTCTCTAAGCGCGTAGGCATAGCAAGTAGGTACTCGTATGTATGTTCCTAAAGATATGCCATTTTCTTTCTAAAAACATTGGTATTGAAGTATTTACGTCATATACAAATAATCGGCAAAGTACGAGTCGGACTCGCGCACGAAGGGTTCCGTTCTGTATGGGTCCGTTCCCTTAATTATTTTATTTTTATTTTATTATTGAATTATTGAAGTGAATCTAAAACTAAATATTCTGTGAAAATTTCAAGCATCTACCTGTTACCATTATTAATATAGAGCGAAAAACGTCTAAAAATTCAGTTGTTGTGTGAGAATAAAATAAATATTTAAGGGGGGCTCCCCTTAAATATTTATTTTATTCTCATTTTAGTATTTGAAGCGGCTACAGAAATACATCATCTGTGAAAATTTCAGCTGCCTAGCTATCAATGGTTCATGAGATACAGCCCGGTGACAGACAGACAGACAGACAGACAGACAGACAGACAGATGGACAGACGGACAGACGGACAAACGGACAGATGGACATCGAAGTCTTAGTAATAGGGTCCCGTTTTTCCCTTTGGGTACGGAACCCTAAAAATGTTTCGATGATACGTAATAAACTATAAGTATATCTTTCTATAGTTTGACATACACGATGCGATGATTTGATCAAATTTTCGCTTCATGCCAACTGGGCACTCATTCAGTTAAAGAAAAGGCAGGAATTGGTGGTTCACGATTTGAACCACTTCCTGAATGTTGATTAAGTCTTGTAATTTTAATTTTACGCGAGAAATGGTCAGACCTAAAGTTGCTTATAATTTGATTTCCTACATTTTTGTTTCCCATTAACTTTTTCTATGATTGATATTTTTCAAATAAAACAAAAAAGGTATCTAGATGTGCAATTTTCTTTCTTCTATAACTATAACGCCCCGTCGTTTTTGCGTAGGCGGCAAACAGGGTTATCGGGAGAATAATACGGCAACAGTCACTGAAATGAGATAGGTATTTTTCATGACAATCAGATTATCCCTCTGGTTGTAATTGTAATAGCTCTATGATCTGATATAGGTACGCCAACCTATAATGGTCCGGCTACAACTACGCCCAACGGCGAAGTTACTGCCTGTAACTACTACCTGAAGCTGGGCACACACGATGCGATGATCGCATCAATTCATCAGATCAGTCCAGCGAGGTCCTAATATAGTTGCATTGCCGATAGGTAGGTAGTTACTTACTCGTATTGAGGAATCAAAATGACACCCCTATTTTTTTCGAAAATGTATTAACAAAAAATTGATGGGTATCAAAGTTGCAGAAAATCAAATTTCAAACAACTTTGATTCCGATGATTTCTCATGAAAAATATAAATAACACAAGTTATTGAAGAAATGAAATGGTACAACCAACTATTTAAAAAAACTATCAATCCTACAAAAAGTTGATGGGAATCAAAGTTGTCGAAAATCAAATTTTAAACAACTTTTGTTCCCATAACTTCTGCTGTAAAATTGAAATAACACAAGTTATTGAAGAAATGAAATGGTACCACCAACTATTTAAAAAAATATCGATCCTACAAAAAGTTAATGGGAATCAAAGTTGTAGAAAATTTCATTTCAAACAACTTTTGTTCCCATAACTTCTGCTGTAAAATTGAAATAACACAAGTTATTGAAGAAATGAAATGGTACCACCAACTATTTAAAAAAACTATCAATCCTACAAAAAGTTGATGGAAATCAAAGTTGTAGAAAATCAAATTTTAAACAACTTTTGTTCCCATAACTTCTGCTGTAAAATTGAAATAACACAAGTTATTGAAGAAATGAAATGGTACCACCAACTATTTAAAAAAATATCGATCCTACAAAAAGTTGATAGGAATCAAAGTTGTAGAAAATCTCATTTCAAACAACTTTTGTTCCCATAACTTTTGCTGTAAAATTGAAATAACACAAGTTATTGAAGAAATGAAATGGTACCACCAACTATTTAAAAAAAAATCGATCCTACAAAAAGTTGATGGGAATAAAAGTTGTAGAAAATCTAATTTCAAACAACTTTTGGTTCTATAACTTCTGCTGTAAAATTGAAATAACACAAGTTATTGAAGAAATGAAATAGTACCACCAACTATTTAAAAAAAATATACCGTTCCTACAAAAAGTTGATGGGAATCAAATTTTAACCAACTTTTGTTCCGACAACTTCTGATGACAATTTATGTAACACAAGTTATTGAAGAAACAAAATGGTACAACTCTCTATTCAAAAAAATATTGATCCTACAAAAAGTTGTTGGAATCAAAATTGTAGAAAATCAAATCTCAAACAACTTTTGTTCCGACAATATTTTTCGAATAGGATAGTGGTGCCATTTTGTTTCTTTAAAAACTTGTGTTATTTGAATTTTTCATGAGATATGGGATCCAAAGTAGTTTGAAATTCTATTTTTTACAAGTTTGATTCCCATCAACTTTTTCTAGGATTGATATTTTTCTAATAAGATAGTGGTGCCATTTTATTTCTTTATAACAGGTGTCATTAAAATTTTTATGAGATATTATCAGAGCCGAAATGGTTTGAAATTTGATTTCCTACAACTTTGATTCCCATCAACTTTTTGTATGATCTATATTTTTCGAATAAGATGGGTGGTGTCATTTTGTTTCTTCAATAACTACCTACCAGCAATGGTTAAGTACATGATGATACTACATGGCCCCTGCTGCACTGATCTGATGAACAGATGCGATCATAGTTTCGTGTGAGCCCAGCTTCAGGTAGTGGTTCAAATCGTGAACCACCAATTCCTACCTTTTTATTAACTGAATGAGCTCCCAGTTGGCATGAAGCGAAAATTTGATCAAATCATCGCATCGTGTATGCCCACTTTATGATTTAGTATTTTTTCTATTAGGATACCACGAATGTATTTCTAATTTTAATCCAGTATAAAACAAACATGTCTATGATAAAAAAAAGTAATAAAATAGGACGATAAAACAGTGAGAAATGGCTGCAATGAGATTTGAAGACTAATTTCCGGCATGTCTGTCTGCCTGTCTATTAAACTGACCTTGTCTTCAGCAGTAGACTATGTAGTGTGGGATGTTGATGATGATTTTTGTGTCCAATATCTGTTAATAACACGGCTCAGAGCAGCGTAGACACCCGTGATTGACGTACCATTCGGCACCAAGTCAGTAACGTAATTATATACCTTAACGGAATTTTAATAGACGCACTGAGACGGCCATTTCGAGGTTTTAATAAGCAAGGCAACAGTTAGTCTTCATATTGGTTTTATGACCAAAATTGAACTTTTTGAAAAATCAATAAAGTTGAGAACTAGATTTTGACTCTTTGCAATAAGAGGAAAATAATCCTTTTCATCCAACAATCTATTTATAATCAAAATACCTACCTATGGTAGATCTGTCAGAGCATGCTACACGCATGATTTACTCACATTCGTCTGATGTTGTCTCCTAAATATTTTGCAGTTTTTGGATTACGCCAGATTTACAAATACATAAGACTATGTGAAGTTGGTCCACCTAAATGTTACGTATTTATTTATTTTTGATCATGACTCGCTAACCTATGGACCCAGTTCTAATCAATTCTAGTTCAGCCATATACAGAACTTGTGCATTATTACATTAAGCAGGCTTCTTGGCGACGTAGTTTGTACGTATTACTGAGAAAATTTATAACCAGCATCGGCATGGTTGGATAACTGCAACACGCCATCTAGAGTATTAAAATTGAACTATTTTGTTAATTTCAAAATCAATCTAATCTTGGCATGATCTGAAGAATATACATGATGATAAGGTTCCTCAGAATAAGGAAAAACAGAAGAAGTGACCTAAAGTAAACAAGTTGTGATGCATGATTCCACAAACATTGGCGTCGAAAATCTATAGAAACTGCTATGTAATCTAGACACAAATGACACTTGAACTACTGATCAAATGTCAAATTTGATTTCACAAAGATAGTGGACAAACTTGAAACATCTCCTAGGTAGGGCTTTTATTTTGAACTTTATTGTCATAGCAATAATGCCATGTCATTTCAAACACCGCCCCTATGTAAGGTACTTAGATTTTATCCAAAATGTTGGATAGGTTTTTTTTTACTTTTCCCAATCAAACAAAGAAATTAATTACCTAAATTAGCGCGTCAAACTTCGAGAGTTTTGACGACTTCTATGTAAAAAGTGTAGCCAGATGTGACGTGACTACATGCTGAACTTTAACGCGCTATAACTTCACATTATTATGTAAATGACAACACGTGTCCTACTGTCTTATATTGTACTGACATATTTATCATGCTACTAGCTTTTACCCGCGGCTTCGCCCGCATTATATTTTGATTTTGGCTTATGTTTATGTCGGCTGCGAAACCTAACCTAACCGACAAACATCAAAATACCTTAGAGGAATGCTTTTGTTGGTTTTTTATTTTGTGCGTGTAGTAACTTTATGTTAGCTTTGAATTTACTGCTAAGGGATGGAGGGAAGATACGCCAACTACCGTTTCCAGTGCAGACCTGGAGTCACAAAAGATTTTTGCTTTTTCGGTAGCCTCAAGAAGTGCCAATAACTCGGACTGGTACACGGAGCACCAATCGGCCAATTTCAGCTTACGGGTACTGATCTCAGCGGCATCATCCCAAATGGATAATGCCGCCCCAACTTTCCCTTTAATTTTGCTGCCGTCTGTAAATATGTTAATTTCTCGGTTAAGATTTTGCTCTAGTGCTGCTCCGTCTGCCAGGCATATGAACTCCAGCTCCTCCTGCTGCGCTGGGTGTGGCTTCTTTTCTGTCTCTCTATCTCCAGTTACTTGCTGGGAATAACCTTTCTCAGTTTCATAAAGCAAGGCTGCTTCGTGGACTCTGATATGACAGCCGAGGATTAGGGGCCGCGGTGGGATATATGGAACTGGTGGTGTGGGTGCCGCCACCTACCCTACCTTCCGCTAGGCCGTCAACGTGTTGGCAGACGCAGTGGGGCTGCAGGGGAAGAGAGGTGTCGGTTTCGCGATGGCCGTTCTCACTGCCCTCTGCAGTTGAAGAGGCAGGCGCTAGGCACCTAAGACTGAACCGCTGCACCAGTGCAGCGGGTCAGTCCTAGGAGCCCAACGCCCTGGTCCCAGGACCAGGGCGTTGGAATGCTGTCTGACGTTCAGTACTGGTTAGTCCCGAGTGGTGGATGACGATGTGTCTTGTGCTCCGAAACACTACGTCATTATGGCGAGAGTGCAAGCTCCGTTATGGAGCCCGAGTCTGGGCTAGCGCTGTTGAGTGCCGCGAAGGAGTGCGAAAAATGTAGGAACGTCCTAAACTTGCCATGACAGGTTATTTCTGGCGCTTAGACGGCTGCTACCGCAGCCCGCTCACTTCGTTTTTATCCTATCCTACGGGAACTGTTAAAGTTTTTGCGATAAAAAGTGGCCTATGTCACTTTTCGTCTTTCAAACTATATTCATGCAATAAGCCAAGGCAAGTTGCTCCGTTGCTGAGAAAAAAATATTGTTAAGTCCTACGGGAACCACAATTTTTTCGGGATGGAAAGAATCCTATGTCACTTTCCGTCTTCCAAACTATGCCCACCCCAAATATCAAGTCAATCCGTTGCTCCATTGCTGAGAAACAGTTATTGTCCTATCCCATGTATCACGAATTTTCTCGAGATAAAAAAAGTCTCCTATTATCACTTTCTGTCTTTTAAACCATAGGTATCCATACCAAAAATCAGATCAATCTTTTGCTCCGTTGCTGCGTCAAAGAGGAACAAACCAACAAACTTTTCGGATTGATAATATTAAAGTATGATGATTCTGTACCATAAAGGTAGAATAAAGAAACATGTTAAACCTCTAATGATAGAAGATTTAAAAATATTTTTAATGTCAGACAATTTGACGGCCTGGTATTAAACGTCATAGTAACATGTAGTATGCAGAGGAAAAATAACATTTTATCTAATTTTAATGTCAGTTGTCATTTTCAATCCATACTTTATTTCCTCTTCAAGGGGATATAATGGTGGAAAAACAATTTGTCCCCTTGCCATGCTACTTGTGATTTATAAAAGTCTGCAGACAATGTGACCCGTCATCTAATTACGTTTGGCTGTTTCGTTAGTCCATATTAGCGTCATAGAGGAATTAATCACTTACCGTCTTTGTGATAGTGGCGACAGTTTCGCTTTCGATGGTTTTTTTCCTGTCCTACAGGAACTATGCAATTTTTCGGGATAAAAAGTATCCTAAAGCTCCTTCCGCCTTTTAAACTATGTCCATGCCAAAAATCAAGTCAATCCGTTGCTCCGTTGGTGCGTGAAAGAGTAACAAACCAACAAACCAACAAACTTTTCGGATTTATAATATTAAGTAAGGATTTTAGATATCTACCCTACCATTCGACCCCACTCACTGAATTAATCTTATACCTACTCCTTTATACATACTTCTCAAATTGAGTTTTTACAGCGCTATAATTTAAATGATCGTTTCCTTTATAATCCAACTCATCACACAATATTAACGATAGTTTTATTTTTAATCTACCGCTAAAAGGTTGCTACCATAAATAATGTCAAAATCTATAAACGAGGTTACCAAACATAATTATTTGGAGAAGGGTATCACATTCACACATTAGTGACGCTACTCGGAGCGTCCGAATAATTATTAAAAAGTTACGGACTTCTTGGTCAGTTTTTGAGATATGTTTTTTTATATCGTTATTTTTGGAGTGTCACGAGCGTTAAGTAGTATTTATGCGGTACCCAGCGGTGTGGAGGTGGTTTGGCCGCGAAACTCACTTGGGTGCTGCTACAAGGAACTACGCCTGAAATTGGTATAAGGCATCATTTAGATTATTCATGAGCAGCCATTAACTAGACGAATAAGCGAGATCAGCGTCAAAACCAAGCATAAAATTATTTGCATACCGAGGAATACACATTTTAAATGTAAAAATACACGTCAATTAATTTTTTAGCGCACACCTATATGGCCAGATTTTTCAAAAACGATATTGTTGTTTTAAGTCAAATTAGACAAAATGTTCGTTACGGTTTATATTTGTCCCTCCCGTATGTTCACTTTCTATAGCTTTAGAGTATTTTTTATTTTCGCATACTAGTAGAATAGTTTATTTTAGTTTAGCAATCAGTTTATCATTTTTCGAAGGATCAATTTCCTATGCTTAAGCTAGTTTATTTATGACGTGTGCTTGTTTACACACTTTTCTTCACTATCATAAATTTCTCCCAGTTTTTCAAAATTTTACGTGTAACTAAATTCAATTCAAGCTAAAAACATAAAATATTATTATGAAAATCTCACTTACTCTCTTTCCTCCGAGAATGGCGGATATAAATTCTGGCCGGACACTTGGGAGCGGATCGCCAAAGCTAATTCTGTTGTGATTAATGCTCCTTGCACATTTCCACTTCTGGAGTAACCTGGGAACAATTAAACAACCAAATTTAACCCTTATTATAAGTAGTTAAAGTTTAACTGAACTGCAAAGTTATAATGGTTCAAGTGAGGTGCTTAAAACTTGGTGCTGCCGGTTCGCGTTTCACACGCAAGCAATGCAGCGATTAAAGAGGGGACGCGTTATAATATTAAAACAGTGGCAACGATTAATATTATTACGCATTTCACGTAGGAAGTAATTCAACGATTTGTCAGAATGATTTGTGACAGGTTGTTGGTTTAAGAATTTAATAAATGGTCTAGTGGTAGAAGGTATGACTATAGATGGTACTCGTAGGTATAACATTCGAAGTTAAAACGGATTATTCTGCATACGAAAACGCATTATATTTTGTACGTATATGTCAGATTTTTTTAGATTTGTTCATAAGGCCTTTATAGCTGAATAAAATAACCTGCTAAAGAAAATTTCTTATTTTCACGTGAGAGCATGTACCTATTACCTACGTAGTCAATTTTTGATGTTATGTCTTAATTTCTAAAATACCTATTTTTTCATGAAAAAGCAGAATGCTCAAAAAGGTGTTATTGAATGATGTTAATCATAAGTACTTACGTACAATAAGGCCAAGCTACTTTTGATACTCAAAAAGCTATGTCAGTTATCTAGGCATCTAAAGTCGTTTTTGGATGTTTAGCTGAAAAAAGGTTGCACTATGGAGAAGACAATAAACAAGAGACTAGTTTAAAAACAGCGTGGAGGATATGGCCCAATCACTCTTCGTGGATAGGCCTACGTTCTACAGTGGATTATTAAAAAGGCTGGTACGGTACAGACGTACAGTACAGTTGTTTAAAAATGCGAAGAAAATTTGTGCAAATTCCATGACATTTTACACCTGTCCTGTGTTATACATTTGAATCAAGAAATTATGGCGGAATAGAATTTTCTATTGCTTAAATTAGAAAGGGAGGGATGATGGTGCGATAGGAGAGCCATATTGCAGGGCACGAATAATGGAGTTATTAGTGGGTGGTGCTTTTTTGTTTCATTCTGGTTTCATTGCTGTCAAGGTTTTTGAAAGCAAATAGGTGAAGTCAGTACAGAAAGAGAATTGGACTGGGAAGTATAATTTAACTTTCTTTGTATAGTTTAGAAAAAAAATAGTACTTAGTCAAGTATTTTGTCTACAACCATTCTTACATACGGCTATTATACAGGGTTATTCCTAATCAATTAGCATCCTTTTAGGGGCTTATTCTGTACATCAAAACTAACAACTTTTGTTCTGCGACTTTTGTCAATAATATGGCTGTAATATTTTCTGCACAGAGTTTAGAGCGCTAAGAATATGATGGTAAATACATGATTCTTACCATAGGGTTCCCGTCTATTAAAGTTGGAGATTGTCTATAGGTATAATTTAATTTACGCTTGAGGGCTAGCTTATTTAGATTATTTTTTAATGTGTGGATAATCTAATCGCTATTACCAACATATTGCAGGTACTTAATTTCTGAATCGGAACCAATGCACATTTGAAAAAAAAAACTCACACTAAAGGTTATACCTAATAGTCCAGTTGATTAGTTGTTCAATGCAGATGAAGTCAGGTCTGTCCTCTAGATTAACAAATGTATTAACATAGTTTCTGTAAGAGCAATCAATGTGTGTATACATTCCTGAATATCCTTTAGAATTGTTTGCTGATACGTTGTTCTAATCGTGAGAACTCGGCCACACTCGCTTATCAAGTCATTTGTTCCAATAATTACAAAAACGATTACGCAGTTACCATCCCCGCGCGTTTAAACGAACGCCGCCCACAAAAATAGGAATAAAATAATAAAATAACCTACCCGAAACCAGCAGTCATGCGAATCGGACATTAGTACTAATATCCCTTTTGATTTTAAGTAATTTATACGATTTGTGTGTAACTTTAGTCGATGCAAGGGTGATTTTTGTGATAAATGTTAGTTTTCATTCGATTACATATTCCGAAATTCGATTGTGGATGATCGATTGTGTAATAATCAGCCCTCGATTCTATTGATATCATAAATCGATGTAAATAATTTATGTTCGTCAACCGATGCTAATGATCATATTTGAAAACCATTACAGCGGGGCTTTCTGACATGAAATACGAATGGCTTAGTTATGCATGAGGGAATAGATAATACGTGTAATTTCTTTATTTATTGAATGGTACTTATCCTTCAAGCAAATATCTACAGAGCCACATTCCCTAAGTAAAAGTAGTAAAAATGTCCAAGCGCCGTTATACATTAAGATATTTACATTAAATAATTGACAAAATCCGTTTTCTCGAATCCCGACTTTATGTCACCTAATTAGTGCTTGTAACCGAGCACTTTGGCATCGCGCGACGTTGTAGTCGGCTAACAATCGCCTTGGGACTAACTAAAAAGCCTGCCCACTACATAGCTTGGGCAGAGTTTTGGCTCGGACACTTTTTTGCACGATTGTGACTTCATAAATATTTGCTCGATCTAATATACGAGTAGCTAGAAGAATAGCTAATATTTAAAGTAGGTACTTAAAATATTATGCAGCAGCAGATGAGCTAAATTGATATAAAGATAAATATTAGTGAAACGATCGAAGCTTGGAGAATGAGCTGTTTGAATTTGTCTGAAAATGTAATTACAATTTTATTAAGTGCAATTATTACTAATGATTGCAATGGATACTATGTCAACAGAAATCAGAAGATTTTATTTCGACATGTACCCGGTATAGTACCTATTTTAAGGCTGCATTAGGTAGTCTACCCTTGAGGGTAAACGCAGGTAAGTACCTACTATGCCGCGGCTCGTAGTCTTATATCTAGAAAAAACTGTAACTGATGCTATGGCAATTTGATGACAATCTTGGTTTGAGCCAAGAAGCTTCGTTATTTTTTTTTTAACATTGAAATAGACATTACTTCTTTGCAAGAAGAAGCCGTATTGGAAAATTAACTGTGTAGAAACTAAACGAGGCCATTGATATTTCGCACGAGTAAACAGCAAGAGCCGTAAAATCGTACCGTATATTATGTATAAGTAGTACGGCAATTAAAGGATTGACAAGCTCTTAGGTATATGTCTTCTATGTCTTAGACGTAGTACTTACCGACTCACTCTACCGTATAATAGCATAGATTAGATAATAATCACTTCATGCCGTAGTCTCCTTTGTGAACAATAGTTCATCGGTTCTACGGCTATTTTGATGACCATGGTTTGAATCCAGAAATACTTTAAATTTTCGTCAATACCGAAACAAACATTACGTACAACTTATCAATCACCTCTTTACATAAAAAGTACGATATATTGCAAATGCAACTATGTAGAAACTAAACGAGCCCCGTCATATTTCGCAAGAGTAAACCTACAGTGAGAGCTTTAAAATCGTACCTTATAAGTAGTACGGCTCCATAATACAGTGTGGTATATGACACCAAAGCGTCACGGCAATTAAAGGATCGACAAGCTCATATAGGTCTTCTATGTCTATCCGCCTTAAGACAGATAAAACGAAGAAAGGTAGACATATGTCCTTACCGACCCACTATACCGTATTATAGAATAGTTATGACAATAGTCACTTCATGCCGTAGTCTCCTTTGTGAAAAATGGTTCATCGGTTCTACGGTTATTTTGATGACCATGGTTTGAACCCCGAGCTACTTTAAATTACTTTCTTATTAATTTATTACTACTTTAAATCATCCACAATCGAATTTCGTCAACACTGAAAAAAATCGTTAAAAAATCATTACGTACACGTACAACCTATCAATCATCTCTTTACATCAAAAGTACGATATATTGCAAATGCAAGTACGAGTATGTACAAAGTAAACGAGCCCCGTCATATTTCGCAAGAGTAAACTTACAGCCGTAAAATCGTACCGTATAAGTAGTACGGCTACGGATCCGTGATACGGTGTGGTATGTGACACCAAAACGTCACGGCAATTAAGGAATCGGCAAGCTCTAACCTCGCTGTCAGACCTGCATTGGGCTCGCGGCTGATTGGCACGACGGAGTCACGAACACTAGAAGTGGTACAACTTTCAATAACAAACATATTTTCTCTCAGGTTACGTTTTACTTTTTTAGCTTCTGACTACTGCCCCTGTTTTGGCCATTGCATATCAATATTATTGCATAAACAGGTACATAGTTAATTACATATTGCCCAACCACGGTAACTGCTGCGTCGCTGACCCAGTTCTAGATTCAACACGAGGATGCACCGAGTTACGAGCTACAGCATCAGCGCTTTATGACGTTCGACCGAGGCGACCTGCGTCTGCCTCCTAGTTATGTTAAGCAGTTCCGACTACACATCAGTTAGGCTCACTAGTATAAATTAACTATAGTTTTAATTGTAATTTCATTTATTTTAATTAAATCTTTATAAGGACATTTGTTTTTTTTTTTTAAAACCTCCGACTGCAGCTACATATTTAGTTTGTACACAATGTAGCACCATAAATATTGTTTGTGTAAATGTAAAAGTTTGAACATTCATTTAAAATATGATTTTAACATTGAAATTGTCTACATAATCATTTAAATTCAAAGTGGCCAAAATGACACTGAGCTGGCTACTAGCAGTGCATCTACCCTATTTTGGTTAATTTGCAAGAAAGTGATCATCTACGTATGATGGCTGCCATATGATCATCTACAAGAAATGCGCTAACTTTGCGCATCGCGCTGCGACTGCAATTAAAATTAATATGACCTTTTGATAAGTGACTTTTAAGTATTATTATGACAACGAGTTAGTAAACAAGCGCGGACTTATTCGCGTTTAAAAAATCTGCCCAATCAGAGTCTAGTTTAAAAGTTAGAAAAAGATTTCTGTTTTTGTTCGGTTTGAATTGCCAGCGCGACTATGCATAACACCACGCAGTATCCGTAAACTCTCGTGTATCCATGGAAATAGTAACGTCTGTCAATTTCTTATGTATTAAGCACATAAATATTCATAGACAAAGTTAGCATCGTCCGAGCAATATTACGGAAAGGCTACTTTTCATAGTTCGAGTACCTACTAGGCTGAAACTATAAAATGGCAAAAATCAAATTAAAGAAACTGTCCGATAAAAACCACAAGTAAAAATGTTTAAAGTTTTCTTAAGGGGGCGCCTAAAGCCAAAATCAAGCGAAAGGTGTACTTTTAAAGACGTGGTGTAAAGGTAACGAACATAAACATCCATATTAAAAATTAAAGAAACTGTCCGATCAAAACCACAAGTAAAAATGTTTAAAGTTTTCTTAAGGGGGCGCCTAAAGCCAAAATCAAGCGAAAGGTGTACTTTTAAAGACGTGGTGTAAAGGTAACGAACATAAACATCCATATTAAAAATTATAGGAAAGAAGAAAATCTAAAGTAGCAGAGTAATCGCGTAGAATTTTGGAAAATAATATGGTTACTTTAGAAAAAAATGAAAACTTCGCATCATAAAAAAATACATTTTTTTCATTTAAAAGTTCACATCTAGCGCTCTTTCGATCCGTGTGCGCGCATACGTATAACATTTATCATACATCACGGTTCGACGTTTCACACTGACGGTTTCTCTTCCGTAGGTGACAGCGAGTTAGCTTTCCGAGGACTTTATTGTGATGCCACTTCGACACTAATATTGTGTTTTGAAATTGCACGCTTATTTGGATGCTTTTTCGGTAAGGTCGATTTGTGAGGTGAATGGAATGCTTATTTGACAGGAGTTAAAAAAGTCTATCATAATGCTAAATTATGGTATGCGTAAGGAAGAAAAATACAAATGAAACCTATTTACTTTAAATGTGATAATCCTTACATAGTATAAAATAAAGTCGCTATTTTCGTTTGTTTGTTTGTCTGTATGCTTAAATCTTTAAAACTACGCAACGGATTTTGTTGCGGTTTTTTTTAATGGATAGAGTGATTCAAGAGGAAGGTTTATATGTACAATACACCTGTGCGAAGCCGGGGCGGGTCGTCTAGTGTCCTATAAATTGATGAACACCGCCTGCACGCACGGAAATGTGTCACGTTCCGCCTGAGCCGAGCGTGCAAGCGAGAGCGCGGTATAAGGCTACATCTACAAGCGATAGAGAGGCACGATCAGCGTGCGGCTTGTTTCAGTTGTTGATTCAACGTTGTTTTTAACCCCCGACGCAAAAGAGGGGTGTTATAAGTTTGACGTGTCTGTTTGTCTGTCTGTGTGTCTGTCTGTCTGTCTGTGGCATCATAGTGCCCGAACCACTGAACCGATTTCAGTTTAGTTTTTTTTTGGATGAAAGGAGACTTAGTCGAGAGTGTTAGCTATGTTTTATAAAAATCGATTGAGCTGTTTAAGAGTTATGGTGGGTTAAAGTGGGGATGGAAGAACCAAAATTCTACAAAGGTAGGTTTTTGTATCGGGGGTTTTTTAAATTTTAAATTTAAGTTTTTATCTTATAACGTTATCACGTAAAATTATCGTCCGTAACTGTATTTGTTGAATACTTCGTATGTACACGCAAGGTATTTGGTGGGTATACATTTTTTTCGTAACAAAGAGTACTATAAAGAAGCATTTAAATACACCTGTAGGCTGAATCACACAAGTCGGCGGTTGTGAAGTTAGCTACAAGCTGCGCAATATTCAGTCAAAGCGCAGCTTTATGTGGGCTGCAATCAGGATTGCATATCGCGCAGCCTGTAGCTAACTTCACATCCGCCGATTTGTATGATTCGGCTTATACACTAAGATAAAACTAAATATGAGCCTGGCCTTACTGCTGAAAATACTAAATCAGAACGTACTAACGTTAATTAACTAAGGTAAACGCACGTAATTGCGGACGAGTCCCAGAACGCGGACGTTACTCGGTTTTTTAATTTTTGTAATTTTCCACGAAAGTTTTACTTAATCTTATGAATGACAATAAATTCTTGGTTATATTTCAAAGTATTATACAAGAAAAACTGTACACGTAGTGTAATGGTGTCCAAACCAAATGATCTCAAAAGTGCGGTGTCGTAAAATTTTCGTTAATCTGTTAATTCAGTAGCTGAATTTGGTGTCTACCCTGTCATAAA
Source organism: Hypomecis atomaria (assembly GCA_964007245.1). Classification (NCBI taxonomy): domain Eukaryota; kingdom Metazoa; phylum Arthropoda; class Insecta; order Lepidoptera; family Geometridae; genus Hypomecis; species Hypomecis atomaria. The sequence continues at coordinate 4,189,996 of OZ023281.1, forward strand.
CTTCAGATCATTTCTTAGTTGTGTAATGTGATACGGTAAGTGTGCTATTTTATTACGATACTTAGATAAATTACCTAATATTATAACCTCTAATCTAGACGTAATCTTGTTGATTATTTATAATATTTGCGTATCCGCCTAATGGTACTCACAAAACCCGTACTTGTCCCAATGCACGGACAATAATCACATTTTTCGTCCGAGAAGTGGGACACACATCAGTTCTTTAAAACCCGTTGACCCAAAGGTTGAATCTCGACCTTATTGCCTTGAAATAAGTCTCATTTTTCCTTGCATGTAAGAACGTCGTTTTCAAAACCGTGAAAAAGCAATTATTATAATTGGGTTGCGTCTCATTCAAAGGAATTAAGAATTATTTTGGACTGGTTCAAACAATAGTCGTGTCCAATTTGCTTTAGTATTGTTTAAACTGTTTTTTGTGCATGACAAAAACAAATGTTTTTGATTGATTTACAACATATATTTTAAACAACATTACATTGTGTTTAAAATATTATCTTAAGTAAGATTTATTGTTCTCAGATTTTGATATTATGTTTTTATTTTTTTATGAAATACTAAACTTTTGGTGTTTCATAGAAAATAATAAACATTTAATTTGTCATAAATAGGTAGTAAAAAGTAAATAAGGACGTTCGTATGGGCCGCGTGGCTAGTCCTAGTATAAGAGTAAAAATCTGTCTCTTGATTGAGCCATTTTTTTTGTAAAAGTTGATTATTATATCGATACAATAATCAACTATAGTACTAAAAAATTGGGATTAAGATTATATGATTAAGATTAAAATATAATAAAACAATTTGATTTTCTAAGTTACAATTGAATCTTCTCTCTTTGGAAAGCGTGTCTGCTATGTTGTTGCCTGAACATGATCTGTGACTCTTTTTCCATCGCACTGATTATTTGATGGAGTTTGGAATGTTGCATGACGCGCAGCGATTAATTTTGACCTTGTTATAGGTCTTCGGAGTTCATAGATAGTAGCAGCAATGTCAACTGTGAACATGATCACTTCTTTGGCCTCACTATTTCCAGTAGCTGTTAGAAGCTCAGTTCATATAAAGTTTAAGTTTTTTTTGCGGCTAGCAAAAGGCCCATGGCTTCCGCATGAGCTTGTCAGCTCATGCTTTTCTCTCTCGAGTTGTTTTCTAGCTATTGTAAAGGTTCCTCTTTATAGCTATTTTGAGTTTATTTTTAAAAGTTGCTATATCGGTATGCTTCACGTTCGTGCTTCGGAATCAGAGTATTCATCAGTTACCACGCGCCACTCATTGATTGTTTTAGAGATATTACTCGTAGCAAGTATGATGTCGATAATTGATTCCCAAGACGTTACGAAAATAAACTCAGAGCCATGGTTTAGTAGATTTGAATAATGCCTGAAGATGGAGTCAAGTACGTTATTTCTCCTCTCATTTGTATTGGGACATTCTCAGACAACACAGTGGGCGTTTGAGTCACACCCTACTTTAGTTTCTTGTTTTTTTCTTGTACTGAAATCATTAATTCTTCGACCGCCAGATGTTGCGCCACTTCTACGATATCCAGGTACGCCGTGCTCTAAAGGTAAATATACTACTGAGGTTGCCTTAGAGACTGGTATCCAATTTAACTACCGTGAAATCATCATTACACAAATGTGTCACCTAAGCTGCCTTATACGAACCTGTGGGATATAATTATAAAAAAGAACGAAGAAAAAGGCAGAGTATAATGCACTTAGGGTACAGTATTATAATGCCTTGCGTTTATTACTGAAACTGCCAAGATTCTGCAGTGCTTCCGGAATGTTCACAGAAAGAAGACTGCCCGGTTTCGCAGCTCTGATGCGACAAAGATCAGCGAACACACGCGAGAGATTCCACCGCTCAGAGAATACAGTGCTCGCCACAATGGTGCAAGTAAATGGACCCATTCCTATGAGATGGAACAAGCTTCATATTGGAAGATAATAATATATACAGACAGACATTATTTAAATCAAATTTACATTGTATTTAATTATTTAGTAATACTGTTGTAAATATGGAATATTATTCTGGAATAAATTTATATTATTATTATTACCTTGGGGATCATTTAAGCCTATTATCTTGCCACTTACTAAATACGGTTCCTATACCAATGCTATTGTGCTAACTACCTAACGTTTCAGCATTTTTTTTTCATAATGTGATTATTGTTTTGTTTGAAATATAATTTATTGCATGTAAACCATTGTTTCTTTGATTTAAGACACCTTGAATGGCTTTAACTAAAATATTCTTTAATAATATTAAGAAATAATACAATATAAAGGCAATTTAAATTCTAATGTAAAGCAAATAGAGTTCTAATTCGCATAGCGTCCGTGAATTTGGACGATTTGTAATAGATTTGGGTCGATTTTAAAGTTCATACAAATAATAATACGGTAGAAAGGCTATTTAAACTCTAATATAAAACAAATAGAGTTCAATTTCGTATAGCGTCCAGGAATTGGGACGACATTCCGCGCATTAGGACAAATCGTCCGCGGTTTGGTACATTTGGGTATTTTTTTATATTTTGGGTATTAATTCCCATTACAGCTCAAACAAATTAGATAAAATTTAATTATTATAAAACTCAGATAAATGCCCTATATGGTCATATTCAGTTTGTTGTTGTAAGTCTGTTAGTATCAGCGTAGTATTACTGCAAAGTCAGCGAAGTTCAAAAACGTCCGTACATTGGTACGTTTACCTTACCTAGTTAATACGTACCTAGGACCTAACCGTTCAGGACTCAACCGAATCGGACGTCTATAAATTTTTAAATAGTTACTCAGAAAATGTACATATTATATAAAACCTACAAACCTCATACGGCATAAAAGACGAGTGTCAGCGGTCACAGTGTACTTTCTAAGGCACGTACACGTCACGGGCGACAGTCTGTGATTGGCGGGCGACACACTTGTCGTGTGCGGCCGTCCCGTTACTGACCACCACGGGCTAAGGCCCTACTAAAGACTATTTTCAACAAGTCTTTTAGCCACTAAGTTTTAAGTGATGCACGATGTATGAAACAAATACTGTGTCAGTGGTTAGAGTGTGGGTACTTTCTAAGGCACGTACACGTCACGGGCGACAGTTTGTGATTGGCGGGCGAGACAATTGTGTGCGGCCGTCCCTTTACTGACCACTACAGGGCCTCAGCCCTACTAAAGACTATTTTCAACAAGTCTTTTAGCCACTAAGTTTTAAGTGATGCACGATGTATGAAACAAATACTGTGTCAGTGGTTAGAGTGTGGGTACTTTCTAAGGCACGTACACGTCACGGGCGACAGTTTGTGATTGGCGGGCGAGACAATTGTGTGCGGCCGTCCCTTTACTGACCACTACAGGGCCTCAGCCCTACTAAAGACTATTTTCAACAAGTCTTTTATCCGCTAAGTTTTAAATTGTAAGTGATGTAAAATGTATGAACCAATTTTATTTGATTCATACGTTTTCCATCTATCTAGATAGATAGAAAACGTATGAATGATGTAAATAGAACTACTTAAATATTGAAAATTTAGGTATGGACAAAATTTAGCCAGGTACTTTCTAAGGTATACATATAAGGTATAAGGTATTCATATAGGTACACGTCGGGCGATAATTTGTGATTGGCGGCTGTCCCGTTATTGACCATCAAAGGCTGAGGTCTTACTAGGGTCTATTTTTTAATGGATTTTTCGTTAATTCACTGCAGGTTAGATTACAAAGATACCGCTTACCCCATCACTATGTGCTCGACGACTCTGATGACGCAATGTCACACATTTCGCTCACTCCTAGCCACTCGATGATTTAAGTATGACTACATAGCCATACTTAAATCATCGAGTGGCCTACATAGGTGGAATACTTAATCGGTTCTACCCTCATTGTTAAGTTTACATAAATAATCCATCGGTTTTTCGCGAATGTTGTCTACATGATTCTATTCTATAAATAGTCTTATTGTACAAATGTACATCCATACCATATGTAACGTTTTCTTTAAAAAAAGAGTCTGGTGCAAAAGGTTCATTATTTGTATGTATTTATGTACAATATAAATGTATTTTTTTTAGGTCATAGATTGTTAGTGTTACACATTTTATAATACATATAAACTATGTTTTTGAAAGACTTTCGAAGGCGCTGTTAGCCTGATAAAGTCACTTGTAGATATAATCTTTTTGCATACATTTTTTTAAGACTGTGTCTAGTTTGTACGTACTTTGTAACTAAGTATTTTTCTGTTCAATAAAGAACTTTTAAAAATAAAAAAAATCAACTGCAGGTTACAACATCGAAATTGTATTCTGTATATCGCCTTCGTAGAAAATGAGACCACGCCATCTCGAGTATTTATAGACCATCGCTTAAACCCTGAACAGAAAGAATTGTTGTTGCTGTATTATATGACTGCAGTGTGTAGTGCAGCCCAAGAATGCGTATCTTACCTATACTTACATACTTTTATTTACGCAAGATAAGCATTCGCACATGGCGCAGGAGGGTCTGTTATAGACGTTTATTTGTTGTGAGGGAGATTGGGCCATATCTGGCGCACGCTGGCCCTGTATGAATTGGTGGTTTCACATACGCCATCGAATTTCTTCTACGGACGTTTGCAGGTAGCCTCACGATGTTTTACTATTTTATTATTATTTCATTAATCCAATAATTTTCAAATTATGTACATAATTAAGTTGATACAAACAACTCGATAGTTTAAAATAAATGTCGGCTGTCCATTCGAGAACAGATAGTAGTCGCCGAGGCTCGACCACTCGATGATGTCGTCGATGCATTGTCGTTCGAGTGACACTCACAAATGTTTGCCTCTTAACAAAAAGAGGATTGTACAATAAACACGGAGTTTATTTTGTTTCTAATGCTTGTACGGCTCAATCTAGATAGCGACTTTAATGATATAGGGTTAAGAAACAGGTTTCCTTTGTTATTCTTGCATTAACTAATGCGTATCTATTATCGTAGATATAGGGGGTTATTTTGCAAAGTGCGGGACTTCCAGAAGTGTAATGCTCATTATGAGCAACGTTTACTATAAGGCTAACTGCGAAATGGAAAAAAAAAAGTTGTTCCATACTGACTCCCGACAAAATCTATGTGTTTTTTTTTTGCGATTTCGCAGATTTTCTAGTAGTAAAAGTTGTTCTAATGTCATGCCATGAAGTGGACATCGAAACGTCGGTATTGTCGTATGTTGGGCAAGAATGACGCGATGACGGACATATAACCTAATAGGTACCTAGGCATAGTTTGGATAATAGTACATTGGATACCAGGTACCTACGTTCAATAGTCCATGTAGGTATGAATCTGAGACCTGTATCTAAAATGGACCAGTAAGGCTGCGTTTGTTTGCAGTATTATCTAGCTAAAACTATGTTCTAAATTTTGTCATGCTACCTTAACAGTGCATGTCGTGACCCACATTTCAACATTCCAATTTAAAACAATAAATTGCAACTACTACGAAATATTTGCGGTTATGGTAATATTACTATTAAATTATCTGCAAATTGTTTCTCCAGACAGACGTGTCTAATCGGCCAGTAAACCTTGTAAGCAAATGTTGTTTTTTAATAAAATAAAAAATATAATTGATCAGCGGAAGCGTGCTTAGCTTCGTTTGTTTCGTTAATATGAAACTACAGACCACAACTTTACCAGTCTGTGACATTGGACAAATGATGAATCTGAAAATTTTCTACGTAAAACCATCAGCTGTGTTCAGAAATTGCGATAATCACGCCTCCACCTCAGTCCATTATTAAGTTTGTCGTACAATACTTCGGCCAGTAGAGTGGAACTGCTTGAGAGCCCTGGTGTTTTTACGACACTCGATCTCTTGAGGATACTAGTTTTTAAGTACCCTATTTACATTATGTAGTTAAGTATTTCTTGATGCACTAGGTATACAGTGAGATTAGACTCTCATGCTTACAAATTAGAAGTTATTTTCAGACGTAAAATAATATCATATGCTACACAATTTGAAACAGTAATGAAGCACCTAATTTTCACTTAACTTTTTATATCCTTTAGACATTTAAAGTTAGGTACCATTAGGTACTTATATTTTTCAGTCCTATATGATTTTTTGCAGAACTTGCTTTTTAACACACCTTTATTAGGTCGACGTGTATGTAACTAACTATGTAATGGAATCTAAGGTAACTATTTTAACCATCTTCCAAGGATCGTAGCGTAATGAAAATTGGCAGCTGTATGTGGTGCTGATAACAATACAATAATATGGTACTGTCGAACTGATCTGATGGAACCGGAAGATATGAACTGGAACTTCATGATAGAAAATCGCAACATAGCTGTTTTGGATTTCTTAGGAAAACTTTGACCACGATTAGGTTTCAGGGTCTGATGTGCGTGTTGTTTAGTTTTTTTAAACGATTGTTTTCTTGTTTTGTATTTCAGTATTATGTTTATGCTGATGTTAATTAATTCATGAAATACTAAGATGACATTCTTCTAAATTTTTGTCGTTCATTCAACTTCCAATCGCAACTCGATGTTAGAAACGGCCACTAGCAGCTAGCTGTTTTGAATTTGTATTCTGATGAGTCATCTTTCTTAGTCATTTTGCATGATAGGTAACAGCGTATACTTTATCACTATTAAGGATACATTTTAAATTAATTACATCGGCTTAAGCAGTAGACCTGGTTTCTTTTACTGACAGTTGCCTATTTTTTGCACAGAAAAAAATTAGGTCAGATGTAATCTGACTGTACTGGATTTCAGCTCTATTAAAATTTCGTAAAAGATTAGAAAATCAGTGCCTTAATTAGGTACAGTTTTGAACAGGTTTAAGTATCGCCGGTTTTATTTACGTTTGCCGTGTTAACACAAGTCATGCATGTCTCAATCGCGTCAAGCGCAGCGCATCATCGTCTACCCAAAATAAACACCATAATCACTGAAGTTATCTCAACTAATACAACAATAACAAGAGTTAAACTTGACACGGGTGTCCTTCATGTCTTCTCCAAACTTTCTTACCGCCGGAGTCAGTCACGGCGCGCGTGCTCCGACCACTTTTTGCCGACCACTGGGTGCCGGCGCGGGCCAGATATTGAAATAATTGCTTTTCAACGCCACGCCGTGCAAATGACATTCGAAATGGAGGTCATTTTTTTACACCAGTGGCACGAGGAAAATTGCCTCTGACGAAATGTTTGTATGATAAAAATAATCGTAGAACAGATTGCGGGCGGGACACGAAGTTTTACGAGATGCGACGTCATGTACAGATCCTGTAGTATTTTAGATGCCGGGAGTTGTTTTCGTCGCCTGAGTAGAGATTAGAGAGAAATTGAGAAAAGTCTTAGTACCAGTGACAATAGAAGCGGGGTTTTCTGTAACTCGTAAGTAACAGTCTCCAAAGCCATGAGTAAACTAAAGTTACCAACACCATTAAGTGAAAACTTTATTACGACTCTACGACACTGTAAATAAAACGTTGTAACACAAGGATTCGCTGAATCCTGCAAGCACGTACTCACTCACGTGGTATTTGATTGTTTTACCATACTTCGGGAAATGACTGCTCAATGACGATGCGCATTCTTCCAATGACACATCCCAATAAACAGGCTATGCGTTTTCCGATAATTCGAGAAAACAGTAAAATGATTAGCGACAAGCCGGGACCTCGCTTCTCTTGTCGGTTTAATGAGAGCCGCGGTGGCAGCGCAGTGTTAAAAACCTAAATTGTTGTGTGAACTTTCACAGTTATCGGGGATCGGTTTTATAGCTAACGACGCGAAGTAAAATGGTCAAGAGCCGAAAGTGTTTGTTTTTTTTTCTTTGACTCCGGATAGCCACGATTCAATTCGAGATTGCTCTTCGATATCATAAAGCATTATGTGCGACGGCACGTGCTATCGTATCTCTGAATTGCTGTATGGATGATTTGATTTTTTATTGGTGTAAAGAGATACGGTCATTTTACTTGATTCCGTGAAATGGGAGACCAAATACTTGAGTACCTACTTACCTAAGAGTATTTGGTAATACCACTTTAACTTTAGGTAACTGCTTATAAAATAAAACCGTTTTTGCAATATTTTTTACCCTGCTTAATAACAAAATTTTCCTAGAAAAATGTCTCATAAAGTGACAGAAAAGTTGACCTGAAAGCTAAATGCTCTGCTGTGGCGAAATAGAAACGGCAATAGGTACTTTACCGATTGATTATCGTGACATGAAATCGCGATGTCTCAGCCTTTGTACTCTAATCGTCGCCGTTAAGTGTACAAAAGTGATTTTTAGCCGTCAGATTTTGTCACAGTTTTCGGTGTAAATGTTTTAAAATCGATTGGTGTATCGTATCGCAGATGTCCGCTGCACTGGAGGTACCAGTCGGAGATTAACCGCGGCGAATCGGCGAGACAATCCTCGCGAGACAAAGCCCCGGACCGTTTGTCACGCGTTGTAAATATTTTGGACAGGGTTTTACGGGGCCCGTAGTTTTATGAGGCTTTCTCGCTGACACCATTGTCTCACATCGTCTGCTGATTAGCCATGCCTCGGACTCAGGGACGTTTATTATTTTACTTTTTGCTGTCTCCTAGATCCCGCCGGGAGAATTGTTTTATGACACCTTTTTGCTGTTTCTGACTACTTGATTTTGGAAGACGAGCGTGACCGTTATGACTATTTATGTATTTATGCTGATGTATTGCTTTATTGCTTTAGCGGTGCGATTGGTAGGTAATTAGTGCAGCTTCATGCTAATGATGTTTTGAAATGTGTTGGCGTCCTGACAAGTGATGTTGTTCCAACGACACTTACATAAGTACATGTTTTGCTCAGCAACATTATTATGGTAGGTTTTCGACATTCATATACTTGGCACCTTGTTGTGTTTACTTGTTTTTAATGTGTAAACTGTAAATGGAATAATGTAATGTGATTTAATTAATTGTGGAGTGCGAATTGATTTGAACTGGATGATTTATTTATGTAAGTAATTGATTTCTTGTTAAGTCTTTACCATTGTGTAGATTTTATAGATTTTGTTGACTATTCAAAAGTGTGTCTCTGACACTCATTTGTCGAATTAAAGAACTATGAACTAACTAACTATGAACTACACTCTTTTTAAAGTTCTTTATTAATCACTAATTTACTACCACACAGTTTTTAACTAAAATAATTATCTTAGTCACCCATTTTTTATTGATTGTATAGTATCATCATGTCAACCATGGTGTGACATCCTGGTGATAGATACCTAGTCTTGCTTTTGCCGGTCATGATCTCCAATTTCCAACGATCACCAGTTCTGCATATCATTTGCTCGCTAACACTTTAAAACAATAATTTTTAAAATTTTCTTACAATCTCAAAAATATCAGCAATCACAATTGAGATTCATCAATGGCTTTTAAGAATTTCATTCTGTTGCCTAAGTTCAAAAATTCAGCATTGCCCCGCATATACATCCCAAAACGACACCCCAGCGGTAAAGATAAGTACATTGAAAGAAAGCGCGATAGTACCTACCTATTCTATTAGTTTTCAATTAGTCTCCATGCCGGATTTTTCCTCAAAAGCCAGGTTTCAGAGAGGAGAGGGGGGGTGACGTCACGGCGTGGGTGCCGACACGTCGCCGTCACGCTCCACAAACAGCGAGGTTACAGCAGCCTTGACGCCGCCGGCCGCCCCACATTGCTCGCTGAACAGAACCGATGTTTTTTAAGCAAATACCACATTTAAGACTATGATACGAATGGGTGCCTCTTCCTGCTGTATGAAGTCCAAGGGTAAATTAAGGTAAGGGCAAAGTAGCTGGAGATTATGCGATTCTCAATGTTGCGCGGATTAAAAGAAACTGAAATTTTATTGGCCTATAAGTAAACGATAATTTTTAGGCAAACGTTCTACATCTCAGACTGCACATCTGGGCAAACGAAGGATGAGTTTGACAGATACTTGTCTTGTATAAAAATGTTTTTTATTGAGAAAGTGTAGTTGGCTAGATCATCATCATCATTTCAGTCATATACGATAGTTACTGCTGGAGTGGGTCACCCTTATAGATCTCCAATATAATTGGACGCGACTTGCAAGCGCAATCCTGCAGTTTTCATTATTTATGACTAGTGATGATGATGATGATAGGTACTGTAAAGTCAAATTGATTTACATTGATGTAATTCTCCAATAACATTTAATCAAAACTATAAAATGAATCGTTTCTTTTTAAAAATAAAATAATAATTGTGACAACTAAATATCTTAGGTAAAAATACAGTTTCTATTGTGCTCCTAGAATTCAAGCGCAGGAGATTATGTTAATTTAAAATTGTTTGGACAAAAAATTAATTGAATTTACAAATATTACAGTAAAATTGTTGTACACTAGATCCAGAGTTAGCTTGAACCTGTCTTACTATTGGATCTTGTCTATGTGGAATCAAATGTTTTTCCAAGATTTACTCAAAATCCTCTAATTAACTATTGTATCGTACATTTCGTAGAACTAGAACTGTTGAGTGCGTGCAAAAAGCCCCGTGCCTCATCATTATGGCATTAAAGGTAAACAGGTGTGAAATTAAGCTTGCTTTTTGTGCAGCTAATAGATTGCGGCGCTTTTCCGTGCCCGCCACTTACGCAACCCAGCCATTATGGGCCGGGAGCTGCCACGTCATTCCTTGTAAGGTGTTTGCGAAGCTTTGCTGATGACACGATATAATTTTCTAAGATACTCAAATTTACCTTGAATCTTTAGTTAATATAGGACTTTTTGAGGTTCCGTACCTCAAAAAGAAAAAAAACGGGACCCTTATAAGATCATTTCGTTGTACATCTGTCCGTCCGTCCGTGTGTCAAGGAAAACGTATAGATATCGAGTTGAAGTTAAAACCATATACGCAAACCTGCGGTTTCTTGTCGCTGTCAAAAAATCAAACTTCTCGGTTATTTCTCCGAGTGCTTTGTCCAAGTGCTGGGCAAAGGCCTCCTCCATTTATTTCAAAATTCAAAATTTATTTGTTTCAGGTATTTGTAGGTGCCCATATTCACAAAGATAAAAGTATAAATTAAATTTTATAATCAGTTACAAATTATATTATTATTCATTTTAAATTCCATAAAATATTACATTTCAAGTATCTCGGTCTTCTTATGTACAGCGACGTATGGTTTTAAAATCTGATTCCGTATATTCTTTAACGAGTCAATTTTTGTATTTGGATCAATAAATCTCTTCTAGAAAAATAAACAAAGACAGGCCTTTGTTTTGTGCATTTATAAAAGACCTATAAACGAGGGCGACAATGAAGGAGAAGCAATCTATTCTTTGAAGCATCACTTATTTAGAAGCGACATTTGTAGAAATAATTATTTTTCGTAAAAAATTGCAAAACCGCCTTCCATCGTGTATAAAATTCCAAATTTAGCTCGAATTGTCCACATTATTGTTGATTTTTCAAAAACGGCTCAGCCGAGTTCTTTAAAGTTCTTTAAATGGGACCACCTCGGGAGTATACCCTTTCGAATTTAAAAATAATTTTTCAATTCGGTTCACAATTGGCGGAATTATCGATGAACATACACAAAAAAATTCCATACAGACGAACATAGAACCTCCTCCTTTTTGAAAGTCAGTTAAAAATGGAATCGAACCTCAACCTTCAACAAACATACTCATTTTTCGTGGCATTTTTATTTCAATTTGTTTATCTAAGTACCCCTTATATTTTTTTCAAGTTACGTTAGTTTTAGCTGTTCTATAAACCGTAGGCTCCTTTCCCATCACAATCGTATGAACCTAAACACTGCGTTTAAAACGCTGTAATTTTGCACTAAACAGCATGATTCGGACGTTTCGTCTCGTTATAAATTTCTACTTTTGTTTTTTAACCGGCAATTACAGCGGCTTTACAAAGTGTTTCTTTACGGTTGATTGATGGACGATTATTTTAGATTATTTTTGGGTTCGATTGGTCTCTTCCGAGTTGTTTTGTTAGACGATACGGCGCAGCTACGCTCCGCTGTTCACATAACTTTGTTGTTCTACGTTTTTGTTGTAATAGTAACTGCGGGGAAGAATTATTGTGGATTTGTTATTGTCATTGCAGTACTTTTTATTGGCGTAATATTGCGTAGTTTATTTTATTTATTTGATCTTTTTTGATATATACCTACCAAATATTAGGCGTAAAGTTATGGCTTGTTTGTTTACTTTTACAGTAAGTTGCAGCCAAGTTATTTTTTTTAGAAAGATATCGATTCACGGATATAGGTACGTAATAGTAGGAAGGTACATATTTATATTCTTGTTTTGAATAAATATTTAGTGTATTTCCGCTCTGTCGTAGTCATATAAGTTAAGGGTACTATTCAAAATCCAAATTAAATCACAAACAAAATTAGTAATTAATCATCAAACTGTATCATGGTTCGACTATGGTTAGGTCAGGTTAGAAAAGTTAGGCTTAGGTATGTTTACAAAATATGAATGAACCTGAAACAAAATTTTTAATTAATCCGTTTAAAATAATAAAAAAATAATTAAACCTGTAACAAAAATAGTGATTAGTAATCTATTTAAAAAATGTAGTAAACCTGAAAATAATATTTAATTAATATGTTAAAATTACAAACATAATTTATTTATAAAAAAATGGTATAAAATAATTGAAAAAATACTTAGTCAATAAATAGCACCCCTATTCTTACTGTACTCTATTCGACACGTGTTTCGCCTCTAAACGAGGCATCTTCAGGACGTGTTGACTCTTCGAGCTCACTCGCAAGAAGAAGAAGAGCTTCTATCGCTCGAAGAGTCAACACGTCCTGAAGATGCCTCGTTTAGAGGCGAAACACGGATTAATTAAAAATTTTGTTTCAGGTTCATTCATATTTTGTAAACATACCTAAGCCTAGCTTTTCTAACCTGACCTAACCATAGTCAAACCATGATACAGTTTGATGATTAATTACTAATTTTGTTTGTGATTTAATTTGGATTTTGAATAGTACCCTTAACTTATATGACTACGACAGAGCGGAAATACACTAAATATTTATTCAAAACAAGAATTTGAAGATGAACTTCCGCAAAGTAACGCCTGATTCAATAAGGTACATATTTATATTAACTTTTTTAAAACTAGCAACTGAAACTCAGCCAACCAGTTTAGGATTAAAGGTAGATTAATCTAGAAAATGCAAAATATGTATTTCGATATGTAATATTTTTAAAAGTGTCAAATTTCCACATATTAAACCTTAATAAGTAGGCACATACGTCAACTTAACTACAAAAAATGACACGGGTGAGAAATAGTTCGCATGGTACGTTGGTTATGTGATGTTATCTGACTTAGCGTAGTCAGGGCCACACACTCAGTGCTTTCGCCGCGGAGGCTACACTCGTACTCGTACGTATGCAAATAGAAACCAAGCGAAACTGCACCGCCATCGCCGCTTTCAGCGTAACGAAACATGCCCACAATACACAACTAGTAGGACCGAGCTTTTGCAACCATTTCACGGTGTTGCCAACATTCCGACCAAGACGAATCTGTTTGCTAACCGTTTGACCCGGCTCCACTCGCGCCCACTAACCTACTGTTCGATAAGAAAACACGCACCGAACGACTCTCGTGTCTATTACCAGCTGTACAAAGTGCAATGTCCTGCGACAATGCCTATTCATCTCTTTGATGTAATGATGTGTAGTCAGTATCAACTGTTTATTTACTGTTCTTTGTGAAGTATTTTCTAGTCGTATGTGCCGTTTGTGTTCATGCTAAAGCAGTCCTTATTCCGTGGTATTGTGATCGGTTTTTAAGGGTCCTAGGCTAGTTTATGTGATTTTTCAGGTGGTGTGCGGAATGGATTGTGTGACTGGCAGAAGAGTCTTCAGGACCGTTAGTCGGGACCGTTCCATAAATTAATTTGGTAAGTCGCGATAGTAGGGTATTTCGTAGTAGGGATAAAGTTTGATTAGTTGTTTACTTACTCAGGTTGTGGTAGGAAGTGGGGGATCGACAGTGTTTACTTGATACTTCAAGTAAAATTATGTTTTGCTTACCAACAGTATACTAGCACCATATTTGGCCAAAGACATTATGTTTTCTTAGCCTATAAAAATTTATAGACTCATCAATATGACCAATTTTTATGAACAATTTCTGAAATGTCTGAGTGCATTTGTAGGCATGCAAATATTTTAGGATATCACTGCACTCGATATTGTAACCAAGTTTTACAATGGGATCGACTGTAAAACAATACAGCAATAAATTTCAGGTTGTTTTATACTGCATACAATATGTTGTCGGAAGTCAATGTACCCATCTAGTTTTTTATAGAACATCGAATACATGCGAAGCAACACCCATCTATTGATTTGCATGCTGTGCAATAAGTAGATAGCCTAAACATCTTTAGGGTACAGTTTTTTTTTTTCCAAAAATGGCATAACCGACTTCGACCATACAGTACGAGTACATACTCGTAGGTACTCGTAATTCGAATAGTTCGCACGGATCGATGTATCATCGATGTAGTGATTTTCACATTACTTTTGATATTTCAAAATCGAATCAGCTAATTTCGACAAAATGAAATGTGACAACTTTTGAAAAAAAATCTACCTAACAAAACAGAATCATTAAATAAAAAAAACTAAAGGTTGAAAATTGGCTGAGTAATTGTGTAACATACAGAAAAAAAAAAACAAAAAAGAACATACAGTGGAATTCATCACTTTTTAAATTTGGTAAAGAACTTTTCACATTGGACACTTATACTTTGGATATCCAAATAGGTACTTCGTACTAATATCCTACTTCCTACTAATATTATAAACGTGAAAGTTTGTAAGGATGGATGGATGGATGTATGGATGTTTGTTACTCTTTCACGCAAAAACAAATGAGATGAAACTTTGCAAATTATAATGATATTGCGTAAATTTTCCATATTATAACAATAAGTGTTAAGTAAGTAGGAAAAATTCTGCCATCTGCGAGCTATTCTAGCGTGCGCTCCAAGAAATGTCAAAAAAGAACTGTCAAATCGAACAAATATCAAATCGATTTTTTTGTTTTTTATTTTCCACCTCCTTTATTAAGGGTGGTAAGGTAGGGCCTCAAAATATCATGCGGGCGAAGCCGCGGGTAAAATCTAGTACATTCATAAACAATATATACAAAGTCTAACATAATATATTACAAGGTAAACACTGATTATCGCCAACTCACGCAGGTGAAACCAGTTGGTACGGAGCGGCATCATCAAAAGCTGATATCTAATGAATAAACAAGTTTTGTTTTACCATTTGGTAACGCGGAGGTTCTATGGGAATAATTTATACATTTATTAACAGAACAAATAGGCGTTGGGAACAAACTTCCTGGATTATTGAACATTATATAGAACTATTCGTACTCGTATTATTTGTTATATTCCAATCCATCCAAAGGTTGTCTGGAACAGATTGCTATTAGCAATAAGGCCGCAAATCGTTGCAAGTTTTATTCTCCTTCTGTTGTCTCCACAATAAATATATCAAGGAACAGAACAATAATTTAAATTGGTTTATAAGTAAATATATTGACATCAATGTTTTATTAACATACAACAAAGGCAATTAATTATTAACTGTGAGTAGGTATAGGTATTTTTGGAAGAAACTACCTAATACTAATTAGTGAGTGCCTAAATTAATTTTACCTCACTAAGTGAGATATAAAACAAATTACGAAAATATCTACTTTTTTTTTTTTTTTTTTTTTTTTTAATTTAACTTATTGATCCACAGACTCCAGGGTCTGTGCCCTTTGTTGAGTAGTTACATTTTAAAGAATTCGACTGTACTATAGAGAGAGGTTAGTTTAAATCTTAGTCTAAGTTAGTAGTTTCAGTGCTTTGCGTGAATGCCGCGAGCAAACCGGCGACCCGCATGCAGCACCCGATCACGAGTGTGACGCATGTGCCAGCCATCGCTCTCCTCGACCATATTTGAGGGAAGAGAACGACCCGACACACGACGCCGCCGCAAGAAGGAGCCTTCGATGGCGAGCATGAATGCTCAGGGCATGCACACAATGCTAATTTCTATACATTACACAATATAACTACTTTGATCACATTTCAAATACCAAGTAAACACTTACCCAAAAGCAGCCGTATAAAAAAAACAAGGAAAAACCAAAAAGTATTACGTTTATCAACCCACGCCCATTAACGTTCCTTTAAAAGCCGTGTAAGCCCAGTTCCTAATACAAACTACTAAATAATTTTATAATGATCGTGTAGATCGCCGGATAAGGTTATCCGTGGCAGGTATATTTGTTTTTAATTATTCAGCCTGGGTCCGCCCCTGCTTAATGACTCTATCCCCGCGATTTATGGACACCTTTTGTTTTTTATTCCTTTACTTATTTGCTCCTATATGGAACAGCGTTTTTAAAGATAATACCTATTTGGTAAGTAATGAAAGAGTTTGAATGCGAAAAATTACGAAGTAAGTACTTATTATCTTGAGGCATTTGTAGATATTATACTTACTTTTATTGTAAAATTTCTGTGATTAAATCAGTATTTCCTTTCGGATATTGGCTGTTAGGAATGTGTTGGATAGACCTAACCGCCTGTTTTCACCCCAGGTCAATGACTGTATCTCTGTTGCAATCAAAGTTGCAGGTGTACAATACATATTTTGGAAGTTTTGTAGATAATTTCATCACCTTTGTGACTACGAGTAATTTTATACGATCAATAAATATTTGGCGAATTTTACCATTTGCCACATAGGTAGGTACGTACTTCCTAAAAAAGTGTTATAAGATTGACTATGGATATTGAAGTCTATAGATTTGGTTTTTTATGTATGTGTATGTTTGTGTGGGCATCAAGTATTTGTAATTAAAATGAATAAACCAAATTTTGATGGACTTTTCATTTGAATAGATATAGCTTATAGCCTGGGAGGTAAGCGCAAAAATTGCAACTACTTTTTAAAAACTGAATTTTTGGTACGCTGGGATGCTTAGCGTTTGGTGGGGATACCAGTTTGAATTTAAAAAAAATAAAATGAGAGTCTTGTAACTACTTTTCAAAGCTGAAAATTGGTGTACGGGTAGAAAAATAACTAAAAAAGAGTTTAACCACAGCCAATCACCCAAAAAATGTAACAGAGCCTATCAGTCAGACTTTAAATCGGCGCTACTTTAAAGCCTGGCTGACAGGCCTTGTTACTTGTTTCAAGTAATTTGCTTTGGTTAAACTTTTTGTTAGTTATTTTCCTACCCGTAAACCAATTTTCAGAATTAAAAGTAGTTGAAATTTACTCTTTTTTTAATTCAAACGGTGAACCCCCATCAAACGCTAAGCATCCCAGCTGACTGAATCCAGGGACACCACCATGACAACGTAATACCAAAAATTCAGCTTTTAGAAAGTAGTTGCAATGTTTTGCGCTTATCTCCCGGGCTATTAGCAGATTGACATGTTGAAATGGCAGTGAGCAAGGTACGAGTATCACCACCTATTAGTTACTACGCTTTTAAAATTAAATGCTACGTAGAGCCTACTTCTAGTAAATATGCAACGAACTTCTAACAGTTCGAGAAAGTATGTTAACTGATAAGCCAGGTAAGACTAAGCTGGGCCTATGCCTCTAATGCCTCTCTGTCAGTCCCACGGTAATTCATACTTACCTAGAACAATTACACGGTCTGCTCCCACTTAAAGGATTAAGAGGAAGTTGTTACCAGTCATTTTACGAGCAGAAAATATATCAATTTACAAATAGGGCTAGAAAAATAATAAAAGGATTAATTTTACGACAGCTTAACTCAGTATTATTAGATTTCTAATCTGGAAGATAAAGTGAAATTAGTAAAAAATATCTCCGTTTTCTACCTCTAGTTTCCATTTACTTCAATAATATTTTACTTTGTTTCATACGTTTTTATTTAATTTAACCTTGGCCTGTGTCTATACCAATATTATAAAGAGGAAAGATTTGATTGTTTGTTTGTTTGCATTGAATAGGCTCCGAAACTACTGAACCGAATTGAAAAATTCTTTCACTGTTGGGAAGCTACACAATCCCCGGGTGTCATAGGCTATATTAAATTTTCAAAATAATGAGGGAGGCTGCTATATGGCCGATGTCTATAATGAAATCAAAACACTTCTCGACGCCTAAATGAGCGGTATTTGGTACAAAAATCTATATATAAAGGTACAATTGCCCAACTCCGATGACAACAAAATAATATGGTATCATGATATTCTGATGATGGAGCCGGAAGGAGGCCAATTGGTCAAGGAACTTAGTAACAAAGCAACTCTGCGTACTATAGGTATTCATCTATTTTTTAATCGTACTATGCTTTCATTAGTTTCAACAACCCGCACTAGGCCAGCGTGATGAATTTGACACAAATGCCCTTCGTGGGTAAGCCTAAGTTTACCAGTCGATTATTAAAATGCCGGTAAGTTAGCGAGTTAAAAATACCTATCAGAATGTGCAAAAGACACAGACAGTCACTGTTTATCTAAATATATTTTGAAATTCGAAGAACACTAATCACCTTAGTAATGGGGTTCAAATCCTTTGCGAATCAGACCGGTCGCTTTATCACTGATGCCAAGGAGATAAGGAATAGACGCGTAGTGATAGTGACTAAGACGATGATGACCCAATAGACAACAATTCAGGAATTTAAAAAACTTCCCAATGACGTCATTTATGACTTTTAAAGTGAATTAGTTCTGTATTGGTTCAATACTTATCTGTCTTATTTACATAATATACCTACCGATGTAAGGCCTCTTATATAGCAACGGTCATGGTATAATAGTCCTACATTAAATTTTAGACTTCATATAAACATAAGTAGGTACTAAGTTCTGTTAGTACTGTTACGCAGAACAGAAGAACTTTCTTTCTCCCTTTTCTGTGGACTATAAATAGCATATTTCATTGATTATGTTAGTTAAAGTAAATACCTATTTATACAGAATTATCAATCTGGCAATTATGTATAGTGTCATTTTATTCACAGGGTTAGATAAAATGGCAAAATTGAACCGATTTTTTAACAAAATGAACAACTACTTATTTTAGTAGGTAATAACGATGAAAAAAACAAATTTATGTTTTTAAACGAAATTCTTATCAACATTTTTTTCAGCTTTTTATCCGTGGCTTATATTGCAGATGTAATTCTCAGGAGCAGAGTACAAAAGTAAATCTTGTCTAACTTATAACGCGCTACGAAAGCAACTTTATCATCACTCCTAATGCGTAAAATAATAATTATTTTCAGCAACTTTATCATCACTCCTAATGCGTAAAATAATAATTATTTTCGCATAAGTAGGTTCCGTACCGTAAGTGCTAACAGCGGTACCTCGCAAACCAAACCGTGTCTTAGAAAAACTTGCCAAAATAACATTACCGCGATAATTACTTTGCGATATAACAGTTACGATTCCCTTGGAAACATTTGAAACAAAATAAATACTGTATTTACTGTCGGGAATATTTAATTATTATATGACCGACCGTAGTCGTTTTTACCCCTTTACGGCAATATAACTTTCTAAAAACATTTTTATTGCTCTGGTTCCTCTTTTTGAAATATACCGCTTTGTTGGGCTTGAATTATTATCAGAAAACAACCATGAGTTTGTACATTTGGTTTTATTTTTTTTGGATTTGCGTAGGTTGGGATAGTTTGGTAGCGTAACATCAGTTTGGGTTGCGTTTCAGACTCTAAATAGTAATTATTATTATAGTAGAAATGCCTAAGTAAAATATTGTAATTCTTATCTTTCATATCAAAATGTTAAAATAAATTGACATACGTAATAACACACCCACACAGTCCACACACTCTATTTCTTGTATCATATCTAAATGTATGGCCATTGCATGTTTGTTTCCATAATTGTATGGAACAGTTGGTTTTTTGGTATTTCAGGGTTGGTCTCGAAGCAAAAGTTGGTCTGATTTAGGATGCAATAAAAGTACAAACTATAAAAGTTTGTACGGCCACAAAAAATGTGGAAAATAATTCCAAAATAAACTGATGACAATTCTTGTACAAACTGAAACTAAAGTTTTAACGTAAACTGACAATAATGATTACGGCTTTTAACATAGAGTGTAACTAAAATGACAACTAGCTGGCCAAAACACGTACCACTTGCGTCCGGAGCCTACCTGGGCAAGCAGTACCGTTACCAACTAACGCTTCCAAGAAGGTCATGCGCAGTAAAGTTAAAATTCCACTTACCGTGTTTTTTCTCAACGTCTCAGTTTGCCGCAATGGCTCTGGTCAAGCCATGAAAAAAAATTGTAAAATTCTTCGAAAATTCTCGGTGTATACGAAAAAAGCGACTCTAGTTTTAACAAGAAAAAGAGCCCTGGGAAATTTCATGATGAGTTACAGGAAGTAAATCTTCAAACTCCTATTTTATGCGGTTGTAGTTGGAGAAAATCATATTTACTTATACAGTTCTACTAACTCATACATAGGTACATAATATATGGATTATTATTATGACATGGGCTTGTTTAAATTCTGGAGTCAAAGTTCATATTTTAGTCTCAACGAAAAAACAGGCCTATATTTTAGTGAGTAGATGCTAGTTGTTACGAAAAATAAAACGGAAACAAATGGAGAACTATGTCACTGTATAGCGTTTAAAGATTTTTGGGATGCTTCTAAGATAAGATGATAGAAACAGTAATGTGAAAAGGTCCGAAATTTGGGATTAGAAAAACGCGTGTTTGAACAAAGCCCACACATCGACACCCACAAGCGCCTCGCGTCGACGAATCGCTTCAAACCACTTGATGACAAATGAGACTAAATATTGACACCATGCAACATAAAAACAAAGGGACCGCCGGGGGCTGGCGGTGTCAATCTCAAGAACAAATAGCGAAATGTTTGACGAACGAATTACGTGACAACTTTAGTTCTGTTTGTTCCGATGTTTACAATCCTGGAGGCTGCCGGCTGGGACTTTGGGAAATTGCGACACGGTTGGAAAAAAATGGGGATTGGATCCCAAATGTGTTGGCGGATGTACCTATGTAGGTAGAAATCAGAGAAGGGTGGCAGCTGTGATTGTGGCAGCCGTTTTGCAATACGATATTTAGAATTTAGGCGATCATTATCGAATTGTCGGTTGTAAGGTTACTGACGATTTGAATTTAAATAGCGAATAGCCAAGACAAAATAAGCTCGTGGTCCTTTTTAAAATTTGCTTATTAGTTTTTATTAGTTAAAGATATGCGAAATGAAATGTAAACAAGATAACATTAAATTATAAAAAAATAAAATGATGAACGTATTCTACGTGTAAAATAGATAATCATTAATTTATGTTATAATGCAAAGTATAAGTAGAACAGAATATGTTTTAAATGATAATTATGACTTTTCACCCAAGTTTCTGATCTTGTAGAAAATTAGTTACAATATTTGACTGACAAAATCTACAGCCTCAGTTGACTTAATGTTTGAAATTTTAATCATAAAATAACCCTATATGTATTTGTTCTTCGGAAATCGACAACTCAAAGCAATTGCTCAACCGACTTCAACCGATTACATAATTCGAATACTTAGTACGCACGATTCGATATATTATCATCAAAGTGGTAATTTTTACATTATTGTTGATTTTTCAAAACCGACTCAGCCGATTTAGATAAAATTTAAATGAAACGACCACTAAAGTATGATCAAAAAAAAGAATCATCAAAATAAAATTCATGATTGACGGAGTAATCGAGTAACAGTTACATCCAAAAAAAACATCGTCGAACCTCCTTTTTGGAGTCGGGTAAAAATTGTTTTTTTTTTCCTTAAACTCAGTCACCTACTTATAACCAAACCGATGATTAGAAAGCAACTGTCCGCAATGTTAACATGTCGCCAACCGTGAGAGAAAACAATAGCCGGATCGTGGGAACCGTGATTGGCCACCCCGCGCTGGGGTCGCGGGTCGCGGGTCGCGGGTTCGACTCCCGACCGCAGCTAGCCGCCGTGACGGTGGGGTGCGAAACCAAGCCCGCTCGCTGCATCCGGAATGACAATTTTTGTGAAATTCCTTTATTTTCGTTTCGAACGTATTCTTGTTGTTAGGATTTTTGCCTGAATTCGCAACCAAATACTGAGCATACAATAAATAGTATTTGGTTGCAAATTGATAATCAAATACCTTACCATAATAGGTTGTTGCGATTTTAGGCAAAAGTATATAACAGAATACGTTCGAAACAAAAATAAAAGAATTTCACAAAAAATAATCAAGATTTTGGAAGATAAACGACGAATGAAAAATCAGCTGCCTATACAAAGTTGCAACTCAGAAGAAATTCGATGGCGTGTGTGAATCCACCAACCCGCACTGGGCCAGCGTGGTGGATATGGCCCATCACCCTTCGTGGGTAGGCCTACGTTCTGCAGTGGACTAGGCTATTAAAAAGACTGGTACAGATTTAGTATAGATACTTTTTCTGAAAAATCTTCTATATTACACATGCACTTACCTACCTATAATGTATCTAAGTATATGGTAAAAACAATAATCTGCCAAGTACGAGTCGGACTCGCGCACGAAGGGTTCTGTACTGTATGGAAGCCCCCTTAAATATTTATTTTATTTTAATTTTTTTTTTTATTTATTTATTATTAAAGTAATCATGTAGCTAAACATTTTGTGAATATTTCAAGCATCTACTTGTTACCATTACTTATACTGGTATCAAGCGAAAAACGGCTAAAAATTCAGGTTTGTTGTATGGGAGCCCCACTTAAATATTATTTTTATTCTATTTTTAGTATTTGCTGTTATAGCGGCAAGAGAAATACATCATTTGTGAAAATTTCAGCTTTCTAGCTATAACGGTTCATAAGATACAGCCTGGAGTCAGACACACAGACGGACAGAGGAGTCTTAGTAATAGGGTCCCGTTTTTACCGTTTATGTACGGAACCCTAAAAAGCGCCTAAACAAAGATAACTTTTCATATCTTAAACATCGTGTTGACTTTCTTGGTCTATTAATACATATAATATGTATAAAATATGTACTCGTATTTGCTTTGCGTTGTTTGGCCTATTTTTAATTCAATGATTGCCTGTGGTTAGTCGAATCTTACATAATTATAGCAACCTGCTATAACACAATTTTCAAAAAATTATAAATGAGGTACATATACATTAGCTATTTATTGTTACTTTTTTTAATAATTAAGTAATTTATTATTTAATCTCATTGTAATTTATTGTATCTGATAATGTTCTTACGTTAGTACTCTAATTCTATTTATTTATAATTATCTATTATGGTTTAAGACCCGATGTAAATTATTTTTATAGTGAATTGCAACATAACGTTACCAAAAAAAATAATAATGCTTATTGGTAAGCTCCAAGTAGCCCAACGAGCTATGGAGAGGGCTATGCTCGGAGTCTCTCTGCGAGATCGAATCAGAAATGAGGAGATCCGTAGAAGAACCAAAGTTACCGACATAGCCCAACGGATTGGCAAGTTGAAATGGCAATGGGCAAGGCACATAGCGCGGAGGACTGATGACCGATGGGGTCGAAAAGTTCTCGAGTGGAGACCACGTACCGGCAAGCGCAGCGTAGGACGTCCACCCACAAGGTGGACGGATGACCTCATTAAGACCGCAGGATCGCGCTGGATGCAAGCCGCTTCCAACCGGTCTTATTGGAGATCCATAGGGGAGGCCTATGTCCAGCAGTGGACTTCTTATGGCTGATGGATGGTTACCAAAAATTGATTATGTTTATTGTTGCGAGTAGTATGAGAGCATCAGTAGTTTAAGCGCTTTCAAAATAACACAGACATACTTAGGTACATAAACACCTGTATACACAAATTATTAATATTATTATATTTAACTTCGGATATTGAATATGCATTAACTTCTTCGGAGATTATACATCGGTGTTACTTTGTAATGTGCAATTTAGAGAACGACATATACTTATCATTATGAGCGGTTTTTACTATGGGACCAACCCAGTAAGCACAGAAAAAATCACTGCTCTTCTATAAAAAAAATTCATAGACTCGCGATGAAATAGGAAACCGCTGATTTTCAGGATTTCGAGGTTGGAACACTTGTAAAAGTTGTTTGTAGTTAAGAAAATATACACTTATTTAGATCCCTGTCCTCCGCAAAGTAATACTTACTTTGAATATAAATTATAGCCATGGATGTTAAGCACACTTTACTTTCTTTGGTTTTTTTTTCTGTAGGTATAATTTTATACAATGTGTTTGGATTCGAACTAGTGAAATTCTAGGATTTCATTGTACTCATTATTGTCAGAAACTTTTACTAAGGGACCAACCTAGAAATCGCAAAAAATCTGCTGTTCCATCCAAAAGTTTCATTGACTCTCGACAAAATGTATGAAAAGCTATTTTTTTGCAATTTCGAGGTAGGTCTCTTAGTAAAAGTTGCTAACAATGATGAGTACAATGACATCCTAGCATACTGGTAGTTCGAACCCAAACACCCTGTATATGTATTGATACAGAAAAAAATGCAAGGATTTATTTTGCAAATTGCAGATACATTGAGAAGTACGTATTTGCAAAGATATTCAAAAGTATATAGGTATGTTGATCATTGTGAGCAACTTTTACTATGAAATTGAGTGAAATCATGAAAAACAGCTGTATTATACATTTTGCAATTGATTCCATGGTAAAAAATATTCAAAATTGTAAGCATTACCCACTCTGAAAGTTCCCGCGCTTTGCAAACCAAAAGGTTGAATATAAATGGAACGCTTTAGTTTATAGAACTGTAACGCAAATCCTTCCACTTCATATATCACGTTCTCCCCAGCAGGGCCATAAGTGAAAATAGTTTAAAATCAACGCTAAACATCGGGGCGGGCTGGGATTAAGTCACTCCATTCCCCCGGGAGAAAAAGTGGCCGAATTCTAATCAAGTCAACGAAGGGATTTCATTAAATCTATATCGCCCCCACGTGTTGGCAGTAATTGATTGAAATGCCAGCTTTTAGGGGCGTTTGACTTTATGTTTGCCTGGTAGTAGTATGCTGATCACATAGTGCCATAGGTAGGCCTATGTTTAGCAGCGGACTTTTTAAAGTCCAGTACAGTATAGTAGTGGCGTGCTGTTAGTTCAGTGGTTGTAATGTTGTATGATGATCGAACAAGGGCGTTTGATTTTATGTGATGATAGTACGTTGGTCACACGGTAGTTGCATACTTGTACATGTCAATACTACTAATACATGTCATACAGTAGCACTATAATCATGAAACAGGGATGCTCGACTTTATATCTGACTGGTGATAATAAGATGACGACACGGTAATGAGATGCTGATCCCCTTTGATTGTTTTATTAACATATCAAAGTTAATAATAAAAAGCTTATCTCATAGCGGTTGTCTAATGATCATTACACAGTGCAATACAACAAATTGAAATTACTGTGTTGCATTGTCATTTTCATTTCACAATTATGTAGGTACCTAATATTGTATATAAAATGGATTTTTTAATTTCTAGCTTCAATCATTCTTTTTAACACACAATTAATATTTCCATTAGACTCATTATAAAATATATTTTAAGCTGTTTTGCCTTCGTGGTGGGATTATTATTTTGGATCATAATATAATTAATAAAAAATATCGACAGGGCCAACGTACTATATATTTTTGTAGCCTGATCAAATGAACAATGCTTCTACCGTGTGTGGTTATCCATATGACTATCATACCTACATATAGATGAGTAGCTAGCTTCATGAAAGAATCAATTGCAAAAAGCTAAGTACAATTTATTGTGATAATGTACTCTAGTTATAACCGCTTAATTTATTGTTATTTTGCGATTTTCAGTCCCAAAGTCATTGAAGAATTATAGTTTGATTGATCGTAAATAATATAAATATGATACTTTTAGTCTGTACTTTGTAGGTAACTGAATCTCATTTTATGCAATTTAATTAAAAATTTTTCAAAAAATATGATTTGTTGTAAAATCTATGTCCAATGTTATATCTAACTATAAGTGAGTTATATAAGTGTAACATATCTTGAAATAGCAAATTTTTGTAGTTTACCTATCATCACATAAAGGAACACTTGTCACTATTAAAACAGAAAGTATGCTTAGTTTGGCGTTTTAAGGCTCATAGTCATCAGATATAGTATAACTTTTATTTCTAATGCATCTTAAAAATAGTACGAGCAAGTACAGGTCGCGGCATATAAGTCTAGCGCTGAGGGGATGGCTGCGCATGAGTTTAGTATGGCGGTCAACATGCGCAGCCATCCCCTCCATAGTACCCTCAGCGCTAGACTTACGTGTCGCTACTTGTAAGATTAAATACAGATAGCACAACTTCAAACGGTTGGTCAAATGATATTTTCTTTTTTTATTATAGTAAAATACAGATTTTATACCTAGTAATTGTTTCGTAACGACGGATTAGACGTCTATGATCTGATAAATTCATTATATCAAAAATATTTTTCGATTTTCCCTGATTTTGTAAATAATAGTAAATCAACCTGACTATGTGGTATCAATTTAGATTAAAAAATTAAAGAGGTATTTATGCATTTTTGTAAATCGTAAATCAAGTTACGAAAATCATTAATAACATGTAAGTAAATGTTGGCAAAGCTAGAACTCAATAAAACGAAGTCACGCGTTGAAGTCTTTTGTATCGACTATTTTCAAAATCCTATTTAATTTAAAGTTGCTGATACTGTTTTCTAGAATAATTTACGTAAATATTGAATTCTTTAATACAATAATTATAATCAATAAGTTTTAGAAGTCATTGGTCGCTGGAAATATATTGTAGGCCTAAATGTATATCTAACTAATATTAAAGATAAATGCCGTACCTATATTTTTCTTTCATAGGTTTTCTACACTATTATCTATACTATATTCCATGTAGTTTGTAAGATATGATCATCAGGGATTTAGCACTTGGGAGTGAGAACAAAACATCATATACAATTTTAACGCGTCGTTTATTGATAACTTCATCTTTTCTTCATATACTTTTGTGTCCACTGACTATATAACACTCACTGTACATTTTCGTATTACAATATTTTTAAGTCTTTCAAGGATTTATAACTTTTCGTTTCCATAACAATTATTTGTACAACGCACGTCGGGCGTACGGGAGTGGCGCCGTGGCACGACTTATCGCTATCTACCTACGCTTTACCGACTAACTCCACCTCGCCTACCTTACACTATATTTACAAATTGTTCAAATTTTTTTGGTATTCAAATTACCTCTCGCACTACATCTTCTCTCGCGCGAATCACACTCTGAACCCTGCCGTCCATCGCCACTTCACAACTTAGAATATTTTAACTTAAACCATAAAAAAATACAATAATCGTAATATAATACAAGATATCATCAACAACATTGATCGGAGCCCGCGGCCGGCCCGGCGGCGTGCCGGCGCCGGCGGCCCGCTAAGTTAACAGTTCGCAACACTAACGTCGTACAATACAAAACAAATAAATGGACATACCTAGCAGTATGTACGGCCGGGAGTTAACGATCACTGTCCTAATGCGAAAACCGATTCGCAACAAAGTCACAGTCAGCTAAATGAGCCGCGGCGACTCGACCAGCTCAGAGCGGCGGGATGTCGATGTCGCACGCGAAAGGCGATTCTCAGATGAGCGGCATGGCGCGCTCGTTGGCCGCCGCGTACCGCTGCTCGTCGGGCACGTGGTACATGTTGATGATGTGGCTGAGGTCCTGCTGGCCGTACTCGCGCTTCATGGCGAGCTGGTCGTGCGGGTGGCCGTGCGCGAACTCGCGCTTCAGCTGCGGCGGCGGCTCGTGCGGCACGAACTCGCGCTTCATGCCCGGCGGGCCCGGCGACACCGGCTCCGACTTGGCCGACGAGCCGCTCGGCGAGTGCGACGCGCACGACGGCGGCAGCGCGTACCCGCCCGGCGAGCCGGGGCCCAGCCCGTACGCGGACGGCGACGGCGGCTGCGGCAGGTACGGCGACCCTTGCCCGCCGCCGCCGTAGTATCCGCCGCCGTACCCCTGCTGCATCTGCGACACGTCGTAGCGCGGGTATCCGTACGCCTGCTGCTGGTACGCGCTCGGGTCGTGCATCATGTAGCCGTTGGGCATGTATCCGTTCGGCGTCATCTGGTACACGTCGCGCGGCTGCTGCGCCGACGGCGCTGCCGACCGCTGCCCGTCGCCCGCGCCCATCAGCCCCGACCCGCCCAGAGGGTACTTTTCTTGTTTCTTAGCGAGGGTCTTCGTCTTCCTTCGCGGTCTGTATTTGTAATCGGGGTGTTCCTTCATGTGAACCGCGCGGAGTCTCTTGGCCTCGTCGATGAACGGCCGCTTCTCGGATTCCGAGAGATCTTTCCACTGTGCACCGAGACGTTTCGATATTTCGGAGTTGTGCATTTTGGGGTTATCGGAAGCCATCTTCCTGCGCTGGCCGCGCGACCACACCATAAACGCGTTCATGGGGCGCTTGACGCGGTCGGCGTTCGAAGCCTTGGTATTGTTGTTGTTGTTGTTCGGCGGCTGGTGATGCTGCTGCGGCGGCGGCTGGTGGTGCTGCGGCAGCTGTTGGTGGTGCTGGTGTTGCAGTGGCTGGTGCTGCAGAGCCTGCTGCTGCGGCAGCGACATCATGCCGCCGAGCGCGCCCAGCGAGCCGTAGCCGTGCTGCAGCGCGTGGTGCGGCGGCACGGTGGCGTGCAGACTGCCGCCCTTCAAGTCCGTCTCCATCGTCAGCATGTCGTCTTCCTGCGGCGCGTACAGCTTGCTGATCCTTCGTTCACCGTACACAACAAGAGATCCGTGCGCCGCTCACATGGACTCGCGACGGTACGCCTCGGGATTACACTCGCGGGACCGTACGGCGCGGAGGCTACGTGCGTTGTGAGGAGGCTCGCGCGCCGGGCGGCGGCACCGCGGCTCCCCCGCGCTCCCGGGGGCCGCCCGCGGCGCGCTCCACCAATCGCGGCCGGGGACGGGGCCCCGCCCCGCCCGCGCTCTCCCACCCGCGGCGCCCTGCATTTTTAATCGCCCGGCGAGCGAGGCGTACGCTCCGCTCGCTGCCCGCCATCCGCCATCCGCCGCCGCCTCATGCAAATCTCAATTTTGTTTGCCGACGGGAGCTGCACCTCCTCGGTTTATGTTTATCTTGTAAGCAGCCGTAGCCTGCCTGTTTTCATTACTTTGTTTGAATTAGTTCCGATATCACGCACTATCAACAGACGAACCATTTTAGTCTTGTATTTTATAATGGCCCAGATTCGAATTCGTTCTTCTTTGAAGAAGCGAAGCGGTTAAATAAAAGTCATATGTTTGGTACAATACGAAAGGTTTGTTCATACTTACGTACACATTTTTCTATTGAAGTTTGCTCAGCTGTTGAGGCTGGGAGTTCAAGGTTCCGGTGACAATGTGGCGGAGTACCTACTCGTGGGTATGAAAGAAGCTGGCGTGAAAGAGATTGTTTCGAATGGGCAACTAGACGCCTTCACACGTGCTCTTTCAACTGCACCATTGTTTGCAATTACATTGACGTCATGATACTTATAGCACTTTTGACGTAACTGTACCGTAACTCTAACTTTGTCCAGGTAGGTACTTGTTGACCAGGCAAGCACTACTTAGACATTGAAAATTATGACAATATTTTCTAACGGAAATATATCTTTATTATTTAGTCAAAAATGTATTACAAAATCAATGCACGGTACTTAGTAGGTCGTTAGTCGTTAGGTTTACGAAAACGAATAGGTGTTCATTAGGTTAATACAAGAATAAAAATGTGTGTGAGTGATATATTATATGTTAGTTTTTTTAGTATAACTTCTTCCAACTGATCCTTTTGAATTTAATTGGAGGCCTATTTAGATTAGTGAGCTTTTTACGTATTTAATTTAACTACCAGTCTTCAAGATATCATTTGGTAGTATGTAACTACGTATGTAAGTATGTATGTACATACCTACTTAGTAGTGTTGCCCCACTCAGCTAATTGTTTTCAAAACTGTTCAAGAAATAAGGGAATGTATTGCTTTTACTTAATTTTTAAGTTATCTTAACTTACATTTTACTTTTATTTACTTACCAATGCCAATGCACAGATTATGTTCCTGAGTTTTTAGTCCTCGTATAACTATTTATTTAAATCGAAAAATACATAAGTATTGTTTCAATTAGATAGGTACCATATTTCTATGGCATAGCATTTATTAAGCAGCTTTTGCCCGCTGCTTTGCCTGCTTGATATTTCGAATTTTAAGATATCCTATAGGGACCTTTCATTATTTCGGGATGAAAAGTAATTCATAAAACTCTACCACCTTTAAACTATAATTATCCATGTCGAAAAACAAGTTAATCCTATCCTATGCTGCGTGAAAGAGGAAAAAACAAGCCAAAAATACGTTTTCTGTTTAATAAAAAATTTTGCATTTTGCTTAATTGATGAATCTGAAACCCTGCAACACAGGCTCTTCGGAGACCTAGTGCAGAGTGCAGCGCACCTAAGTAGCCTAAGTAAGTTTTGGAACAATTTTTTTTTTAAATAATAATATTAGTAAGGTAAGTATTCTCTTCTATTGCTGTTTTGTTGTATATACCAATAATAAGTGAGTTTAGTCTAGACACAAGAGTACAGAGCTTATACCTATACACTACGTTTCAAATATCGATTTAACAAAAAAAATATTATTCATATAACTTTGTACTTTATTGTAATTAGCTGGATTCTAGCCACTAGAGGTAGGTAAGTACCTACCTAAGTAATTTAAAAAATAATCTATACTAATATTATAGAGAGGTAAGTAAAGTTTGTGAGTTTGTGATGTTGTAGGGGGTAATCTCTGGAACTAATGAACCGATTTTGAAAATTCTTTTACCAATAGAAAGCTACATTATTCGCGAGTGTCATAGGCTATAAAGTAAGCGCGGG
The DNA here is from genome assembly GCA_964007245.1 of Hypomecis atomaria. Taxonomy (NCBI): domain Eukaryota; kingdom Metazoa; phylum Arthropoda; class Insecta; order Lepidoptera; family Geometridae; genus Hypomecis; species Hypomecis atomaria. Next base: position 4,221,086 of record OZ023281.1, read on the forward strand.
CGAAGCCGCGGACAAAGGCTAGTATTTCATAAATCTCTTAAATTGTAATTGTACTTACCTACCTACGAATGGGCACAAGGAGTTTTTCAATTAATGAAATGTATGAGCACAATTATGTTAAAATTAAATGTATAGATGTGTACCTATTTAAGTACAAGTTATGACTCGTTAAAACAAGAGATCATGCGTTTTTGTCTCTTTTATAATAAAATTACATATGGTAGATAGGTATTAGATGGCACCTGGGGCATTATTTTTGAATTGAACGACTTTGACGTGTATGGAATTTGCATGGATACGGCTCGGTCGTATTTGCAACTTTATGGATTCTCCATAGGTACAATCTGTCAAAGTTCCGTATACGTCCAAGCCGTTCGAAATTCAATAATAATGTCCCATAGCTGTTTCCTTTTTAAGTTTTTACATATTTGAAATCTTAAAAACATTATTTTAGAAGATGCCTATGTCCAAGTATTGGTGAAAGCCATATTATGATTGAGATAATCCTTTTTTTGAAATACAATTATACAAATTTTAGAACTATTAATAATGTTGTTAAGCAAACGATATTTATAACTAAATCGAAAATAACCAGACTTAGTTAACGAGTAGGTACTCGAGCTCCGAACTAACTTACTTCATTAGAACTAACTTTTGTTTATCTCTAATTCTAGGTTCTTGGAACTTCCATTGTTTTTAAAATTGAGACCCTGAGCAAGATAACCCGTTTTGTTATCTTTTCTAAGAATAGAATTTAGCTTCGGTTACTTTTGTATTCAATAAATTTTTATGACTACCAGTTTTACCGTCAGAGGTTTTTGAGCTTTCACTTTTGGGGTAAAGATTAGGTAGGTTGGGGGTAATAAAACAAAATAATAGTTTTTAAATAACTGTTTTTATTATTCGCTTAATTATTGTTCTCTGTAACGCCACATTTAGATATGAGTTGTGTTTTTTTTATGAAACAAGGCAAGAGCTTTTATTAACTGCTATAAAAAAGGTGGTACATACAGAGTTATCTGCTTACCCAGTAGGTATATATGTAGCTATTTAAGTCGAAAGTGGGTAATTAAGACCATCATCACGAACAACTTTTACTATGGAGCCAATTCTAAATTCGAGAAAAAACATCAGCTTTTCTGTACAAAATTGTAACTTGGAATCGATAAAATGTATGAAATAGATTTTTTCTCGAATTTTGAAAATAAAAGTTATAAAATAATAAAAGTTGCCTTAATCATCCCCTTTCGGGTTAGAATACCAGCTCAGGATAAACCTGTATAGATAATGTTAGGAAATTAATTAGGTAAATTGTATATTGAGCGGGAAATAGTACTCTACTTATTTACTTACACTATAAAACTTAGCAGACTTAGTACATATATTTTACATAATTCTTATAATAAGTACCTAGTAGGTAGTGAAATTCTGTCACGCGCATAAACGCCAGTTTTGCTTACATTTGCTTACAAATATTATTTATCGAACAATTAATACTGGTTGAGCCAGATTAGAAAAGTAAATTACGCAAGATGTAGCTAAATAAATAGCTATTGGTATCACAGTGTCGCCATGATAAAAACACTTTCACAAGCTACTTGAAAATCGCTGTAATTCTCACCCCTAGCAAGGTATTAATTGACAAAACATCATTAACGCCATCACCTCCCAATAAGCAACTATAAAATCCTCCGACACTCCGATACAAAAACTGCCACTAGTGGCATAACGCGTCGGGACTCATTCAATAATTGCCGGAGTAACGCTTGTGCAAAATAAAAAAGTAAAAAGTGCTCATCAAACTCTGTGAGCTTCCTAATTGGCGGGAGGTGTCACTAATGACAGTCGCGAGGCGCGAGTGCAGCGACACTTGGTGCAAATTAATAATTATCGCGCATGGTAACACTGAGGTGTCGCGCGCCAATATGGCGGCTGCCATTGTTGGCGGGAAAATGCTTTTAATTTTCGATTATTTTCGTGAAATATAAAATAATGAGACTGAAAATTCGGTTGGCTTTGAATGTTTACTGCCCTTTTGAAAAACGAGCTGCAAGATTTTGCTTCATTATTTAATTTTTCAAAAAATATCGTAAGTTTTAATTTAAAACAAATGAAAGAGCTAAAAAATACTTTATATAAGCACATGCTCGTATTTTCACTGAAACTATCAAACTATACTACCTAGGTAAAACATACAATGCTTAAACATTAGATAATTGTACCGTTCATTACGTCTGAATCCTAAACACCTTTACAATGTATATTTTTGTTCAAAATTAATAAAAGTTAATCAGATAATTATTAAATCTAAGGCCTTGCAAAAATGGTGGAAAATAAAGTAAATTTTATTTACCCTATTACATACGCATATAATGTGCTAGTAGTGACTAAGTTCGTAGGTTCGTAGGACTAAGTTCGACTAAGAAGTAAGTATCATTCCTAAGTATTTGTCACAGTTTAAGCTGAGATACCTACGCTATAAATCTATAACGTAAGTGCATTCACCTGAAGTAGGTAATTAGAAAACTAAAGGAATTATTAAATCGACTACGGAAATATGAATTAATGTAAGGGACATTTTGGTGATTTTGAGTTATATACATAGTTAGATTCAGAATTACGAGCTCTATCGAATGGTATATATAACTTTTTAATATCTTGAAAAAAATGTCGCTTACCACAAAAAAAGTGAGCAAAAATATCAAAAATGAGGGGTAAAAAGTACGTTAACAGACACAAAAAATGCAATATGTCTCATACGTTAAGTTTATCATCCTATTAACCAATTGATTTCCCTTACGCTATTACAAGTTACGTTTTTCAAGTCCGATGTGCCTCTAACATCAATTTACAAAAATATACACTGGCCCTTACGCAGACAAACAAATATTAATTGAAAATCAAACAAACTTAAACAGGCAGAGGTTTTTATAGGAAAGTGGTTTGATTACAGATTTATAGCATTTGCAGCCTCTACGGGACATGTCTTATAATAGTTGGCCTCTTACATTAATATTCGACTACGGAAATATGAATTAATGTAAGGGACAAAAGGCCATTTTTCAGGAGAGCCAAAAAACGATCGCAATTTTTTCTTTATATCTTTTTTGTTTCTTGTCTGATTTAAATGACTTTTAGGGCGAAATTGCATAAAATTTTGAACTGTTTATGTTAAAGATATCATTATTTGAGATATCCCTGTAGTTTAGGAATTGACATGTCCCTTACATTATTTTTTTCTGTTAAAATGAACAAAATTTTTAAAAAAAGTTAAGGTAACGTACATCTCATAATCAAATACGAAGTAAAATTGCAGTGAAGGACATCGCTTCAATAGGTTTTTTTAAAATAAATAGCCCCAAAAGTTTATCATAATCATTTCTTTTCAATGTAATTAAATTTAAAATGTGTCACTGACGCTAAGTTAAAAAAAAAACAACATAAACAACTTCTTATGTAATTAAAAGTCTTAAGCCATACTTTTAAGTAAGTAATTTCACAATAAAATGCGTTAGAAAACTTTTTAAATAATGAAAAACTAACGTTCATTATCATAAAACGACCGTGTAGGAACTTTTATATTCAGTCTACCATAATATAACAATAAAAGCTTCCAAAAAAAGTTAAACTACGTGTAATTCTTTGTAAATTAAACAAAATCATAATATAGTTCTGAACCATGTAACAAGAATAGTACTTATTAAAATTAAATTGGTTTATTTTATGGGAACAGTTGTTTTAATTTTTGTGGAACTATGATTAAGTTTATCCTATTCGTTTGACAAAACAAGGAAAGGCATGATCATTATTTCAATTCACTAAAGATGACTGCAACGTACTAGGCTTGTATAGGTATAATATGACTTTTCAAGACTTTCCTTGTGTTGTCATTTTAAATTTACAAGATGATATTAACTTATGTATTTACGTATAATAACTAATAAAAACAACATTTAATAAATAATAAAAACAACATTCCCAGAGATTTCACGCGGATTACCTAAATCTTCCGCATGATGGTGCATTTTTAGACACTTCATTGGAAACAGACGAAGAAGATGAAGACGCACAGTAAATTTTAGGATTAACCTCAAATGAATGAATAATTATTTAAATAATCAATAAATCATGAATAGATGATGATGAATAAGCATTTATTTTTTCTTCACTATAATTTAATCATGAAAGCATTGCTACAGAAATGTTGACTAAGATTTTCTCATTGTTTTGATACTCGTATTTATGTTAATTCTGGTAAACATTATTAACAAGTTATTATCACAGTTAAGATAATTCTATGACTTTCATTGGACAATACGAGGAAAGTCTTGAAAACATATAGCCAATTTGTAACTGTCACTTAAAAGCGTTTGAATCCGGTTTTTCACGTCTTTCCTTTTGTTGTAAAATAAAAGAAACTTACTGGATAAGATTCATCTTACAAATAATTTACTTGCTAAAATCGAGGTTATTGTCTTGTTATTTTTTAATAGCTTGTTATATGTAATGTTATAGGTAAACCATGGATATTAAGGTGCCCTATTTGTTTTTGTTTAATTTTGACTGAACATGTTTCTAGGCATAAGTATTTTATCATCTATTTTAATAGATTTTATTGTTTCTTTATGGAAGACTAATAGTCACTAACTAATAGGTATAATATGACTTTTCAAGACTTTCCTTGTGTTGTCATATTAAATTGACAAGATTATATTAACTTATGTATTTACATAACACTATTATGTAGGAACTATTGCAATCAGCCTTGCCTTATTGCCTTACGCTTTTTATGTTATGTGCCTGTTGTTTATGTGCCTGATTGCAATAGGCAGTTCCTACATAGTAGTATTACGTAAATACATAAGTTAATATAATCTTGTAAATTTGATATGACAACACAAGGAAAGTCTTGAAAAGTCATATTATACCTATACAAGCCTAGTACGTTGCAGTCATATTTAGTGAATTGAAATAATGATCATGCCTTTCCTTGTTTTGTCAAACGAATAGGATAAACTTAATCATAGTTCCACAAAAATTAAAACAACTGTTCCCTTAAAAGAAACCAATTTAATTTTAATAAGTACTATTTTTGTTACATGGTTCAGAACTATATTATGATTTTGTTTAATTTACAAAGATTTATACGTAGTTTAACTTTTTTGGAAGGTTTTATTGTTATATTATGGAAGACTGAATATAAAAGTTCCTACACGGTCTTTTTTTGATAATGAACGTTAGTTATTCATTATTTAAAAAGTTTTCTAACGCATTTTATTGTGATATTACTTACTTAAAAGTATGGCTTAAGACTTTTAATTACATAAGAAGTTGTTTATGTTGTTTTTTTCTTAACTTAGCGTCAGTGACACATTTTTAAGTATAATTACATTGAAAATAAATGATTATGATAAACTTTTGGGGCTATTTATTTAAAAAATCCTATTGAAGCGATGTCCTTCACTGCAATTTACCTCGCATTTGATTATGAGATGTACGTTACCTTAACTTTTTTTTAAAATTTCGGTCATTTTAACAGAAAAAAATAATGTAAGGGACATGTCAATTCCTAAACTACAGGGATATCTCAAATAATGATATCTTTAACATAAACAGTTCAAAATTTTATGCAATTTCGCCCTAGAAGTCATTTAAATCAGACAAGAAACAAAAAAGATATAAAGAAATAAAAAAAATTGCGATCGTTTTTTGGCTCTCCTGAAAAATGGCCTTTGGTCCCTTACATTAATTCATATTTCCGTAGTCGAAATGTAAACACCTAAATCATAAGATGTCTTATGATAGACATCTTACGAACCTACGAACTTAGTCACTACTAGCACATTATATGCGTATGTAGTAGGGTAAATAAAATTTACGTTATTAAGATGTCTTATGTCTCACCTCCCGCTCTCGCGCGTGAGCAAGTCGCTCCTGAATTTAAAATATTATAATTATTAAAAATGGCACCAAATAATGTCGAGCCTACACTACGTGATGTACTAAAAGCAGTGAGTGAATTAACCGCGAAAGTAACCGCGATAGAAGCTCTAATTGTTTATCAAGGTACGATAAATGCGGACCAAAGTGAAAGGATCCTGATGGGTGTAAAAGAAATAATTGAGGGTAAGTCCCCTGTAATACCAAAAAATGCGGGTACCTCGTGCGACATGACCCCGCCGCAGGCGATGCAAGTACAGCGACCTTTGCGCCAAGCGCGCTTGAAATCCGCCACCACTGCATTGTCAACGACCACAGGTCCTAAGAAGGGTAGCACAGCACCACTAACACAAAAACCAGCTGGGAAACCCGCAGCGATGACGACAACTCGCGACATTTCTACACCGCGCGAATCTACCGCACTTTTGAATAAGATACCAACTACACAATGCAGCGATGACTCGGTTGCAGCGACAACTCCGTGTGTGGCCTCGAAATCAGCGGAGCACAACACTGACGATAATGGAGGTTGGAAAAAGGTAACTAAAAAATCCAACAAAAAACGAGACATAATAACCGGTACTGGAAAATCAAACGATGAACTCCAAATAGCGGAGAGATTAAAATACATTCAAGCTTGGCAGTTTAAACCGGCGACTACTGAACAAAATATATTAAACCACCTGAACAAAATTCACAAATCCGAAAAATACTATGTCGAGAAAAGGCAAACTAAAACCAAATGGCATGCAGTCTTCATAATAGGTATCCCTGAGAGCCTGTATGACAACATCAGCGCGCCGACTTCATGGCCCGCCGGGGTTCGTGTGAGTAGTTGGATTTTTCGTGCGCGACACTCGGGCGGCGACCCGCAGTAAGTGCGAGCGAGACCTCCGACGCGCACGGCAGCAGTAGCGCTAGTGAATGGAATGCATCGTTACCTTATCAACACTGTCACCGGGACGGCGGCGAACAGCATCTGACAAACAATGTAAACTGCGCCCCGGCTAATAATACTCATAGTTTAGTTATATGTCTCCAAAACATTCGGTGCATAGGTGCTAAGGGTAGATTAGAAAAGCTAGAAGTCTTGTTACAAAATGAACTTAAATGTAATTTACTCGCGCTAACGGAACACTGGTTGTCTCAGGATGATTTAAAATGTATTGAGATATCGGATTTCAAATTAGCCTCCAGTTACTGTAGAAAAACGTTTCAGCACGGAGGATCTTGTATTTATGTAAATAAAAACACAAAATGCAGTGAGAATTTAGATGTAACTGCGTTATCCGTGGAACAATATTTAGAGGTGTCTGCCGTTGACCTGATAGATTATGACATTACAATAATTTGTATCTATAGAACCAATTTGGTGAGTACCAGCATATTTCTTGATCATCTTGAACGTCTGCTCGATAAGGTGGGCGAGTTGGGTATAGAATACGTCTTGATCGGAGATTTCAACGCGAACATACTTGGCCCAAGCGATTCAAATATTAGACGACTGGCGGACTTATCGGCCGTCCATGGCTTGTGTAACATTGTGGACTTTGCCACGCGGGTGACCGCGAGCACGGCCACCTGCCTCGACCACGCGTACTCGAGCCTGCCGGCGGGCGCGGCGCGAGCCGAGCCCGTGCGCACCGAGCTCAGCGACCACGTCGCGGTCAAAGTAGAACTACTCGTCGAAAATCGTGTAATTACGCAGCGGCCGCGGTATGCGCGCAGGTTTACGCATTTGAATAAAATCAATTTTGTAGGAGCTATCGAGAGTGTAGACTGGGAATATATTAAGTTTAGAAATCAAGTTTCCGCAAACTTAGCTATCACAATAATTAACGTCTTAGTTAATAAAGTTGAAGCGTGTTTTCCACTAAAGAAATGCTATCAAAACAAAAATGATCCCAGCTGGGTGACGTCGGACGTAAAAGAATTTAAATCATTGCTATTTGACATAATTAAAATTGGTGATTTATTTCCTGACATTGATACTATAAATGAATTATTACTTGACATGAATAATTATTATGAAAATCTGATTAAAAATACTAAATCTGCATTTTACTCCAATATGATGGGTATAGCGACTAACTCTTGCCGGACGATGTGGAGTATAGTCAATAAAGAGAGGGGGAAAAACAATTCCCCACACATTGATTTTACCGATGTAATTCATTCATCTAATGGGGAAAAATTCATTAGTAAGAAATGTGCAGTTGACGCGATTAACGCCCAATTTTTAGGGGCAGCGGAAGTTTGCGGGGCGCCGAGGGCCTCAGTCGGGCGCGTCCGCGCCGCGCTGTGCTCGGCGCGCCCGTCGGCCGACAGGTCGCTCAGGTTTTTACGATTTAGCGCAGACGAAGTATATAGGATTATTATGTCTCGTATACCACCTAAGACTTCAAAGGATATTTACGGACTATCAATGAAGCTTCTTAGATTAGCCGCGGTCCCCCTCGCTCCCATATTGGCTGAACTGTTCAATCTTTGCATTACAGAAGGGACATTTCCGTCGCCGTTAAAGATCGCAAAAGTAACACCTCTATTTAAGGGTAAAGGGAAGCGCGAAAGCATCGATAACTACAGGCCCGTATCAATTATTCCCGCTATAGCCAAGGTTTTCGAAAATGGGATTAGCACTCGCCTACTTAATTTCTTAGCCGAAACAAATGCTCTGTCCGATCGCCAGTATGCGTACCGCGAAGGGAGATCCACCATCTCACTCACGCGAGAAGTAGTGCGCAGTATTGTGGCCGCAAGGGACGGCAAGAGCAAGCAGCAAGTCGCCATAATATTCTGCGATTTATCTAAGGCATTCGACGTCGCCGATCGCGCTGTACTAAACGTTAAAACACGGCATTATGGCGTGGACGGGGCCTCGCATGCTCTTATCGCAGACCTAATGAATGGTAGATCGCAGGTGGTGGTGGGCGCAGCTGGCGATGTTAAGTCAGACCCGCTTGAATCAGCGATGGGAGTAGCGCAAGGATCGTCGGTCTCCAACATCCTCTTCTCTCTTCTCCTGAATGATTTGCCGGCCGCCGTCACCGCAGCTGAAATATTCATGTATGCTGATGATGTGGCAGCGGTGGTGACGGCGCCTTCGGTCGATCAACTGGAGAGGAAGTTGAATACCACGACCATGCAGCTCGCTGACTGGTTTCGGATGAACGGCCTGACACTGAATCTCAAAAAGACGCATTTCATTCACTTCTACCTAGCGGGGCGAGCACCCAGACCCCTATCAGTATTTGTGAATGAAATAAAAATAGCACAGGTCTCGTCTACGACGTTCCTAGGCTTCGAGTTGGACAGAGGTTTACAATGGGAAAATCACGTAATTAAGGTGTGTAGTAGACTGGGTAGTTCGTGTTTCGCGCTGACTAGGCTTGCGAGGGTGGTACCTGCAGACGTCGTACGATGCTCTTATTTTGCTACAGTACATTCAGTACTTCAGTACGGAACAGAAATCTGGGGACGAGCTGCCGACTGGATGCGGGCATTTAGAATGCAAAAACGCGCCGTCCGAGCGATAGCAAAGATTCCTCAAGATGTTTCAGTCCGTCTACATTTTAGGAGGCTAGGCATTCTTACACTGCCATCACTTGTCATATTTCAGGTGGCGGTATATGTGAGAATGAACCTGGCCTCTTACGTAAAACGAAGTAGAACACGGGGCGGGGAATACCTCGTAACTGTACCTCATACGCTTGAAAAGTCCACAAAAGTTACGCATATAATGGGACCGAAAGTATACAACTTGCTGCCAATAAATGTTATTGATGCCCCTAGCTTACCTTGTTTTAAGGCTCGGTTAAAGCGCTGGCTTATCGAGCAGACGTTTTATGATTTTGACATTTTTCAATGTGTAAAATAGTTTATGCAATATTATTATTATTATATTTTATTGATATTTCTAGGTTAAACTAGATGTAGATATATTTTTGTTTCTTATTTTATTTCGTTGACATTTTTATTTTGATAATTTTGATTTGTTTCATGACATTTTTTATTATTTTATGACATTTTTAATGTAACATAATGATAATTTTTTAATTTATTTTACTTTGACATTCTAATATTGAAGTTTAATAGTTGTTTGTCAATGATTAGATATCTTTCTAAATAGTAATTATTATGTAATCCTATCGTATTGACATGTAAATGAAATATTTTATGAATAAATTGAATATGAATATGAATATGAATATGATAGACATCTTATGATTTAGGTGTTTACATTTAATAATTCCTTTAGTTTTCTAATTACCTACTTCAGGTGAATGCACTTACGTTATAGATTTATAGCGTAGGTATCTCAGCTTAAACTGTGACAAATACTTAGGAATGATACTTACTTCTTAGTCGAACTTAGTCCTACGAACCTACGAACTTAGTCACTACTAGCACATTATATGCGTATGTAATAGGGTAAATAAAATTTACTTTATTTTCCACCATTTTTGCAAGGCCTTAGATTTAATAATTATCTGATTAACTTTTATTAATTTTGAACAAAAATATACATTGTAAAGGTGTTTAGGATTCAGACGTAATGAACGGTACAATTATCTAATGTTTAAGCATTGTATGTTTTACCTAGGTAGTATAGTTTGATAGTTTCAGTGAAAATACGAGCATGTGCGTATTTTTTAGCTCTTGCATTTGTTTTAAATTAAAACTTACGATATTTTTTGAAAAATTAAATAATGAAGCAAAATCTTGCAGCTCGTTTTTCAAAAGGGCAGTAAACATTTAAAGCCAACCGATTTTTCAGTCTCATTATTTTATATTTCACGAAAATAATCGAAAATTAAAAGCATTTTCCCGCCAACAATGGCAGCCGCCATATTGACGCGCGACACCTCAGTGTTACCATGCGCGATAATTATTAATTTGCACCAAGTGTCGCTGCACTCGCGCCTCGCGACTGTCAGTCACTAGACATCTGATTTAGGTGGTTTACATTTAATAATTCCTTTAGTTTTCTAATTACCTACTTCAGGTGAATGCACTTACGTTATAGATTTATAGCGTAGGTATCTCAGCTTAAACTGTGACAAATACTTAGGAATGATACCTACTTCATCTGTGTAATCCTAATTCCTTCTCTACACTACAAGTCATGTAAAGAATGACATAATATGTAAAGGGCCTAAACTAGACCACATGGAGCTGCCTAGCTCAAGAGGCAGTTAAATACAAATATACCTATGGACTAAGGTATATGTACGAAAATCCTGAGTAAATGGCATAGGAGGTTGTTGAATTGATCAGTATATTGCTACAGATATGTAATGAAGTATACTGAAATTTTCGGTGCGTCGTCGGTCGGTGCGTCGCGTCGGTGCGTCTATAAAATATTATGTTTTTTAATATTCCATATTTCTTTTATAACGACTAAAAATAATATTATCAAATGAAAGTAAAATATTTTTTTAATTAACAGACCTAATAACACCATTAAATTAATTTGTGATTTTCAACGATTCCAATGATCCAATGGTAAATAGGACACATACCTATAGTTATGTAAAGTTGCCACACCCTTATAGGGTCATAGTTACGTACCTATAACTTACAGAAGAACTGCATGTTAATACCACATTTATTAGGTAGGTATGTTGCAATAAATGATTGAGTATACAGGGTTATCCAGAACTGTTGTAATAAGCCGAAAGGAGATGATCATTATAAGCTACTTTTAGTATGGGATAAACCGGAATTCGAAAAAATAAAATTACCTGTTGCACAAACTTTGTCGATATTAATTTGCAATGTTGTATGGAACAGCTGATTTATTTTTCTCGAGTTCTTGGTTGGCCTCATAGTAAAAGTTGTTTAAAAATGATGATCTTAAAATCACCCTCTTTCGTTTTAGTACAGGGCAAGCCGATAACCTACGTAACTTATAAACAGTAATATCACAGTATGCAAAATAATGTCGCAAAACACTAACAGTTAGCTATAGCGTCGTGGTGCGTTGAATAGGCCTAGAGCGGGAGGGGGCGAGGGGGCGGGCGACCCGGCCCCGGCCCCTTCCGGCCGCTGTCTCCGACTCATCAGGCCTATCTTGGTAGCGCTGCCCGCAAATTAAATAGTAACGTGCGACGGTCCGACCGTGTGTACCCGCCTTATGTACAGCGTATGTAGGTCGCCTATATCGACTTTACAAGCTGTAATCGTGTGAGTTGTGTATCTACCTTTATATTCATTGTCACAACGTTTTTGTATGTTATCATAATACATGTAGGTATAATGTAATAAATTATTGTACGAATAGAAAATAACTTATTTAGTAAAAAAATAATGGCAAAAAACTAATACTCGGTTCTTAAGATAACCCAGTGTACCTTTTGATAGTCCACTGCTGAATATTTCCCGCTCTATCCGCCGTCTCCGATTCATCAGGCTTATCTTGGTGGTGCGCTGCCCGCAAATTAAATAGTAACGTGCGACGGTCCAAAAGTATGAACCCGCCTTATGTACAGCGCCTATTTGTACCAGCACCTGATGAAGGTCGCCTATACGTGTATTGATTTAATAAAATGTGAAAATAGTTAACATTGTACAATGTGTTTGGTACTCGTATGTTGACACAATAGGCAAAATTTTAGAGGCGCCATCGTAGTTATAATAGCAATTTAGAGTAGCCCTGTTTCTTTTTCACTACATGCATTTGATAGAGAGAACACTATTAAGGCTTTGTCAAACAGAACGCGTTCTTAGCGCGCGTCAGAGCGCTAACCTGACGGCGCGCTATGACGCCGAGTTGTTTTGTACTACTATGGTAATATACCGTCAAACAGAGCGCCAGCGCTAGCAATACGCGACGCTCTGTCGCGGCGATAGGACGCTTTGACGTCGGCCGTTGTATTTTTTTACAAATTTTATTTTAGCGTCCGAGTGAATGTGCATGATGTCTGAAAAATTGATTGAATTAGTAAGAAAAAACCCATGTTTGTACAATATAAAGACAGACAGATTACAAGTCTTTCTCTTGTAGAAATAGGCGTCCTCCAGTTTGTGATACATTTGCTTATTTTTGGGATAAGCAGTTCGTGTAGTTCTTCGAATAAATCTTGAGACATACGAAAGTATGTAAAAAACGATCTTCATGTGATGCAAGCTCGCGACACAACCGATGATATTCTCCTAAATCCTCTCTCTTTTTATTGATGTCGTGCACCCATACTCTTTTTTTCTGTGACCGCGATAGAGCATATAAAAGTAATAATTCTTCCACATCTGAATCACTCGACATCATAACGAACAAACTTTTCACACCCTGCTATCGATAGGCACTGTGCTTTGGCGAATGGTACGTTGCGTTAGGTAGCGTTGGGCTCTAGTCATGTGTGACATGAAAAGAGCGCGACGTTAAAACGCGACGCTTTAACGTTATTACGCAGCGCTACGAACGCGTTCTGTTTGACAAAGCCTTTATACGTTGCTATTAAATTTACGATGGCGCCTTTAATATTGGACCTAATATAAGTATAATAATATAACCTATGTGGATCTCATTATCTTAATTAATATCGCACTACTTATAATTATACAGTTTACATACATACTAAGCCGGACTCTTGATACGTACAACTGATCATAGACTTATAAACCGCTGTCTCCGGCTCATCAGGCCTATCTTAATAGCCCTGCCCGCAAATTAAATAGTAACGTGCGACGGTCCGAACGTGTGTACACCCGCCTTATGTACAGCGTATGTAGGTCGCCTATATTGATTTTACGAGATGGATTGTGTACCTGCCTTTATTTATTTTATTTTTGTTACAATGTATGTACTTAAAAAGTTAGTTACTTACTACATATTTGAAAATTATTTAGTAATTATACAATAAATGGAAATCTAAAAATATGTGTAGGTAACATGGGGGTGATTTCACAATGAATTAAATAAATGAATGTTCTAACTAAGTTTTACAATTAAATACATATTATTTATATTTCTAATAAATTAACATATTTTTAGTCATAAACAACAAAATCACAAATTGTATTAATTACCTTGAAATCTATTGATTGAGTATTTATTTATATTGATTAAGAGTGTTTGACCTGTAACTATTTGTTACCAATAAATGAGAATGAGTATGAGTATTTTCAGAAAATTTTAAGGCAGGTTCTTAGGTATAAAATAAACTGAAATTACCAATGTAAAGTTGTTGACTTCAGTTTCCCATTTAATCACTTAATTCATTAGATTTTAATTAGGGGCGTTAAGATATCTATCAATAAGTTATTTCAGGATTTTATATTTTATTTACGTACTAGTTCACAAAACCTTAGATTAATCAAGTTTTAATTCAAATTCATATAGGCATGGTTTTTAAACAGTTTTTTAACCCCGATCAAATAGTAATGCCTATTAAAACCAATAATGGAAAACAAAATAAACATCAATCATGTGAACAGGTATCAGTATCTTATATTATTTTAATGTAAAACTAATTGTACGGCGAATAAATATCATAGAAAGTTGTATTAGTTCACGTCACGGGTAGACCTCTGACACTGGCAATTACATACATTGTTGGTGGAAAGAAATTACAAATAGCCTATACGTGGTTCTTATACGAGGTTATGAGCTCTAACATCTTTATTTGTTGATGTTTAATGAGTGGTTTGCTGAGTCATGTACAATATTTGGTATTGCGAAACGAAATAATTATACGAGATGTGATTACGGAAATATAAATGAGATTTACAGATAAGTGGGCTCTTAATAAGTTTTTATTTGCTATGTGTGAACACTTGGCGGTTAAATAACTTATTTTCTTAATCTAACTATTAAAAAAAAAAAAACTTTAATCCATGACAGTTATTAATGTACTATTATAAATTAAGTTTTCGTCTAGCGATTTCAAGATAACACAGAACCTATACTGAGCAAAACCTTGTAATGGGAGTATTACATATTTATAATAGTAATACAAGTTTTAAGCAAGAGCACATATTTTGTGAACGCGTTTATGTCTTTTCTTTCAAAAATCTATTGTTGAAAAATTTCTTCTTTTTTACGTAAAGTAGTTGTATAAAACTATATACAACATTGTCTTTGTAATCTATATAAGAGCCATTATGACAATTCTGATTAGATTTGCGAGGGATAGTTAGATAAGAATAGATTTGATTCCAATAAGAGGCGGTTATGTAAATAGGTCGGATAAACGTTTCAAAATGAGGCTCTGTTAAACATTTATTAAAATTTGAAATATGATTTACTTAGTAAACATATTTAATATTTTTTTTGGCAAATTACTGCAGATATTATGAAGCAAGCGCTAGGAACATTTGAACCAAAACACCGCATGTTTTATCAAACATGCGCTGTGGCTTGTTGGCGCGCCGTCGCCGTAAACTAAAAAACAAGACTCAGCGTACTTGTAAGGGTTTAGTTCAACCACGGATAAAAATAGGTATTATAGTTTTTCCTTTTTTTTCTCTTTTTAGACTGTTTTTATAGTAGTTTTTAAGATCCAAATTCATATGCCTGTTAGCACATTAAAATCATTAATGGGATTGTCAAATGTTCATTGGTACAGGAATGTCACGTATAGATACAACAGAACTGTTATAAAACATTCATCAACACTAAAACATAATAAGTAGAGCATAGCACAAACACTAGTTCACGTAGCGTCACTAAGCGTCCTATAGCTGTACGTAGGCGTAGAGATAAGTATGTAGAGCCAGTCAGCTGACTGCTCGCCGGATCTCGCGACACGAGCCGTCAGTCACACGACAATGCGCGCGCAAATAATACCACATTAAAAACGTCCAAAAACGTGAATCTTCCACGAATATGACAAAATATCCGCGAGGAAAACACTCATTTTCCGCGAATAACGTGCGAGCGTCGCGCTCCCAGTGGCCAGACTAAATGCGAGACGTGAAAAAGCACCGCCGCAACGCCGACCGACAATGGAAAGCGGTAAAGAATCATAATAATAACAATGACAACAATGTGAGATGCTATAATAAAGAGCGGCGGCATTGTGCGGCGGTCGGCGCTCAGTCGAAGGGTCGCGGGAGATCGATACGCGGCGGATTGTCTACGGTCGGCTACGGCCGTGCGTGCCTTTGTCGATCCGCGACGCCGCCCGCTCCGCGCTCGCGCCCGCTCATCAGCGCGATTCACTCCAAACTCTATTCAGCTGGTCCGACCTTGCCTCGTATCCTCTACGTACAATACACCACACTCGTGCAACTTCGCTATTTGAAAAAGAATTTGCTTTACAGCCCGGCTTTGTCAAACTTACAAGTCTACAATTATATAGGCCGAATCATACAACTTAGTAGCTGTGATGTTGGCTTCAAGCTGCGGATGACACAATTCTTGCGCAGCTGTTAAGTGACCTTCAGTTGGGATTGCCCTATACGCAGCTTGTAGCTAACATCACATCCGCCAACTTATATGATTCGTACCTATACCTACTTCTCTTTAATTCACATTTTTATTAAATCGATGACTGTAACACATTATTGTCGTTATCATGGTCATCATGACATCCTCATTTGAGGATCCTTAGGTTTATCAACTCTTGGATAAAGGCACAAGAGATCACCTATTTACAAGAGTTAAAACAACACTACATTCTGCAATACATCGTAAACATAAATTTAGCTGTGCATAAGTATTTCATCCATGTAAGTATTTGATGTCATCGACCCATCACATTTTCGATTAGTCTAGATTACCCCGTCCTAATCTGGACCACCACTCACTTGTGGAAGCCAACACCTTGTTTCACACATGTCATGTTCAAAGGTAGACTGCAAATAGTTGGAATTGTCAAGGGGCTGAGCCAATGGCATGAACAAAAAGAGGCCTTTACCCACAGACAATGATGATGATGATGAGTGTTTTTCGCGCTGTATAATAGAAACCCTTCCTATGTCTTCTCCTTATTTTCATGAGCATCGGCTGAAAACGATTACAACTCTATCTACAGCGAAATAACTAACTATGTAGTACAAGTTGTGCTCTGTGTACCTGTGAATATGTAGTTATTATTAAGGAAAAATTACCCACATGTATGAATATCGGAGCACATCAGGAGAGTAAAAACCGGGAGTTCTCAGAAGTCCTGCAGCAAAAGTTCCATAATACACACACTAGCTACGAACGCTGTTTGATAACATGAAAGATTACAGTCATGTTCGTGACGCAACTGCAATTCACCAGTCGTGTAGGTGTGAACTCGATAGAACAGTCGGGTTTAACGTAATAATCCGTCGATCGCGGTTATCATTAGTCTGATCGAGCACACCTCCCGCCGGCCCGCAGATTGCTTCGAGTTCTAACGTGATCTTACTGTGGATGTGGATATACTAATATACACCTATATTATATATTATTTTGCCTTAAATTACAGTTGCACTAATAAGATTTTCTGCGAGATTGAATCAGGAATGAGGAAATACGTAGAAGAACCAAAGTTACCGACATAGCCCAGCGGATTGGCAAGTTGAAGTGGCAATGGGCAGGGCACATAGCGCGGAGGGCTGATGACCGATGGAGTCAAAAAGTTCTCGAGTGGAGACCACGCACCGGCAAGCGCAGCGTAGGACGTCCACCCACAAGGTGGACGGATGACCTCATTAAGACCGCAGGATCGCGCTGGATGCAAGCCGCTACCAACCTGTCTTATTAGAGATCTATAGGGGAGGCCTATGTCCAGGAGTGGACGTCTTATGGCTGATGGATGGATGAATAAGATTTGGGAAAAGTTTTCAAAAATGTAAACGTTTTATAGACTTCTTTTTTCATCAAGGGCTGAAAATTTTAGTTAATAGTATTATATTTTATTAGTTGAAATATGCATTTCAGTATCCATCAATTATTTTGTTGTATGTATACCTATTGTGAAAACAATTCGGAATAAAAACCAACAATAGTTAGCTTATATTTAATCCTTACTTCCTTACTTATTTTTATTTTAATATTATAAATGCGAAAGTAACTCTGTCTGTCTGTCTGTCTGTCGCGCTTTCACGCTAAAACTACTGAACCGATTTGAATGAAATTTGGTACACAGATAGTCTAGAGCCTGAGAAAGGACATAGGCTACTTTTTGATTCGAAAAAATAGTTTTAAAGGGTTGAAAAGGGGGGATGAAACCGCATTGGCTAGAATCTTAGAAGAAAAAACTTATATTCTACCATGACAAATGGTAATTTGCATCTTGACTTTCCAAATTACATTCTCTATGCCCAATGCCCATTCAAGGCTGCTCAAGTTGCAAATGTCAAAGTCATTCAACCTTTTCCTGTAAACTTTAGAGAAGGTTACATGTATTTTTTCAGTTTAATTACGTAGCTTTCATTCTAATCGGTATGCCTACAAAACGCAAATCGAATCTAGCGCGTAGTTCTAGCGGAGCTCGCGTAAAGAAAATTGCTAGAAGCCAAGAGTCTGAAGAGCACACTTCAACGCGTTTGACATTAGATGCCGAGCGCCACGCATCTCAAAGAGCTGCTGAGACTCAAGAGCAAAACCAAGAGCGTCGAATTTTAGATGCTGAGCGTCACGCAGCTCAGAGAGCTGCTGAGACTGAAGTTGAAAGTCAAGCGCGGCGACTTTTAGATGCTGAGCATCACGCAGTGCAAAGAACTGCTGAGACTCAAGAGCAAAAAACCAAGCGCGTCGAATTTTAGATGCTGAGCGTCACGAAGCTCAGAGAGCTGCTGAGACTTAAGGAGAAAGTCAAGCGCGGCGACTTTTAGATGCCGAGCATCACGCAGCGCAAAGAACTGCTGAGACTCAAGAGCAAAACCTAGCGCGTCGAATTTTTGATACTAAGCGTTAGACGTTAAGCAAAAAAATGCATGGTTTAGAGTTTTTGTCCTGTCCTACAGGACAAAAACTCTCGAAAGCAAAACTGTCGCCACTATCACAAAGACGCTAAGTGATTAATTCCTCTATGACGCTAATATGGATTAATGAAACGTCACAGCGAAACCAAAGAATATATAATAATACTACGCGAAACGTAATTAGATGACAGGTGACATTGTCTGCAGACTTTTATAAATCACAGGTAGCATGGCAAGGGGACAAGTTGTTTTTCCACCATTATATCCCCTTGAAGAGGAAATAAAGTATGGATTGAAAATGACAACTGACATTAAAATTAGATAAAATGTTTTTTTCCCTCTGCATGCCACATGTTACTATGACGTTTAATACCAGGCCGTCATTTTGTCTGACATTAAAAATATTTTTAAATCTACTATCATTAGAGGTTTAACATGTTTCTTTATTCTACCTTTATGGTACAGAATCATCATACCTACTTTAATATTATCAATCCGAAAAGTTTGTTGGTTTGTTCCTCTTTGACGCGGCAACGGAGCAAAAGATTGACTTGATTTTTGGTATGGAAACCTATGGTTTAAAAGACAGAAAGTGATAATAGGATACTTTTTTATCCCGAGAAAATTCGTGATTCCCATGGGATAGGACAATAACTGTTTCTCAGCAATGGAGCAACGGATTGACTTCATTTTTGGGGTGGGCATAGTTTGGAAGACGGAAAGTGACATAGGATACTTTCCATTCCGAAAAAATTGCGGTTCCCGTAGGATAAGACAATAACTTTTTCTCAGTAACGGAGCAACGGATTGCCTTGGCTTATTGCGTGAATATAGTTTGAAAGACGAAAAGTGACATAGGCCACTTTTTATCCCAAAAACTTTAAGAGTCCCCATAGGATAGGATAAAAACTAAGCGAGCGGGCCGCGGTAGCAGCCGTCTAAGCGCCAGAAATAACCTGTCATTACAAGTTTAGGACGTTCCTACATTTTTCGCACTCCTTCGCGCCACTCAACAGCGCTAGCCCAGACTCGGGCTCCATAACGGAGCTTGCGCTCCCGCAATAATGACGGTGTGTTTCGGAGCACAAAACACATCGTCATCCACCACTCGGGACTAACCAGCACTGAGCGTCGGAAAGCATTCCAACGCCCTGGTCCCAGTGCAACGAGTCAGTCATAGTAGCCCAGCGCCTGCCTTTTCAACTGCAGAGGGCAGTGAGAACGGCCATCGCGATACCGACACTTCTCTTCCCCTGCAGCCCCACTGCGTCTGCCAACAGGTTGACGGCCTAGCGGAAGGTAGGGTAGGTGGCGGCACCCACACAACCAGTTCCATCCCACCGCAGCCCCTAATCCTCGGCTGCAGCGTCGCAAGAGCGGCACTGCAGCCCGCCTCAGAAGCAACACTCTTCATAAGGCAGGCAACCTACCGGCCATCCTCTCAGCTGCTTTAGTTAAAAGCGGCTGAACAACGAGTGCCGGCCTCTAAGCTGCCTTGGGGGAAAGACCCAAAGAAGAGGGAGACTTCGAGCGCCGCCTTTTCAGCTGCCTTAGACCTCCCCCGCCACGACAAGGCGGGAATACACAGGGGGGTTGTATATACACTCCAACCGTAACTTAACCAACAAAAGCATACTGCTAAGGTATTCTGATGTTTGTCGCTTAGGTTAGGTTTCGCAGCCGACATAAACATTAGCCAAAATCAAAATATAACGCGGGCGAAGCCGCGGGTAAAAGCTAGTTAAATTAATAAAATAGGACATGAAGTATGTCTAAGTCACTTTCGAAGTTCATAGAACAAAAAGTCTTGATTACCGTGATGCCAGAAAACAGCAGAGAGAATAGAGAGGTAGAACTGCAGAGAAAATTTATTTCCGATTCCTTGTTGGCAGCGTACTTTAACTGACCCGTTGCACTGGGACCAGGGCTTTCGGATACGTTTGCTATCTGACGCCCACTTGCTGGTTCGATCCCTAGTGGAGGATGACGATGTGTCTAGTGTTCCGACACATTGTTAACGGCGCGGAGTGGAGCGCAAGCTCCAAGGTAACTACTGTAGCTGGCGGCTGTCGGGGCCGCGGAAGAGTGCAAAAGCGTACCCGTAGCCCTGACATCAAGTGCTGTGGTGGAACACTTCAGGATTTTTGGTGGGTATATCGAACAGTCGGCGGGACTCCCACATCACCACCCATGCCTGCCCACAAGGCACGGTGGTTTTAATAATAGTAATAGTTTTAATATTTTTTGAAATTATTTGTATAATTAATGGTTATTTTTATTAGTGTAACTCATAATTATGATTATTATTGACTACCTACTGGAATTTTTTGACGTATGCAATTTTGTATTAATAAATGAGTATGAGTATGATATTTTATCAAAATAGTCACTGTCGTAGTCACGTCATATTCCAATAAAGTCGCGGTCAAGTCCAAACATAGTCAAAGTCATACCTCAGTAAAGCAGTGGAGACTTTACTAGAGGCGTTTATGGAGTTTTGGTAACAACACGTGATACGTCACATTATATTGCTTGCCTACACTCATGCACGTAAATCAGCTCATAATCAACGAAATACCACAATTTTTTGCTAATTAATTATCATGATTTTTCCGCGTTCCCGCCAAAACTCCTTAATCAGTTTTCCTATGTGCGCGTGGTTTCTTTGTGCGAGGTTTTGGCTTTTCGCGGATAGCGTTTTAGCCACGTACAAAATGGGGAATTTCATTTTTTACATCACATTGATTACAAAGAAAAGTTATACTTGAGTAAATTATCTATTTAAATGAAATGAGTAAGCAATAGGCACATTAATTTATTTGTACCTACACGATCTTTTTTGTATCGAAATTTTTTTTAAGAACAAAGCAACTCAACCAATAAAATAAAATAAAAAACTCTTTAACTCACTTGTGAATAATAGTAATGAAAAAGTTACAGTTTGCCTAATTGCGGTGAAATTAGAGCCACTTTATGAGCAAGTGTGTTAAAAAGGTCATTAGGTACCTACGTGTTGATGTGGCATCAACTGTAGGGGAAGGGTACCTACTCGTATCTGCGTAAGGAACTTTAGTGGCTAGTAGATGGTTTTCAAATATAAGTGTATTTAGAATGCTAGTTCTAAATCCAAAAACAAAGGTCGTATCCAGCCTAAGAGGCCGTCCCCACTGACGCAGCGTCGGTCGGCGCGCGCGCAGAGAGAGCGCCCCGCAGCGCCGTCGATCCGCTCAGGGCGATGCGCGCGCACCAATTATAACCTATCGCAACATCGGCTAATCTAATTACGCAACCGCACTTGTCTTTCTGTGATCAATTTGTTAATTAAAACATGTTTTGTACACTCTGCAAATAGACCAGGTACGTTTGTGTATTGTTTCAGTTACCCGACAATCCTAGTCTTGTTTTGTTTTTCGCATCACTGAATTTTTTAATGGTTTATTTACGCATGGACTTTGCAAATTTTATATCGCAAATACTGTTTTGGTTGATTAACTACATATAATAAGGCTACCTTTGTGTTTGCAGTGTAATCAGTTTTGCTAAGCTTTTTTATAGCGCTGATTTGATAACTGAAGAGCCAGCCGGTTCAGTAGTCACATGGTACATACAGAATTTAATTTCATGGTCCCAGGCCCATTACATAGCAGGTCGGGTCCATATTTGGGCTTGATCGTATACTTATTTAAATATTTAAATATTACTAGCTTTTACCCGCGGCTTCGCCCGCGTTATATTTTGATTTTGGCTAATGTTTATGTCGGCTGCGAAACCTAACCTAAGCGACAAACATCAGAATACCTTAGCAGTATGCTTTTGTTGGTTAAGTTACGGTTGGAGTGTATATACAACCCCCCTGTGTATTCCCGCCTTGTCGTGGCGGGGGAGGTCTAAGGCAGCTGAAAAGGCGGCGCTCGAAGTCTCCCTCTTCTTTGGGTCTTTCCCCCAAGGCAGCTTAGAGGCCGGCACTCGTTGTTCAGCCGCTTTTAACTAAAGCAGCTGAGAGGATGGCCGGTAGGTTGCCTGCCTTATGAAGAGTGTTGCTTCTGAGGCGGGCTGCAGTGCCGCTCTTGCGACGCTGCAGCCGAGGATTAGGGGCTGCGGTGGGATGGAACTGGTTGTGTGGGTGCCGCCACCTACCCTACCTTCCGCTAGGCCGTCAACCTGTTGGCAGACGCAGTGGGGCTGCAGGGGAAGAGAAGTGTCGGTATCGCGATGGCCGTTCTCACTGCCCTCTGCAGTTGAAAAGGCAGGCGCTGGGCTACTATGACTGACTCGTTGCACTGGGACCAGGGCGTTGGAATGCTTTCCGACGCTCAGTGCTGGTTAGTCCCGAGTGGTGGATGACGATGTGTTTTGTGCTCCGAAACACACCGTCATTATTGCGGGAGCGCAAGCTCCGTTATGGAGCCCGAGTCTGGGCTAGCGCTGTTGAGTGGCGCGAAGGAGTGCGAAAAATGTAGGAACGTCCTAAACTTGTGATGACAGGTTATTTCTGGCGCTTAGACGGCTGCTACCGCGGCCCGCTCGCTTAGTTTTTATCCTATCCTATGGGGACTCTTAAAGTTTTTGGGATAAAAAGTGGCCTATGTCACTTTTCGTCTTTCAAACTATATTCACGCAATAAGCCAAGGCAATCCGTTGCTCCGTTACTGAGAAAAAGTTATTGTCTTATCCTACGGGAACCGCAATTTTTTCGGAATGGAAAGTATCCTATGTCACTTTCCGTCTTCCAAACTATGCCCACCCCAAAAATGAAGTCAATCCGTTGCTCCATTGCTGAGAAACAGTTATTGTCCTATCCCATGGGAATC
This sequence comes from Hypomecis atomaria, assembly GCA_964007245.1. NCBI lineage: Eukaryota > Metazoa > Arthropoda > Insecta > Lepidoptera > Geometridae > Hypomecis > Hypomecis atomaria. The sequence goes on from OZ023281.1 coordinate 4,244,677, forward strand.
ACGAATTTTCTCGGGATAAAAAAGTATCCTATTATCACTTTCTGTCTTTTAAACCATAGGTTTCCATACCAAAAATCAAGTCAATCTTTTGCTCCGTTGCCGCGTCAAAGAGGAACAAACCAACAAACTTTTCGGATTGATAATATTAAAGTAGGTATGATGATTCTGTACCATAAAGGTAGAATAAAGAAACATGTTAAACCTCTAATGATAGTAGATTTAAAAATATTTTTAATGTCAGACAAAATGACGGCCTGGTATTAAACGTCATAGTAACATGTGGCATGCAGAGGGAAAAAAACATTTTATCTAATTTTAATGTCAGTTGTCATTTTCAATCCATACTTTATTTCCTCTTCAAGGGGATATAATGGTGGAAAAACAACTTGTCCCCTTGCCATGCTACCTGTGATTTATAAAAGTCTGCAGACAATGTCACCTGTCATCTAATTACGTTTCGCGTAGTATTATTATATATTCTTTGGTTTCGCTGTGACGTTTCATTAATCCATATTAGCGTCATAGAGGAATTAATCACTTAGCGTCTTTGTGATAGTGGCGACAGTTTTGCTTTCGAGAGTTTTTGTCCTGTAGGACAGGACAAAAACTCTAAACCATGCATTTTTTTGCTTAACGTCTAACGCTTAGTATCAAAAATTCGACGCGCTAGGATTTGCTCTTGAGTCTCAGCAGTTCTTTGCGCTGCGTGATGCTCGGCATCTAAAAGTCGCCGCGCTTGACTTTCTCCTTAAGTCTCAGCAGCTCTCTGAGCTTCGTGACGCTCAGCATCTAAAATTCGACGCGCTTGGTTTTTTGCTCTTGAGTCTCAGCAGTTCTTTGCACTGCGTGATGCTCAGCATCTAAAAGTCGCCGCGCTTGACTTTCAACTTCAGTCTCAGCAGCTCTCTGAGCTGCGTGACGCTCAGCATCTAAAATTCGACGCTCTTGGTTTTGCTCTTGAGTCTCAGCAGCTCTTTGAGATGCGTGGCGCTCGGCATCTAATGTCAAACGCGTTGAAGTGTGCTCTTCAGACTCTTGGCTTCTAGCAATTTTCTTTACGCGAGCTCCGCTAGAACTACGCGCTAGATTCGATTTGCGTTTTGTAGGCATACCGATTAGAATGAAAGCTACGTAATTAAACTGAAAAAATACATGTAACCTTCTCTAAAGTTTACAGGAAAAGGTTGAATGACTTTGACATTTGCAACTTGAGCAGCCTTGAATGGGCATTGGGCATAGAGAATGTAATTTGGAAAGTCAAGATGCAAATTACCATTTATTATTTTGTCATGGTAGAATATAAGTTTTTTCTTCTAAGATTCTAGCCAATGCGGTTTCATCCCCCCTTTTCAACCCTTTAAAACTATTTTTTCGAATCAAAAAGTAGCCTATGTCCTTTCTCAGGCTCTAGACTATCTGTGTACCAAATTTCATTCAAATCGGTTCAGTAGTTTTAGCGTAAAAGCGCGACAGACAGACAGAGTTACTTTCGCATTTATAATATTAAATATAAGTAAATAAGTAATAAGTAAGGATTAGGGGACATCTTACACACGGTCTCTGACCCCAAACTAAGCATAGCTTGTGATATGGCTGCCAGAGACTGATATACTACATATACATATTTTAAATACATACTCATATAGATAGTACCTAAATAACACCCAGACACAGAGCAAACACCTATGTTCATCACACAAATGTTTGCCCTGGGCGGGGATCGAACCCACGCCTCTTTGACCCAGAGGTCAAGGTCACTAACCACTGAGCCACCGAGGCAGTCTTATATCTACTTTTGTTTACTGGGCTCACATAATATACTCTCAAAATCTATTTAGTCACATAGGACACAATAAGAAGGTAATTAGTTTCTTTTATCGTAAAACTCAATAATAGAAATACTGGAAATAATCCCAAAAACTACAAAAACTTATACCGAAAATAAATCAATTCTTAAGAAATCTTCTTTTCTGATAATATCAAGGACTACCTACTACAATACCTACAGGAAAATGTAAAAAAAGGTCATACAAAAATTACTTAATCGACTAAAAATTGCAAACAGTGGCGATGCAATTACTCGATGAGTTTGATTGACTTCCCGCGTGTAGATTTGTCAAATCGTATAGTTTCATCACAAACTGTCAGCTAGTGTTGTACCGCCGCCTTTATCAAGATTCATGGTGAGATATCAAATAATTATAAAAGACATAATTTTTGTAACAAAATTATAGCAATGTGGGTAAAATTACAACCTAATTAAAACGCTTTTATTATGTTGACCTGTACCTATGTAACCTATGTAATGGAATCTAAGGTAACTAATTTAACCATCTTCCAAGAATCGTAGCGTAATGAAAATTGAGAGCTAGTAGTTCTGATGACAATACAATAATATGGTACTGTCGAACTGATCTGATGATGGAGCCGGAAGATAATATGAACTGGAACTACATGATGGAAATTAGTATCGTAGCTGTTTTGGAATTCTTAGAAAAGTCTTGTAATGAACTTTGACCACGATTAGGTTTCAAGGTCTGATGATGAAGCCGGAACATAGGCACTGGCATTCCATGATGGAATTTCGTATCATAGTCGTGTTTGCACTTGTGAGAAAGGCCACGTACCTAAAGCGTGTTTTTCTAGTGTTATTTAAACTTTTGATTATTTTAAATAATTGGCCACGGCCAATACTGTATGGATATTTAATAGTCTGTGAATATTTCAATCATCTACCTGTCACCGTTATTAATATCGAGCGAAAAACCGCTAAAAATTCAGGTTTGTCGTATGGGAGCCCCCCTTAAATATTAATTTATTTCAGTTTTTAGTATTAGTTGTTATAGTGGCAACAGAAATACATCATCTGTGAAAATTTCAACGTTCTAGCTATCACGGTCCATGAGATAAAACCTGGTGACAGACAGACAGACGGACGGACATCGGAGTCTTAGTAATAGGGTCCCGTTTTTACCCTTTGGGTACGGAACCCCAAAAAGTAACTTACAAATACACTAATTACATATCTTGGGTCTATTGTCGTTTTCTAAAAAAAGATGTCAACGATATAAGTAACAGCATTAAAATATAAAATTAATGAATACAAAGGACGTAACAGTTAGGCATTTGGTTACCATCCATACCTATACCTACCCATTGTAATTCGTAATCACGACATACCGCGGAAAACGTAGGTATAGCTAAGAAGATCATATCTCTCAGGGCAAAAACTTCCTCGTTGATTACTTATCGTAGTCACTATACTGATGTTAGACTGACGAGAGGAAAGCATTGTGAGTCAGAGACTTGATCTGGTACAGTTGAAAGTTCTGGGTGGCGCTGAACTGTGTCATGAGCATCCATCCATCCATCAGCCGTAAGACGTCCACTGCTGGACATAGGCCTCCCCAATGGATTTCCAATAAGGCCGGTTGGAAGCGGCCTGCATCCAGCGCGTTCCTGCGATCTTTATTATATCGTCAGTCCACCTAGTCGGTGGACGTCCTACGCTGCGCTTGCTGGTCCGTGGTCTCCATTCGAGAACTTTAATGCCCCATCGGCCATCCGTTCTCCGAACTATGTGCCCTGCCCATTGCCACTTTAATTTGCTAATCCGCTGGGCTATGTCGGTAACTTTGGTTCGTCTGCGGATCTCCTCATTTCTGATTCGATCTCGCAGAGAGACGCCGAGCATAGCCCTCTCCATAGCACGTTGGGCTATCCTGAGCTTATTCATAAGGCCCACAGTAAAAGACCACGTTTCAGTTCCATATGTCATCACTGGCAACACACAACTATCGAAAACTTTCGTCTTGAGGCACTGAGGTATATCAGATGAAAAGACGTCACGCAGTTTTCCGAAGGCTGCCCAACCGAGTTGGATTCGGCGATTGACCTCTTTCTTGAAGTTGGACTTACCTAGCTGGACTACTTGTCCTAGGTAGACGTACGAGTCAACAACTTCAAGAACCGAGCTCTCAACAGATATTGGGGTGGGTACGACATGGGCATTCCACATGACTTTTGTTTTATCCATGTTCATTTTGAGACCCACCTGTTGAGAAACTCGATTGAGGCCTTCGAGCATCGTGCTGAGCTCTTCCATCGATTTCGCCATGACCACGATATCGTCGGCAAACCGAAGGTGAGTGATGTATTCGCCATTGATGTTGATGCCAAATCCTTTCCATTCCAGGAGCTTAAAGGCGTTCTCCAAAGTGGCAGTAAACAGTTTCGGAGATATCACATCTCCCTGTCTGACGCCTCTCTTCAAAGGGATCGCCTTCGAGCTCTCTTCCTGTACTCGGACCGTCATAGTGGCGTTATTATACAAACACTTCATCACTTCGATATACCGATAGTCAATACGGCATCGCTGAAGAGACTCAAGCACAGCCCATGTCTCGACCGAATCAAAGGCTTTCTCAGAGTCCACAAACGCTAAGCAAAGTGGCAAGTTATACTCTTCAGTCTTCTGTATAACTTGCCGCAGCGTATGGATGTGGTCCATGGTGCTAAAGCCTTTTCGGAAGCCGGCTTGTTCGGAAGGCTGGAAGTCATCAAGCCTGCGCTCGAGACGATTCGTAATGACCCTTGAAAACAGCTTATAAACATGGCTCAGAAGCGAGATGGGTCTGTAATTCTTCAATAAGGTGTTGTCACCTTTTTTAAAGAATAGCACCACCACGCTTCTGTTCCATGCTTCCGGCGTTATGCCCTCGAGGACGACGGTGTTGAAAAGCTTCTGAAGGACTTTAAGTACCGGTTTACCACCCGCTTTCAGAAGCTCTGAAGTGATTCCGTCATCACCCGGTGCCTTGTTGTTCTTAAGCTGATTCAAGGCCATTCTAATCTCGTACAGGCTGATGTCCGGGATGTCTTCGGTGAAGTGTCGAGTCAGCTTGGCTCTCGGGTCTTTAGCCGTGCTGTCAACAGGCTTAGCTACCGAAGCGTATAACTGTCCATAGAACCCTTCGATCTCCTCCAATACCTCTGCCTTGGTCGACGTCATACTGCCGTCCTCTCTCTTTAGCTTTGTCAGCTGGCTTTGCCCAATAGACAAACTCCTTGCAAACACTTTAGAGCCTTTGTTTCGCTCGATAGTCTCTTTAATTTGTTTTGTTTTAAAGAGACGTATATCACGCCGCAAGGATTTAGAAATTTGTCTATTAAGCTGCCTATATGACGCAGCGTCCCTAGTAGACTGCAGTCTTAACAAACGTCGTTCAGCCATGAGGTCTGAAGTGTGATCGGATAGTTTCTGGGTTTTATTTGAACGGCGTGGTCTAAAAAACTTAGAACCCACCGTCTGGACAGTTTCTACGAGCCTGTTATTGATCTCATCCACCGACGCAAGATTCTCTAGGCAAGCAAAACTATTTGAGAGCTCTAGCTGAAAGCTTTCGGGGTTTTGGATGTGGGCGAGAGTAGGCCGGAGCGTAGACTTCATCAGACGAGACCTTTCAAGTCTAACGTTCACATTCAATGTGCCTCTTACCAATCTGTGATCACTACCGGTTTTCACCCGGTTGATCACGGAGACATCATCGAATATTCGTCTCTTGTTGGTCATAATGAAGTCTATCTCATTTCTCGTGGAACCATCGGGACTTATCCAGGTCCATTTCCTATGAGGCGGCTTCTGGAAGAAAGAGTTCATCATAAAGAGTTCCTCTCTCTCCAGAAATTCAGCCAGCCTCTGACCTCTTGAGTTCCGTTGCCCGTACCCAAATTGCCCTACTTTCAGCTCATCATCAATTTTCTTGCCTATCTTTGCGTTAAAATCCCCCATAACAACAGTAAAGTGGGTCTCAGACATATGTATGGCCCGACTTATGTCCTCATACATAGTCTCCACTTCATCATCTGGGTGTGCCGAGGTCGGTGCGTATACCTGAATGACCTTCAGCGAATATCTTTTGGATATTCTGAGTATTAGGTATACGACCCTGCTTGAAACACTGTCGATGGTTACGATGTTGTTAGTGAGGGACTTGTGGACGAGAAACCCGACACCACCTTGGGACTTTTGGTCGCCTTCCCGGTAGTAGAATAGGTTGCCCGATTTCAGAGTTATCGTGTCCTCACCCTCTCTTTGGACTTCAGATAACCCCAAAATATCCCAGCGCAACCTACTCATCTCCTCTTCCAGCTCAACAATCTTTTCATCCGTCCTCAAAGTGCGTATATTGTGTGTCACCAGGGCCAGTTTCCGTTGGGGGTGGTAGCGGGGCGTCTGCCGGAGATTCTTCGCACCCCCCTCTCCGCCGTTACCGTGGCCGCTACCAGAGCCAGGGATAGCGGAGCCGCCGGGGACTGGGGGCCTATTTGTGTGGCTTAAATTCATTGGGGGTTGTTGCCCATAATCGCCGCGCTGGGCAAGCGTGTTGGCGATCGCAGGACGTAGCTCCTCGCACCAGTGCCGCTGCTCCCCGACACTGGTCTGTGGCATTTAGGCTACGCCAAATTAGGATGGTTATACCGCCATCAATCGGTTCCGTAGTACCTCAGTCGGCTTTTACGACACCTGGTACAAGAGGGTCAGAGCCAAGAGTGTCATGAGCATACATTATACCTAACATCAGACAGGCGTCTTACTCGTCTCATTACCCTACTAAAAATCCCTCATAAAGCACATCTCTAATACCAGCCTGTCAATAAGCCAGTATAAATGTCAATGTAATTTATAGCCTCTCTGATTGATGATTAAAAATAACGCAATACTAATTGTCGGCGCATTAAACTCGTGTCCACTTGATGTTTAGCAAAGTGTTGCAACAATGGTCATTACTAATACACGCTCAAAGTATTAATGATAAGAGGCACCAAGTTTGAAATGTAACCGTTAATTTGTGACGCCATTTTTAATTAAACCCGATGACTAGAGCGCGTCGGTTCTCCGTCTATTATTAATTATTATTTTGATCGATCACGCTCCGTCTTATTTCATTAGGGACCAAGTTTTTCTGAAGTTCTTGGTTATTGATTGCAACCGCCGATATTTGGCAGTTTTGAAATTCAATTAACAAATGTCGTAACTTTTCGATGCATTTTCGTAATTGATGAGATTTCAAACAAGGTGAATGAAACTGAAACGAAAAGTGGTTGGGTAATTACGTTAATAATAAAAAAGTAAAAAACAACATTGCGCAATATCTATTTAGGGTTCCGTACCCAAAGGGTAAAACGGGGCCATATTACTAAGACTCCGCTGTGCGTCTGTCAGTCTATCACCTGGCAGTATCTCCAGAAACGTGATATGTAACTTGAAAGTCAAAATTTTCACAGTATTATTATACAATATTTCTGTTGCCGCTATAACAACAATTTAAAGGGGCTCATACAACAAATCTGATTTTTTTTGCCGTTTTTCGCTGGACAGTAATAACGGTGACTGGTAGATGGTTGAAATATTATAAATATTATTACTACAAAAGTAAATAGTAAAATTTAAATAAAATACATATTTAAGGGGGCTTCCATACAAGAAACGTGCTATTTTTGCTCGATATTAATAACGGCACCATGAAGATGCTTGAAATATTCACAAAATATTTATTTGTAAATATTCTTTTCAAAAATAAAATATGTTAATACGGTGCGGAATCCTTGGCCGGTTATTTCTTTTTGCGATAATTGCTTAGGTATCAGGTTAATATATTTTTAGTATTCATAAGTTGCTTTCATATTCCTCTTCAAGATAATCATATACCTACCTATAAGTCTATCACTAGTTACATGGGAAGCTTATATTGAACATAGTTGATTAAATGATGATATTGACTGGTTTTATTACTGTAAATTCTGTAAAACAGGACGATTTTCAACACTGTCTAAATAATATAAACGAGAAACTAACTAAGAACCAGGGAGCATAATATTATGTATTATAGAGATATTATACAACATAGGTACATACATGACTATACTACTTAAAGTGAGTTTGTTGCTAAAGTTTCCGACTTGTGTTGGAGGAGAAGTCTGTCGAACATCTAAAAAATCAGCCAAGTGCGAGTCAGACTCGCGCACAAAGGGTTCCGTACCGTATGGGAGCCCCATTCCTCTTGCCGTTATTAATAGAGAGCAAAAAACTCCTAAAAATGTATTTTTGTATGGGAGCCCCCCTTAAATATTTACTTTATTCTGTTTTTAGTATTGGTTGTTATAGCGGCAACAGAAATACATCATCTGTGAAATTTTCAGCTGCCTAGCTATCATGGTTCATGAGATACAGCCCGGTGACAGACAGACAGACAGACAGACAGATGGACAGACGGACATCGAAGTCTTAGTAATAGGGTTCCGTTTTTACCCTTTGGGTTGGGAACCCTAAAAAATAGCTGTAGGTACTTGGTGCACCAGAACTCTCAACAATCAACATATATAACTAGGTAAACGCGAATAGCGTCTACTCAGGTAATTTTTTCTCAGATTACCGAATCCGAGATTGTGATTTTTCTACCGAAACGCATCGAGCTTATCCCTCAACGAGTAATTTGTTCCCGGTCCGTAAGGAACATTATCCTCTCGCACCGTCGATTTTTCGCAGAAATCAATAATCTTTTTTAAGCCTCTCCACAGAAACAAATATTTAGTCAAAGGAGCCGCGGATTATCCGAATAGTTTTTTCGTTGTGTTAAATTTGAAACGTTTCCCGATTACGGAGAGGTTTAGCGCGTTTTGATATTTCGGAGCTTGGGGAGGTTATTTTAACAATGGGCTTCCGGGGACGGTCGCTCTCGAGGTATTGCGTTTGGAGATCAACCGGGATCAAGTTTTGCCTCGCAATTATTGTGTTTCGCTCTTATCTTAGTTTTAGTCACGGAATCACACCAGAAGATTATTTAGTGTCTAGCACCACTTGGGGTGGTAAAGCTGGAGCTTAAAGTCGGGAACAGTTTTGTAATAAAAATGTCCAGTCCATAAGTATCAGTATCTGTTTTGAGTTAAATGTAACGTTGAAATGAAAGTTTGATGTCAAAAATCACGTTTGTTAAAATTATGCCCTTATAATAATGTGATTAAAATTTACCAAAATTTGAACCTAATTTAGATTTACTAAAAAATTAACTTAATGTGGGTGATTCCGTAAAAGAATATGACTGTAGAATTTTCTAACAATCTTAAAAATATTACTAATTTTATTTATTAAGTTCTTACTGTACAAAATAAACTCAACTAAACAAATCTCATTATTCGATATTACTTATAATATTTATAAGGTAAGATATAAAATTAACGGTAATAGATAGGCATTAACTTTTCTTTGAATAGGGAATGAGTCTTTATTAAATACAACAAAATACAATACTACAAAGGGACTACGTAATTATGTTTGTATAGGTTGGTATTTAAACATATACTTTTTGTAGTATATTACTTTTGGTCCGCTAAATTTAAAACACTATATTTTAAAGCAAAAGAAATGAGAAGTCTTATGATTTTACTACTTAAAAAATCGTCTAAAATATCGTTCTGAAAATATCCAGCCACGGTACACTTAAGTACCTACTGCCAATCATGCAAACTGATACAAACCGATCGTATTTAAAAATCGGAGTGTGGTATGATTCTCATCAAGAGTTCACTTACTCCGATACCATCATTAAAATACCGTAGCCGAAGGTGTATTCTGTAAATCGATAAGTAACACCTACGTGACGTCAGCACATTCGCGGCGCGATCGCGGTGTGATACCGAAGACCATCGATCCTATCTTGATGACGATGCGATATTAAACTGTCCGATCGAAAGGGAATGCCTTGTATCTAACGTGTCATTATTTGGTTTATTTTTTCGATGAAATATTTGGGCGGTGATATCGGTGGAGAGAGTGTAGCGCCGGAATGTCTAGGCTAGGTAGAAGTTGGAAATTTTGATTTACATAATATATATTAAAGGCAATATTACTACATATTTTAAAACTAACATTTACACGATTTGTACCAAGATGGTAGTACTATAATCTAACTAAACTCAATTGAACTACTACTAAAATTAAAAAATTTATCGACCTTAAGTATATACCCAGGTAAAACATAATTATATCGTAGTCAAGGTATGTTACGAGACCAATTTTCAGTACAAACCTTATCCACCTCTAGAACGAGTGACAAACCATTTCTACTGCTAAGTACCTACGTTATGTTTATTTTTTCTGGGAGCATTTTAGGTGCAGGTTTCTTTACGATTTTTTTCTATGCCATTTAACTTAAACCTAATGCTGATTAACAATGTGCACATAACTTTAAAACAAAGAAACGTTTAGATACCTTAGAATTCGAATCCAAGATCTCCGGCTTAGGTTAAAATTGTTTATCATCAAAGTAGTTCACGTAAAAGCCGAAGTATTCCAAGTATTTGCGGCGATATCTTTACGTATTAATAGAAGCTACCTGCCACCTTCGGGAACTCATTGGTCATCAATTTCGAGGTAATTTATTGAAGCCGTGAGAATTGTAAATGTGGTATTTCATTGATGGTTACTAATTTTTAAGATGCGTATTCTTAAGTGATTAAGCTACAATTTGTTTGTTATATGTACCAAGTTTGTACAAGTATTATTTTCTTGTAATGACGATTTATAATCTCTCGGGGTCTCATAAATCGTACTATGAGGAAATAACACACAGGAAAGTAAATAATTTAATACTTACTCATTAAATAAAAAAATACGATTTACTTAATTTCATTTATTTACTTCAGACAAAGTCTATTTTACAATCATGTTTTTAGCGGGATACCTAAACTTAACACCTACCTAAATAGCGATGAGCTAAAATATCGCAGCTCACTGGTATATTTGAAGACAATTTTTATGATCTGTATTATTTGCCATAATCACCAGCCCTTCACAGTGAACTTCTAAGCAGCAGTAGAGTAATTAATACAAAGTAAATAGATAAAGTACATAACGCTACCTTTGCCGCTTAGTCCAAAAACCATTACCGCGTAGGTACCCTTCTAAATCACAGTGACAGGTAAGCAAATAGAACAAAACTCGTCCTTCTTCTAGGAATCTCGAAAGTCCTCGCCCATAAATCACCGCAGACCTGACAAATGGATTCTACGGCTTTTTTCCCGCCACTCATTTATTAATAGGGCAGAGAATGTTTCGGAAATCCAATAAAATGTGCCCCGTCATATACCTGTCCACCGGCAGACAGCGCGGCATTGTCCCTGCAGCATCACCTTGATTTTTTTATACTAACTTTGTAAGTTTAAACTTTGGAGCATAGACTAACACAGGCGGCGTTTACATGCATTAAACGTGTTATGCGAGTAGGAAAACATTCTTCTTAAAAGTCTTATCAGATGCAACTGATAATTGCAAAAGATTAAAAAGAAATCCATTTATTTTTTCATTCCAATGAGGTTGTAGTGTATAGGTAGGTTTATTTAATAATTTTGGGATAAATTAGCATTTAAGATAAATAAGTGGGTACACATTGCCACTTTTTTTGCACATCTTTGCTTAATTACTAATGAGGAAGTTAAAAATTATTAATGTACCTACTACTTTTAGTATTTTAGTGTTAAATATTCGATTCTCTCAGATAAATGTGAACAATTTTTTTTATGTTTTTGATTCCTTATAACTTGTAGCGCAACGCTAAAAACCTCTGTCTCTCTCTCTTAATAGAAATAAAAAATATAGTTCTAAAACGAAACGATTTGAAAAACTAAAGTCACGTCAGCATCATTATCTGTATTTAATGAGATTTAATGAAGTTAATACTAATAACAGATTCTTCGTCCATTCTCTCGATGTTCGACTTTTAATAACGGGTATTAAGACGCGGCGATTATTGAAATGATTTTGATTAACACCTATTATATGATCTTCGCTATCTATTGAATTTAATGATATATATTCATTACTTTAACGATGGGCAGTTATCATGGCGATGATAGTTTCACACTTGGTAGGTTCTTGTGTTAGTATATTATGAGGCTCCCGAAACACAGGCTTTGTAAGATGCATTTGAGTTATAAACTTTATCGAATGAGTTTGGTGTGAAACAGTTATCAAGACCGGTTAAATATACGTATCGTTGTGAAATTGCACCAGTCAAGGTGCATAGCATCCAGAACTTAAAGCCGATAGAACTGTAAATAGTCTTGAATGGAGGGTAGAGATCAGGAAGTGCACAGAGAAATTGATAAGTACTCCAGGATAGAAATCTTATTCATTAAATCCCTTTGATAAATAATATACTTATTTACCTACAAGAGAGGGCCTAGTCGGGAGCTGAAAGTGTAAAACGTTCCTTATTTTTTATACAGCTACTACCTATAAGCTGCAATCATAGGTAATTATTATTGAAAAAATAAAAAAGCGTGAGATATGGTACTCATATTATGTAATTCATATCATTCATTGCCAGTTCTACACCGATTGCATGTCGAAATCACATCGAACGAAATTCGCTAACCCATATTTCGTGAATGGAGATTTTTTGTCTCGCGATGTCGTGTCCGTACAAAGGGATTCGTGTGAAAGACGAGCCATTCCACTCTCAAGCATCGGACCAAAAATAATTGTCATTTCCTGCGGGCAGAAGGACATAAAGACCGTGTAATATTGTTATTTGCGAGACAAGCGGCTCATTTTTTCATGTCAATCTTTGTTTCGATACTTATACCGAATTACGGTAATAGACGTTAATGAGTGCGCTCGAGGTGTCAGCATTTTGAAGACTGCCATTGTCGAATATTTCAGATATTTGCAATATCGCTGGAGGGGACGTTTTCATTACGTTAAAGAACCTTAAATGACTTTCACATGATGGTGACGATGTTATTATGGACAAAAGTGCGACCGTCCGACACATCTCTGCACAAATTTTAAATGACACACGAATACCTATAATTCCTTAATTTGGGAACGTGACGTGTGACCAAACTGACGTTTCGACGTGCTAAAAAGCATTGCTATGCAGTGTGTTAATGCAGTCAGCTGGCCACGACAATATACTTACACTCCCAGTTTGATTTACGAAGATTTTCGATTAAGATACTGTAAAAATGTTTTTAAGAAATGTGCACAAGTACAAAGTCTATAAAATAACTTCAACTATGTAAACCTTAATTGTATACGTATTAAAATATTTTAAATTCCATTTGAAATAGTCTAATTAGATTTTTTCCTACATTGACAAAACCTCTGCCACAGGATTTCTTGTCGTCCGGCGTCCCCTATGGACAAAATCAAAACGCCATCACTAATATCGACGACTACGAAGCAGTCCTGAAATTGACACTCACTAATAACAACCAATGTCGCCTGTCAGGCTGTATCAACCACGCTTTCCGAAGACGCGAGTAATCACGGGGCAAATGAGAAGTTTTGGGTCAACGTATGTTAACAAATTTATTATATCACCGCGAAAATACTCCTTCGAGTAAACTGCACTTTATTCTTGTAGATTTATTGTCGTGATGACGGTAAATGCACGTTATTCAGGTGCAAAGATAAGTTGGCGCGGCGCCAAGGCGCTGGGGGTAAGTTTGAGGGGTAACTTAGACGGAGGTCACAACACTAATGGCTGACAGTGACAGGTAACGTGAGATGAAGCAAAGTGCATCAGAAATGACGTCCGCGTTTCTTAGAAGCTAATGGAGACGCCTACTTATTTTGCACTTTACTTGTCCTATTAATCTAACAACATAGGTATCTACAATCTTCCTGACCTACTATTCACTACATTATGCATTATCATCATTCAATAGCCGTGGATTAGTAAAAGAAAGCCATACCAATGTGTTCTTTGGAATGTATACCCGGACCTGCAGACCACTGGCTTTGCGATGAAGGAAAATATCGTTAAGCAATCTGCATACCTACGTGCGTAGTAGAAATTCGATGGCGTATGTGAATTCACCAACTCGCATTTGGCCCGCGTGGTGGACATGACACAAGCCCCATTCGTGGGACAGATCTATGTTCAGCTCCAGATTATTAAAAAAGAACAGTGATAAAAGCCTGTGTTAAAGGTTTTCATAGCCGACTGTCTATCTTGCAGGTGAATGTTAAGGTCTCATCTGTTTAAGAAAGTACATATGGTCTACTAAACATGAATCTAAGTTGGTCTCGTTTGCAAATTTTTGTATGACTATCAAGAGTACGGTACTCTCTCTATCAGTGTGTGTATTTTTACTAAACTACACTACTTACTTATTGTTTCTGAGTAAAAATTTAAAAACCTATAGCATTATTAACTTAATTAATAATTTAATTAATAGCATTACTAAGTTAGTTTCGCTCTCTAATACCCATAGTAAAATAAAAATCTTAATTATGACATGCAACACGATGCGATATTGTGACCAATTCAAAAATCTCATAAGACGCTTTGGATTTAAGCTAAGATTTTGATTTAACAAATACGAATCTCGTTCTTACATTGATCGCCTTTTTTCTTGTAACTTGAACATCGCGTCGGCGGGACACCTGTGTAATCCTTTCAACGCACATAATATGCCCTTAATTCTCTTGATAAGGCATGACATCTAACGCCTTTGTGTTCTAAGACCCATCGGACGTTTTTCCCCTCAATTAAGAATGCCTTTTGTCTTCTGACGGGAGATGACACACTTCTTCACCCCGTTTTTAGGGAGATTTTTTCTAAGATGCGGGAGTCAGTGTTTTGAATGGCAACATGATTTAGTGGCTTGCTTTCATTTATTTTGAATGATATTGGAGACATGGTGTCGTTTCCTTTTGATGACGGTGTTGAGGTGCTGATAAAAAAAAAACTTAACCAGGTACCTACTGTAAACGAGTCTGGATTCCATATCATCTATCTCTAATTTGATTTATGAATTGAAATCAATATTTGTTGTTTTAGTTATTCGTGTGGATAATATATCTTTGAATCGTATATGCAAATTGAAGGAGAACCATGTAATTTGCACATATTACATACTATTTTAAATTATACAGCAAGACATTTTATTCAGTGCACAAAATTTTATCGCGCAATAGATATCATTAATACAACATATTTCGCTCATAAAAAGATCAACTTTTTTTAAGCTATTGCATAGCTTCTATCGCGGGCCTTGAGCGCGGGGACCGAATCCAGAAATTCCGTAACGAAAAAACCTCACGCTCCCCACTCCGACGGGCAAGGAGGCGTGGCTTGAAGGCCGTGCATCGTCTAACGTCGTTTCAGTTCGGCAGTCTTCG
Organism: Hypomecis atomaria; assembly: GCA_964007245.1. Classification (NCBI taxonomy): domain Eukaryota; kingdom Metazoa; phylum Arthropoda; class Insecta; order Lepidoptera; family Geometridae; genus Hypomecis; species Hypomecis atomaria. Next base: position 4,259,867 of record OZ023281.1, read on the forward strand.
ACACGGCGTTGTGTGCGATGCAATAGCTTTACCGCGGCAGTCCCCGAGTGCCACATGTCTTTTTTCATCAATTTTTTGTCAAACTATCCCAAAAATAATTAAATTGCATACCTTACACTCCAGACAATAACTACTACCTAAAACGTATAGCTAGCTCTCTCAAGGTCAGTGCTACCGGTCAATGGCCCCTCACCGTAGGTAAATAGTCGGCGCGGCGTACAACTCGCCCTCGGTTCTTAGTAGGTACAATACCTACGTCTCGCGACGCAGCCGTAGGTATTCAGACGTAGGGTGACATTGATAACCCCGTTTATCTGTATACTTTCTCTTGAAGTTATTTCAATATTTTTGTACCAAAGTGAGTAAAAGTAAAATAGAGGTTCAATTGTTTGTTTATTATACTTTCCGTATGCAAAGTTTGTGCACTGGAAATAAAATCACCCTGTATTTATGTATTGCGAAGTCAGAAAAGCTGATTCTTGTCATTTATTTTCTTCACTCCTGGAATTTACTGGGGTGGGAAATAGTAGGTACTAAGAGCAAGGCAAAGCAATCACATTTACTCGTTGCATCGAGCCTCGGCTCCAGCTAAAGTTATTTTTGTGAGGATCAAAGCGATCGCGGCGGCACGTCAGTGACGTCACTTCCGGCAAGATGGCGGCGCGGCGCGATTGTTTGATGTGCGAGTAATGAAGTGTGCCACCTCTCCCGGCTTCCTGACTGCCGGGAGTGCCGGGTGTCAAGATACGGGCAATGATGACTTCTCTTTGCATATCGCTCAGATAGAATACTTTGTGAGTTAGACGCTTACTGGGAATTGTTTAGACTTTTCCTTTTCGGGGCTTGTATTTATTTTGTATTGTATTTTGGTTCTTCAGTTTGGTAGAGACAAAGCTATATGATAGATATTCCTGTTTAGCTTATAAACGCCTAAAACAGTCGGTAGAAAAATTCTATATACATAAGTAGTGTAGGCAGAGCTTTGGCAACGAACGCCTCTTGTTTCCTATTTCAGCTGGCCATTGGCGGTGGTAACCTTTTATAAAAACATAATATACTGTTACCTATTTTATTTTTTAAATCATAGGCATTCATTATAATTATTACAGTGTTTATAAAAAGAGTGACTACTGACTAGCCACAAAAAAAAACAAAATAACTCAAAGTTTACTCTCGATGGTATCTTTTGGGGGGTCTTATCATAAAGTCTTATAAAGGTATTTTATGGTGTAAGATATATAGCTACTATCTTGTTTACCTAGAAGATGTCGGTTTACGCCTAGTTTGAACACTTCATTGCAAACATAGATTAAGATAATAGTTCCATGCAGATTCTAGCCGTTTCTATACAAAAGTTTTCTATCCTTTCTTGTTTTTGGACCTTTTGGATCTATAGAGTTATTTGCTTGCCCTATACAAAGCCAAAAAGGGGTCATTAACTATCGCCATACCACCATTATGAACAACTTATACTACGAGGCCAACCCGCAATTCGAGAAAAATTATCAGCTGTTCCATACAAAATTGCAAATCAGAATCGACAAAATTTAAACAACTGTTTTTTTCTATTACTACAGGTTGGTCCCATAGTAAAGTGGTTCATAATGATGGTTTGGATGCGCTCTTTTTGGCTTAGTACACCAATTTTGGATAACCCTGTATAAGCAAATACGAATACATCATAATTAAAGGGTAGATATATTTATTTGCATCTGCTCCAAAACTGTTCCAAATTAACGCTCGGCAGATGCACCACTCTCATATAAACACAGTTATTTACACCGGTGTCACCAACACAGACGGATTTAAATCCAATTTCATATCGGGCCCGTCATATTGAGTTGTTATATAGGTAGAGCATAATCGCGTTACCCAGTCCACTAGTAGAGATTACTCGCTTTTTAATAAAGTTGCGCGCCGGTAGGGGGCGACAGTGGGGACATTTTTACACAAAGAGGATTACTTCGGCCGCGTTTATCTGAACCTTACAGCTTGGCTTAGCCTTCTAAATGCGCTCTCGGTGGCTGCGCGCGTTTTACGTGTCTATTACGTACACTGTCTTCGTGGTAAGCTTTTTGGATGGGGTACTGCTAAAATGAAAAAGTTGAGAATAGGTATAGAAGTTTCAGTGCAACAAGATGACAATAATTTTAACATTTTCACTCATGATATGAGCAGCCTAGGCTAAGTGTTAAAATCATTTAGCGTGAAGTCGAATCGGAATGCTTTGTGTTCAGTTTTTCTCCAATTCAACAAGTTAGGGACATTTTCCTTACAAGAGCATTGGTCAGAGATAGCAGATCAAAGAGCACCTAGTATTTAAGTAATATTTTGGCAACACAGAAGATACTTGTACGAATGAATATTCGTACAAGTATCGTAGTGTAGAAATTTTCAGAAGAATATATACTCATCAATAAGAACAACTTTTACAATGGGACCAACTTAAAAACCACGTATATGTATAAAATACTAAATAAGCGAAAAGCAAAACAATAGGCTTTTTAATATATTTGTGCAAGAGCCAAGAGAAAAAAGGAGGATGTTCTATGTTCGTCAGTAAGTTTTTTGTATGTTTATTATTAGGTATGTATGTTCATCTATAATTTCGCCAATTGTGAACCAAATCGAAAATTCTTTTTTTTATTCGAAAGAGTATACTCCCGAAGAGGTTTCATACAAATTTTACAGAAATCGGCTGAGCTGTTTTGATAAATCAACGATAATATACCTACACATTTCGAGCGAAATATTCGAATTTAGTACACGATGGACACAACGATGGAAGGCGGTTTTGCCAATTTATGCGAAAAATACTTTTGATTTCTGGAGTTTTCAGAAGGCTCTGGTAAATAGAAATGTAAGTAGTTCATATGATAAGCCTGAAAGTCCCACCACTTTACAAAGAAAAGCCCTCTATTTCTATTCTACAATTACCACAAGTACAAATATAAAATTCTTATAAGACCCCAGCCTACCTAACACGACTCATCTAACAAGGAACTCTGACTTCGTAGAATCTATCTGGCGACCGATTAGCCTCAATCCGACGAAACAAGGAGTCATCCGCGCAGCCGCTGAATTGGATAACGAGGGTAGGACGACACCAACAATGCGCCGGCCGCGACACTCCAATTACCAATTGCGGTGATGCGCGTGCGTCGATGGGAACCGGGGTACGTCTTCCGGGGGATGATGACCTTAAGATGTAGGTACATGTCTCAAATACACGTCATTTTTAGTAATGATTTTTAACTCTGTCTTTTATCAGATTAGATGTCTTGATAACTGCATCTGGTCATAGACTGCAGAAGTACACTAGACACAAGTCGCTATTAATCTTCTATTTTATATTTCGCGTAGAATATAGGTACTTCTAATGAGATGATGATTTGTTTGGCAAAGAGGGTAGGCCGACACCAACAGTGCGCCGGCCACGACACTCTAATTACCAACTGCGGTAATGCGCGTACGTCGATGGGAACCGGGGTACGTCTTTAGGGGGATGATGACCTTAAGACGTACAGTCCGTTCACAGTCTAATCATTACACACCATCACAGGTTAGACAGAGACTCAGTGACGAATGTCAGAAGTAAAATAACTGTGAACGGGCTGTACTTGGGTCGCATGTTTTTTGTGTCGCCAGCGGTGTCGCGCTTGTTGCAAGTGGTACTCTACTATGGTGATGATTATGATGATTGTTTGGCAGACTTGTATCAGATTGCCCATTACTAAGGTCCAGTTCAATAGAAAATTTCTGTAAAAAAATTCGTGTGTATTAATTTTATTATATTATTACCAGCACGCAATTGAAAAGCATTTTATTTTTATTTTTAGGCAAAAAAGCATATTTGGTATTAGAAGCTAAAGTACAACGACTTACGAGAAAAAATACGCGTTACCTACAATGTATGCATTTTGTACAGTAAACAACCAAATTACAAATAATGACAACAATTATTCGGCATTCACGTCTACTTAACATAAACAGTTGCAAATGAAAAAGATAAACAACAAGCCCACGGTGGTCCCATATGAATACCAATTTGTTTGCTCCACGACAACGTCATTAAATTAGCGTCCAAATTGAATCACAACTGCGACAACCTCGCCGGTGCGACGTCCCGCGAAACTTTTCCTCCTATTAATTCACAAAGCATCTTCTCCCAGAAAACTCATCCCAAACTGACGCTTATCGTTTAAGCCGCAAGATTGATATTTCACTGTCGTAAGCTTAAACTTGTTCATTATTTTTACATGTCATTGTGCAAGTGACGTGGTAGAGTACAGCTGAAAAGTAAGCTCTATTTTATGTGTTTCAGCGCGCTATTTCGTATGGTGCGTGGCGGGGGTTGTATCTGGTGAAATTATGATGCAGTCTTTATTCGTGAGCCGTCGGGAGCGGTTGCAGTAATCACCGCGTATCTCCATCCAGGGGTGGGCCATGAATGGAGCCCTAATGAACTGGATTTAGGAGTTTTTGTGCCGGCGACTCGTCAGCTCTGAGGTGCAGCCGAGCAATTATGACGGACTAAACAAACGTGCCTCGGATCGTACACGACCTTTCAATTACTGGCTCAACTGCTTTGCTATCAGTTCCTGGTTGGTTGGATAGTGTAGTGAGCAAACTGCAGAGGAAATGTTTAAGGATCTTTTTAGCTTTAATGATTCTAGGAACACCTTGTAGTTCTTGCGGTCCTGGTGTTGTACAAGGCTCATGTATTTCATGTATGAGTCATTCATTTCATGGAAGATATGTATAGATATTTATTAGGTCCTTTTACACTCAATTTTTAATTACAGTATTCTTAAGTCAATTCAAACATAAGCGCAAAGTTGCCTAGATTTATCTACTTGAAAACATTTTCATTCATTTTCATTTTCAAGGTACCTCAACAAGTAATTTTAACAAATCGAAAATCTATTTACTCTACTTACCTACTATTCTAGAGATTATAAAAGTGTTGATCGGTACTTTATTCCCGTTATTCCAGCATTAGTAAACATAGATACCTATAAAAAGTACCCCTGATACCAATCTTTTAAATCAAAAGTTTTTTACAGAATTCAACTATTCAACATTTTCAAGAAAATGAACTATTTTCCTCTTGTCCCAAAATAAGCAACCATATTGAAACCAAGCGGCTCTAAAAGGTCATCGATCGATGGCTGGCCCGTAGGCTTATCAGCTAAGCGTAGTAAAGTTGGACTTGGCCTTTTATTCTACTTGCACCAATTACTCGCGTCTCACGAGTGACCGAGACGGAACGTGAAGACCAACGCCACCACACTTAGCCGATAAAGGCCATGATGGGCATCTCTAAGCCGTATCTTGCCATTATGTGGAAAGCTGAGGACCTTCTTGGAACATCCAATCGCTGCTAATCTTCTTAGAGCGAAACGAGCGGAATTATTTGGAATCTAAGCACCTAATATGCTTAGATAATAAAAGGTTTCTCAATTGCCGGAGCTTTGTTGTCTGTCTCGTACGAATTCTTATTTTATTGGCACGGTTAAGATTACTTGAGATCACATCAATTTTGCTAAAGGTAAAGTATAGGTATCTAATATATTAACTTCATGAATAGCAATGATATCGAATCTTACTAATCAAATGTAGAGTCAACAGGTAGCTCCTATAAACAAACGTCGTAAGTATAACCTCAACTACATATCTGCTTAAAAGACATGATGTGGTCTAACGCAAACCTGTCTTGTAGGTATTAAAAGATGTAGTTGTGGTCAGAAATGGTTATACAATTTACGTTAATATCCAGGCCAACAATGCCCTTAAATTGGTAGATTTAACATAGAAAAAAAATATTTAGACGTTATATGATTTTTAAATGAATTTCCTGGATTCTTTTAAAGAAAAGTACTTCCATAAAAATCCAATACCTACCGTCTAAACTCTTATTCACCTAATCCAAGAAAACTAAGATGACGAAGAAACGTGATCTGACTTCAACATATACGGGGATACGCAGTTATTTATACTCTACGAACCTCCTATTATCTACACGCATCTAAAACATATGCACAGTTACCTACACTCACTAACAACGGTCTTTACAGCCAAAACGATACAAGTCTTCACATCGTTCCATTTGATAACCGTCTCTCTCTATGTAAAGATAAGGTGTTATTTCAGTTGTGGGTATGGAAAGCGGCTGTAAAAGATGAGTCTGTTCTTATTTATTTACGGCGGTGCGGCGAGCGAAGTGGAGCGAAGATGATATGAATGATAAATGACCCTCTGAACGTCTCCCGCCGCTCGCTACCCCTTCAGGCCCCGCTCACACGTGAACTCACGCCGGCAAAGTATTCCCATCCTGGTAAGTACCTCGCCTGACTGAACTTTGGCGATGAACTCCTTTTACTTCCGAACATTCGTATGGCTTTACTACAATTTTGAATCGTCTTACCTGAAACGCTTGTTTTTGTCTTTCTTAGGTAACTTTTTAGAAGTCAGGATAATGAAGGAGTGTTTTTTTCGACGAGACACGATATGCCTAAAATAGACATGACTCCGAGAAATAAAGAGCTAAAAGTTTTAAAAATGTCTTCTAGGCATAGGTATTTGATGATCTATAACTTCTATAAGTACCAATAGGTAGGTAGATAGGTACTACCTAAAATATTTTTGATGCATAGCATTTTTTTAATTTATTGAATTCATACCCAAAATATTTTGTTTGTAAGATATAAAAAAGAAATAGGGAAGTACCTAATATGTAACGCGAAGCCCAAGTTTGAGGCAAACTTTTGTTGAGGTGGCTTTAGCTTCTTGATTAAAAGTAGTAAGACATCCTAACAGATTTAAAACTTTTATGGCTTGTCATATTTTCAAAAAAGGCAATCTCTAGCAGGTTTCTTATGTAAATAACGTGGTAAATAGCCGACCGTCTCGTCGCATCAATCTCAACGTCTAGCCGGGAGTCATCGGAGCTAAACGGATTTTTTTCAAGCCAATAGCCGCGCATCAACACGCGTGACGCGCTGCGCGATTGGCCAACACTTTTTGTTCCATTTTCGAATCCTTTGTTTTTATTGGTTGACACTTAGCTAAGACAAAGGGGCGATGGTTTGTGTGAGTGTGATTTAGTTGGTGTACGGTGTTTGTTTGTGCGCGTTAAGGAGTTGGGGTTTCCTGTAGGTATGTAAGGCGTGGGATGGCTTGGTACGGGCAGGTCATGTGTGTGGTACGTGCTCGGCCTTCTGATTTTGATGTAGGTAGGGCTCCGTCCTATATGTGAGATGGAGCGGACTTATTTTCATTTGGCTGATGTTCACAAACACGTAGACTTTGATATTGGCTACTTAGGGAATGCGTGTGTAGTAGTTAGGTATATATTACTTAGTCGGAGTTTGATACTTTCTAGTTGAATAATGAGTAGCGTAGGTAGAGTTGTCTTAAAAATCAGATATTTATTTTTCTTAGATGCTCATCAGTATCAGAAGTGAATTGTTATTGTGGGCATTTTGTAACGTTGGCTACAATTTAAACTGAAACTGATTATTTTCACCAGTGCAAAAGTTATTCCATCTAAGTAGGTAAATGAAATGAAGTTTATAAAGTGTATTTTATAGCACACACATTTGTTACCTTTTGCATAAGAAAAAATAAATAGATGAAAATCCGTTCAAAAGTTAATTACCTAACAGTATTAATGTAGTTTAAAAAAATACTAAAATACAACAGTTAAATGTCTTTATGGTTAGTATAGCTATAGAATAAGGATTAATAAGAGTACAAAAATAAAAATTTCTTTCTAAAAATACTAACAGCTCAGTTTTTGTTTAACCCTCAGATACTTACATCTTGAAGTCGCAAGGACGGAAGGAAATAATGGACGTTCACCTCCAGACAGGCCTATGATTAATGGCTGGGATTATTCAATTAAAGACTCGCCAGGTGACGGAAGGGGGATTCAGGTGACCACAAGCTAGGACTTTTCATCAAGGAATTTCGGAGAGCAAGACTCTACGATGCAAACCGCTGCCAACCGATCTCCTAGGAGATCGAGACAGACGGATAGACGGAAAACAACGTGATCCTATAAGGGTTCCGTTTTTTTCCTTTTGAGGCACGGAACCCTAAAAACATTTGTAATTTAAGGCACTTAAAGAGAGTTCTATCGTGAAAATTTTAATCTCTACAATGAAAAATATTATTACAAAAAATGAGGGTATCTAATATAATTTGATTGTGAAACGTGTATTATTATTATGTCACTTTCCGTCTTTCCATGACAAAAATCAAGTCAATCCGTTGCACCGTTGTAAAGTGAAAGAGGTACAAACCAACAAACACACTTTCGGATTTATGTTGTTAAAACAAGGATAAAAATTAAACACAAATACTCGTACCTTGCTCCTTACTTTGTGCGTCCGAGTTTAAATCAAATAAGTGGTGAGCATAAAGAAGGGGGGAGTGTATCTATAGACGGAGCCGGTGGGGAGAGTGGGCAGCGGTCGATTAGCTTAGCTACGTTTCCTGTTGATAGGCTCCGCTATGTGTTTGTCTTTCTCAAGCTAAGTCTCAACCTTCCGACAAACTTACTTATACAATGAAAATGTGTGCTACATTTTCATTAACGTTCGTCCTTTAAACTTAAAACTTTTTCAGAGCTAGTATTTGTAAACTGGCACATAAACAGAATAAACAATAATCGGCCAAGAACGAGTCGGACTCGCGCACGGAGGGTTCCGTACTGTATGGGAGCCCCCCTTAAACATTTATTTTATTTTAATTTTATTATTTATCATTAATTACTGAAGTGAATATAAAACTAAATATTCTGTAAAAATTTCAAGCATCTACCTATTACCATTCTTAATATAGAGCGAAAAACGTTTAATAATTCAGGTTTGTTGTATGGGAGCCCCCCTTAAATATTTATTTAATTTTGTTTTTAGTGTTTGTTGTTATAGCGGCAACAGAAATACATAATCTGTGAAAATTTCAGTTGCCTAGTTATCATGGTTCATGAGATACAGCCCGGTGACAGACATACAGACAGACGGATATCGAAGTCTTAGTAATAGGGTCCCGTTTTCCCTTTGGGTACGGAACCCTAAAAAGCACCAAACCATGGATTTCTTGATTGGAGAAAAAAATACGCGCATTTTACAGAATTCAGTATGTATCTAGTAAAGGGTTATCATTAGAATATTTTTATTCTTAAAGCAGATGTTGTTGTAAGTTGTTGTAATAATTTGTGTTAACGTTCACCCATTTCAGATATTGTTGTGATGTTAATTATGACTAGTTGTAGCCAGCCAGACAGAATCAACTTGTGAATAACTAAACAAAAGGAGAACGATCGCGAGATATTTCTTTTTAGGGTTCCGTACCTAAAGGGTAAAAACGAGATTCTATTACTAAGACTTCGATGTCCGTCTGTCTGTCACCGGGCTGTATCTCACGAACCATGATAGCTAGGCAGCTGAAATTTTCACAGATGATGTTTTTCTATTGCCGCTATAACAACAATTACTAAAAACAGAATTAAATAATTATTTAAGGGGGGCTCCCATACAACAAACGTGTTTTTTAGTAGTTATTTGCTCGCTATTAATAACGGCAAGAAGAATGGGGCACTCAAACGGTACGGAACCCTTCGTGCGCGAGTCCGACTAGCACTTGGCCGATTATTATTCAATATTCTTAACCTACTTTTAAAAAGTAGATTCTCAACATTATAGCTGTATTTTTTGCGATTTCGTATTACTAGGCTGCATACTAACAGCTGATCATAATGATGAATATATTGAGCCTAGCTATAATAAGCATGATGATATAAGTCCCTCAGATAGATGATAAAAAAATATTAGACACGTATTTTTTTCTTTTGTCAATTAAACAAAAATTGATGAAAATGTAGCCCATTAAAGTTCCGCGTGACGTCACAAGTGTCATACAAATGTATAGAATTTCGTGAGAGATGTGACGTATCGACTCCCTCTCCCAAACTTTAACAAGGTTTATCTTCGCCATTGCTGTTTTATTGACAAAACAAAAATACGTGTCTAAGAATATAATATTTTTTGATAGGTATTCTAACTCACGGACAAATTATACCTAAAAATGATTTTTTTACCCATTAATCATGCCTATTTAGACCGATGTCCAGATAAACATTCAGTAGCTCTAAAATACATAGTAAACATATAATTACCCCGTAGGTATGGATATAGAGCCTGGCATGAACGTGCTCCGATGGCCCTCGAGGAGTTCAAGTGGCTGTGAGGGCCATCTGTCGCGGAGGGCCAGAGACGTGTCAATGTCGCCGCTGCTGTAATAATCAATATTCTGGCTGTGCTGACTGTTATGGAAATAGCTATGGGTAAGGGTATTGCTTAAATACTAGCTGACCTGGCAAACGTTGTTTCGCCATGTGAAAAAAATATAGACGCACCACGAAATTATTCTTTCGACGTGTCAAAATAAGACAGAGTTATGGTGAAGAATGTATCTGTCACTTTTTCATACATCAAAAAAAACTCTTTTTGTGATCGTAGATATATATTATGCTAAGCTAGCTGCACGGCCACTGGGCCCAATTATAAAGGCGCCATCGTTTTAATAGCAACGTAAAAAGTGTTCTCTCTATTGAATGCTTATAGTGAAAAAGAAACAGGAATATTCTAAATTGCTATTGTAATTGCTTTTATAATTTCACAGTTTTTTAAGACATTACAATGGCACCTTCAAAATCGGGCTTACTGTCAAATCAAATTATTATTCTGCTGGGCTATGCTGGTAACTTCATGTCATCTACGGATCTCCTTATTCCTAATGCTGGTAGGTGGTATCTTGGTACGCTGAATTGACAGTCTTTGTTGATCAAAAAACTGGTTTTTTCACACTAAGTACATCCTTTCTCGTATTGGAAGTGACTCGTTAGGAATTACTATGGAATATAATTGCAACCACTGTGACTCAGTGGGAAAATTCCGACGAGTCAGTGTATAGGTACTTATATTGTAGTAGTATTTCAAATTCATAGGAAACATTACGAAAACTTGCGAGTCTTTTGTTGTATGTAGTCGGGTGTTTAAAAAATCCATTCATATTTCCGTCTCAATCGCGGATGTTTCGTAATGGGATCGGTGTTTTATCAAAAAAATTATGTAGCTGCTCGTGTAGTGGTAAGTAAGAATTCTTAATATCCTACTACTAATAATTTATATTATTACTACTAATAAATTATATTATTAGTAGTTGTTATAAATCCGAAAGTGTGTTTGTTGGTTTGCAATAGTAGTGCTTACTTGATTTTTGGCATGAAAGATTCCTGTGGGATGGCACAGCAGTCTAAATATCACGCGAGCGAAGCCGCGGCCAAAAGTTAGCTGTTAATGAGTACCTCTCCCTCGAGCCATCTAATACAGAGCGCAGGGATGCGCTGGATGCAAACCGCTTCCAACCGGTTGGTCAAAATCTATTGAGGCGTCTAAGTATCTATTGGACGTCTTATGGCCACGATAACGTGACGATAATTAATAACCTTTTAACTTATATGTTATATCTGTACCGTCCTACATACCGTCCTACTATACATATACAAATTATATCTAACCTAGTTAATATAATTTCAAACAAAAAGTCCCGAAAGAGTTTATTCAGCACAGAGCGAGGGACTTGGAAAGCGTTGATAAAATTAATGATTTTTGTTGAACGTTTAAAATTGGGGTATCTTCGTTCTTCGTTCTTACTGTATTTTCTGGGTCAAACACAAGAGTTCTCCTCGTGTACCTACTCTGTTTATATTTCCAAATATTAATTTTATAATTAATTTAATGACGAGACAGTTAATACAGAACCGAATAACGAATGAAGCTATAGAATTTGACAGACGGACAGACGAACATCGAATTCTTAGTAATAGGGTCCCGTTTTTACCTTTTGGATACGGAACCCTAAAAAACCGTAAAAGGCTTAATAATAAAAATGTTCAATGGTACACATAACATCCCGCAAAATAAGTAGATAAGTACGAGCGCTGAAAAATCACACCCGCAACGATTAAACCGAAAATCGTTAGACTGGTTAAAAAATTGTTTTTCCAAACAAAACGTCCATTACGAACTCTCAACCCCATCCCCTCGGCATTATAATAAATGGCGCAATAATGGCACAATATAATAATAACACAAAGTTAAACGCGTTTTTATTTTCCCGCTGAAACTTCAGTGCCGCTCCGGTGAACAAACACGACGCCGTACAGATTAGATGATAGTTACTAAGTAAGCTATACCACAGATTAGATGATAGTTACTTGGCAGGCTATACTTTCGTCATTTTTCGGGCGCATTCTAAAAGTTACGTTATAAATTGCAGTATATTTATCAAATGATATCAGTTTTTGTTGGGAAATAGGAGTGATAGTGAGAGGAACTCTTTCTTTAGGTAGGTTTCGATATTAAGAATTAAGTGCATATTGTCTTTTTATAAATAGAATTATATTTCTGGAAAGCTTATATTTTAAAGCTTAAATATATATGTGCAATGGTAGGTATATGTGAATATTTGGATTTTTTTACAATTTTTTTTTACGTTTTTTTACGTTAATGAAGTAATAAAGTCATAAATATCAATCTTATTTTGTTTACAGTTGTAAGTACGATACTTATCCCCTGCTGAAACATAGTTTACGAATTTTCAATTGGTTGGAAGCGGTTTGTATCCAGCATATTTCATCATCATAAACATCGATACTGTACACATTATTAATTTATCATAACTCCAATCAATATGTCTGCAAAATCTCATATTAGCTCTAAATACTTACGATATTGTCTCATTCAAATTACTTTACATTACCTATACGCGGAATTTTCCCTACGAGTAAATGAAAAATACTTTTACTCTTGGAGTTGCACCGTATCATGGCGTTTTACCCGCAATTCCCAAAGCAATTCTGACATTCAAAAAGCACGGTAATAAGTTGTTAGTTTCCTGGTAAAAACAAATGTTTTACACATTTATTTTTACCAGGAAATGTTTGACAAACGAACGAAAGAACATTTAACTGAAAAATGAGCGACTATACTTAATAGCGTTAGGGTAAATAAAATAATATTTGTATGTAATTTGAAAATACATAATTTATTTTAAATCATATTGTAATGATGATCTCAGAATGAATTTGATTTAATTTGTTGTTGGTTTATTTAAATATGTCCTTAGTTCTACATCTACGTTATGACCTATGGTTAAGAATGAGCTGGAGAATATACAATCAAAATAAATACGAGCTTTTCATTGGATCAATTTTCTAAAATTTTGCTGTGTAGTTGAACGAAACAGAAGAGAAGAAGAGAGAAGAAAAGTTTAAAGAAAGGTTAAAGAAATCTTACGTGAGTCAACTTTGAGTCTAGTCAAGATAAACGATATGCTCCCATGACTGATAAAACAAATAGATAGGTACTATTATTTATTAATAGTTATTTTAAGGTACTTTTTATTGACCGAGTGAACGTAGTGAGCTAAGCGTCGCAGTTTTGACTTGACAATTTCGATTTCGTCTGTCTGGATGCTGATTCTCCTCTATAGGTCGCATTTTTCAAAAAAAATTGACGAAACTTGGTGCACGGGCTCTATTTATTTGAATAGTTTTGATATCGGCGATTTTTGATTGGGGGGTAGGATTTTTTCCCAAGGGTAGAATTAATAAATATTAGTATTGTGTAGTAGTAAAGTCGAGATAGGTAGGTATATAACTTATGAAGATTCAGTTAAACTCTTTACTGCTAGTAACTGCTAGTTAGAATAAGATAGTGTTAAGTATCAAATTGTATTCAGTGTCACTGCCATTCAAAACTTTCCCGACTCAAAAGCCAACATCCTTATCGATTATTCATATCGAATATTTAATTTTAACAATACAATGCTTGGCTAATGAATTGATCGTGTGCAGGGGTGGCGCGGTGACCTCCGGGTGCATTCGGATGCATTAGCAGCGCTTCCGGCACCCACCCCTGACTTTTTACGATTTTCTTTCAATATTTGCTGGAATAAAATCTCAGTTTTATGTGGTGTGATTTTTTTTTCAATATTTAATCCAGAATATGAATAAGTTGCCTACTGGTTCCGGGAGAAAAATATACGTGACGTAAAATTAAATTCTCAAATATGACTCAGACACTATCACAGAGCAAATCGAGATCGAGAGCTTTTTCTTAATTCTTTCCTGAGATAATATGGTACCTAGGTATAATTTTTTGGCTTGGCTTACGGACTAAGCTAGTTATGCACCTCTCCACTTTGGTAGAGTCCAAGCTTAATTTTCTTAATTTCATTTGGTCGAAACTAGACATCCTATTAACATTAATTTACACTACTGAAAACTGAAATAGTTCATATTCAACGCATCTTGCAATTAAAAATGTTAACTACACAAAAAACTTACCATAAAATTATTAAAACTTTTCACTAACCCCAAGGCGAGAAATACTTCGGTACGACGGTGACGCGGGTAGACCTTAACGATAGAAGGGTATTTCCTCTTCCTGCGGGGCCGAGGGGGGTGCGGAGGGGAGGGGAGAGGGCCGGTCCTTTTTGTGTTGCGATAACCGGAAGCCAAGGGTTCGGGAGGGTAATGTCAACTGAGGTATTTTGAGCTTCTTCGGGATGCAGCGTTGATTATTATGAGGTTTTTTGCTCGATGTGGATTTAACAGTTGAACTTTAAAACTAAAGTTACGGTAAAAAGCTTTCAAAGTTAACTAAGATAATAGGTATTATACAGGTATTAAGTAATGAAAACTTTCTATTATTCGCGATACAAGTCCAATTTTAGTACGATTTCATAGAGAGAGCGGTTCGATTGAAATATAATAATTTTTCTAAATGCAAAAAAAATGTTGTTGTTTATTTTTCTTTCTACAGCATCTATGTACTTGGAAAAAATTGCTACAGTGACTAAACTGTTACATAATCTAGTACTAATTTAATTAGTCACGTAGGTATATGCAAAAATAATCAAATTATGTGTTTTTATTTCCTAGTACATGTGTGAGTTAAGTTAGTCTAAAGAAACCAACAAATTGCTACGTTGTGACATCACAAGTAACATGTAACTACGAGTACACACATTTTTAAAAGGTTAAAACATACAACCATCGTAAAATCTACTAATCGGCTGCAATCGCGAACTAAATGGCTACTTTTAGTGCGAACAATAATAATTTTAGTTGGAACGAGTGCGCCGATAATGGCGACAATTTCCGACTATTAGTCAGAAGCACAGATCTTGCTAGACAGGATATGTCATATCGAGTAAAAATCAGAATTAGGTCCTCGATCTATCGAGGACCTAATTTTGCACAGTCTCTTTAGCACTTTTACAAGTTTGAGTACATTGGCATTAAGTTTTTAAAAACCTATTGGTGTTGATATCTTTTGGTACAACAGAAGACATCGACAAAAATGATATTTTGTTTTTGTTTTTAGATTTCCCTCAAATTAAGTGAAAATTAAAAACACTACAGCAAGATGAGATTTGGCCTATAAAATTCTCTTAAAATGTCAGTAACTCGTAACACTACTAAACAATTATTTCTTACCAAACTCAATAAGTCATATTCAATGTGTTCATATAACACTACATATATTATACATATATTTTGCAGCGTACAATTTTTGCTACATATACCTATAACGAGTAGGATAGTATCTCGCACACGGCATAAAGCAAAAGCTCCTCTCTAGATCTCTGTTGGTGGGTGATTTTAGTTGGAGGATTTTGCAGGACACTTGGTAAGTGGTCATAATGACTGGACTACTTGGGGTAATAACGGGATATCTTTTCTTTTGCTCTACGACTGGACTGTAAGAGCTGGTTAAAGGTGGACTGGACTAAGTGCGATGTCGCTAGATGTTGCTGCTTCGGATTAGTTTTGGAAATTTGCCAGATGAACATTATTTATATTTTGTTAGGTATAACCGACTTTGAAATGGGAATATTGAATTTACGAGTATATCACTTTACACTGAAATGTGTAGGTATAGAGAGTAGCCGCAGAGTAAAACTTTCACGATTGAGTGGAGACTCGATATGAGCTGGAAGCAAGGCTCTTATAAATAAGCTTATTAGAATTATTATCTTATTTCATTTTTAGATCCGCTATTAATAGTGGTTTTTTTTTAATCGGGCAAAAGTGCCTACAATATATATATATAGTGGATAGTAGGTCAGATAGATTGTACTTGAAATTAAAAAGGTCTAAACAATAACCTAGCCTCTAGAGTATCATCTGGATTGTGTGCTCTAGATTTTTACCACAATACCAGATTTAACAAAACCGAATTTGATTGACGTAATTCCACATTTATATTATGCAAAGGATGTTGTTCATTTTAAAAATATATATAATTTGATATAACATTAACACGGTCGCCTTTATTGGCAATACAAAATCTTGGCGCAACTAACACTATGCAGTCTATGCCAAATATGTACTGGAATTCGAGTAGAGCTGAAAACGTACCACAGGCTGATTGTAACATTTTGTACCTATATTTTTCACTTCTCTAAGAAACGTGGCAGTTTTTTGTAACAACTGAAGGAAGAAATTACAATGTTTTTGATTCTGTTTATGCATATAATTATGTTTGTGTTTTAGTTTATTTTTGTATCCAAAACATAATAGATGCACTTGCACATGCTAGTTTAAGTAGTTATGAAGACGTAACCCAAACCAATCTAAGTAGTAAACGTTCAAAAAAATCCAGATTCTAAAAATAGTTAAGAAATAAGAAATAATTAGGTATAGCTACGGTATAATTATTGTCATATTACTTACACTATACAAAATATGTCGCTTTGCAAAATCCAGGGACTATTAGAGCTATACAATATATTATGTATCTACATCTACTCATAATTATGAACAACTTTTACTTTGAACAGGACATTCGATAAAATGTATGGAAAAGCAATTTTTTTTTCGCGAGTTATGCGTAGTTATGAGTTATGCATAACTTGCGTACCTATATGTTACGGAGAATAATAATAATAAATAATGAATATTAGGGTACATCTTACACACGGTCTCTGACCCCAAACTAAGCATAACTTGTGATATGGCTGCCACAAACTGATATACTACATATACATATTTTCAAATACATACTTATATAGATAGTACCTAAACAACACCCAGACACAGAGTAAACACCTATGTTCATCACACAAATGTTTGCCCTGGGTGGGGATCGAACCCACGCCTCTTTGACCCAGAAGTCAGGGTCACTAACCACTGAGTCACCGAGGCAGTCGTCGCAGAATGCCGGAAGAACTAAGTCTACCCGGGTTTACTTGGTACTACCCAAGTCTTTTGGGTAAAGTCCGAACATTCAATGAAAAATAGTTTGTATTTGGCGTTTACCCATGCTCGCTTAGGTTTACCCAACACTGGCTGGGTATTATTAGGTGTTAGTTAGTTACATAATTTTTGACCGCGCGGCGCAGAGCGGAGCAGTGCGGCAGCATTTTTGATAGACCTGATAACATTGATGTACTAAATTAAAAAAAAACCATAACTACGTTATGCAACTACTTTCTAGAGCGTCCCTCAGCTCCGCACTGCCTCCACTGTGCCGCGCGGTCAAAAATGTAGGTACTTACCTAACACCTAACAATACCCAACCAGTGTTGGGTAAACCTAAGCGTGCATGGGTAAACGCCAAACACAGTTATTTTTCATTGAATGTTCGGACTTTACCCAAAAACTTGGGTAGTACTAAGTAAACCCAGGTAGACTTTACTTCTTAAGTTTACTTCTTCCAGCATTACCCGTAACATATACATCTAAAAGTCTCTACGCTTTGCAAAGTTTTTATCACCTTACCTGATTGTAAATGAATCTTTCATTTTAGCACTACCCATAATCATTATACTAACAATGATGGATTTTTATAAGTAGGTATATGCTCGTAAGTACCTAAGTATAGCATGATATTTATCCCGAGATGTTTCAGTACCCTTCAACATTGGCCGCCTATCGGAACCGCGGCCACGTCGGAAGCCGGTTCTTGCAACACGACTTATCCATTTGAATCGCAATCTCTCATCCGACAACAAAAAGATGTTAGAAAGTACTTTGATGTTGTTTTGGTTTGAAATAAATGTTAAAAATTGGACGACGTTTATGTTTTTATATTGAGAGTAAAAGTATTGAAACCATACTATACCGGCTTTTATATATACTCGTAGGTAGTTACATGTAATAGTAAGACCATATCCACCATGCAGTGCCAGTGCAAGTTTGTGGATTCAAATACGCTATCGAATTTCTTCACGGCCGAGTTTGCCTCACAATATTTTCTTGCACCGAAAAATCAGCGCTGTGAAAATTCTCAACGAACAGATTGGTACAGGACCGGAATTTGAATCCCCACCTCAAGATAGTAAGGCAAGTGACACAACTAATAGACTACTACGTCCCGGAACGGAATGGCAACAATTACAATAAAGTGAAGATGAATAATAGAAAGTAATACTGGTTCAAGTACTGTTAACCTAAAAACGATTTACTCAATTTTCGTTTAATTGAACTTAACGTAACACTTTTTTTTTTTATAATTTAAATTATTGACCCACAGACTCCAGGGTCTGTGCCCTTTTTTGAGTAGTTACATTTTAAAGAATTCGACTGTACTATAGAGAGAGGACGTACCACTTCATCCATTACAGTTTTCGGAACCAAACCCAACATTTCTCTCAAAATATCGAGACTGAAATTTTCAGAAATTCAAATTTACCTATTCAAAAGTGCCACCGTGACACTTCAACGTTAATTTCCATCGTCGTACCCGTAACGAACTGCCTTCATCTATCATTTGCCCTCTAAAAGGGTGGACCGGCTGACGGCGATTGAAGCCTTTCTTATTTATTTCTTTATGCCCCGTTGGCGCCAAAAAATACGCTGTGCGATGTGACCTTTTGGGGTATGGCTTACGATGACCGATACGAGATGGTAATGGATTTTAGCTTGACATGTTTAGGTTCGGGATATTTTTGAGAAACTCTACAGGTACCTTACATGCCGATAAATAATTATCACGAAATAATATTGTTACTGAGAAAAGGCTGCCATCGAGACCATTGTCATTATTGAGAACTACGTTTTGCTCACGGCTTCGCTCGCGTTTTTTCATTGTTACGCTACCCCATAAGAATATTTTATTTTTTCGGGATAACAATAGCCTACCTTTGAACTAAGTATATCCATGACAAAAATTAAGTATATCCGGTGCTTTAGTGATGCGTGAAAGAATAACAAACCAACATACACACTTTCGGATTTAATTACAAAAATAAATTAAATGAATAAATGCCATTGACACGAGATGAATGTGTGAATAAAAATCAAAGTTATTTTCGATTCTATAAAGCAATTTGGTAGTTCTAAATTACCACAATGACATAATATCTGCATTACATTACACTGAAGAAACAATAAACAAACATTTTCTAAGATAATAAGTAATAGAAATGTTTAATCTATCTAGGTTTAGTTTGCTTGCATATTACAGCAATACAAGTACCTACATACCTAGATTATGGATGTCCATAATTTTCCACTGCCTCTAAGAATCCTTCAAAAGTTTTATAAAACAATGTTTCTGTATTTCAGCATTCAATAGAGTTACAAATCGTTGATTTCAGGTCATAGGTGGTTATTTACTGCACCTATTTCTACAGCTACAAGTATAAACAGCAATGCGAGCGGTCCAGCGCCGCTATAACCGTATATCTTGTCTTTGTCCGCGACTATTTATGGCCACCCTTATTTTTATTTTAATGCTGATGCGGACGGTGCCGCTGTGTCTCGCTAGTAGATAATCCTTTGACACCCTAGTTGGTATTTGTCTGAGAAATCAATGCACTAAGTGGTTTAAGTACTACTCGTACTTACTTTTTCGTATTATGTTAAGTCGCCAATTCATAGGTACTACAAAGGTCGCGATTATCACAATTTGTCTCGCTTAAGTACACTAACTCAGTTTCATCATGTGTCAAATTGTTATGTTCATAAAATATGTATTATTATTTTTATAGTTTATTTTTGCCAACGCACATATTCTCGTCTTTTCTGGTTATATGTATATATATATATATATAGGAATTCCTATTCCATCCAAAGGTTGCTTGGCAGAGATTGCTATTAGCAATAAGGCCGCTTCTTGTTGCACGCTATAGTTTTGATATAAAGAATTAATCTATCATTTTATCTTTTATGTGCTAGAAGTAAATTGTAGTAAATATTAGTCGATCTATAGAGTATTTGTTGAAGTCTGAAGTTAAAGAGATTTAATTTTGCCAATAGACTATTCCAATAGTAAATAAAATATATAAATAAGTAAAACGTTTATTGTTCATAAAAGTTAACACAAAACAAGTTGTACACTACTACATAAAATAATCGGCCAAGTACGAGTAAGACTCGCGCACGAAGGGTTCCGTACTGTATGGGAGCCCCCTTAAATATTTATTTTATTTTGTTTTTAGTATTTGTTGTTATAGCGGCAACAGAAATACATCAACTGTGAAAATTTCAGCTGCCTAGCTATCATGGTTCATGAGATACAGCCCGGTGACAGACAGACAGACAGACAGACAGACAGACAGACAGACAGACGGACAGACGGACATCGAAGTCTTAGTAATAGGGTCCCGTTTTTACTTTTGAGTACGGAACCCTAAAAAGTGTCTCTTTCTGAAAATAGGTTGAAAATGTTAAGTGTCAAAATATTTTCTCTTCTCATCAAAAATTCAAAACAAATTCGAACGTCTTGAGACGCACCCTTCAATCCAACCATATTTCACGGTTATAAGTTTCCGATACATGAATTTTATTAACTTTCGCTCCCCCGTGACGGATGAAGTGTCGGTATGTTTGTTTTACGCGCCATCAATGTGCCAACTACAGAAATTGTTGGGGTTATAACATAAATTGTCGGAGCTATAGCAGAAACTCGTGGGGTTAAAACATCGGTGTTTGAAGTGATTCAATTATATAGGCGGGTGTGTTACGTCGCCGCTTTAATTGAGGCGTTGGTTAAGTTTCGTGAACTATCATTATCGGTCACATTTTCGCAAAATATTTCATAGAAAAAGCCGTCAATTTTTACCAGATAGAAAAGCGAATATAACTCCGAAACCCGCAAATTAATCTGCTCGATGTGATCCTAAAACAAAATTAATATAAAATCTAATCCGTCGAACAACACTCGCTCAAGGGTGACTGGAAGATTTCAAACTTCCCCAAGAGAAATTGGCTAAAAAATTCCTTAGCAAAATAAATCGAAGAGCAGCTTCCGAAAGTTATCGAAGTTTTCCAACAATCCATTACACCGAGTTCGCAAAAAATTGACTGTGCGAGACTTGGAACTTATTATTTTGAGTGAAATCTCGGAGTTTCGTCGCCGCAACTTTGGCATCCGCTCACGCTCGATAAACTTGCGCCATTTTAACCAAATTTCATTTCTATAATACGACACTTGAATAAAAAACAATTATGCATCCAGAAACTCAAACTTATTACCGTGTCTATTGAATCTTATCGCTTACGAAAACGATTGTAACACCGAAAATTAATAAAACGTAAAAAGTTTACTGCGTAACCGTCCGTTAGAGAACGACAGTTAGGCAAGGTTGACCTTCGGAGCATTCGTAAGAACGGTCGTTGTTAGCAATGCCGTTCACCTAACGATGCCGCTAGAGCGGCGCTATCTGCCGTTACCGCAGGTCGGAGTAAGTTACGGGCACTAAAATCGCCACTTTCAGCGGCGTGCGGGTACTAAACAGCAAACAAAGCAGCCGGCGGCGGCGAGCGGCGTCCGGTCTCGCCACAAAGGCTTTGTGCCCGCCACACTGACACGCTTTTTGCGTCGCGGCCGTATCGCCCGATGACGTCCCACTAGATCGATAAGAGCCTCCCACTCGACGGGAATGCTCCATTGTATTACTGACACCTAGCTGTCTGAGATGTGGAAAATCGGAGCCCTAAAATACGGACAGGTTTGGATTCAGGCTCTGGGGTCACTAAACTAGAGCGTGTGTCCTATCTACTTGTGATTTGAATGAAGAAAAACTTACAAAAGTAGGAAGTTTTTAAATTAAATTCTATATTTATTGTTCGACTTCATTGACATGGAAATAGGAAGAGAGGTATAATATTTGCTAGGCAATAAAATGAAAATTCTCAACCATAAAAACGTACAATACAGTAAAGAAATTAATAAAAGGAAATAAAAGAAATATTAATGGAGTTAAACCACTAAAACTTAATGTTATTAATTAATTAATTATTAACATTAATTCCCTTTTTTTAGTAACAATATTTTCCCTTCCCTTTCCCTTTTTTTTAATATTAATTAATTCCTTTTTTTTAAATCTAAATAAAACGTTAAATATAAACCATTTTCATTGGGATGCCTAAAAGTTTTCATGTAAAGGAAGCATTAATTACTCGAAGTAAATAATTTTATTATGATGGTGACTTTTAGGTGATTGTTTAGGTCGGTTCTAGGTGCTTCTACATCGCAAGCAAGTACCTACTCTCATATACATATAGTATAGAACTTCTTGTGCCTCCAACGTTCTGTCAAGATGTGAACGTTCACTTTATTGTTCATCGTGTTTCGTGTTTGATTAATAGTCGCATTCGTTTATTAATTGATATTCGACTTCGGGGCCTAGACTACAATGTATAATATGGTCAGTTCAGACTAAGTACTCGTAAGTTCCAACTGATGCGCGACGATGCTTGAAGTGGTTAGTTTCACGTTGCGCAGTGTAGTGTCACGATTCACATAATGATTGCGCAAATGGCTTATTAAAGTTACAAGAATGAACTCTATTTACTAAAAAAGAACTATTGTACAGCGCTGTGACACAATATATCATTAAATCTCTCTCTCTCTCTTTAAAAATGTGCTTTCCTATTACCTATTTATGAATGAATTTCTAAGCGCATGATGTATCACCACCCTATGTCATGTTTTGGGCTGCAATAATTCTTAATGGTTATATGTTATTATTTTATTGCAAAATAAACTAAGCCATGTTTGGTTTTATGTTTTGACACTACACGTAGGTATACCTATAACTTTGACTATCAACATATAACAGAGATTTTTAGGGTTCAGTATCCAAAGGGATTGGGAAGTTGAAATGGAAATGGGCAGGGCACACAGCGCGGAGGACTGGTGACCCATGAGGTCGAAAGGTTCTCGAGTGGAGACCACGCACCGGCAAATGCAGCGTAGGACATCCTCCTATAAGATGGACGGATGACATCATCAAGACCGCAGGATCGCGCTAGATGCAAGCCGCTACCAACCGATCTTATTATAGATTTATAGGGGAGACCTATGTCCAGCAGTGGACATCTTATGGCTGATGGATGGATGGATAGACCCAAAGGGTAAAAACGGGACACTATTACTAAGACTTCGCTGTCTGTCCGTCTGTCCATCTGTCTGTCACCAGGCTGTGTCTTATAAACGGTAATAGCGTGAAAGATGAAAATTTCACAGATGACGTGAAAAAACAAATACATAAGTAGAAAAAAAATAATAAGGGAGTTCCCTTACAACAAACCTTAATTTTTAGGCGTTTTTCTTGAAATGTTCACAGAATATTAAGTTGTATATTATTATTCACTTTAAAAATAAATAATTAAATTCAAATTTAATATATTCAGCGGGGCTTCCATACGGTACGGAACCCTTCGTGCTCGAGTCCGCCTTGCATTTGGCCGATTATTATAATACTTATGGTAGGTTGCGCCAAATTACTTAAAATCCCTAGTAATGTCAATAATATTTGACTTATTCAGAGATTTTACGACTGGTCAGGCATTGGTTATCATTGAAGTATTTTGGCGCAACCTACCCTTTGTAAATGTATTCTGCGCTAGATAGAATCAGCATACTAAGTAATTATTATAATTATAATTCATAATTATGAAGCATCTACATTTAAAGTTTGAAAGTGAATATTTTAGCAGCAAATAAACACTAAGTTTGAAATATCTCCTCACGACGCCGTCACGTTGAGACGAAACTTAACTAAGAACGTGTTTTACATACTTATGCACGGCTCGGCGCGGTATTAACATAAATTAGTGACAAGTCGCGCGTGAAGAGTGTGACTCAGGAACGAGCAGGGCTGGACCTAGGCATCTCTTGAAGATGTACGCAACAAACAAATTATAAAATCAGCCACGTGTGAGACGGACACGCGCAGGTTTCCTTACCGCACGGGAGCCCTCTTAACCATATTTCAAGCGACTACATGTTGGCGGTATTAATATCGATCAAAAAACGGCAAAACGTCACGTTTGTTGTACTCGTATGGGAGCTCTATTTTGTATTTAGCGGCAACAGAAATACCTACGTCATCTGTGAACATTTCAACTATCCAGCTATCACAGTTCATGAGATACAGCCTCATGAGAAATAGACAAACAGACTGACGGACCACGGAGTTTTAGTAATAGTTTACCTTTTGGGTCCGGAACCCTAAAAAGTCTCGTTGTCCATAGAACGAGAAAAAAATGTAACTACCTGCATTTACTAGTAGGTATAAGGTTGAAATGAAAACATTAGTTTATAAAAAAACGCAAAGTCAATTTTGTGTAAAAAAACAGCCATTCTCGACAGGGAACAGTTTTTAGATCGCACCGAAAATTGTTTTCAAAATAAAACTTACAATGAATAACAATATTTTTCAAGGTTCTATTTTAATAAAACTGTAGACCCTAGGAGGCAATTTTTTTCTTTGGCATGACGGTTTTCAAGTGAAATTACCAACCACTTATCGCATTATAAGGAAACAGGAAATTTCTTACAATTTCACTTTAAAATGTGAATATCTACCTTTTTTTTCCCCAGGAAAATCCCTTATAGATACCATGAGCCTGTGTAGACCGGTGGCTATGTGGGAGTCCCCACCAACCATGCACCTAGTTACTCGTACTTATGTAGTCTTATTTTATAAAAGCTCGGCTATAAGCCCTGCACTGACTCCATCCCTGCACTTGATCTGTATGCGTGGACGACATCTCACGAATAGCACGGTATTTATCGACGACATGTAGCGGGCATGATGACGCATAACGTACCTAACTCGCAATAAACCCTGGTAATTATTGTGCGAGAGGCAAAAACCGCCCAGGACACGTGAGATAACGTTTAATAAGAACACTGTAAGATAGGCTTTGGAAATGATTAGTCTTTTTAAACAACTTCAACAAAGGAGGTTCTCAATTCGACGAAATTTTTTTTTTGTATGTAAGTATGTTACGCGATGACTCCGCCGATGGACCGATTTTGAAGATTATTTTTTTGTTTAGTAGATCATACTTTTAAAATGGCTTCATTTAAACTCCATCGGCGAAGTCGTTTTTGAAAAATCAACAATAATAATAAAATGTGAAAATCACTACATCGAAGACACATTGATCCGTGCGAAACTGCGAACTATTCGAATTCTGTAGACGGTTTAAGTAGGTTGTGCCATGTTTTGGCGAAAGATAATTATAGCTGTAAGTACTTACTATTGATGTGGCAAATAGGCTGTCCACATGCTGTACCGTCGCGAAGGTAACTTCTTGTATATCAGGAGGCCCTACGCATCTTTGAGCCTACGAATCGTCATCTAAAATAAAAAAAATAAAATAAAAAAACTATCAATAAAGAAATATTACGAGACATCTAACACACCGTCTCTGACACTAAACTAAGCAAAGATTATCATATGGCTGCCAAAGACTACACAGAGCAAACACCTATGTTCATCATATAAATACTTGCCCTGGGTGGGAATGGAACCCACGCCTCTTTGATCCCGTAGCCAGGGTCACTAACCACTGAGCCACCGAGGCAGTCAGAGTATGGACAACATAAAACCGATGGCGTTTCCAGAGCGTTGCCTACTCTTCAGGATTCGGAGTAGAGGTTTGCAGCTCAGAAGACATAAGAATCTAAGCGGTGGTGGTTATAGCTGAAATTTTACTTACAGAACAGGATTATTTAGGATTTATCACGATAATTAGGATACCTTCGCAAAAGAGCGAGAGTAACACTACTTCAATTTTACGATAACTTTCGAACATTACAGTAGTATATCAATGCAATTTGTGCGAGATAAATGCTACATTTTTGTATTTCAGTGTTGTCACAAATCTTAATGTAACATATTTTCGTGACAAGCAACGTTAGTTACAAAATATGAGCTAAATAAAACCAAAAGCAAACCTACTTTAGACTGCGTATTTTCTTAGATTTCACTCTCCAAACCAAATCACATTATGTACAAAGTGGTCCAAATCGAGTAAGTACGGCTCAACCGTGTTCAATTTGCAGACACATCGGTATGCGAGCAGCGAGTTAGAGATACATCGCAGCCTGGTCCCCACACGTGACGGTCGGACGGACTTGTCTATACGAACGAGAACATATAAAGGCTTATTCACACATATCTATCAAGCCACCGTCACATTACAGATCCGGCACCGTACCGTCACAGTGAAAAATTTTCTTTCACACATTCTCTATGAACGTATCCCCACATGTCAAGTGACCGTGTCAGTGTCTTCACAGGCAATCACGGTGACTGACACGGGGATATATTCATAGAGAGAATGT
This sequence comes from Hypomecis atomaria, assembly GCA_964007245.1. Lineage (NCBI taxonomy): Eukaryota > Metazoa > Arthropoda > Insecta > Lepidoptera > Geometridae > Hypomecis > Hypomecis atomaria. The sequence continues at coordinate 4,286,536 of OZ023281.1, forward strand.
ATGAAAGAATATTGTTACTGTCACGGCACGGTGCCGGAACTGTGACGTGACGGTGGCTTCACTGATATGTGTGAATCTGCCTTAAAGATCCAGAACAAAACTAGTAGAAACCTAACAAATCTAACTGGTTGAAGGCTCTTTTTGTAACAAATGTGTGAAATTGTTTGATTACAACTGTCGAAATCAAAATCAACTGAAGAGCACAGAAATGCTACACCCATGGAGATAAAAGAAGCTAACCGCGAGCCTTTTCAAGTCGTGTCGTAGCAAATCAATGCACCTGTTTCAGGATACCTTGTTAAATGAAGTTATTCTTCTGATTAGTCTGTATAGAAAGGTATCCAATGTCCGTATTTGCCTTAGGTGTTACATAGCAACGAGCACGTCTTCCCTGGAGATAGGTATCATATGTAGGTACAGGTCTCTTCAGCTTGATATGGATGTCCTAGAGGCGACGTAGACAGAAGCTTACAGTTTCTCAAGCCAGATTGATCTGAATTTACTGAACTGGACACACAATATGCAGTACAGGCCTGTAACTTTAACGGTATTGGAATTTCAGATCTCTCTTGTAGGTAATTATGCTGAAAGGGTTTGCGATGTGAATATACTCGAATGTTCTGAAGGTAAAACATTGATTTATTGTACGAGTGCTCACATAATTAACTTAACCAAGCGATGTGCTGAGTAAACCACATATTATGTGTTATTTAGTTACTATCTCTCAGTCTCTGGCAGCCATATCACAAGCTTTGCTTAGTTTGGGGTCAGAGACCGTGTGTAAGATGTCCCCAAATATTTATTTATTATTTGTTGTTTGCCCTTAAAAATCTTTGATTTTGATCGGTAACAGATAAGTATGATCAAAGGTATGATTAGGTACCCACTAAGAGATCCAAACAGTTCGTATAAATAATTATTATTCTTGAACGATACTCTTACTTTTGACAGATTCTACATTAGGTAGGTACACCTTGGTAGACGAGTATCTAAAAATCTTGTAAGGAAAACTATATAAATTTCTCCAGATATATGTATGTATACGTTGCAAAAGTCTTACGGTATTCTCATCACGTGATTTGTTTGATGTAACAAAAGAAACCTGTTACAATAATTTGATTTGAATTAATCACATTTCCGAAGAAAGTAGGTCAACTCAAGCAATCTATCAACGTCCAGCCACCATCAACCCACCTTCGCATCCGTTTTTCAGCCCCTTAATAAAGTAAAATGACATCGGCCCGGTGAAAACTACTCAAATGTGAGCTGTTCTCAATCCAATGCATTTTAGGAAATTATTTCTCCATCACATTAGGATGTATTGGAGTGCCGCCGAGCGCGCCCTCTGGCCGTGCGTGAGTGAATTCGGAAACGTACCCTGGAGGGTGAGATGGGGAAGGAATAGTGTCACTCATCCTGAGTGGCTTGGATAGATTTCCTTGACTCGGAAAGGAAGGTTACTTGGAAAATGTGGACTTTGCAGTACTTGTGAACGTATTGAATCCAATTTAATATGTTTTATTTACCTATTTTATATACGTAATACAAGTAACTATTTATTATAATTATTTGTCGCAAAAAATAGCATGACCAACTTCACCCATGTACAGAATTCGCGAATATTTCGCACGGATCGATGTAGCATTTTCCACATTATTGATGATTTATCAAAAACGGCTCGACCGATTTCGATAAAATTTAAAAATTTAAATGGGACCAATTTCGAAGTATACTCTATCTAATAAAAAAAGAATTATTGAAATCGGACTACTATTAAAAAAGTTATGCGTGCTTACACATAAAAAATATATATATATACGCGTCGAATTGAGTACTTCCTCCGGTGGTTCGTCGGTCAAAAACATATTTCAGGTACATAACCAAATTATGTATCTATGTAAAAAAATACTATTCTGTATACTTACATTCAGTTAGACAACGCATTAAATTTAAGGACGTTAAAAAATGCATGGCAGAGTAGATCTCAAAATAACATCGACTTGGCATGTTTTCTGTTAAGCATATAAGTACGAGTAAAAGTTGCTAAATACAAAAACATGTTGGAATTTTAGTCATCACAAAGAAATTTAAATATTAGACAACTAAATAGTTTATCGTTTTTGATTCTAATGATGAAGATGATCACGTATGTACTTACTCGTACGTAGATAGAATCTTACAGCTCTCACAGCCGTTTGAGTTCCATTGTAAGCAAAACCCCAGCAATATTGCAACTTGAGTGCCGAGATTGCTTCCGCGGTCTCTCGAACCGGCTTATGTAACCAATAAAAATAGCAAAAACTTGATAAGAGAGGGCGCAGTCGGAACAGATGCCAGGCTTTGCTGGGAGATCTTGAGACGATGTATAATGATTGTAAAAAATATTTTAGACTTTACATAGGTACAAAGAAAAGAGTTACATACAAAGAAGAGAGAGCGTCATTGTCGTCTTTACGTTTCCTTGCACCCAAGAGAGGTTGTCTGGAAGAAATCGCTTTTAGCGATAAGACAGCCTTTTGTGCCTTTTCTGTCTTTGTTTCTTTCCTTATGTTTTCTTGTTGGTGTCAATAAAGTGTTGTTGTCAAAGACCTCCATCTGTCAGTCTTTGGTTGTTGTATTGTATTGTATTGTTAAAACCCTGACTTGTAACGGACAATCACAGTGCGTTATGTATGAGGCGAAGGAGTTGTACGCTTCGTCACTATGTTAAACATAAAATATCTTGAATATAAGTACTAATTGTACTTTTTAGCGAATATTTTTAAATGAACATAAGAGTGAACTGGTTGTTTTTTTCAAACATTTTTTGATATCATTCACTCGGAAAAAACATCTTGATCAAAGTCGGCTCAGACTTTGTACAGTAGCGCAAAAAAGCATTGAAATATATATTGTGGTAAACAAATTCGCAGAATTTGTTTTCGTTGTTTTTCAACGGCATCTAATGCTTCATTAATCTGGAATTTCATGTTTTTCAGTTTGATTTTTGTTATATTATACATTTTCAAGCTATGTCATAATTAATAAGATCACGAAAGTATGAAAACATTTCATATCTCCTTTGCCTATTTCATTCAATTATATATTTCTAAGATCTTTGCTGTACTCGTATTGAGTACTTAAAAAAGAATCATTGTATAATACGCTATATGCAAATAATAGAAGCCATCAACTTACATTGATTGAAATCTCGAGGGTAAAAGTAAAAAGGGTTCGCCGCAATCACGTATTAAGAAGCCTCTCGAAAGTTGCAATGACATGCCATGTGTCATTGCAACTTTCGAGAGGCTCGAGAACATTCGGCAAAACTCTTATAACTGTGACAATTGTTGGAGAGTATAAATAATGTAATAGAAAAACAAATAAAAAATCGACCAAGTGCGAGTTGGACTCGCGCACGAAGGGTTCTGTACCGCGTTGGAGCCCTCATAACCCCATTCCTCTTGCCGTTATTAATAACAAGCAAAAAACCTTAAAAATTACGTTTATTGTATGGGAGCCCCCCTTAAATATTTTTTTTCTGTTTCTAGTATTTGTTGTTATAGCGGCAACAGAAATACATCATCTGAGAAAATTCAACGTTCAAAATTCAACTACAGCTATCACGGTTTATGACATATACAGCCTGGTGACAGACAGACGGACACCGGGGTCTTAGTAATAGGGTCCCGTGTTTACCCTTTGGGTACGGAAGCCTAAAAAAGGGTATAAATATGTATGTGTTTTACTATGATGTCACAATTACTTAATAAAAAACATACTATACTAAGTTAGCTACAAGCTGCACAATATCCAATTAACGCGCAGCTTTATGTGAGCTTCAGTCAGGATTGGGTAATGCGCAGCTTCACATCCGCCGACTTGTATGATTCGACCTGGCCTATACATGACATAAAAATACTAAGTGACCTCATGAGTAGTATTGAACTCAACCGTAAGTCAAGTATTAATCTCGTACCTACTGCTCCTTCATTATATTCCATACTTATTGAAAAGCCATTGTAACAACGTTTCAAAAGTTGTCATCAACAGAAATCCACTTCAGCTGTAGCGTAAGAGAAATTCTGAAATAAAATTCCATAACTCATTTCCAATCGCCAGCGTCGACGTCACTCGACACGCAAACTCTCCGACGCACGCAAAACGAACATTTTTCCGAACGGAACGCCCTCTCGACGCAAAACTCTATAAAACGTGAAAAAAATAACAGTAACATGGCGTATAATGACAGCTGGTCCACTTGAGAACAAAAGGGGAGAGCCGAGCCTCGTCGAGAAAAAATACATAAAGAGTAAAAACAACTGCGCGCACGAGTACCTACGTGCGTTCGCGGCCCGCCCGCCCGGCCGCCGTCCGCCCGCGCTAATAAATTTGCAATCGCGTTCGATTCCGTCTACAATCACAACGCTTACTCCACCCGCGACGAGTGGACTGGAGCTAACAACTACCCATACTAGACTACCCATACACTCCTGAAATTAGGTAGCTGCGTTGAGAAAACTCGTTACGAATATTGCAATACGTCTCGGGGAGAATGGAGCCGCATTCGAGTTTAAAATGCGAATAATAATCGCGGCATTCATAAAAATCCCGTGCGCGGAATGCAAGGAGAGACCGTGTTTTACACGTTATAATTTTGCGCCGAAAGCAGGGCCGGGAGGCGGGCGGTTTTGTGCCGAGTGTAGGCTCGGTTCAAATGCCGCACACGGACCATTAGTTGATGAGCACACGTGCCCGCCCCACGCTCGCGAAAACCGTTACAATTTTCAGCTGGAATATGAAAATGTTTTGTACCTTTCAGTTAAAAATATGTTTCGGTGGAACTACCGCATACCGCTTTCACGCACAATGAGTTTTCGTTGAGAACTTTGACCACGGGAAGCGAATCGGCGTGGAGTGAGTAAACACGGTGAAAACTCTGTTGGATAAACAGTGTTAACAACGGGCGGTACATAGCGGAAACTTTTCTTGTTGTGGAGCGAAACAGTAAATAATTATGAGTTAGAGTACTAATGAGTACCTTTATTACCTATAGCTTACTGATGTTGTTGTACTCGATGGTTCAATGGTTCTTGCACTGCCGGTTTAGTATCAATAAAAACAACCGTTGGCGTTGTTTAATTTCAAATTAAAATAAGTTATCATCAGTATATAAACTGCGGAAATGTATATTGCGGATTTTACGAGTATTGGGACCACCTTTTGAGATTTAATTCAGCTATTCTATAGCCTTAGTCAGGTTATTTGTCTATTTCTTTAGCGGAGTACTACTGAAAAAAAAAAACAAATAACCGAACTAAATCTGAATAATAGCCATTGTGGTTTAGTGCTAGTAACGTTTGCCTTACAATCGTGAGATCTTGGGTTCAAATCCCAGTCGCATACCAATTCGTCCTTTAGAATATACATATGCCGATTTTCACACCGTTGTTTTTTGGTAAAGGAAAACAACGAGAGAAAACCTGCAAATGACCGAAGACAATAAATTGCGTAAATTAATCCACCAACTCGCACTGGACCAGCGTGGTGGATATACCTATAATCGCCCAATCGCCCTTCGTACGTAGGCCGGTGTTCAGCAGTGGACTATCAAAAGGCCGGTACAGGCAGTCAGAAACGTGATCATCAAACGTATTTCTAGTCAACTTTTAGGTAGGACAATTATAAATGCCACAGGAAGAAGCAAGAAGCATCCTGAGCTCGCACGCCACATACGAGTACGTGTCTGAGGAACTCGAAATCGGACTTTTACAAGCACGATGTGTGTTTTATATGAATTAATTCCTCGGCTGACGGGACTCAAAAGCGTTTTACTTACGGGCCAGATGGCGTTCGGACAGATCAATTTGATGATTGCAAAAAATGAACGGTTCGGACTTTTTGATGTCGGCAGAGGGCGCGACAAGAGCGCCCGCGAACCGTGATGTTTTTCGGAGGGAGTCAGTCGAATGCGGGCTTTTTGTTAATGAAAATGTTGACCTGAGTCACTCACTAGCCTCATTCTGGTAAATAAACGTAACTAAATTTGCTTAATTATTAATTATGAACATTTATTGGATAAAATATTTTTGATTATACCTAGCAGAAAATTGTTGTCTAAAATAATAATTGATTTATTTATTAATGAGGTAATTATCGTAACGTCTATCTCTTTTTTGGGGTACCGTACCCAAAGGGTAAAAACGGGACCCTATTACTAAGACTCCGCTGTCCGTCCGTCTGTCCGTCTGTCTGTCACCAAGCTGTATCTTATGATTCGTGATAGCTAGACAGTTGAAATTTTTACAGATGCTGTGTTTCTGTTGCCGCTATAACAACAAATACTAAAAAAAAATATTTCAGGGGGCTCCATACAAACCTGATTTTTTAGAATATTGAATTGTATGTTTACTTCAACAATTATTTATTAAATGAAATTATTATTTAAGGGGGGCTCCAATACAGTACAGAAACCATCATGCGCGAGTTCGAGTCGCACTTGGCCGGTTATTTTAAATGTTTACCCTATGTAAAAAAACTAAGCATATTTTATGTCATTTGCTAGTTTGTTACGGACATTTCACACCGGTTTTCGCCTCATTCCATAATTTCATAACAACAGCCAAATCCTTGATACATGGAAAGTGAATTTGATTTTTTCATATTTTTCTCGCACGATGTTTGTCCATAGATGTGTTGTATAAATTACTACACTGTATCAATATTTGTACTTACAATTTAAGTCACTTTATGTGTACAGGTTCAACAGCTAACAAACAAGGGTTACGAAATTCGGTCATTTTTCCATTTGCCCTCCCCAACTATGATTATAGGGTAGATAGTGTCACACCACTGACGTACTTAAACGTTTATCTTGTCTTGTCGACATGGCCTGACAAACTTATCTTAGCACTTTATGAAGCCGTCACGTTCTTTATTTTCCATCGATTTTCTTGACAATAATGAAGATTCGAATGCATTATTAACTTTGTAAAGTGAGGGTAGGTTTTACTTCGTTTGCTGACGAAAATCATGACATATCGAGTTTATCTAATTTAAGGGTGACTTCGTGGTTAACAAAGCTGTGAGTAGTGTTATGGTAATTACTTATCAAGTATGGCGAGACATTGCAAAGTTCTAACTTTTGAGATCCTGGACATCATGTAGCAGCAGAGTGCTAGCCAAGACAAGTAAAACGAGACCAAACACGACGGGTCTATTTTGTTTAGTACATGAGTTCATTCTCCGAACTTCATCCGATTAGCTCCATGGCACCATATTATTGCATTGTCACGCGATATAGGTACTCGTACATATGCGTGCAAAATTTCAGCCCAATCGGAAACCGGGAGTTGGTCAAATTTAACTTGCAATATTCCACCCGAACTTACATAGGTACCTACATCAATTGCAAGTTAATACAAGCTTGTAATAAATAGAATAGAATAGAAATGCTTTATTTTCATACAATCAATAATATAACAATAAAAGAGTACAATATATTAAAATAGTGCGACAACCGGAGGCCTTATCGCTTAGAGCGATTTCTTACAGGCAACCTGATTAACTGCCTTAGAAAAAAAAACAGAATAAAACACAAGAAAATGATTGAAACAATAATTACGAGTACATTCTACACATCGTGTTATTCCACCCAGTTATGTAGTAGCAACGATAAGTTCAATAGAAGCCGAACACAATAGCTTAGGTAAACTATTAGTTACTCTCGTCAATGAAGCTAAGTTGGTCGCTCTCAAAATAGCTCACAAAATTGACTTTGAACTTCACAAGTCACCGTTAGCCTTTGAAGACTAACAAAGTGCGCCAGAAGCTCTTATGGAACTATGAATTACCACTAATTTTACTAGGACTTCAAGTACATGCAAGTTAAATGTGGAGATACGTAACTGGGAGTAAATGACTCTGCGACTTTAAATATACCATGTTACATACAAGTTCATTTAATGTCATGATTCATTTGTACCTAGTACTTTTTTGTATATGAAGTCTGAACCCGGGGAAGTACTACGTTTTTGATAGATATTTAGCCGCCAAGTAGTAGTGTTTATTTTTTAGTACTTAGTTCTAATTGAACAGGAATATTTAGGTGTGTAAAATAGATATTATAATCATTCATAGTTATGTAACATGGTGTGATTAGCGTTGTATTCCCGTGCAGAGTTTTAAACTGTCGTAGTTCAAAATCAGCACCATCCAGAATTTAGAACTGCGATGACAGAATTTTGGGTGTGACGCTTACTTAGACGTAATATTTAAGCTACATGCTCGTCTTAACAAACAAGCAAGGTATTATTTTAGAAGGCGAAGAATGTTTTCTTCCCAAGTGAATTCAAAAGATGATAACAAACGTCATAGAATTCATGTTTGACAAGAGCCCCCTCTGTGCCCGCCGCGCCGGCCGCCCCGATGAAAGTCGCTAAGAGTCGATAACATCGCACTAGAGGCGATCGCATGCGACCACGGCCCGTATCGCCCCCATCGGCTCGCCAATAATGAGCCAACAAATCGTGACGGAAATTGAAAGAAAAAAACTTCCCAAACGGCAGATCTTATCGGCCGTCCTAAACGCTCTCGTAAAAATATTAATAAAACATAACTTTTTCACCCAAACCCACATTAAACTCCGATCCCGTAGGAATTTATTGACAATTACGCGTCAATAAGTGGCAATAAAAGCACAAAGCGCCAATGTCCACAGATTTGAATGTCAATTGTACACAATTGTGTAATTCCGTTTTCGTGGAGGCTCATTTTGATTGTGACAGTAGTGATACGGTCACAAGTCGACTTGCGCTCGACTTCTTTGTCACGTTTATTATTATGATAAACAGGCCTCTGGCTATTGTATGTCAATTTAATCCATAGAACTGTTTCCGTTATCGTTTTCAAATTATGGACATTTTGTGTTAATTTATGTGGGCGATTAATTAACGTATTCGTAACACATTGCGTCGGGCTGGCTGTACAATCGATTATGTCAATATCTTTTAGGATTAATCTGATAAGTAATCAAGTAGAATCCGAAAAGTAAATTAATACAAGACTAAGAATGTCGCGTACAAACCACTAATAAGAAGAGCTCGCTTAACCTTATCTCCGATCAAGGAAGACTAAAAAACGGATGAGGGGCTCGCGAAGGAGTGAGGGGAGAGGGGCCAAGAACAAGAGCCGTCAGTGAAATAGAGATAGATGAACAGTGGGAAATGAAATTCTTTGTGGCATCGCGGTCCCGCAAAAAATGCACAGATTAGATTTTTCCCCTCAGCGAGGGCCGAGGGTAGATGGAGGCAATGATTTTTTACAACGTTCTCCGGGATATATATAGGAGTTTTAGTGCCGGGATTTGTTGTAACTGCCCTCTGTTTGAGAATTTTAATTTCCTTGAGGCTGTCGTTACGCGAACATCGCGCGAATCAGCGCGTATTGAATTACGACGTGTCGGGCTTCGGCGGTTAATCTTATCTGTCTAAATATAGAATAAAAATACGCGTTTCACTTTTTAATGTTGTTATCCAAGTAGGTGAACAAAGTTATTATCTAGATCAATTTGTTTAGTATTTTTAGAAAATTTACGGGATTGTTTATCGCGACTTCATTGTTGTTGTGTTTGCCGTGGTACTTAAGTAGGTGCCTATTTGAAATTTTTTTTTAAACAAACGCTATGGCAGTGTAAAACTGTAATACTTTTATGAATTGCTCTCGGTAGTTCGGTGGAATAACTACTTTTTTCTCGTATAAATCATTGCAATGAGATCAATTAATAAGAACAATATTTTAAAGCTGTTATCATTAACTGAATCGAATAAGTCTACCGTATATGAAAGTTCAACAGGTGTCCTATAAATAGCGCAGTAAATAGTAAGCGGATTAAATATAACTAAGCATGTACTCGTATAGACATATCTAGGTATTTATATTTTTTTAGACGGCGTACTTACTCTAGAATGTACTAAAACTCAACGTACTCATAATTAAAACCAACTTTTACAGTTTATCTAATCATGAAATTGTGAATAATTTCAAAAAGTAAGTCAAAGGTAAATAACCGTGTCAATAAATAAAAAACATAGAACAGCTAACTTGTTTACAATTTCGAGGTTGAACCATACCTAAGTTGGTCGCAATGATGAGTACATTGCTAACCTATGGGATACGTCCGACGTCTAAAGGAACACCTCGAACAAATCGTTGATCTATCTCCGTAATATAAAACTCTTTCTTCCCGGTTTAAAACCAGACGCTAAACAACGCTCTCATATAAATCCGAAAGACACATTAAGTCAGCAGGACCGTAATCTAGCAAACACGGGGTCGAAATTACTGCGCATTAGAGGCACGATACCTCACCCGGATTACGGACCCTCGGTAAAAAACAGAGGGCAGTATCAATAGACTAGTGTCATTTGCGTTGATTCGGTGCTTGAGCATCTGTGCGGTGGGATTACTGTTTTAACCATGTTTGAAGTAGTGCTCATAGTTGGCGAAGTTTCTTAATGAATTGAAATGAAAACATTCATTGTCATAATAGTACATTGAAAGCAATTAAGTAAATAAAATGCTCATAAATGTTACTATTAATGGACTCGTCCAACAAAAATATCACAACTTTAATGATTAAATAAACAAATTCAATAATTAAATAATAATGAATCAATAAGTAAAAATTGAAATAAAAAACTATGTTCCAAAACTAATCTCATGGTCCCTGTCAGAAAGTGACCATATTCTGAATGTAGGTATGAAAGATATTACGGTCTACCCACAAGTGTTCTACCGCACACAGAATAGTCGGTAATATGACTGTGTTGTAAGGTCATACCTAAGCAATAATGTAAATTTTAAATTAATAACTAAAATTAAAATTATAAATCCACTGTATAGGGGCTCCGTTAATAAACAATATAAATACGTCACACATAAAACTAAATTTACAATCTTATACATATCTTAGTGATCATCGAAATTAATATGGGTGAACGTGAATGACATTTACAATTGAGCGCTAACGTGACTTAGATGATAGATGTCATAAGCTATCGGGTGGTTTGAAAATTCTGGCTTAGTTGGCTTAAACATTTAAAAATAGACTTCTGCTCTGTGTTGTAACCTTGGCCACATATTTCGCATCTTTTATTTACTTACTTAGAAGTGACAGAAAAATTGCTGAAGTAGATTTTAATCATATATCCTCGTTTTGACCGACGAACAGGAGGAGGTACTTAATTCGACGCGTATACAGGGTTATTTCTAATCAATTGTCATCCTTATAGGGGCTTATTATGTACATCAAAACTAACAACTTTTGTTCGAAATTGATTAGAAATAACCCTGTATATTTTTTCTACGCATAACTTTTTTCATAAAAAACCGATTTCAATAATTATTTTTTATTGGAAAGAATAAATGTAGGTACTTCAATATTGGTCCCATTTAAATTTTATCGAAATCGGCTGAGCAATTTTTGATAAATCAACAATACTCGTAATGTGAAAAATACTACATCGATCCGTGCGAAATATTCGCGATTTCTGTACACGGATGAAGTCAGCCATTTTTTTGCAAAAAAATATTATCTCTGCTTTGGTATCAAACAATATTGTAAATATTGAGAGAGTTCTTCGAATTGTTATGTGAATAATTTAATAAACTGATAATAATTAAAATTATTAGTAGTTTAGACTTCCAAAAAGGAGGAGGTACTTCGTACATCTGTAACTCAACTTCAACATAAACATAAGTTCATTTTTTTGTGCATGTTCGATATTTCGCCAATTGTGACCCGATTTAAAAATATCTTTTTTACTTCGAAATGGTATACTCCAAGGTGATCCCATTTAAATTTTATTTAATTCGGCTCACCTGTTTTTGATAAATCAACAATAATATACATAGATGTCACATGGATTCGTGCAAACTAGTCGAATTCTGTACACGGTAGAATTCGGTGGTGCCATTTTTTTCGAAAAATAATTATTTATACTGAAACCTCAAAGCTACATAGGTCGATATAATCCTCAAAACGTGTCTACAACATGCCTATTGAGACTAGCAGCTGTACACCTAAGCAAATCAATCGACTGCAGTGTGACATTTGACGAGATAATTAAAAATGCGAAAAAAATACCTATAATAGAACTTATTAACTTTTTCGGAAAGTTTACCATGTATAAAAATTTATAAAACATACAAATTATACTTTTCTTTTTCAATAATCTTAATTGTAATAATTTACTCATTGCTTATACATATAAACTGCGTTTCCTCCAGATAGGTATGTAAACTATGTAAGGATGCCTAAAGAGGGATGTGTTTGTAAATACCAATAGAACCTCTCCATAAGTTATTTATCGTTAACTAGCTTAAAACCCGCGGCTTAGTAGACAGGTACTGGCTTATGAAAATAGCCCGTGGTTTGACCCACGTTTGTCTTAGTACTTGCTTAAAATTATAAAAGGCTGCCGGTTGGCTTGCGTTGTCTTGGCACTTCCTTAAAATAATAATAGGTCGTGGTTTAGCAAAGCATTATCGTATAACGTATTACTTGCAAGGATAATGCCTATGGTTTGGCCTGAATTGTCATAGTATTTGGCTAAAATGATAATAGGTCGCGGTTTGGCCTGCGTATTCTTAGTACTCGCTTAAGATGGTAATTTATAGCACGCAGCTTAGCCTGCGTTGTCTTAATACTTCCTCAAAATTGTAATAGCCTACCGTTTGGCACGCGTTTCGTATTACTTGCAATGATAATAGCCCACGGTCTGGCCGCTTTGTTCGAGTAACTGCTTAAAAAGATAATAAGCCACAGTTTGACCCGCGTTGTCTTGGCACTTGCTTAAAATAATAATACTTCGTGGTTTCGCCTGCATTGTCGTATAACGTATTACTTGAAAAGATAATGCTTAGTAGGCATTAGTAGTAGTTGGCAGTAGATAATAGGTCGCGGTTTGGCCTGCGTATTCTTAGTACTCGCTTAAGATGGTAATTTATAGCACGCAGCTTAGCCTGCGTTGTCTTAATACTTCCTCAAAATTGTAATAGCCTACCGTTTGGCACGCGTTAACGTATTACTTGCAATGATAATAGCCCACGGTCTGGCCGCTTTGTTCGAGTAACTGCTTAAAATGATAATAAGCCACAGTTTGACCCGCGTTGTCTTGGCACTTGCTTAAAATAATAATACTTCGTGGTTTTGCCTGCATTGTCGTATAACGTATTACTTGAAAAGATAATGCTTAGTAGGCATTATCTTTTCGAGTAATAGGCATTGCCTACGGTTTGGCCTTAATTGTCCCAGTGTTTAGCTAGAATGATAATAGGTCGCGGTTTGGCCTGCGCATTCTTAGTACTTGCTTAATATGGTAATTTATAGTACGTAGCTTGGCTCGCGTTGTCTAAGTACTTGCTTAAAATTACAATAGCCTGCCGTATGGCTTGCGTTGTCGTATTGCTTGCAATGATAATAGCCCATGGTCTGGCCCGCGTCGTTATAGTATTTGCTTAAAATGATAATGGCGCGCGGTTTGGTCCGCGTTGTCTTAGTACTATTTTTGCTTAAAATAATAGCTCTTGGTTTAGCCCACGTTGTCGTATTACTTGCAAGGATAATAATTAGCCCACGGATTGGCCTGCTTTGTCTCAGTATTTGCTTAAATTTACTTGTATCTAAAGCTTATTATGGAGTACGACAATTTTTAGATGATAAATTGCAAAATATTCGAATTAAATCTAATAATAATGATTGTATAATTTTTTTAGGTTCTAATGATTATTTTATGGCCATATTGGACCTAACTGACAATTCAATATTTTTGTGATTACTAGTAAGATCTCAATGTAACACAGTTCAGCAATAAATGTTCTTTGACTTTAATAGACCACGGTATGGACCGCGTTATTTTATAACTTGTCATAAAATAAATACTTGATAAAGTTATATTTTAATATACCTACTGATTTTTTTTATAGCGAGAAAAGAATATTTTTCGATTTATGATGAGATATATGACGATCATGAGTTGAGCCATGTAGTTTCCCACTCGTATACTAAATTTTATCCAACTCCATTCGCACGTCATGGTCGGCCAAGTGCGAGTTGGACTCGCGCACGCAGGGTTCCGTACCGTATGGGAGCCCATTCCTCTTGCCGTTATTAATAGCGAGCAAAAAAATCCTAAAAATCACGTTTGTTGCATGTCCCTTAAATATTTATTTTATTCTATTTTTAGTATTTTTTGTTATAGCGTTAACAGTAATACATCATTTGTGAATATTTCAGCTGCCCAACTATTACGGTACCTACGGTGACAGACAGACAGACGGACATCGAAGTCTTAGTAATATGGTCCCGGTTTTACCCTTTGGGAAGGAACCCTAAAAAAGGCCAGTACAGGTATTCATCACCCTTCGGCCACGTATGATACCAGAGTTTGGTAACCAGTATCATACGAAGAAAAAATGATCGTCGTAGGATACTGGTATCCAAGTGATAGGATTTATTACTCTTCTGGTACCCTTCATCATGTTTGGTAACCAGTATCCATGGAATATAACATTCTGCTTATGAAACCAACTCGGCAAAACTGTGAAGATCGCATTCTGTACCTACGCTTATTGTAAAACCCTGGCTTTATTGAAAACATACAAGAAAACAAGAAAATAGTTCAACTGTGAATCGTTTATTACCTACAACCCATTGGAATAAAATGGCGTAATGATTTCGATATTATGTCCAACACTAATTTCGTTTTCATTTAGCTGAGATATGGCGTCATTTATTTCTGCATCAATTTCTTTGTACTCTCGGCTTAGTTCCAATTTTCTTTTGTATATATACTACGGTGGTTTCTTTTCTTAAAATATCTAAGAGTTGAGCCAATGTCGGTCTTTTACGTCCAATAATTATATCTGTTTAGGCGACTGTGCCAACCTTCTATATTATTGGTAGTACGTATTTTAGATGATGAACAAAAGCAAATTTTTTCGAAGTCAGTCTTTGCCATCCATTGGTTATTAAAATATTTGTTAAATTTTGTTATCTCTTCTCCAGACGGACTCTTTGACATAACATATTCATACCCCTTTCGAAAATAGGCTATGGGTAAACGTGCAAGGCCAGCATACCTGTCGTAATACGTGCTTTTTTACCCTTGTGGTTAATTTTAACGATTTAGCTTTTCTAAATAAACACCTATTCAGATGATAATAACATCCCTTAACATCAATGTTGGGGAAAACTTTTTGAACAGCTTTCATTGAAGCCAACTCGAAGTCAACAGTAATTGTTTCTGGTAGCCATTGCTTGAATCGGTAATTTATCATATAAAATAGTACTTCGTAAGTTTGCTGTGTCTTGTCTGGTAGTAAACAAAACATTTTCAGAAATTTAATTTTCCTGAGCTGATACTCGGTTACATAAAACGAAAAATCCCTATCACTTGGATACCAGTATCCTAAGACGATCATTTTTTCTTCGTGTGATACTGGTTACCAAACTCTGGTATCATATGTGGCCGAAGGGATTCATCATGTTTCATTAAGTCATTAGAAATTTAATTTCGATTATTCTGAACTCAATGACAATCTCGCCCATAACCGTTTACGCGGTCAAAAGTGATCGAGACACTTGTAGGACTTTCAGACATTCTCTGACCAAGTACAGACGAAAAAGTAGCACACAAGAAGGTACATTTTATTTGAAAAATACATAGCGCACCTACATCTAGACGACAGGCATGTTCTAGGATTCCATTATACTCATCATTTGACTAACTTTTACTATGGTACCAACCCAGAAATCACGTAAATAAAATTAGCTGTTCAACACAAAAAATTCATCGACCCGCGACAAAATGTAAAGAATAGGTAATTTTCGCTTCTTCAGGGTAGTTCCCATAGTAAAGTAAGTAGTTATTGATCCGTATGTACCCTTAGTTTAAGTCTGTTGGCTCACAAAATAAAATCGTTCATAAACAATTAGGGGCCCATTTTGCCCCCATTGAAGGATCTAAATTATCTCAATTTAATTCTAGATGTTTCACTACGTTTAAAAAAAAAACGCGATCAAGTTATTTTTCACGCTTATATAGGATGTTTGGTCTAGCGTTAGACAAGGAATCCGGGACTTTTCCCAGGACGTTAATAGTCATATATTAGTTAAAAGGGTGAGATATTTTCAAACAATATTGCATCGGTTTTCGAACAGTCATTTAGTACTTTTTTAGGAAATTGATATCCTGAAGGACCCACTGAAATTTTCCGGGATAGCAGTACCCCAAGTGGTAATTTGTGTTATTGTCTAGCGTCGTACCAAATTTCGTTAGAATTCATTTATCTACCCCTTTTATCTTAGCTTTATAATTGATTATTTTGGCTATTGCTAAGAAACCCAATAGATTTTCCGGGATAAAATAGTTACTGTATTGAAACATGTTGTGTGCTTTCTACATACCTACCAGATTTCATTTATAACCGTTCAGCATGTCTGATGTAATTATTGATGCTTTTTTCACCAACTTTGGGAACTTATCTGACCCGTTAGATAAGGAAAATTCGGAAAAACAGGAAGAAACGTAACTTTTATTTTATTTGTAAAGCATAAATACAAAGTTTTAAGTCAATCGGTAAAGGTAATAAAAAATTAAATGCAAACAAAAAGGGCCCGTTTTACCCCGTTAGAGCACAGCCCGGACACTCCGCGATTTTTCATACAAAATCTGCTGTCTTACGCACACCTACACAGTACTTACTCACAGACAACACACATACGCACGGTCGCTACACGCGCATTTGTGTGCGGAACGTCTATGGCTGTCAGCGATCACCACATCGTGACGTCATGCCGCGTGAGTGAGACAGTTGCGTACATAATTTGCAAAAATGAATATTAATCTAGTGCTTAAAATAGTATAACAATTACTTAATTTGGAAGCATATTAACAAAAAGTAACCGATCTACTTCTTTTGTAAGATAATATTAAGAGGAAGTTACCAAATAATGTAAAATAAGTTCCTATTATTTATCCTTAGGGAAACATTAAAATTTCTTGTTTTGTTACGTATCATTGATATTCAACCATACACAGTACAAGTCTTCCCTATTGTCACAGTCTAGGTAGTTTTTATTATAAAATCCACCGACCAGTGCAGCCCGCGCGCAGAGTGCACGATGCGGTACGTAGACGCGGGGTGGAAGTGAGGAAGACTCAAACGGGTGGGGGGTAACGAGTGGCCGTTCTATACGTAGTATTATTATATATTCTTTGGTTAGAGGTCGATTTTTCGAAATTTTCGTCCTTTGTGCTTCATTACGTTGTACATTGTACCTATGTTCGAAATTTCAAGTATCTATCTTTAGTGGATTGGGTTGTAGCCTAAACTGATTAATTTTGGCTATCCCTAAGGATCCCCATAGAATTTCCGGGATAATAATAGTTCATGTGTTGAAACATGTTGTGTGCTTCCTCCATACCAGATTTCATCCATAACCGTTCAGCTCGTCGGATGTAATAGACGCTTTTTTCACCAACTTTGGGACCCAATTTGACCCCTTAGATAAGAAATATTCGGAAAAACAGGAACAAACGTAACTTTTATTTTGTTTGAGTAGCATGTATACAAAGTTTCAAGTCAATCGGTAAAGGGAATAAAAAGTTACATACAAACGAAAAGGGCCCGTTTTACCCCTTTAGAGGTCGATTTTTCAAAATTCCGTTCTTAGTGCTCCATTACGTGGTCCAATGTATCTTTGTTCCAAATTTCATGTTCGTATCTTTAGCGGTTTGGGCTCAGTCAGTCACTCAGCGAAGCCTTTTATATAATAGATTTCAATTTACATCATTTAAAAAATTTAACAGTATCAAAGATAATGGAATAATAAAATTACAAGTAGGTAGGTAATAGAAAAACTATAATTTTGTTTTTTATTTAGCCTCGTTCGCAGCTTCTGTGGAAACGGCTTAGTGGAGTGAAGCTAAAAACAGTCCTCGCTACGCTTGTTCGAATATTTCAGGGGTAAACGCAGTCCATAATTTCCTGTTTTCTAGCTTATTAACCGACTTCCAAAAAGGAGGAGGTTCTATGTTCGTGTGAATGTATTTTTTTGTGTATGTTCATCGATAATTTCGCCAATTGTGAACCGGTTCAAAAAATTATTTTTTAGTTCGACAGGGTATACACTCGAGGTGGTCCCGTTTAAATATTACAGAAATCAGCTGAGCCATTTTCGAAAAATTAACAATAATGTAAACTACTCGAGCGGAATATTTGAATTTTGTACACGATGAAGGCGCTTTTGTGAAAAATAATTATTTCCTATTATGATCGTTCACTGTGGTGAAAACTACATCGTCAACGTTCCGTAGTCACACTGTGTGTTCAAGTGTGTTAGAAGTTTTCCACAACGTGTATGTCATTTGGGGAAAATAAAGCTTCTCGCGAAGCCCGCCAAGTGGCCCGCCAATTTGTTTAGCCACTTCAAAAGCTGGTATTGTATTCGCACTACCTATACCAGACTGAATTAGGTTTCGGGGAAACGAAATATATCTTAATGCTGAATGGAAAAACACATTCCTGTTGAGATATCTCTCACGTGTTTTTGGGTTGTTATCTTTAAAGGTGAAGTCGGGTAGGCTTTTGCTCAGCAGAAGAACTTATTTGGCTAAAATAAAAAGTATGGTTCAAACATTTTGTAGGTACTCGATGCAACAAGTCGCGAGCACTCGCCTTTAGTTTACTATTTACAGAAGGAGTCAATCAAATAACAAGTAGTGTAGTGTACATAAACAAAATGTTAAGGCATTGAAAATGTGTGTTTTTTTAATACTTATGCACACACTTGAACCAACTAAATCTATCTATTGAAACAGATGATAAATTATCAAAGGTCTACGCGTGTAATTGAGTGACTGCCTCGGTGGCTCAGTGGTTAGTGACCCTAACTTCTGGGTCAAAGAGGCGTGGGTTCGATCCCCACCCAGGGCAAGTATTTATGTGATGAACATAGGTGTTTGCTCTGTGTCTGGGTGTTATTTAGTTACTATCTACTTATATAAGTATGTATTAAAAATATGTATATGTAAGTAGTACCTATATCAGTCTCTGACAGCCATATGACGAGCTTTGCTTAGTTTGGGGTCAGAGACCGTGTGTAAGTTTTCCCCAAATAATTATATTTATTTAAGTATTAGTACTCTGGTATGGCCGTATCGGCCACATAATAAAAAAAACATGAAAAAAACATTTGTTTGTCATACATCATTAAAAATGTGATACAAAATGGTGTTTTTTTTATAAATTAAATGATAGGCATGATTGCGCCATAAACACATAAAAAAGTCGAACTAATAACCTCCCAATATTCAAAAGCCGGTTAAAAGCAATGCTAAAAATAAACCTAAAGACGACTGCACCCACAACGCTTAGACTATAAATTACCTAATTAACCATAGACAAGTTGACTGCACAGAAGGAGGAAACGGAAAAGAAAGATCATTTCCCGAAACTAATTACCAAACACGATAATTAAAAAAACAGATTCCTCCAAGGAACGAAGGAAATAAAGAAAATGCAAAGTGTCCACCCCGCCGTATTTCCATGACAAAAAAAGCGTTTTTCGTATCGCCAAAAATATCTATTGTCTCGTGCGCGTTTTGTCCGTATTTTTTTCTTTGACGTGTCTCATTTTCATTTTTATCTCTGACGTCTGGGTTTTTAATAAGATATGCAAATTTTTGTGACGCGGCTGCTGGATTGTCAAAGTTAGTGGGTGATAAGAGGACTATTGTCGTGTTTTATTCGTCAATAAAAATAAGCGTACCTGAATTAAGGGCAAATTAAAAAAGTGCAGCGTTTGTGACATACTTGTATATATAACTACCTAATGGCAGACATTATTAAGAATGGTACCATTGTATTGCTCATTTATTCAGATAAACGGCTAAATATGGTTTATCACTATCACTACATAGTATAAAACAAAGTCGCTTCCGCTGTCCCCATGTATGCTTATATCTTTAAAACTACACAACGGATTTTGATGCGTTTTTTTTATAAGATAGAGTGATTCAAGAGGAAGGTTTATATGTATAATAAACCTGTGCAAAGTCGGGGCGGGTGGCTAGTTACATATACAATGAAAATTATTAGTGCGTTCAAGTTTGCGTACCTACTGAAAAGTACCTAATATAAAAACCATTTCTACCGTAAACGAGCTGTTTGACCCCTCACATCAAACCTTAAGTTAACCCAGCTCAGTTTTACCTAAAGTTTTCTTATAAAGACGAGCAATCAATACCCTCCTCTTACGTGGTCCAGCCTTGAGTCCCACTCCACACAAGTGAGACGCTGCTTGTGACAGACTACGCGTAGTTATGAGATTTTAATTAATTTTATGTCCACGGCATTCTAGAGCTAGTACCTGTCCTCGTTTCACGTAGTTTGAAGTTATTCGCTAAATTAGCCACTCACTGACCTGCAAAAATCAGCATCATACATTATTCAAGCCCTCAATTAAATCCCATATTTTGAAATTAAATACGCACATCCAATCTCTCCGACCACTAAACTCGTATTAAAAGTCAAACCCTACAAGGGGTGGGCACATAAATAAATAAGTAGCCCGAATATCGCTGGAGCATAATAACAGAAGGCAAACAGCATCCGAAGCCGTGAGATAAAATCGTATTGCGTTGTCAAAAATAAATGAATCCGGGGATTAGCGCGGGACACGGAGCTCGCAATATTGGCGCCCAACGTGGGGCAGTAAGCTGTGTCGCGCGGGACTCGTGCGGGTGTCACATGTTTTACCGAACGTTAATTGAAATTTTACTTAGTAAGTGTATTATGGGATTGACTTCTTATTTCGAAAGAAAAGTGTTGACTTTTGTGTGAAAGTCATGGTGGCGCCCAACGAGGCACTAAACGAGTTCGCAAAACGATTCCAGAAGTACCAGACATACTTAAATTAAATTTATTTAGTAGTAGATACCTTTGTATTTCTTTATGGTTTACTTTGAAATAATTGACAGAAATACATAAGTACTTAGTAGATAGACAACTGGCGGCCTCAGTGTTAGTGTCCCGAGATCTCTAAAACTAAAATAACCTAGTAAGTACATAGCCGAATTGGTTCGTCGCTTGCGCTCTCAGCGGGCGGACGCGTGTATAGATTTTTTACAAGTGGAAGGTGAACAGTAAATTGCGAATATGGTGCAGTGCGGAAAATGTAAACTTTTTATATCTAAAAATAAAAGTGATGAGGTGGTGCAGTGTAAAGGCCGATGCCAGGCTTATTTTCACAAAAAGTGTCTGCATGATTTAAAGTCATTCATTAAAAACGAAATCTGCGACAAATGCGTAGTTACGCCGACCAAAACCAACCCGATTGCAAAGATTACGTGCGACGAAAACACATCTATTCAATCGTTACTGGCACAAATAAATGACAAATTGCAAATTGTGTATGACGTGAAGAATAAGATGAATGAGCTTGCAGAATTAGTCGACTACTATTCCGAAAAGTACCAAGAATTAGAGCAATTTAAAACAGAATTTACTGAAAAGTCAGTTAAAATGGACAATAAAATTATTGATCTGTCCAATAAGAATAAATACCTAGAGAAATACAACAAAGCATTGGAAGAACGTATTAGTTTGCTTGAGCAGAAAGATTTAGAAAAAAACGTCGAGCTCGCAAATGTGCAGGAAGATGAAAATGAGAATGTTTTGGAAGTAGTCAAAACTATAAGTAAGAAATTGAAATTAAATACCGAGGACATCGAAAAAGCTTGGAGGGTAGGAGTCAAACCAGATCAGGCGCGCGACAAAAAAGCGAGGCCCATAATTGTTATCACGCGTAGCCGTGAAGCAAAAAAAGCCTGGATACAAAGCCGTAAACAACGCCCTACCAATCAGACAATATTTACAAATGATAACAAATCGCCGATTTACATCAATGAACACGTAACAAAGTACATACGTCAGCTGTTTTGGGAAACCAAAACACAGCTCAAAGGTGTTTATAGATATATTTGGATACAAAACTCAAAAATCTTAATAAAAAAAGATGAATCCTCAAAAAAAATCATTAATATACGCTCAGAAAGCGACATTGATACCTACAAAAACGTACAAATTGAAAATCAGGAGTAGTTATAAAGTAGGTATCTTTATATTGTACCGCAACATACCTATATAATTACGCTATACATACCTTTGCAAAAGTTATATGATACATGGATATTGATATTGATGAAGAAACCATAAACGATTGTCAATACGATATATTTAACGATGTACATACATGGAGCACAAACATCAAAACTAACAGTAATTCTTTACAAATTATACATGTAAACATTCGATCATTAAGAAAATATTTTAGTCAACTATTAGTACTTATAAATAGCTGCATAGATGCAATAGATGTATTAATACTTACAGAGTCAAACGTGAAAGAAGAATACCTACCATTGTTTGCAATACCAAACTTTGCCATCCATGCGAATACTCGATTACAAAAAGGAGGAGGAGGTATACTCATTTATATAAAGGAATCGCTCAATTATAGCGCAAGTAATTTGAAATGTTGCGCTATGGAATGTGTGCATATGACGTTATCCATAAATAATAGACGTACCCATATTATAGCTATATACAGACCACCTGATAAGAGCAAGAAATTGTTTACGGAAGAATTAGATAGTATTTTGCGAAACCAGCCGAAAAAGGACAGCGTTATTTTAGCAGGTGACTGCAATGTCAATATTGACATTTTGGAATGCCCAGAAAGCAGTAGATACCTAGATGTGATGAGTAGCCACGGCTTACAGCGCGCCATACGATCGACCACTCGGGCGGAGATAAGAATGGGACGGCTCGTGACGTCGTGCATCGACCACATATTTGTGAGGACTGGAGCGCAGGTTGAACTGTCTGCATACACGCTTATCACTCAGCTCGCCGATCATTACCTAACGGGACTTACAGTCGGTTTCGAGATGCAAGATGAATCTAGAAGCGGTGTTAAAATGATTTTATGTGAAAATTTGATCCGTGAGAAATTAGATAAAACGAATTGGTCCGATTTATTAAAAATAAACTGCCCTATACTAATATACGAAAATTTATGTAAAATTTTTAGTAACATTTACGAATCTTCAAAAATGGAAATTAATATCTTGCCTCGTAGACATACACAGCCATGGGTTGATAAAAAACTACTAAAAATGGTAGAAAAAAAAGACTCAATTTTTAAACGATGGAAAGCACAACCAACTAATATGAACTTGCGTTTAGAATATACAAAATGTAGAAATAAAACAAATAAACTTATTAATAATGCACGAAATGAATTTAGACGTCAAGAAATAAATAATTGTAAAGGTGATATTAGAAAAATATGGCAAAATATAAATAGTTGGTTAGGAAGAAAAAACTTAAGCATAGATAAATCGATAAAAAAACATATGTGTAAGGGGCAAGATATTAGTACTGTATGTAATACCTTTTGCGAAACGTTCACTGACGAAATAGATACTATCAAGCACAATTGTAATATTTTATTCTTAGAACGATCAAACTATGTAAAAAATAGTAATTGTACATTTTTATACAGGAAAGTGAATGCCAAAGATATTTTAAAATTAATAGACAAGATTGACTGCAACAAATCGCCGGGCTCGGATGGAATTAGAATGAAAGACCTTAAATACATTAAACAACATATAAGTCCTATACTGGCTAAATTTATAAATTTAAGCATTTTAAATGGTAAATATCCTGAAGAATTAAAACTGTCCATTATAAGACCCATATATAAACAAGGGAGTCATTCAGAGTATACAAATTATAGACCAATTGCAATATTAAATAGCATAAATAAAATAACAGAAAAAGTAATAGTTAACCAAGTCTCAAATTTCTTAGAAAAAAATAATTTACTAAATGAAAAACAATATGGGTTCAGAAAAAATAGAAGTACTGTAACGGCACTGCAACGATTTACAGATGATGTAAATACTTATTTAAATGAAAGAAAACAAGTAGTTGCCATATTTATTGATTTTAAAAAAGCATTTGATACTTTGGAGCACGGTGGTCTGTTGCGAGCTATGTCAGAATGTGGTATTAGAGGCTATGTAAATACGTGGTTTAGCGAATATCTAAATGATAGGCATATCCGCTCGCTTGCCCAAGGGGGGTCCGCGCGCAACGTGTCTTTGCCCCGGGCCCTCAGCGCGTGTCTACCTAAAATGTCCCACGAAAAAAACGTGACGACCCTACTTTGCCCCGCCATTTTTTGCGCCGTCAGCGCGCGGGTCGGGTTTCACAAAATCGTTTCTTGTGACTCAATTTGTTTAAAAAAGTGTCAAATGTTGTATATATTTATGTTTATTATGAAACTAGCTAAACAGTATTAACTTTTGTTTATCAAATTACGACTTTGGTGCAGAGTTATGCTGTGCTGAACTTAGAAGTAGGGCGTTTTGTATTCAAAATCTCATACCTCAAAAATAAAAGCAATGACATATGGTTTTTATTCTTTGATTATGCTGTCAATATAATAAATAATAGAATAAGAAAAAACAATGATCACTTGTTCATAGATATTTATTATTTAAAAGGCCTTTGTTTCCATACCAATATCTGGCGCCGCGCGGCGTAATTTATCTTAACTTAACAAGGCTATTGGCTTGGATGCTTGACTGGGGTTGTGTGGAGGAAAAAATTCACGAAGAAATGGGACAAATAATACAAATTAGGCCCTGGAGCGATAAAGACGGGTAGAATCAGCTTTTTTTGACGGCGGGAGCGATGTTAACCACAGGTTGACATGGTCATAGCTGAGTGAAATGCAATGTCAACTACCAGTTAACACGGGCAAAGCTGACTTCAAGGTTATGTTAACTACTACTTGACATGGTCAATTCTAAATTCTCGATTTGTTAACTACTTGTTGACACGGGCAAGCAAGCGGATATAGAAGTGGTAATAGATAAGAAAAAAAGTGTAAAGGGTAAGATAAAATATGGTGTGCCGACTGGCTCGGTATACGGGCCAGTTGGGTATATTATGCATGTAAACAGTATAACAAATGTAATAACCCACTGTAAAAGCTATATGTATGCAGACGACATGTGTTTATTGTATGGTGACCGAGATGCACAAGAAATAGAAAGGAAAGTTCAGGAAGACTTTGATAATATTGTGAAATGGGCACACGATAACGGAATTTTAATTAATATAAATAAAACAAAGTTAATTCGTATCTTTTCGCCGTATAATAAAAACAAAGAATCTACAGTACGCATTACAGGTCATACGTACAACTGTTTTCACGATAATGGATATAAATGTGACTGTATGAGCTTACAAGAAACCAACCAGATTAAATATTTAGGCCTTACAATTGATAATAACTTCTCATGGAAATTCCATATTAATAGTATTTGTACAAAACTTAGAATAATATTAGGAAAGTTTTATCATCTAGCTAATATCTTAAATCGTGGCACATTATACAATGTATATCATGCGCTGGTCGATGCTATTATCAGTTATGGACTTAGCTGCTATGGACTAACGTTTCCAACATACTTACAACCAATCCAAAATTTACAAATTAGAATTATGAAAAGATTAGTTTGCAAAAGAACAAAGAAATCATTGAATAAGGAATATAATAAATTATTCAAAATTTGTAAAATCCTACCAGTCAAAAAGAAAGTCGATTTTCTATTATTATTACAACAATTTCAAAATAACACATTTAAACCGGTTAGAATATTTCAGAAAAGAACCCGTAAAGCTGCTAAGTCCCAACTGGAATTGCAATACAAATATAAAAATTATTATGGTAAGCGTACTAGACAGTGGATTATACCTAGATTATGCAATAACTTACCGGAAAATTTCGAGAAATCATTTCAAACTAAATTTAGCTTTAAAAAAATGTTAAAGAAACTTATGTTAGATAATTTAAACGATGAAGATTAACACATTAGAAAGCAAACATTTGTATCAAATTATAGATTATAAAAACAAAATGTGTTAATCGTTAATTGATACTGACCTTACATTGTCCACATGTACCCATAATAATAACACGAGAATGTATATCTGCTTGTACATAGTTACTAAGTACCTAATGTGAGAGCTATCCTGCCTACAAACCGCTTTGCTGTTTGGCAGTACTTTTAATTGTACCTATGTATGTTATATCAAGGATAAATAAATTAAAAAAAAAAAAAAAAAAAAAGATTTCTATTTTGAATCGGATAAGATCTCATTTAAATGTCGTACGTACCTAGCGTTTATCTGGCTGATCTGCAGATTTATCATACAAGATTCCTTTGTGAACCGGCAGTGGTATCGACGAAAGGGGTGAGATAAACTACTCCGCGCGATTTCGCAGTAAAGAGAGGGCTCAACGGACGAGCTCTATCGCATTCGAGTTTTATTCCGAACGAGTTTACCTTCCTATAAAAATACACTACTGGTCGGTCGGTACCTAGCTTTATGTCTGCTATTCAGGCACGCAGCTTAAATCAATTGCAAATCGAATGCTGCACGAAGTTGGATAGATTAGCTTGTCCATTTCACCGACTCGATTACGTTTGCGACATCGCAAGATATTCAAAAGCGAAATTACCTTCCATTAATAAAAAGAGCATAAACGCAGAGAAAATAATATAAAGGCCTGAAAAGGTAGCAATTTATCAATGGCATCAAACAGTCGATCGGTCGGGTGTCATTTTTATCGTATTTTGCGTATAAATAGTGTCGGCGGAGCTCGGAGCCGTCGCTAATGATACGGAAAATGACATCTTATTTCGTCGCGCAAATCGAAGAAAAAATCGCTCATCTCTCGCCCGTCTACATGAATATTTTATAGGCGCGTCAACAGCGAAATGACAGGTTTTATCGTTTGAAAATTCGTCGAAAATTGCGCGAAATGACGCGTCGATATTTTTTATTTAGTGAGAACATCCTTCCGCCAATCAGGCGCGCTCATTGTGGCCCCACAATGAGACCTTTCCCTCGGGACGTTTCTCCAGTAATTTTTATTTAACTGACTGGAGCAACAGTTTATTTGACAATGTTTCAGCTTTCATAAAGTTTTTATTGAAAACCGAGTTTGCCGGTACGTTACGAATGGGAAATGAGCGAAAATATTTTAGCAGTTACGTTGAACTTTAAGCCGCTTAGGTAAAATAAAATCTACAGTAAACTTGAGAAGTTGTATGACTTACATTTACGATTGTTTCACTAGCTAAGTATTGGTAAACTTGATGTACTTAGTCAAACGTTTCATGCCTTCGGAGGTAGACTAGAACATGTTACTGAAACTACAAAATGACATGGGTCTGTATTACCTGCACAAATATTACTTATTGATACTCTATTTTTAATAACGCACATACATATTTATCTATAAGTACATAGAGTATTTTATCAATCTCACCACAATAATTATTATAAGCCGATTATTACACCAACAATAATTCGATACAGCAAACAATCGAATACTCAGTGTTACAAACTCGAACAATAACTACGAATCGATTCTGCGTGGAGCTTCGCAAGATCAAAGCTTTATTGGAATCGAATATCGAATAGATGAATGGTACGAGTAAATTGGAATGACGTAAATATCTTTATTAATCTGTTTAATTGGTTATTAGCGTTTACGAGGCTACGGAGTGAGTTAATGAGGGGATTTATAGTGTGTTTGTGGCTTTTGATCGGGGGTGCGTGACGTTTGACGTGTGTAGTACGCACTTGAACAAAATCTTACATGACACGTACATGATTCCAAACATGCTAGGGTAAGAAATTTTGCCGACGCTGGTTTCGTGCCCTTGGGGCATCAGTTTACATTTGTCTTTATGATTTAGTTACAGAAATACATTGATTAAAACAATCTACTATGTCGAACAAATTGTGGTAACTTGTGACAAGTTTAAATAAAATACATATAATAGGCGAATGCATACATCTAACAAGATAAGTATGTTATAGAGTCTGCGCATTTATTTGTTCACTTAATAAATTGATAATATAATCTTTTTGCTATGATGAAGTTTTGTAGTCCAATTAAATGTATTTTAATTTCATTGAATTAAATGTTCGAGTGTGAGAGCTGCGCTGTTTATGAACAACGAGTTTAAATTCAACTTTCTTTAAAGTGTCGGTTTTTTAAAACAAGCGTATAGAACATCGGGTGGGCAATTTGCTCGATTCATAACTTTCCATAAAAAATAAAATCCAACATTACTATCCTCAGCTGCAATACAAACAGTGGCGGCACCATTACGGCGTGATCCTCTAAGTCGCGACATATTTCGTAAATTTGTTCGCGAGGGACGGAACACCTGCCGTAAAGATAAGCCCCTGATGCTTCGTAATATTCCCCTAAAATAACTTCTTACAGCCTCCGGTGCTAGGCGACGGCTCTACCCTCCCTTCGCGCTATGTGCCTTCAGGATCATGAAATTAGTGTGAAACAAAATAAAATTCTACGAATGTAAACACGATGAAATAGAAAGTAAAAATAAAAATAAAAAGTAAAAAAAAGAAAGTAGAAATGTAGTTTAGTAATCTAATAATCAGACCTATCGTATTATATTTATAAATCTATCCAGCCAATTCAATTACATACTTAATAGGTAAGTACCTAAGTTCGTTGAACGGCTGATTTAAAGGGCGGTCGTGTTTAAAATGTCTAACCAGGATCAAGATTTTGGTACCAAAAACATTTTTAAAGAAAAAAATATTTTTTTCTGAAGCATTTTTTCTGTTGACAAACCATATCTGATACGTGCCTATAAGGAATAACTTCGCTCGATCGAAAAAAATCCAAAGTCACCTCTGTTTTGAACGAAGATCTCATTTCTTGACGAGATTTTATAAGTCTTTTTAAAATTTTGTTTAATGTATTAAATAGTAGCTAAGTATTGGCAAATCACATAAAAAAGTTGAAAAGTTGACTTGCTTATTTTAAGTATATAAATTTTAATTGCTAATTTCACCATACGACGACGCGCTCCCCTCGTCCCCTCACCGACGCACTTTCTTCGCGGAGCGCGTCTACGCACGCTAGGCGTAGATGCAAGTTATCATATCAGTATTAACATTTGTCTAAAAATGCTTTTACTTCCACAACTTTAGCAACAAAACCACAATAACATATTATCTCATCAACTTTGTGGAATCGAAAGGCCTAAAGCAAAAACCAAAACGTTATTCCTTAACTTTCCAACTACCCACATTCGCGCTCAAGATGGCGCGGGTGCGACAATATTGCGTATTAATTAAGGAAGTCATTACGCCCCGATAACGTATTAGCCCCACGCATGAAGGAAATTGCCGGCACAAAGATATTTCCTGCGTTTTCCCCGATTTAAAGCAATTCACGGATTTTGATTAAGCCCCCGCTGCGAGATTATTCCCCTTTCAATGGAAAGAATGGTTTATTTCAGACACCGTGAAAGTTAATTGTATTTCCTTATGCTATTGATTTTACGCGAGTACATTTGCGTATTTATGTGAAAGTGAAACTGGGGTACGCTTGTTACCTATAGGTGATTGCGTTGTGTAGAATAAAGAAGTGATTAATATGCCTATGCCTAGTCGACAAACTCACAGATGTATCTATATTATAGTTCTAGGTCGCCCATTGTGATACTATTGTGAAGTTTAAATATTGATCTTGGTGGATAATAAAAAAATATCTAACCTATCTATTTACCTAAGATGCAATTGTGCTCGGTGAAATTGCAATAAAAATAACTATTTATTGTAAAACGTTCTTTAACTCGATAAAATGTATATAATATACCAACGTGATCCGCTAGTGAACATAATCTGCAAAGCTCAAATACTGAAGGCTAATTTTAAAAGACGCGGAATTTTCAGTCAAACAAGAGGTGCGCTGAACAGATCAAAGAAATAAATAAGACAGCGATTACGAACAAACTTGTTCAGATACGGCATCACAAAGACGAGGCCAATAGAAACTGTTTCATTGAATATCTTCTAAGGAAGCGTCGAGTTTGCCGCATCGCAAACGGCAACTTTAGATTGCGGCAATAATTATTTATTCCGCTCACTTGCCGCCCGACTCGGAAACTATTCAGCGAAGAAACGCTATTTCCCGCTGGTCAGATAAGACGTTTGATTTCCCCCATTTTCGCCCGGACTTTAATTATGGCCTCTGGTTTTGTGTAAAATAGTTGGCGGAGTAATTTAATCCAGATATCAGTATTCGAGGTGGCGCGCGACGACGAGAGCCGCGAGCCAATGAGCTCGCCTCACTGCGCTCGCAACCAATTCTTATGTACAGAACGCTGTTTGTTTGAGCTTGGTATTATGCCAACTCCCAGCCAATAACCCTAACTAGCCAAAAAGCAAACTCTAACTTTACTGCTGAAAGTGATTTCCCACGATGTCGTCGCCACATCACCGAATCAAAACTGGAAATTTGTTTTGTTTCTCCCTCTTCACCACCCTCTCATTTCTTCAGTCGTTGAACTGTATAAGTATAAAGGAGCTCACGAAACACAATATAGCTCCGTAAAAAATAAGCGCACATCAGACTCGAGCATGTAATTCTAGCGCACTCTTCCGGCCTGAACAAAGGAGAGAGGGTAAGAACACGAGTTACTCGACACCATGTACCTTACGCAGATTTGTTTCTCGGAGTCTCGACACTCCTCGAACTAAAACAAACCTTTTCAAACCAACTTAGGCCCCATTTTACTGCAGAAGAACCCCTAGCCATGGTACTTTTCAGAGTTGAAGGAATGCAGGAAATTCGCGATAGTCAAATTGTAGTCTTACAGGGTGTGTTACCGGCAAATTATTACATTTGCTACTTTGTTACCGACGTATAAGGCACTATTTGCATTAAGGAAAGCTAAAGAGGGTCCTTCGGATAACGCAGGTAGGTACGTCACATGAGGACTGCAAAGAAAAATGTACCTTTAACGACTACGTGAGGATTCTGGGAGTCGAGAGAAGAAAATAAGCCGTAACAGGATGTCGTTCAGGATAATACCTCTTTTCGTTTTATTTCCCCTTATGAAAATTTAAATAAATGCTCAAATAATACTGCTTTGTGAAATATAATGGAGCGGTTTAAATTGCATCTCGGTACGAGCTGAAAAATGAGCAAAATAATTCGAAGTCTTTACCGGTGCGTCTACGAATGTCAAAGAACGTAGTAGATTTTTTCTACGTGCTCTACCTAGACTTTCTCCAGTCATAGCTGTTAGCGTAGTCACAAAGGACGCGCGACGCGAGAGCGGGGCTCAAAGCCGATATATTCCAGCCATTACACCCGCGACTTGCGCAAACTTCGCCAAGTGATCACCGGCTAGACACTAGACGCCACACAAACAAACACTACGCCCATAAAAACTCGTCCACAGGTAAAAAACTCAACTGTGTGCGGACTGCACATGTGTAGGAATACAATTCTACTTATAGCCGAGGGTCGGCTGTAGCTACTCGTAGGTAAGTAGCTATCGCGACTCCTTTGTTCTAGCAGCTGATTGGAGCCGGGGCCGGAAATGCGTGTCACCTCACCCCCTCATTGGTCCGTTTCATTTTCTTAGCGCGAGAGAGACGCAGATACGCTGAAGTGTGTAGTTAAGGATACCGATCTCTGTGTGCAAAACGGTAGGTAGGTGTCACGACTTGCTTGTTTTGCTCGTTCACTATGTTTGTGCGCCGCTCGTCTAGATAAACTATTTCGGCGAGTTGCGGAGAGTTTGCAAATTGTTTCGCTCCAAGTTGAGCATCCGGAATTTCGATTTTATCAATTAGGTTTGGTTGGACATTACAGCAGGCAGTTACATGGTCAGGGGAGTTTATCTTAGAAGGTTCATATCAAGTGTCTTTATTCGCTCTACTATTGTAACTACAATAAAATTATTGCTTTTGTTAAAGAATCAACAAGCCGTAGAAAAACAAAAATTTTAAAAGGATGTCTAAAGGAGATCCTGTTTATACCGTAACAAGTTTAGCCTAAATATAGAACTGAACAGCAGCAAGTCTATCATAATAATATCAGTCATAAGACAATTTCCGTTATTTTTCAGAACCTGTTGGAAGCAGCTTGCGTCTAAAATGTTTTCTCTTGGGTTTTTTAAGTTTTTTCACACTTTTTTGTTTTCTTAAGACATCTTATGCTCACAAGGTAATGGTGGTGCCCATTTAAGATCTGTGATCAGCGAGCTTATGTTCTACATTGTAGTTGAATACTGGCTACTTAATGCTACTTGAAATAATTATTTTTCGCAAAAAATGGCAAAACCGCCTCCATCGTGTACAAAACTCGAATATTTCGCTCGAATGTTTACATCATTGTTGATTTTTCAAAAAGGGCTCAGCCGATTTCTGTAATATTTAAATGGGGCTACTTCGGGAGTATACTACCCTTTCAAACTAAAAAAGAATTTTTCTTTTTAGTTTACAATTGGCGAAATTATCGATGAACATACACAAAAAAATACATACAGACGAACATAGAACCTCCTCTTTTTTGGAAGTAGTTTAAAAAACATGCTTATGAGTTATTAATTGACGAAAAAACGGTTCTCAATTCGAAGCGTTTATACATTTTTTTTTATATATGACCAGCACCACGCATAACTTTCTACAGAGTAGTCTGATTTTGATAATTTTTATTTATGTTTGGTACTACGAACTATTCAACTTTTGGACACGGTTGAAGTCCATAATGCTATTTTGTTGCGAAAAATAATTATTTTAAAACCAGTGTTGATATTTATTTGCGGTTAGCGAAGCCGGGCCGAGGCGAGGCAGCGACAGGCTAATCGCCACTTTATCGCGCTCCTGTCACCCGCAGCATTCAATTCGCCGACGCTGCTTATATTGTGTACTACATCTAGGCAACTTTATTAAAGCCAAGTGACAAGGGCTAAAGTGCAGTAAAGAAAATAGAAACGGGATAAGTGTTTACTTCAATAAGGAAATAGCTTTCAAAAATACTTCAAATTGTTTTTCATTACAAGCTTTTATTTAGTTTCATTTCACCTGTCCCGTTGTCTGTTTGTCCGTCTGTAATCAAATCTTACAGGTTAAATTTGAGCCACTTCCCTGTTTCCGATTGAGCTGAAATTTTGCATACATGTGTAAATCACGTGACAATGTAATATTATGATAACGTGGTGCTAATCTGATGATGGAGCTGGGAGGTGGCCAAAGGAACTTAGCAATGAAACGACACAAACTCATCGAGTTTAAGTTCATTTGAATGGTCTTGGCAAGTAGTTTGTCTTTCAATGGTGACCAGGGTCTGAAAATGGAGCTGTAAAGTAGTCATGGGAACTCTGTAATGAAACGACGCAACCCTATCGTGTTTCGGCTCGTTTGATTCGTCTTGGTGAGTACTTATTTAGTAAATCGACGTCGTATATCGTCGGACCACCTAGTCGGTAGACATCCTACGGTGCATTGGACGGAGCGTAGTCTCCATTCAAGAACTTTACAGCCCCATCGGCCATCCATTCTCCGAACCATGTGCCCTGCCCACCATCGGCCATCCATTCTCCGAACCATGTGCCCTGCCCACAGCCATTTCAATTTGCTACTGCGCTAAAGGTAATAGAAAAACTAAACAAACTTCTAATAGCGACAAGACAGTGGAGTGATCCAGAGTTCGGCGTGATAGGAACTGTTCCTGTCCCTGTGCTGGAGAGCTGGTGGATCTGTCAACATGCTCCTGATATCAAGTATTATGTATTAGGTAGTACGTGTATTTAGACGTAGGCTGTCTCGGTAGCTCAGTGGTTAGTGACCTTGACTTCTGGACCAAAGAGGCTTGGGTTCGATTCCCACCCAGGGCAAGCATTTATGTGATGAACATAGGTGTTTTCTCTGTGTCAGCATGTTATCTTGGTACTATCTATATAAGTATGTATTTAAAAATATGTCACTTTACTTCTACGCTAACGCTACCTTTATCTTAAAATACTGATTGATGTGTCCATTTCACAAACTTCAAAACTGGCCTTATTGACTGCTCTTACTATGCAAACATACTCATAGCGATATGATAGCGGAGTAGTCCAGAGTACGACGTGACAGGATCTGCTCCTGTCCCTGTAGCAAGCAGCGTGTGGCCACCGCATTATTCCACGCTTCACTTTTACGTTAAGACCCTTCGCACACGAGGCGTAGGCGTAGTCGTATCGTAAGCGTATCGTTACGACGCAACGCGTACGAGTTTAGTAGTGTTCCACACACGAATCGCGTAGCGTATCGTTTTGTAAGATCTCAGTTAAAATTATGGCTTTATATTAGCGTTTTATAAAATCAGTTTATTTTAGACGATATTTCTGTCTAAGCTTTATCTGTTACATTTTTCCATTTATATTTACTTAATAAATAATTATATAGGCAAGAAAACGATTCAACCAGTTTCACGAATTCACTGTATCATTCATATTGAAATTATGTAAAAGTCGTAATAACTAAGAATTTAAAAAAATTAAAATTCAGTAAAACTTTTAAAGAAATTACCTAAGCAACAGTTACTTTTTTACGCCTGCCAGTATGACAGTAAATGCCTCCTACGATACGCTGCAGCACCGCTCCGTGTGCCGACTTGTTTGAACATGTACGCGCTCGTATTGTTCTCCTCCTGCGCGCGTATTACGATGCGAAGGAAGGGGGTAACTCTACCTTTATCAATACTGATTGCTGTGTCCCTTTCAAAAACTTCAAAACTGGCCTTATTGACTGTTCATACTATGCAAACTTAGGTACTCATAGTACCTTTACACATAGCGATAGGACAGCGGAGTGATCCTGAGTACGGCGTGACAGACTCTGGTCCTCTGTGGCAGGCAGCGGGTGGCCGCCGCACTCTGTCACGCGTCACTCGCAGCCAGGCGGCACGTGCTACTAACCAGGGCCAATTATCTACTACCCAATTAAAGTAGGTACCGTGGTCCAGTTAAATGTTTACTAATGTTTGTATGATAGTCTGAGGTTTAAACATGTATTTTAGCAATTATGCACTTTGCAATGATGATTGTAAATAAATTCACTAGTAATTACTACATTTATAAGTCTAACATTGATGATATCGAAATGACAGGCGTACTTAGTTCGACATACGAAGAATGAATCTGAGCTAACGTTGACAAAAACAGTAAAGCAACCATAGCTGGAAACATACCCGTGAATTGGACTAAAGTACCTATATAAACTCGTATCGTGGAATAATCAAACCTTAATATGATTATTGTGAAAATATTAAAGAAAATATTACAAAGCAAAAATAAAAAGTTAATAATAGAAACAAAAGAAGAAACTCAAGTATTAACATAAAGGAATTATGTAAGGAATTATGATTCTCGAAACATGGACTATATTTAGCAAGTAGTTGAATAACATTTCGGGCGCCCTTAATTTTAATTACCGAAATAACTTTTCTGTGGAAAATCTCTAAACCTTGGCAAATGAAAAAGAAAAGTATGACTATGACATAATAACTCTGAAACCATACAAAACGGAAAATCTCCGTGTTGAAAGAATACGGACTCCAAGTAAATGTTGCTAGAACAATGAAACGAGATTATGACGTAATTGAAAACACGTGCATAACTCGCAAATATTATGAACTTTTCGTTGTTTTATTTTTAGAATAACCTGATGTGAAAGGTCATTAAAATAACCAGATTTGAAAGGTCAAAGGTAAAAAAATATTATGACAATGAACGCAGAACGAAAACAACACTGCAATTACGTAAAAACACGAAACAATGAGTTATATCGAAGTAAAATTATACAAAATGAAATATACTGTTTTAAAAATATATGTTTATTTCTAATGGATTTATGGTTCAAGTTCCTAATTTTGAGGGATTTTTTTATGCTCATTAATTTACAAATTGTTGCTTTTTAGGGTTCCGTACTCAAAGGGTTAAAACGGGACCCTATTACTAAGACTCTGCTGTCCGTCTGTCTGTCTCCAAGCTGGATCTCATGAACTGCTATAGCTAGAAAGCTAAATTTTCACAGATGATGGATTTCTGTTGCCGCTATAACAACAAAAAGAAAATAAAATATATATTTAAGGGGGGCTCCCATACAACAAACCTGATTTTTCAGACGTTTTTCGCTCTATATTAATAATGGTAACAGGTATATGAAATATTCACAGAATATTTACTTTTATATTCACTTCAATAAGGGGTGCTCCCATACAGTACGGAACCCTCCGTGCGCGAGTCCGACTCGTACTTGGCCGATTATTAAAGTTAGTATTCTATTTTCCATATCTTTTGTTCTATTTTTATATCATGGAAAGGTTTATGATTGGGGACAGTGTTCTCGAATGGGATTTTTCGTAGAAATGTATACTAGATCAGAAATCAAGTTTACAATGGAAGTGATAACACGTTTTTCGTGAAAAATTGAACATACATCACAGTCACGCTTTTATTTTAAAGGATACTTTTTAATCAACGGTAAGATTTCTAGTTTTAGCTTAAGCAAAGGTTTAGTCTCAGAGATGAGCACAGATTTTTGTAAAATGCATATGCACCCTGGTAAACAAAATCAAATTAAGGATGTATAAGATAACCCTTAATTTGATTTTGTTAATTTTTTGTATGAACAATACAAAGCTTAATTTTATACTAACATTTTACATATTCGTGATTTTTTGTTTCAGCCACAGGGTGTCCACTGCTGGACATAGGCCTCCCCTAAATATATGGATCAATAATAATGTGTGGTGGAATAAAAATAGGCGAAAACAGTTCGAACGAAATATGTAAAAGCTTTCAACTACTTTCTGCTAAAGTAATTATGTATTTTTAAACCTCACGGTAATTTCAGTTTTTTTTTATTCTAATGTAATTAGGTGGACGAAGAAACTCTACAATAGCTACTGGTAACTTCTTTGAGCTTGGGACTTTTTGGTTGGTTTATTGATTCTTTGATGATTCTGTAGGTATATAAAAATGATAGCTGTTCGGTTGTCTCGCTTAATTTCGAGAATAGCTGAACTCATTTGTCTAATTTTGATATTGAAATATTTGTGGAAGTTCAGGAAAGGTTTAAACGGTGTGAAAATATGAAAAAGTGTAGTAGATAAGTGGCGAGAAAACTAAAAAATAAAATTTTGATTTTCCCACACACAATGTTCCTACCATCGAAATTATATTATTTAGTTATTGTATTTTATTACTTTTAGAATTTATGACATATTTAAGGCAAGATTGAAAAGATATCTTCTAATAATCTAGATCTATGAACTTCGTCGTCGGTCACAACATCGCTTTCCAGGAGACTAGTGGTGGCCAAATAGGAAAAAAAAAAGTGTAACATCAATTAGCTACTCGTAGAAATCAAAATGTTTTCTGACCTTGATTCGACAATTTCGTAACAGCAAACGATTTTTGAATGTTGATATGCCACCGCGGCATCTCTATTGTCACATCACAACACGGGAGGTCTTTTCGACGATCGATAAAGATGTACAATACATCGATATCGAATGATTATCGATAATAATGCTCGATTGTGTACCCACAAAGCGACTGAGGCCCATTGTACTAAAAAACAGGTGTCGCATGAAAATCTACAGTGAAAAAAAATCCTTTTGATATGTTTATCAACCCTTGCACGGGGGCGGGTAGGGAAGCGAACAATCGGTAGTTCTGAATGGGTTTACGATGATTATCATTGAAAAGCTTGAGGTTACTGACAGGTGAGATGTCAACCGCGTGAAAGAGATGAGTCTGACTCTCCGTGGCTTCGATCTTCGCTTCAATAGTTCGGCAACTTGACCCAATAACAATGCTTGTTTGTTTGATTTTCAAAGGCTTACAGGTAGTTTTTATCTAGCTTTTGTGTTGTGGTTTGGTACAAATAATGTAAGTTTTATTATTTTAGGAGTTGCGTCGCTCTTTGCATGATGTGGGTTATTTTTTTGTAGATTTACTTAAATCGTAATAAAATAATCTATACTTATCTTCTAGTATTTAAGTTATATATTTAAAAAGTAATATAAATATATTTATCTACACTAATGTTGTAACATTCTACTTATGTTTCCAATACTTGACTTATAATGACTACTGTTATAGCGCAGACAACAAAACACTCAATTTAAGCAATTTCACATGATGTTATAATATCCACATCGATATCGTAAAATCTCATTATAACATCACGCGCTCGCTCCTGATTGGCCCTGCGCGCACAGCTGCGCTCTCATTGGTTAGATTTTAATGGCGCCAAGTTCACTGTGACAATACACGTACGCGTGAATTTAATGTTTCGCAATATGTTTTTATTTTTTATTTTTATTAGTGAAGATAAAGTAGTGTATGCAACTGCATATAACACGGGTATTAAAACACTCGTTACTATTATGAAACTCGCTGCGCTCGTTTCATATACTCACACTCGTGTTTTAATACCCTTCATTATATGACAGTTGCATAAACTACTATTGAATACCTACATGCATGATGTCTGCTTGTCAGCTGAACTATGTTCACCATATTATACTTAAAGCAACTAATGAAAACCATTGACCACAAGACATCTTTATTGTATGAAATTCATAATGAAATTATATACTACCAATAGCTACGCAAATTACAATTTATTTCAATTTTCATTTAAAATATGAATTCGTAAATACAATACCAGGTTTTTTTTTAATACATATCTACGTGGTAATTTTTTCGATTGAAGTTAGATACTTATTTTTTTTGAATTTTTTTAATGTGGGCCTTATGAATAAGCTCAAGATAGCCCAAGGAGCTATGGAGAGAGCTATGCTCGGTGTCTCTCTGCGGGATCGAATCGGAAATAAGGAGATGAAAGTTACCGACGTAGCTCAGCGAATCAGCAAATTAAAGAGGCAGTGGGCAGGGCACATGGTTCGAAGAACGGATGGCCGATGGGGCCGTAAAGTTCTCAAATGCAGACCACGGACCAGCCAGCGCAGCGTAGGACATCCACCAACTAGGTGGACTGACAATATAATAAAGATAGCAGGAACACGCTGTATGCAGGCCGCTTCCAACCGGCCTTATTTTAAATCCATGGGGGAGGCCTATGTTAGCAGTGGACATCCTACGACTGATAGATACCTATAGATAGACTGTATAGATATGTCTCTCATTACGAGAAGAACAGTAGACAATACAACTACTGATTTTATCCCCTAATTTTTTTAATATTTTTTTAAAGATAATTGACCTTTGGCAACTTTAACTAAACATAGCAACGACCAGTTTCAAAATATTACCTTGCGTCTGCCATTACCAACTACATTTTCTGAAGTTGAATAACACAAGCGCAACAACGGTATTGCGAAAATCTAAAGTAACTTTAGTATTAAAACAACCGGGGCCTACAAAAGCGATACTCTAAAAAATGCACTGGAATATACATCGCGAAGTTCTGTTGAAAGTGAGGTAACGCACGGAGCGTTGCAACTAACCAACCGTGGAGCTAAGGAACTGGTGTCGGACATAAGATTACAGCGTATTTCACTAACTACTTCAACTATTCACATATTTTAACTAGCAACCTACCCTGGCTTTGACGTCATTGTTTCAGCCACAGCACGTCTTTTGCTGGACTAGTCTCCCCCTTAGGTCTCCAATTAGACCGGTTGGTCCAACTTTTGGGTGCATGGACGTCTACGCTGCGCTTGCCAGTACGTGGTCTCCACTCGAGACTTTTCGAACGGTTCCCCGAACGTAAGATTACGTATTTATTTATGTAACAACTCACGAAACACGAGCCCATAACAAAGATCACAAAACAAACAATATTTCGCGGAAAAGTTTATTTCTAAAGAAATGTTTCAGACTGCTAAAAATACTATCGCGTGATTCGAGAACAGTCGACGAGTTTTTCAAATATTTTGGCGTGGATAATTATGTTATGTGATTTTATTTTATTGCTAAGAAGGAAAACAAAGAGTTCTTTTGAAAACTTTGCACGATTTGTGTATTATTTCACGCACGCAAATTATTCTTATTGAAAAAAGTTAGTTAATTCAATTAGCAATACCTAAGTGTGTAAGGGTTAAATTACTGTACATGGTTATTTCTTATCAATTAGCATCCTTTTAGAGGTTTATTCTGTACATCAAAACTGACAAATTTTGTCAAAACTCAAAAAAATTTTTAGTTTCATAGAAAAATATCGTTAACCCGCTACAAAATGTATGGAACAGCAGATTTTTTTTTTTTAGTTCTGACATAAGTCGCAGAACAAAAGTTGTTAGTTTTGATGTTCAGAATAAGCCCCTAAAAGGATGCTAATTGATTAGAAATAACCCTGTTTATGTAGGGTTTTTCCTTTCCTTTTAGTTTTAGTTCAGACATAAGGGAATTTATAGAGTGCAACGTTTCCGATGACAATGTCGAAGTCTGAGCAAAGCGGAGGAGTAGAAGTAAAGTGATAAATCTCACTCTATCAGTTGATCCACCACGATGATGACTAAAGACAGAACAGAATGGAAAAGATAGACCCAGCAGCAGTGGAGCCATACAGGTTAGTTACAAAAAATCTACATTTCGTGCAGAACTTGTGTTTTGTACTACACTTGTGCTGAATAGCTGGTGTCGGCAAGGCGAGCGCCTACCGCTGCATATTTATGAAGCGCCTCAAACACTATAAATAGTTGATACGAGACCCAGCCTCCCAGTAATGGAGTAAATACAGCTACATACCCCGGAGTACTGTGTAATGAATGCCTAATACGCTGGCCTATCGAGCGTATGGCATCTTGGAAACGGATTCGATATTATTGGACAAATTTTGTGGCTGGTGGATATGAGTAGTAAGTGGATATGATTGCAAAACAGTAAATTGAGAATGATTTGAAAAGAAAGAGCAAGGCACGATGTGGTCAAATATAAACTTAACTTATACTATTAATTATTCGTGGTTTTATAAAATCATTAGGTGAAAGTCAAAACTAGCAGGAATTAATCTTGGCATTATTCCGCATTATTCAAAATCTTGAAAGATAACTTTCAAAATGTTTCATCTGGCGACATTTCATATTTTATTTATTAATTAAATAGGTAAATAATTGGTAAAATACTTAGATCCGCCCTTTTATTACCGCGTCTCTACAGACCGATGTAGCTTAGATAAACGCACGCATAACTATGCAAACTACTTCTTCGAGTTCCTTTAATTTCATGAGGGCTCAACTGCGTGTCTATACATCTCAAATCAAGCTTTAGACGCATTGTTTCATGGTATCATTTAGATTAAACTTTTACCTCTGCGATATCACGATCGAGACGACCGGCGCAACCCACTATTAGCTACGAGCACCATGTCTGTAAGTGTGTAAGTGTGGTGGGAACGAGACTTGAATACAGTATGGGCGTTGTAGTGAACCTTAAAAAATTAAAGCCGCCGACGGCACTTAGAATGCTAAGTAAAGATTTGAATGGCGCGGAACGCTCGCCGTAACGCGATGGTGACTTACCCTCGTCACGTCTGCGGGTTATTTTTTTGGTTCGAAAGTCGGACGTGCTCAGAGACTTCCTTTCAGTCGAGTAGAATCGATTAATGAGCCCCAGTTTAGAATTTCTGTGCGGTCACACGTTCGATTTACACTCCATTGTTCGAGCTCTATTCGCTACTACGAGCGAATCATCAAATCTATTTAGAAGTTTCGATGTATTCGTGCACCGAAAGGTGGCATACAAGCATACGAGCACATGAGGGGTGGTCACTAATATCATTTCAGCGCAGACAGAGGGACGGAAAAGCGTATATGCTTCCAATACCTGTGCGGTGTACCGAACAGTCGATTTTCTGGGGGATTGTCGACGTTGTCAATGTCGTTGCTGTCCAATTCTGCGATAGTTGCGTCGTGTCGTCGGTCCGCCACATTTGGGGATCAATGTAGAGCGTCGAGTGTGAATTTTCGCATCGACGTGGCAGCTGTGTGGTGCGGGATAAACTGGACATTGGTCGAGCGTGCTAATCTGCGTGGAGTGTCGCGTGTGATTGGGCAGACGGCGTTGTCCAATTTTCCGGTAGCGACGGACGGTGGCATTAGTTGGACAGACAACAGGCATCGCTTGGCAACTCAAAGTGTACATTTTATATGTACTTACTCTTTTGCTATGCAGATCATAGCTCAGGCCAGGTCGATCGATATTTAGATGATCAATGTACATAGGGTTTTTCCTAGCAAGAAATTGAGAACAACCTGCCACGCGATACAAATTTAATTACGAGTACGTTTATATAATTGTCGAAATATCCCACCGTAAAAGCAAAGACATATCATCAGGCAGACAGTGTTTTGTTACAGTAAAATTTACTCGTAGAGGGAGGCTAGTTACTCGTTAATGCAATATCAACGCAATTCATTAAACCTGTAATTCAAGTGCGCTTGCCCTTCGAAACACAGCTTTAGATTCTTGGAGAGTTTTTCACTCTCAATTAACTATTTGACGAAACTAATAATGCAGAATTTGAAATTCTTGCTAAGCAATAGAAAACACGGAAGAAACGTCTCTCGATAGTCATAATGTCTACCAGCTAGTCAAGCATGCGACCACGAAACGGCACGAAAAGAACTCATTTCGATGTGTGAAAAAGTGACAGATATATACTTTGCCATAACGCTGTCTCGTTTTGACACTACGAACGAAATAATTCGTGGCGCGCATACTAGCCCGGCTGGACACTGCCCAAAAGCGTACTAAAAACACGAACCATCTAAATGGCAATTTGTATTCGCAAACAAATCCGCTAGCGCAAACATCGCCGCAATCCGGCAGCTCTAATGATTGTTTACGTAGGGGGAGGCTAGTTACTCGTTAATGCAATATTAATGCAATTCATTAAACCTGTAATTCAAGTGCGCTTGCCCTATGAGAAACAGCTATAGATTCTTGGGGAGATTTTCACTCTCAATGCACTATTTTATTTGCTGTTTATTAGATTTATGCTACAACAATGCAGTGACGAGAAGCAAGTACATTTTTTGTAATACACTTATAAGGTACTTAATAGCTTTTTTATTCAAGACCAACTATACGTAGATGCTGCCATCCAAGTCCATCATTCTGGTTTTAGACATACCTCTATCACACTACTATGTCGCTTCATCGAGAAGGGAATAATACCAGAAACATTATTCTCATCTAACTGCTATGTCTAAGAGCAGATGTCTAACCCCGAAAATTTTACGGTAACACTAATTAGGTACTGTTTGATTTCGTTTGCGCGATGGAAACTTTAGGATGCTTTTGGGTGGCCTATATCTAGTGA
This sequence comes from Hypomecis atomaria, assembly GCA_964007245.1. Lineage (NCBI taxonomy): Eukaryota > Metazoa > Arthropoda > Insecta > Lepidoptera > Geometridae > Hypomecis > Hypomecis atomaria. The sequence goes on from OZ023281.1 coordinate 4,329,850, forward strand.
TGTTGATCTGATCGCTACAGATCTATGAATGTTACTCGTATAGCCCTACTAAATAACGAGCTATCATTTTTAAATGATGTATAACGGTCTGAAAATTAATACCAATGGCCTTTTAGAGCCCAATTTTTACGTCAAAACTCTAGGGTCGACGACTTGCATGACTCCCATTTACTCATTTATAAAAACGTACTTAGCCAGAGTTCGTAGCACGGAGTATGTAAAGAATATGCATCTCAAGCTCTAGCTTTCTTTCAAATAATTTTGCGTAAACATTCACATTCGCTCTCCCACTTTTAATCCCGAGTTATTGTTGCAGCATCCAACCGAAAGAAATTAATATCGGACAAATCGGGCGCCTCGGGGCACCATTACGCGATCAAAGTAAAAATATATGAGGCGAAGGAAAAGAAACCAAACATATGCTGGGGTAAATATTTGGACTGCGAACTCTCCCCTCTCCCCACGGACCCTCCCCCCTCTGTATTACGTCACATTGTTCTCGCGATCGATTAGCTCGGTGACGTCGGGTTTCATAACGCCATCGGAGGCTCGCACCCAAACGGTGCTTTTGAGTGGTTTTACGATGAACAACAGTATAGTAGTTCAATGTGTAATATGAGAGTAACTAATGTTTTTGAACAGCTGTATTTTTGACGTAATTTTTAGGTTATTTACCACTAAACTAAACAGAGCCGGGCTTTTCGATGAAGAAAACTTCGTTACGCAATGATTATTTTTCGCAAATAATCGCAAACCGACTTTGCCCGTGTACAGAATTAGAATAATTTACACGAACCGATGTGACATCCATGTACATTTTTGTTGATTTATCAAAAACGGCTCAGCTTATTTCGATAAAATTTGAATGAAACTTCGGAAGTATACTGTTTTGAACTAAAATAATTTTTAAATCGGTTCACTATTGGCGAAAACATCGATGAACATGCACAAAAAATACACCTTAATGTTTTAAGGTCCATTTAATGAAATTTCATTAAATGGGCCATAAATCGTAAACGGTAAGTTTTACAAAAAAGTTTGATGGAAACAAAAGATGTGAAATTTTATTTTCTGGCTAATTCTCCTGGACTCGATTCTCATCGTCACATTCGTGGCCTTTTTTGTTTTTTACGTATTTGATCTATTATTGTAAAATAACTATAACATTTGATGAGACGAGTAAATTCATTTATGAATTAATAAAATCATGAGACTTGTTTGGAAGAAAAATGGGTTTGAAGTTCTAGATGCCACGAAAGTGACGCGATGGTCCACGAAAGTGACGATGTGACTTTATAGGCATTATTTTCCCAAAATTTACTACTGTTTGTCAAAAAAAAATTTCATTTCTTATTTTCATGATAAACACATTTAGTGCTCTTTACTCGGGTAAAAGTAATGCCGAAAGCCAACACTTTTTATGGCGAATTAATATTGCCAGAGTGGCCGCGCAAAACAACGTGAGCTCGCCTTGAGGACAAAATGAACGGGACGCTTGCACGGATCCGAGTGAGCGGCACCGCTATTATGGCCCCGCTCCACTCGGACCCGGGTAAATGGCACTTAATGTGTAACAGGCAAATTTGTGGTACCTATCACTTTCGGTAACAGTTCGGTCATCCTACGAAACAGGTATACTGATTTGCTCCGTCAATTAAAAACTACACAATTTTAGCGAAAAGTTTTTATTATTAAAGTCTAAATATAGATATATTTAAAACGAAACGACTTTGTGTAACAATAAACCTCAAAACATAGGAGAACACCCAGAACATAACTATATAGACACTATACTAGGTTGTACCAGTCTTTTTCAAAATCAAAAACTATACCTATAAAAAACAAAAACGTTATTCTAAAAATATTTTAGTACAAAAGACAGTAACTTAATCAGAATCCTAGTGCGAGGAGCTAGGGATCCCTCAATCTACCATGAATATGGTAATACAAATCTGAATCCCCAAAATGTATCACATATATAGCCAACATCTACTAAACAACCTTGGAATTATCTAATATTATACTTTTACATTTAACTATAACATTTCTTTGTGTATTTCTTTGGTTACACTATTTCACAAAACCTGAAAAAGATGATTTTGTAAAAAAACTTTACTCCAGTTGCTATATCACATTACACTAATATTATAAATGCGATAGTTTGTGAGTGAGTATGTTAGGATGTGCGCAAGTATGTTTGTTAATCTTTCACGCTCAGAAATCTGGATGGATTTTGATGAAATTTGTTATGGAGATAGTTGAGACCCGGGATTAACACATAGGGTACTTTTTATCCCAGGCAAACGCGGGTAACACCACGGGGCGCAGTTAGTTTCTAAATAAAGCAATACAAAACATAACTTTCGTGGCCTCAAATCACTTTCGTGACCCAAAAGGTCACGAAAGTGACGCCACGAAGGTGACGAAAATATACGTTTTTTCTAAATTCTGCAAAGTTTTCAGGTATTTTGTAACCAAAACCTACATAAATATCTCGCACATTTTGATGTTTTAAATGAGCTATCTTTGATTTTAATTGCTAAAATATAATGCACATAAATGAGGTCCACGGTAGTGACGGTTTATCTACGAAAAAAATGTTGACTTCCTTATAATTTTATTCTTAAGCACAAGGAGCCGCATGCCTTACGTCCACGGTGGCGGGATACGACTGAAGTTTGAGCGAAACGAACTCTGAGCTTGATTGCTGATGTTGTGTTCAAAAGCCAGCCGTTAAACTACGCAAATCTAAAGAATTTAAAATCGTGTGACATACGCATATGTTGTTATAAATTGGAAAAGATGATGAATAGATACATTTTAGACTATTGGATGTAAAGTGTGTTTTATTACGATAACTGAAGTATATGTATCATACAAATACACTGAAATTTGGTGTGGCAGTAACCAAATGTTTTTCTGAAACGGGTAGTGTGACACGAGGAGAATACCGAAAATGACCCCGTTTTTGACAATGGATGTCAATTTTTTGGTATTATTTATGCTTTTATTATAAGAAGCTTTGTGCATTTTGTAGATTAATAAATGCTCTATCCTCTAATCCAAGAATTTTGTATCTATCTCATACCGTTTAGGAAATATAACAGTGTGACCATCAAATTTGGGCTTCGAGGAGAATTAGCCTTCTACAATAATGATCTTAATGTTTTTTGCCCTAAGTACATAGTTTCCGTTATATCGGCCAAAAACATTTTTTCAAGATGACGTGTCAGGAACGCATTCTCTGAACGGCCGAACTATACTCACATGCATTTACTGTAAAAAGTACTTTGTTTTACGGTCACATTTATGTAGATATAAAAGTACTGAAAGAACTGATTATTCGACGACGAGACCACAATGTTTTCAAATAGAGATTATGCCAATGCGTAGAACCTCCATGCACAAGATAGTATTAGTTTTAATCTTCTACAGTTCGCATCTCAATGATTAAGTCAGTAAATATGAAATGTTAGAACGCGTGGAAACGACCGTGCAAATTCACCCGCCTAAAGTTACCGTGAGAATATCTCAGCGATATGACTCCCGAATAAAAAAATATAGAAAAAATGTACTCGTATATCGCCCGAGGGTATATAATAGTGATTGAACTAACCTGTCAGGCCCATGTTAAGTGGTTTTGTGGGACGCAGGGCCATTGTTCGAACACCAGTAGCGTGTTTTCTTGATAGATGTTTGGTTTGGGAATATTTACTAATCTGCCCTTATAATTCGTGTTTGCGTTAGTTTTTGCAGATTTATGGAATGTTTTTACAGTACGCTCTTTGGGTAAACTTGGAACATATGCAGCTTATTTGTTTTTTTAGGTACTACTCGTATAAAAGTTCTCGCATTTTAAAGTCGTATTTTGCGCTTTTTACGTAGATTTCTATTTATAACAACAATCAAGAAGATACGTATATTAATTACAATAACGGTTTTATATCATACATTTAGAGTGATTTCTATATCCAAAACGTTCTCATAGCGTCCAAACGGCGTTATCATAGCCATTATTAGTCAGTGCTATATTTGGTGCTATAGTGGGCAGTGCACACACAGGACACACTCAATTGAGAGCTAATGTAAGAGAATGCAAGCGTAATGTAAGACATCTGCCCGAAAGTTAGATATATGATATGATTAACATTGCTGATATTGCTCAATCGTATCTAGTAATAGTGATTCAAGCCGCTTCCAATCGGCCTTATTATAAATCAGACCAAATAATGTCCGAATGTTGAGTTGAAGATGATGTCATTCCCATAAATATCAAATAATAATAAACAATACAGTAAATACTCCAAATCCTGAGCATATTAATACTAAAAATAGCCTGGAATCGAGTCCCAGTGTCGCTGGAGACGCGCGCCGCGCTCGGCGGCGGATGGAACCGCGCACACGGCCCATTGTCCGGACACAAAGGCGTCGGTGCGTATTCAGCGTACAGGCTACAGCCACAAAAGTCTGTTTCGCTAAACTCCTTGTATGTAACATTGACCTATTGAGCCAACAGGTGAATCTCACAAAGCGTTTGTTTGGGTGTCGCCGTGAATTAGCGGCGACGTCGCCCTTGCATGGTATTGTGTTCTTTGGTGTAAAGACTGTAAAGCACGAGGAAGATTTCAATACGCGATCTTTTAAAAGAAATCCTCTTGTGCGAGTTCTTTTTGATGGAGTTGTTCAGCTCGTGCCAGTGGTTTACCTTACTTACTTTGTCTACATACTCTACTATGAGTGGAAATATATTTTAAGAGATGAAGCGATCTCGTGAAAACGACAATATTTCATTTTCTTGGTATCATCACTACATAGTAAGTATAAAAGAAAGTCGCTTTCGCTGTCCCCAAGTCCCCATGTCCCCATGTATGCTTATATCTTTAAAACTACACAGCGGTTTTTTTAAATAGATAGAGTGATTCAAGAGGAAGGTTTACATGTAAAATAAACCTGTGTGAAGCCGGGGCGTGTCGCTAGTAATAACTATTTATTAATTTAATTATAGCCATAAACGTACAGGTTGTCTCTGTAGACGACGCACATGGACCTTAGATATCACTGTACTCATCATTATGACTACCATTTCAGAGCCAAATTAAAAATTGCGATAAAATAAATCAACTCATACATTTTGTCTTTATTGACTTTTCGAACTTTTATTTTGCAAAATCTGTTTTTGTTTCACGATATGAGGCCAGCTCATAGTATGACGAGTACAACGATATCCTAACATTAACATCTCCGTTGTCTAGAGATAGAGAACATTCCGAATAAAATTAAGATATTAGAGCAGTATGACGAATTTTAATACAAAATCTTGACTAATATCCTCATAATTCCAAGGCTTTGTGGCGGTCTAATCTAACTGAATAGGTGGCTGTTGTGGCCACTCATGTATTATAATTAGCATGCAGCGATTAATTAATAGGTAATGCACAGCCGTGACAGATTGCTGCAGGACATGCTGGTATTTATCACCTCAAATTATATTCAATACGGCAATGTACTTACCTACTTATTAATGTCCAATAAATCCGTTGCTTAGATAAATCAAATCATCGAAATCATCTCTATATTATAGCTATTATACTTATTATGCAATAATCAATGATGTTTTATAAAAAGATCTGCTGACTCAAATAACTGCGTTGCTAGGCATGGCGACACATGCATGTCTGTATAACCGTCCGAATATCGTTGGTAGGTAATCAAGAATCATATCTCTATCCCTGTTATACTAGTTGCTAAGGTGCGGCAAGACGTTGAATAAGACAGAAATAGCAACATTTTACAATTTTGTCGGATAATACCTGCTTAGGGTGGCAGCTCATTAGATTGAAAATTTCCCCAAAATGTTACGATTCCTTCTCAATGTCAGTGATGCAAACCGATATTTATAATAATCAACATTTTAGTAATACCGAATGAATTTGAGTCATATTAAATAAAATATGATGTAAAATATACACATATTATAAATAAAATTGGAGTGTCTTTGTAATATTGAAATTACCGTTTTTTACTACATGTATATGACTATAATATATCCGGTACATACACCAAAATAACATTTTTTACAATTTTTGTCTGTCTGTCTGTTTGTTTAATTATTCTGGAACAGTTGGAGTAAATAATTACAAATGTAACAGGCTACTATAGTTCGGCCGTTCAGAGAATGCGTTCCTGACATGTCATCATGAAAAAATGTTTTTGGCCGATATCTCGGAAACTATGTACCTATAGGCAAAAAACATTAAGATCATTATTGTAGAAAATAAAATTTCGCATCTTTTGTTTCCAGACAAAAACAAAAAAGCAAAAGATGCGAAATTTTATTTTAGTGATCTTAATGTGTTTTTTTGCCCTTAAGTACATAGTTTCCGAGATATCGGCCAAAAACATTTTTTCATGATGACGTGTCAGGAACGCATTCCTTTAAAAAAAAATATTTTTTAAATATTTTTATTATTATAATCTCAGGTTTTTTTTTATCATCTTTATCATCTTTTTTATTATTTATCATCTTAGATTAGATTTTTACAATATTTTATAAAAACAATATAAAAACATTATAAAAACTTACTAGGTTGCCGCCGGCAGCGGGGCGAGGCCCAAGCTACCGGTGGTTGGGGCTACAGGCTGAGGAACTGCCTGACAATGCGCGCCGTGTCCATGATCACTGCCTTTTGAATATGGCCCTTGACCCAACCGTCTAGCGAGAGCCTTTTGAGGTTTATTATTATTACCTGTTTAAAATCGCTGTACATAGACGTTAATGCCGCCCATTAATCTAGGTACCGGATTTGTTATTTTTGTTTTCTTGTATTTTTGGTATTCAATAAAGTTAAATTGTTAACAATTGTAAATTTATTTTTTACAACCTTTTATTTAGCATTTTTAGTTGTAAATGACCCACTTCCAAATAGTTTATGATACTTATGTATCTTCGCTGACAATACAATTGTATGGTGCCACGAAGCTGATCTGATGATGGAGACGGAACATGATCTTAAGAACTTTTAAACTGAACTAAATAAACCCATCGAGTTTGGGCCCTATTGACTCCATGTTGAATATTTAGATCTAGATGATATCCGAGGTCTAATGATGAACCTGGAAGGTGGCCACAGGACCTCTGTGATAAAGCAACTTAACCTCGCCGAGTTTTGAATCTATCAGCTTCCCGAAGTTGAGATAAAAATATAATTTAAAAAAATAGGCAAATTAAAAAAACTGCTTTCTAGCCCCGAACTGAGAAAGACATACCTACTTACATACTTGGTACGGAGGTTTTTGAAGCAAACTGAAAAAGAAACATTTATTTTTCAGTTGGAATACAAAGGTACACCTTTTTATATATTATTATTTTATTAGAATAGTGTTATGTTCATCGTTATCATTATCAGAAATAAAATAAAAAAACCTCAAGCACTGGAACCGCTTTCTGAGATAAATAGTTAATGCCACGATTAGTTTCTACATCTTCTTCATTCTTTATGAAAATGTTTCGTGCATATGGTGGTACACTTGGTAGGTATCCAGTCAGTTTCTTTTCTCAATATTCGAATGGCTTTTACCCATTTATCGCGGCGTATTTCGTCTGCGGGTATCCTATAATATCAAAAAAGTAATTATTGATCAGTCGAAATCTCCCATAATTATGGGGAAACAAAAACATGTTTTACCTGGCAGCACCAACTGTAAAATTATTCATTTTTAAAATCATGATATTATAAGTGATAGTTTCAAGTAATTCGAATAGTGTAAAACGTATTTACCTGTGGAAAGAAATTCCGGAATCTTTATGGTGAAATTGGGAACGGGATTTGCACGTTTTTACCACACATTTCCCCATTTTTATATTTTTAAATAATATTTTGACGCCTCATATGCTCCACCATTTTGTTTACTCGCAACTGCGGCCGGTCGGCGCGCGTCGCCGGCCCCGGCCGGCGGTTGGCTGACGCCGTCTTAGACAAGAATTTTGTATTCTAGTGTATTCTAGTTCAATGGCAATAATATTCAATTCCCTCAATTGTGTAACACTACTGGCCCGAATAGGTTTAAAAGTGCATCTTTTTTTTTTTTTTTTTGATCGAGCGTAAGTAAAAATCGGTCTCCGTTTTAACACGGAAATTTTGCTTTCGTTTGTCCAGATGCTGGTTTTCATCTACAAGTCTAACATTTCGACTACATTTTTCAACGAATCTCGACGAAACTTGGTTCACAGGATCAGATTTCTGTCTTCAGCAATTTTCGAGAGGGCCCCGGTATTTCCCTCAAAAAGAGGAGAAATTATCGTACAATTTATCAGCCGATTTCGATAATATTTGGCAAAAATGTTCTAAATCCTAACAGTATTTGTGTCAAGTCAATATCAATAATCAGTCAAGAGCGAGTCGAGATACAGGCTTAAGAACATTCAGTTAAAGAGACGTGTCGCGAGATCTACTTGTCGGAGAACTACTAGTCGTAATTGAGTTACTCGTAGGTATACATACTATTGCCAGAATCCAAAAAAAGGCGCGTACTTATGCGTATTTTGGTAAAGTGTATGTGTAATTATATTCACGACTAGATGAACTACTTCTCTATATACTTAGTCATGAATACATGAACGTACCTACTTACCGAAATAAAAACATTTTTTTGCGATATATTGTTGTAATTGTTATAATTCTAATAATACGAAGAAATAGTTAGTGAAGTTAGTGAAAAATTTATGAAAATAAGTAATCTTTATGCGATATAATACATATAGCACCTACTCGTAATTGTGATAGATGGTCACGCTTAATATTTATACAAAAACATTGTAACTAACATGCCTACTGTAATTTATAGATACATACAAGCATCTGTATCAAGAATATATAAGCTCAAGTATATCAAAACGCATACAAGCACACACACACACACACACACACATTTTCACACACTACTTTCATCCAAATTACCTACAACTAACACTCAGTCCTTTAGCAATTGTATTTTCAATTTTCCCCAGTTTTCCTACAGGACTTAATAGTCATAATTAATATCTTACCGATCTGTTAATACTTCATATCTAAAATTGTAAGCAACTCGTGCTCAGAACCCTGAAACACAGGCCTCATCGCCTAGTTCAGGGATCACTATAATTGTAAAACTATGTAATGTGTTTTTTGGCAATAAATATATATTATTATTAATAAATATTATATTATTATACAGTACAGCGTTTTACTTCTTCCTGAAACACAAGTGGACTTGTGACATCGGTGATTTTGACGGCACGCAGCAACACTGAGCACATAGGCAATTCCGAACGCGCTCAAGTACCTATAGGTCCGGGTATTCAAGACATTGATCTTGGTTCACAATGCTTTGTCCAGTCCAGCGCAGGCTGTTCGCTTCAAAGGGGCACTACAGATGCATACAACAAATTGTCTTCCCGAGACAAAATAACCAAGAGCTCTTGGGTTGGACGTTTCTGCTTCAGAGGGAAATTAAAGCAATTCTAGGAATAAGTACGAGTACAATAAAAGTTAGGATGTTTATCAGATATCTCGGAATCGTAAAGGTATTGAATTGAAGCTCTATGGCAAAGAACTAGATTATGTTCTATAAATAGGCTAGTTGACGAACAAATTATAATTTGTCAATAAGGCTATCAAAATATAATAAACACGTATTTCTTTTCTTAGTTAAAACAAAAATTATGAAGATATAGCCCGTTGAAGTGGCGTGTGTTGTGACGTTTAGGTAGACTTTTTACTATCGAGAGTAATGTCACTTAGAACCCCCACTCTCGAATCTTGACTTTTGATCCATGCAATTTTGTTTTTATTTACTAAGTAAAAATACGTGTTAATTATTTTCAAATATCCAACTGACATTTCCTTGAGCCAGTTGTCATGGCTATTGATATTGAAAACATTTGAAATCACTTTCATCCTGTCTTGATAACAAAAAAATTGGTTGCCTGTAAAGTCGGTATACGGGCGAAAGTTTTACGTGACAACGACTTTATGTCTGTCTCTCTCGCTCTTAGGCGGGCTAACCATGCCCGAGTGGAAGGGACGCGTGCCTCTCACTCGCTCTCATTGTGAGCGCATAACGTGAGCGGAGCGTTACGCAGTTTCTTGAAGTGTCACCCGGCAAACCAATTTATAAGACGTTGTCACGTCAAAAATCTATAATACAGCATGGTTTTGTAAATACATACTTAGGTACTAGTTAGCTGCACTTTTTCTATAATACTGAAAAAACGGATCATTTAATCTTGATCCTTGACAACAATTTCATATAAAATACTTCTGAATTGGGTCAAATTGAGATAACATTCAGCTCTCCGCGCTCCGTAAAATATTATTTAGTTTATATTAGCTAATTTATATGTAGATTGAGGCCAATTTTGTAAAAATAGTAAATTAATAATAATCAACAGATTGTAAAATATGGTCGTTCATTATTTGACAAAATTAATTAATAGGTTAAACAATAATTAATTGGTATTAATTCACATAATATATAATGACTTGTTTCGTCATATTTTATTAACCACATTTTTGGTTGTTTCTCTGTAATAAATGGTACTTAATTAATTATGCTCTACCGAGTGCTTATTTCTCTAGATGACGGGCATATACTGGGATATCAGTGTACTTATCACTAAGACTAACTCTTACTATGAGATCAACCACCTAAAGACGACAAAATTCAACCGTTCCATACAAAACGTTCGTCGACTGACGACAAAATTAAACAGCTATTTTTTTCGTAAATTGGGGTTGGTCCCGTATTAAACGTGGTCATAATGATGAGTTAAATGATATCCTAGAATAAGTTAAAAAAAAGTTCATCGTCTGTGGAGTGTTTCTACACTCCAAATAAATATTATAAAATAAACCAAGTATCAAGATTTAAGGTCGTAGTAGGTTTTACACGCTTCGCTTCGACTGTGAAAATAACTGCATCCGCGAGGTTAAGCGAGTAATGCCGCTCGTTATTATCATAATAATGTGCACAAACCAAGGACTTCGCATAGAATATTTTTGGTTTAATTCAGAGCCTGCTATTTCCCGATCTCCTTAGTAATTTATTTCACTTTCGTCCCTGCTTCGCAGGCTTGATGACTTTTAGCCTTCTATACTAGCCGGTTTCCGAAGAGACTACAGTACCATAGACCACATAGTTACGTACCTACGCCGCGGCAGGTTATACAGAAGAGCGAAGAGCCTGTCTATAACCTGCCTGTTTGTGAACTATGAGAAAGCCACAGCGGGTTAGCTCAGTGGTCAGAGCGACGGGCTAGTGATCCGAAGACGCAAGGTTCGAATCCTGCATCCACGACGAATTTTTGAAATGTTTATCATAAAAAGTAACTCTATGAGAAAGCCTTTGATTCGGTCGAGACATGGACTGTGCTCGAGTGTCCTAGCGATGCCTTATTGACAATCAGTACATCGAGATGTAATATGTTTATATACGTATTAACGCCACTATGTCGGTCCGAGTACAGAAAGAGAGCTTCATCCTCGAGGCGATCCTTTTAAAAAGAGGCGTAAGAACACATATCGCAATTTAGAGTAGCTATGTTTGTAGAATAATATGTGATATGGTGTCGCATTTTCTAGAATTAAATTGTCAAGCAGCACACTAATGAAATGATGGATAAATAATTGAAGTTTTCACCATCTCAATGACATTAATTATTTAAATTTGTGTTTCTCGTTTGTAAAGAAATCTTTAGTGTAGTAAAGCTTAAACGATTTCCTAAATAGTAGAAAGTCGGTAACTGCCAACAAGGTTAAGTGAACATGCCAACTCGAAAGGCATTCAACAAAGTGAGGAAAATGTGAAGAAAACATTTGAATGGCAATGAACTTCACGAGTTCACGAGAATCAGCATAAAACGAGGCACGACGTCTGACGACCTGCGACGTGACAGCCCATCACTCCGACACGATCAAACCATTCAGACGGATTAAGAATAATTAACCGATTTGTCATTTTAATGTCACATGCCATCACGTACCCTCATCCACGAAAAGGAATAAACATTTTTAAAATATTTAATCCAACTCGGGTGTATAGTAAAAACTACAACTCATGCGTCTTCGCCTTTTGTACGTGTTAAAAAATAAAAAGGATTTCGAAAAAAGAACATTAGTTTGTGCGACGGATCAGTCATCCGCGCGGCTCTGTCGGCAACACGTCTCGTCATTGCGGGTACTTGAAGATTTATTTAGCTCTCGACGTGTGAAACTAATGATCGTTTGATTCTGACCTTTTGGTATGTGCGGGTAGCGCGGATTATGCCGCGGGAATGATAGCCATCAATTTAACTTTATTCACGTTCGCAAACAAAGGAGATGCCCATTTTTCTCTCATTATCGTGTGTCAATCTTTACTATCATTAGCTTATTCCCTGTCATTAGCTGATGAATCTCTTCTGCGGCTAATAGTCTAAACTCTAAAAGGATACATGGATACCGTTACTGTTCCCATTACAGTACAACTGGTATTCCGCCTACGATAATAATCTCATTCGGGCTTGTCAAACCTCACTGTAGAGCAAATATTATATAATTATCTAGAAACATGTCTAGATTTAAAAAAATATGTAAAGTATTTTGGTTCTGTGAAGCTGCACAATTCAACTGAAAGAAACTGAAAATTTTCTGTTATTCAAATATATGTTGGGTTTATAAATTTTCATCTTAATAAATTTTGCTATATTTTTCAGACTTAGATACCTACTACTAAATAAACTCGCGGTTTTTCATCCATATTGCTACACACACTTCATATGCGGCGCTTTTTATGAAGACTGCATTCATTACAGTCATTTTTAACTTTTGCATTGCAGTTGTACATTTCAATGATTTTTGTTAAGCTAACATTTTTCTGTAGCTACTACAGCCATCCTTAAGCAGAGCTCACTACCATTGTATCAAACTGAAAGTGGTGTTCAACCAGTGATGAGTTGACACCCTGAAACGTGGTCTCTAACTACAGGTCTTATTAGTAAAATCCACTTTGAAAATCATGACAGTAGATATACATAACATGCCTTCCATTACACCAACATTCTTCTTGCTTTCTGCCACTAGGCTGTCTGTCACATGGCTTGTCCTGAAAACTTCAAGATCAAGTACATAGTCAAGTTTCAGAACATTTGACCACTTGATTGATCATACCGGCATCTTTACCTAAGCACGGTAACCACCCACACTCTGTCAGCCGGTCCGGTTCGTCACTATGATTAATGCCACTCTCGACTCATTAGCTGAAGGGCTTAGTACCTCGGAGGCAGTTAATCACTCGAACAAAGCACTACCTACTCGCGCGAGGAGCCGAAAGCATCATTCTTCGTCAGGAATGTGAATTTGCGGTGTAAACGACGAGTGGCGAGCGGGATTTGTGATCTACTGCAAGAGTATGAGAAATAATAAAACTAGTGAACACATCACAATGAAATACAACATAGATTTAATTGCGATAAAAAAGTAAAATAATGTATAACGCCGACATTCTTGAACTATGTTGTGTTTTACCTACTTGTTTTGTGATCAGTTATTTGATAAATTACTAGTAGAGTCATAATAATAGGGAAAATACCGATATTAACAACGACAAAATGTAATAAATCTACTTAGTTGTCCTGCCTATTATAGTATAACTACATAATATTATAAATAATATAGATTTAATATAAAATAATATATAATTATAAAATGGAGCCGTGGTGGTCTAGTGGTAGTGACCCCCGCCTTACAATCGTGAGGTCGTGGGTTCAATCCCGGTCCCGTACCAATGAGTTCTTTGGAATTTATGTACGGAATTTAACACCACTGGCTTTTCGGTGAAGGAAAACATTGTGAGGCAACCTGCATACGTCCGTAGAAGAAATTCGATGGCGTATGTGAATCCACCAACCCGCACTGGGCCAGCGTGGTGGATATGGCCCAATCACCCTTCACGGGTAGGCCTACGTCCTGCAGTGGACTATTCAAAAGGCTGGTACAGGAGTATATAATTAATAAAAGTAAGCTCTTTTTTTTAATATCAGATAGGTACATATTTATTTTTAGTTTAAAACTCGCTTCATCACATGACTGGGACCACATCATTAGAACATGCATGGAGCGCAACGTGGTATGGAGCTATGTACTGCACACGCTCTTATGGTGATTGTACAACAAGTATTTCATTTGTGTATTTAATCAATGACTATTTCATTTCAAATTTTACAATTTATTTATTGCAAACAATACAATTTTTTAAAAGTTGAAGTAGCGCGTTCAAAACTGTAAATATCCCTATAAATATTATACCCACATAGTATAAGAATATTTTCTTTATCATATTTACAGATTTGAAATTTTAATTTCAGTTCAATGTTAAGCATTTCGAAAAGAGTCTAAAAAATTGTGATTAGGTACATACTAGGTGCATATAAATTATTCAATCATGATGAAATGGATTCTATGACGAAATTTATACACGGTTTTTTTACATACTATTTAACGGCAACGGATTTAGTGAATCCACATAAAGAAAAAGAAGTAATTTGACGGCGTCATGTGAATCCACCAATCCGCACGGGGCCAGCATATAGCAGTCGCCTTTCATGGTTATGTCTACATTCAGTAGTAGACTATAAAAAGCCCAGTATAGTGCAGTATAATTCAAGAGACACATCAATTATTTTCTAGTGAGTTTTCATTAATTAAAGTAAGTATGATTATTTAAACAGTTTGAAAATATTTTGTTAACTGGAAACTTTATTATTTTATTATCAACAAGCTAATAATCACACCTTCAATCCTTATTACCAATCACTTTGCAATCCATGTGGGACGCGAGCTGATTTTCATTTCATTGCTTATTGGCACTATACTCTATAAACAGAAACCGAACTTGAATCACTTAGGTAGGTATGATTTTGAAGGTTTTAGAAATGTCTACGACAAATTACAAAGGACTAGCCGTCCATCCCGGCTTAGTCCGGGTATAATTGATTAAAGAAGACAAATAGTAAGGATCCTTATTTTTTTAAACATAATATAGCCTATGTTCACCTGGGATAGTGTAGCTTTCCAACAGTGAAGGCGCGAATTCAAAGAAATCCCAAACGTAAGCAGAAACTGTTGGCCCTTCAGATGGGGTTAAGCAGAACCACGGTGAAAAGGGTGTTAAATGAAGACTTAGGGCTTCGGGCATATCGAAGAAAAACAGGACATCGTTTAAATGCTCGTCTAATGGACCTGAGACTGAAGAGATGCTGCGCTTTGTTGAAGCGGTACGCGGGAAAAAAATATCGGGAAATTCTTTTTTCAGATGAAAAAATTTTTACCGTAGAAGAGAGCTACAACAAACAAAATGATAAGGTGTACGCACACAGTAGTGAAGAAGCGAGCAACCGTATTCCGCGTGTCCAACGAGGTCATTTTCCATCCTTGCTCATGGTATGGTTGGGAGTTTCTTATTGGGGCTTAACAGAGGTACATTTTTGTGAGAAAGGTGTAAAAACGAATGCAGTTGTGTATCAAAATACAGCCCTGACGAACCTTGTGGAACCTATTTCTCATACCATGTTCAATAACAGGCACTGGGTATTCCAACAAGATTCGGCGCCAGCTCATAGAGCGAAGAGCACACAAGACTGGCTGGCGGCGCGTGTAATCGACTTCATCCGGCAGGAAGACTGGCCCTCCTCTAGTCCAGATTTGAGTCCGTTAGATTACAAGATATGGCAACACTTGGAGGAAGAGGCGTGCTCAAAGCCTCATCACAATTTGGAGTCACTCAAGACATCCTTGATTAAGGCAGCCGCCGATATTGACATGGACCTCGTTCGTGCTGCGATAGACGACTGGCCGCGCAGATTGAAGGCCTGTATTCAAAATCACGGAGGTCATTTAGAATAAACTTTATTGTCATAAGAATCTATGTTTTGTTAAGTTCATTTTGGTATATAAATGGTTACATAATTAATAAACTTGTTTCAATTATTTTATATTAAACATGTGACAGAATTTATGACCTGACTATGTATTCATAAAAACTTGCGTTAACGCCTAACAATCAAACAATTCTGTGAGCAATCCAGAAAAGCAGTGACAAAACCACAACGCATAGTTAGCACCTGTGCACATAAATAATTGCACTCGCCTGTGTGCGTACTCTCCAACTCTCTCGTTGCATACAGCATACAGCCCACAACTCGGCTACGCTGGGGCTGTTTAATTACCATAATTAATTAGATCCCACGGCGCAGACGCGGCGAGAATAGAGGATTGATGGCGGTAACATATCGCTGCCATTACTGAGGTGACGAGTATCGTATTTTAAAAGCCAGCCATTAGGCAGTTTTTGTGTCCGACCGGTATGA
Organism: Hypomecis atomaria; assembly: GCA_964007245.1. Lineage (NCBI taxonomy): Eukaryota > Metazoa > Arthropoda > Insecta > Lepidoptera > Geometridae > Hypomecis > Hypomecis atomaria. The sequence continues at coordinate 4,346,231 of OZ023281.1, forward strand.
TACGAGCCTATCAATCATTACTCGTAAAATATCGGGTTAGGCTAGGCTTAGACCGTTACTAATTGCTTAGAGAGTTTCCGTTCGATTGAGGAGGAGGCGATATTAAATAACAGTAACAGGAAACTTAAGCACATTAAACCCGATTACAGAGGCGAAATCCTAAATTTATTAGCTAAATAGCATAGTTCTGTTTCTTTTTCACTTTAGGCATTCGATAGAGAGAACGCTTTTACGGTGCTATTAAATTTACGCTGGCGCCTCTATAATCGGGCTTATTATATAGCTGTATAAAATATGTATGGTGTAAAGATAAACATATGTTGAATTTACGAGTATAATCGTATTAATTGTTTGTAGGTGGTACAGCGGAGTGCACTTACTTGTACGGAGTTCACAAATTGTACTTTTTTTCTTTTCAAACTAAAATTTCATGTAGGTAACCTGCCTATTAGAAAATTGTACTGTGAAAATCGGGAAAACATTCACAAAGACATATGTTAAGAAACGGTGTCTCATACCTCCATACATCAAGAATTTCCTGTGTCATTTTTCACTGGTCACATTAGGGTCCACTTCGGAAGTCATCGGAGCCCTAAATAAATACATTTCTCGGGTAATCGACGGTGAACTCTAGATATGAGGGGAGACTGGCCACTACTCATTTGTACATATTTGGTGAAACAACTGTTATTTGATGAATGTTTAGTTTTCGTTAACTGATAAGGCTGTGTTGGGTATGTGGAAAGCTGAGTTGAGTTTATGATTAAGATTAGTTTAATACAGATTATTATTGAGCTTTATAAATCAATATGATACACCGTATTGTTACAGTAATTAATTATTGGGTAGATACATTTTGACACTATCGTCATTTTCATTCAGAAACAATTTTTGTGGAAGTCATACTTTTGTAAAGTTGCTGTGTTACGGTGCGTACACATTAAATAACATAACTTGTCATAGAACATTATGTTTCAGTAATGTAGGCGTGGACATAAAACGTGATGTTATAATAAGTTATATAACATAATTAGCTTTATATAGTATAATTACACAACATGTTACCTATTCTGTACGCACGGCTGTTGAACATTTACTGAAAGATAATTTTCATATATTAAAAGGTTCAAGTTCTTGTATACTTTATTAGTGTGATTAGTTTCCCTACAAAAAATAATAATATGAATAATATAGAATGTCCGCTTTGGTGGGATATAATTATTATACATCCTTTATAGGCATGTGTCCGATAAGACCGTATGGAATTCATAAAGTGCAGCTTGTACATTACGTTCAACTGTCGCTTATAGAGGTTCAGACAAGTAGTGCTCTCTGTTATAGAGGTCCATGAGGGAAATAGAGTTTTCTAACTTATCTAATTCTCACTTAGCCAGGTTTGACTGTATACCATAACTACCTCATATGTATCATCATCATCACCAGGCCGTGATAACCCAATTCAAGTTATAGGCTAGCCTTTGGTAATGCCATTCACCTCTGTCCGGCCATGCACCACAGACCATGTCATTGAAACGTTTTCTTTTATCAAAAAGCTGGAAAATGACCTTTTTAGCACTAAGACAATCTTTTACGCCTTTTTTTCTACCCCTTGTATCTTATACTTTGTCCCTTTTTATAGTGTCAGTAAAGTATTGTTGTATCATTGTCCTATACCACCTGCATCCATTTGCAGCCTACTGGACGTTTGACATCATCGACCTATCGCACTCTGATACCCCATCTGTATGCAACAAATTCAGTACAGATATGCTAGCCATGATCAATTTAAGACCACAAATCACCACAGTGGCCGGCATAAGGCGTAAACACGGCTCCTTATCTGCGTTATTTACGGGCCCGGCGGCGACCGGCCGGCCCGGCGCGCGGCGGCGGGCGCAATATATTGCCGATATCCGCTTGCCCGCTGAGTAATACGCGTCCGGTACGCCTTCGACACGCCCATGGACGCACTGTCTTACATGTTATCAATAGATTAAGCCAGATAATAATGAGACCAATAAGACTAAATTGTAAGTGACATTATACCCAACTACGAAACTTTTTAGGTGGGAAATACTAGATAGACTCTTCTATATGGTTGAAAATTATTTCAGAAAATATTTATCGGTTATTGTGAAATAACTATGAATAGAAATATTTCAGGCAAAAAGAACGACAACTGTTATAAACGTCAAATACCTTTCTAATCTTATCATATCTATATATGTAAGTAATCCTAAGCACTACCTATAAGTATTTTGGACAAACGGTTATTCCGAAACATCAATTCTATTTTCGTAATAATAATAAACCAAAACCACTAAATGATTTTCTCATCTCAGCGCGCATTTTTCGCATTATTAAGTGGTATTCGTAATTAATAAGCCGAGGGCGGGCGGCGCGGAGTGTTCTTGAGAGCGCGCGTGCCGCCGCCCGCCCCGCGACCGCTAATTGTGCTTCAACTACCCATCATTGCATTTGTGTGCTGTATTTTCTTCGAAATATAATTCATCTATTTTTGTAACGCAGTGATGATTGAACCAGATCTACCCAATTAGGCAAATACGAGATGAATTGATCTTTTCCGTTTTTCTGCATTTGAAAAAGTTACACTTGAAATGTGTCAACAAGTACTCGTATATATATCCATCCATCTATTATGTATATGATATCCAACGGGAACCAATCGGGTTTTTTATTTTAGGGAAGTTAACTTTCTAGAACAGCAGTGGTTATAGCGCTGCGGGGCAATTCTGTCAACCGATCTCGTTACTAAGGTGACACGTTCTTGAACCGATAGCTCAAAACTGTCAGAAAAACGAGAGAGGTTCAAGAACGTATCACTTCAGTGAAGAAATCGGCTAACAGAATTGCCCCGCTCTTGTAGAATATTATAAGTATGTACCTATACAGTGCTAATTTTTACTGTAAAATCAACCTGAAACATCATCATTAACATCATCTGCAGCCTTCTCAATCCCACTGCTGGTTAAAGATCTCTCTCTTACGGTGCCATTTGTCTCGGTCCTGTGCCAATCGCGTCCAGGTTCGACCCGCGATTTTCACTATATCATCGGCCCATTCTGCAGCCGGACAACCAACGTGCCTTGCCTTTATATTACCTAAAACATAAACCTAAAAACGCGGAAAAAAAATCAATTGTATCATGTAAAAAGTATACTCATCGACTTTCAACAAAATGTATGAAATACATTTTTCGCAAATTCAGGATTGATCTTAAAATAAAAGTTGGTTGCATATATTGATACTAACAATTATATTTTAGCATAACGGTCCGTCGGTCGCTTGAAGAAACGAAAGAAACCTAAACTTTCTGTAACAGTTTGTTTACTTTAAATAAGTATCAGTATATTGTTTACTGTTGGTAATATGTGGGGTGTCATTAGCCGGGGCAGGCGATGGGCCACGACATTTATTTTACGGTTTCCGGCAATAAAAGTGATCCACTGCCTGCATTCTGCAGCGTTGTCCGGTGGACGACTAGATGTTGGCACTACTGGAAGCGTCAAAGTTTCTATTTTTTACAAGCTTTTATTTAACTTGCAATGGATGTACCTATTTAAGTTCAGGTGGAATATTGCAAGTTAAATTTGAACAACTTCCCGGTTTACGATTGAGCTAAAATTTTGCACGCAAATGTATATCGCGTGACAATGTAATAATATGGTACCATGGAGCTGATCTGATGATGGGGTCGGAAGGAGGCCATAGTAACTCCTGTACTAAACAAGATAGACCCATCGTGTTAGGATCTTTTTACTTGTCTTGGCTAGCACTGTGCTGCTACATGATATCCAGGATCTCAAAAGCTAGTATTTTTGATGAGTTAAATTTTTATAATAATTTATCATAGATGATACGTATGTTATTTAGAATAATCCAAGCTTATGATAACATATCTATGAACGATAGATGATAGAATGAAATTACTGATAAAAATTGTTCGAAGATATTGTTTTCTTATTTTTGTTAAATGATTAACTGAAGATTATTTAACGTTTAACTTTCTAAATTCACTTAAACTTCTGAATTTGTAATGTACAAGTCAACCAAATCTCGTAATACACAAAAATGAGTTAAACAAAATTACATAACTGAACATAATAATAACACGAAATTTTATATTAGCCAACATATTCATAACAATAAGAGGTAACAAAAACATCAATGACGTAATACAAAATGCAAAAGTTGCGAAACAAGAAAACGTAAAAAGTTACCAAAGTTTATTTATTACGTGAAAACAATGTTTCTCTATTTTAAGGAAAACTGCTTTAGAAAACTCGTGACTTACGTGTTTTGCGGTGCCATTGAAAAAATTGTGACCTTTACCGTACACGTCACGAGAAGTAACTTAGAGGACGAAACGTGGTTATGTGACGTGGAGGACAAGGAAACAAACCGACGCGGCGACGCGTAGTTTTATTTCTTGATTCTCACAAAAGCGTGACCAAAACATGTGAAAATAACTAAATTAGGAAAAAGTATTATTAGAAAAAGTTTGCAAAAACAAAATTAAAAGTATGAGAAAGAACGTAAGAATAGATAATAACTTGAGCACTATGTTGGGAAATAATACCATGCAAAGTCGGCCCAAACTTTGTACAAACAAAGCGTCAAAATGCGGTAAACAAATTCACAGAAAAAACAACGGCATTTAATGCTTAATTATAATTATTGAGGAATTTCATAATTAATAATTTAATTTCTGTTAAATGCCGCCATCACGGCGCTATATTTTGCAAGCAATCTCAAAAGATAATTAAATCCGAAAATTTGTAACTCCTTTAAATGGCGACCGTTACTAAAGAAAATAATAGGAAAATCATTTCCAAAACAAACAAGTTACGCAAATAATTAAATACTGTACAAGGTAATGGCCCAAGCTCGATATGTTTTTGTTTTACCTCTTTTCTTCACACTGTAGGATCTGTGTGAAATAATGTAATATCAGTTAATATCTAGTAACTTTATGTCTGTGTCGCTGCCCATAGTCCATATCCCCACGGAAGTGATAAAGCTTTTTGGCTAAAAAAGCATTCGGGCGGCGATGGCGTGGAAGCAAAGTGGAAACATTCCCTGGGCTAAGATAAACTCGAGTCCTGAGGGTTCAGTTGACCACTGGGGGCTAGATGGAGCGAACGGAAAGATATGCTTTTTACGATCTGGTCGTAACTCACCTTGGGTGAGACAAATATGCAAGTCGACGGAAGGAACCGAGCTGGGAATAGGGCAAATCACAACAAAGTTATTTTGTGACTGACATTTAAAATGGATACTGAAAAACTGTGATTTAGTAAAAACTTGACCTTATAACAATATGAAGCCTACTTAATGGTTGTAGCAATAACAAAAATAGACACAATAGCAAATACTGAAAAGATCTTAATTTATCAGTTATAAATACGTGCCGGAAAGACAGCGTAGGACGTCCACCTACAAGGTGGACAAATGACCTGACTGCAAGATCGGGCTGAATGCAAACTGCTTCCAACCGGTGTTATTGGAGATCTGTAAAGGGAAGATATAAATTCGTGTGTTTACTGAGGGATAAACTAACCACTTGAAGCTAGTTGGAGCAAACGGAAAGGAATATAAACTTTTTAGTTTTAGTCGATTTAGTTTATGCGAAAAAAAAATATGCAAGTGAACGGTAAAAATGGGGTGGGGTCAACAAAGTTGATAAAATAATGCAAAAAGCTTCGGCGTTCAAAAATTGCACAAAAGTTTTTTTTTAACTTTGAAAACATGCTGAAAACCAACCGATATTGAAAAAATACTACATTTATGTTTTAGTTTTCTGTCTCGAAAAGATCTTTTTTTTATCGTGCAAAAGTGCCTTTATCAACTACATCAAAACTACACTACTACTACATAAAAAGCATTGGATCATCCACAGACCTTTGAAGGTCTAAAGATAATCCAAATGCCGAAGCCCACTGCCAGTTGCAGTATTTAATTAAAAGACCATTGCTTGAGTGATGTCAAGTTGTAGTAGTGGCAAATAAATATTGTCAGATTTGCAGTAATTAAGGTTTTTCAAATACAAATGTTACATGTGCAATATTAAACAAAAAGAAAACTGGACTCAAGTTATATAAACAATAAAATCTTATTTGTGGTCTGTAAAAGATTTTTTGAATGCTCCATTATTATAATATCTAAATAATCCCAATTCAACATTTCTGCTCTGCTTAACTTAACATCAACATGCTAATTATCTCTACTTAATAACACCAGTCAGGACGTGATCGAAGGTTCTCGAATAAGGACTTGAACAAGCAAAATAGTAAATAGTAAGGTACGTCTAGTGTCCACCCACAAAATGGCTCATGGAAAAATATACCTTTCAAAACATTCATCAAACAACTTTCTCAGCTAATCACTCCATAAAAAACCTCAAACGTACTTGATTTCCCATTCACCGCCACAATTTATATTCCTAGCCCAAATCTCGACATTATTAAAATCAATCAACGTAACACTGCACTACTGGACCGAAAACTACATTGATAAATGAGCATCGTCGGTAAAAAGGAAACGAATCCAATTCACAGGAAATAGGGCATTGATTCAATTGTCGATGGCCTATTGTTGTCTGCGGATGGTCACGGTCAGTTTTAAATGCTGGTGCTTGAGCATATTTATGTATGTGGATTGAAATGAAACGGAATGTAAGAAATATTTTCAGGTAAAAGGATTATATTATGTATGGTTTGAAACGTTCACTGTTGTAACAGCTTCGTGCGTGTTGTGTTTTTAGGAATCGTCATCATCGTCATTTTCAGTCTGTTATTGCTCACCACTTAGCATTCATCTCTTTTTATACGGCAATCATCATCATCCCTGGCCAATCAGGTCTAGCGATTCCCGCGATTCTGATGAATTATTTTTGATGGTTCTTATAATATACCTAAGTATATATGAATACAATTACAATCAATATAAAAAATCGGTTTGGTCGATTTAGTTATATAATTCAAGTACGGCTGAACCCATTTTTATTGATCTTACACTTGTTAAATCTATCTCTATTACAAATAGCAGATAACTATTTTATTACTTTTTATGAATTGGCCAAAAATCGCTTTGAGGAAATGATGATCGGCATCAACGGATAAAATCTAAATATATTACTACTAAATACGTACTTTTATATATACACATAAATTAATACTTTCGTTCATAAAAAGCTCATGTTTGCAAAACAGTCATGAAAATTGACTGCAAGTTACGTGTATCTACCTAAGTTAGTAATGTGCTCGGGGTATCACTGTAATATCAAAACTGAAATAAAGGATTACGTTGTTGACTCGTAGATAAACTACAGTTATTATCACAAAACCATGGTCTGTTCGTTCTCTAGGGGAGGCCTTTGCGAATTCGCAAGACAATCACAGTACCGGTGACACATAATCAAAATTTATTTACCATATACCTATGTTTATAAGATTGTTAAATAAAGGCTATAATAATAATAATAATAATGGTCTGTTAGCACGTTAATATTGATATTAGGCAAGACCGATAATGGTGAAAACCGCAGGCACACATCAGATGCATCCTAATTCTAACATAAGCACGGTATTTACTCCAAAAATACCCTCGCCTCGTGATTATACTCACCTATGTATTTCCATCAGTTCATGTCATATGCCAAGCAAATATCTGAAAATAGAGAGAGCACCGTTTAATTACACAAAAAGACCAATTACAAGATTAAACATCGCTTCACAATACAAACTAAAATCCACTCTACACGAACCAATCTAATACACTTTGGCAAAACAGAAATTAATCAAAGCACAGTGGGAAGGGTAGGTGGTATGGTCCCCTATTAGAAAATGATTTAGTCCGGGAGTCCATCGACCCTCTTTCCCTGCAATTAGTTTCGCAGAACAATGTGCAGTGATTTTTAAATGATCGACCTCAACGCCATCTGGCGGAGCCCGTCATAGCTGCGTAATATTGGTAATTGTAGGCTGGTGCGAATAAAAACTTTTTGTTCTAGATTTTAATTTGAAAATATGATTAAAGCTCCGGTGTGTGTATTAATTTTCATTTTGATTAAAACAACATTACAGACTTACATAAATAGATCAACATTGCCTGCCTTCTATTGATAATTCAAACAAAACATAGAGTTTAGTTTTAATTTTTGTTTAAGATAGGTTTGAAATAGAGAAAATAAAATGGCTAAATAATTACTATTTTTACCGACTTCCAAAAATAAGTAGGTACTAAATTCGTCTGTTTGTATTTTTTTTTTGTGCATGTTCATTGATATTTTCGCCAATTGTGCAAGGGGTGCCCCCCATTTAAATTTCATCTGAGCCGTTTTTGATTAATCAACTATAATGTATAATGTAGGTACATGGATGTCAAATCGATTCGTACAAACTATTCAAATTCTATATCTACACGGTAAAACTCAATGTTGCGATTGTTTGCTAAAAAAATTATTGTATTATATATAACATGATTACTCAATATTACAATATGTGTCTATCATTTATGTATTTATTAAAACACAATTGAGATATTGTCAGCAAAGCTATACCTAGGACTTCCGTATCAAAGCTCTGTGGAACTACAAAGTCCTATAGATTTTTTTAAGGAGCGGTTGATTATAGGTGCAAAATCCATGATTGAACGAGATCCGTATTGTAATTCAAAAATAAATATTAGAAAGAGTCTTATAGCAACGACACCTTACGGTTTAATTTATTAAATCTCTAATATATATTTTGGTGAATCACTTGTTATGTTATATTCCTTCTCAATAGATGCCAAAATTCTCCCACCGGAGCCGGCAAATTCCTCATAGAAAATCGCCTCATTTTAATTTCGAGAATAATATGAAAGGCACTCGGCTTAATTTGACAGCATTACGTACGCTTCAGTGTTTATTGGTGTCGGGAAATTAATATTTCTCGCTGATATCAAAAGTTCACGCTTAACTAGCCACCTAGGCAGTAGGGTTGTCTACCGCACAATATAGTTACTTAGTATTGTACTATATTTTGACTATATACAATTTTCTCGAATTTTTCATATCATGTACTACCTATTGAAAGAGGTACCTAATTGACCATCGACAAAATGAGACATTTAAATTTTTTCGCAATATCGGGCTTGATTTCGTAAGATAAGTTTCTTATACTGAAGCGTACAATAAAGTCCATTCGGCTTATCCTTACTTTAGCTTATTAGAAAGCGAGAGTAACACCTTATCAACAAGCACCGATGTTGGAAAATCTTATATCAACCACTAGCGGCTAAAGCGTGCAGCAATTTCATAAAATTGTTAATTAATACAGCGTACCACTGATAGCTGCGGCCTGGTTATCGACAAATCGTATCTCTGGATTTAAACATTTCGGCCTCTGTGATTTGTCGAAATCTAGGCCGAAGCTGCAGACCGCAGCTGTGCGCGGGATGCCTAACGTCGCGCGTCGGTGGCGACGTTTGTAAGTTAGTGTATTACTTTTATCTCATTTGCGATGACACTTTTAAGTACTCATTATTTTAGCAGAAAATATTTGGCAGCCCTACTGTTGGGCAATAACTACGGCGAACAGTTCGGGTGGGTTGTCGCAGGTGAAATGCGCTTATATTATTATTTTTCTCCTTACGTTTGGGATCCAACGTTGTCCGGGCGACGACTAGTGATGTGGCCTTTGTAGGTGCTGTGTACATATTATTATGTAGGTAGGTAAGTATTTTCGGGTGCTGTATTTATCCCGTAGATTAATTTTCATATTTACGCCAAAATTCAATGCAATGTTGATGTGATTGATGATTTTTTTAGTGAATGCTGTACAATGTGGCCAATGAGACTGCCTCGGTGGCTCAGTGGTTAGTGACCCTGACTTCTGGGTCAGAGAGGCGTGGGTTCGATCCCCACCCAGGGCAAATATTTATGTGATGAACATAAGTGTTTGCTCTGTGTTTGGGTGTTATTTATTTACTATTTATATAAGTATGTATTTAAAAATAAGTATATGTTGTATATCAGTCTCTGGCAGCCATATCACAAGCTATGCTTAGTTTGGAGTCAGATGCCGTGTGCAAGATGTCCCCAAAATATTTATTATTTATTTATTTAAATCACTTATTTTCACCTTCACATTCTCTCGTAAAAGAAGGTTAGGATTTTCGCTTGACCAACAAATTACGAATAAAACTTGTTGGAAACTAGTTGCATCCAGCGCGATCATGCGTACTCAATTAGGTCGTTTGTACACCCATTCGGTAGACCTCCTGCGCTGCACTTGCCGGTACGTGGCCTCCATCCGAGAACTTTGTGGCCCCGCTGGCTATCAGTTCTCCACCCTATGTGACCTGCCCACTGCCACTTTAACTTGGAAAGTCATTGGACTATTTCAGTGTAGACTGTAGAGTATTTGAGTCGCTATCGCAGAGACTCCAAGCATAGCCCTGTCCATAACTAGTTGGGCTCAGGGCTACCTTGAGCTTTGGCTGTACTCTTAGCTTCATTTTAATGTAACCATATTGAGCACATCACTACAACAAAGTCAAACCGGATGGTTTCCTGAAGGGGATTGCAGGATTATCTGGAATTATTCACGTGCCATAAAGCGCAAATTACGCGGAGAGCACGTGGCACGACGTGCGCAGCGATGGGCGGCCCGCCCACTGGTTAAAGCATTGAAAACAATCATCGCTGGGCGCCTGGTATGCGTGATTCAAATTTTCTAGCTACTCTGTATTGGACAAGATTTTACGCAACTATCATAAAAGAAGAGCAACAAGAATGATAAAAGAACGAAACCCTTTTAAAATCAAAACAGGTATAATTTTCCAGGTCATTCGTTCATTTCGTGTCAATGTCTAGACTTTTTTTGCATTTTTTTTTCAGGTAACCGTACCTTGCCTTGTTTGATGTTTTATGAGAAAATGTCAAATTGTTTCCAAAAAATGAGATACCGTTTTAGCTTTTATTGCTGAAAGTAATCTCGTTTTCTAATATCTATTTTTATCTGTATCTTCTTAAATAATTGCATTTTCTTATCTACATAGTATATACTTAGCTAAATAAAATATTTAAACTCTAGATGTTTGATAAAAGTAATAGTTCAACATCAACAGCTCGAGTCGATTTTAAAAATTAGGTAATAGTTAGAGATTAAACCTTAGATCAGCTTTTTATATTTTTAGTGACATTTTACCCACTAATTTTGAACCAGATTACATTGAACACAACGTTTACAAATCACTTCACTCCAAACTGAACCGCGTACAACCGCAGTTCATTTGAGCACTACAAAACTTACAGAACCGTTGCCGATCGATAGTGGCCCTTCACATTAATTTCACAGCAATTATGAAACACGAGCAATTCGATAATTACTCGGTGCAAAAAGCGGGCTGTTGGAATCGCAGCATCGCGGGCGGATCGCAGTAAGCGCAGTAAATCACGCGCACAATGCCCGCAGGTGGCGGCGGCGTCGCGATAATACCGCGTTTAATTACGCGGAATAATTAGTGAACGGAATATTTTCCGGGCCCTAACTATCTCCGCCGTCTTCCGGCGATAACTAGGCGGTAATTGCGGATTAACCTCTCATTCAGAATTTAATAGGTGCTCGACGTGCTACGACGAACCCCAATATGGCTCGATGACGCTATTTGTTTAGTGACGCCGAACTAATTGTTTACGGAAACCGTGAGAGAGAACAATGTGCTGTGGTGGTTCTCCTGAGCATTCTAGGTTTTAACGATAAGTACAAAAATACTTATGTAGATTTCTAGGTCTGATTTATCTGATTTCGTGTACCTATTTACTTGTGGCTGGGCTTACCTAAAAATGATGCCTAGCCGACGGGGTCGTAAAGTGTTCAAATGGAGAACATGCACCGACAAGCTCAGCGTAAGACCTTAATCACAATGTGGACCACATGTGAACACATAATCTGATAAGAATCGCAGTTTAAGAGTATTATGGAAGCCTATGTACAACAGTTGTTGGCCTATATACGATTCTTCAGAAGCATTATGACTTATTTAGATTGCTAGCTTAAATTATTTGATTAATAAGCTTATGTTTAAGAACTTTCCAGACATAAATGAAAGCCATAAAACATCACAACATCTCGCGCTTTTCTGTATTCTAAATACTCGACAAACTCTCAGCGTTCTCAGAAAAACTTGTAATATCACGAAATAAAAAATAGCAGCCGTAGCCAACAATATGGGCCGCTATCGGGTCCCGAGGTCTACTCTTATTACTGCGGCCTCTAATTTTCCCGCAGAAAATTCCTCTTATTTCGCCTACATCCCGATGGAGACAGCCTACTTCTGAGAATGGAACAATTTTCCGGACCAAATTAAAATTCGCTTGGTAATAACATTCGCACTTACCTACGTTTTAATTGCTATTGTTAGTCCTTATCCTTACATAGTATAAAATAAAGTCGTGTCTGTTTGTCTGTATGCTTAAATCTTTAAAACTACGCAACGGATTTTGATGCGGTTTTTTTTAATGGATAGAGTGATTCAAGAGGAAGGTTTATATGTATAATACACCTGTGCGAAGCCGGGGCGGGTCGTCTAGTACTAAATATTTTAAAGATAGAGTTCATGTACTTCACTGTACTGTACTGTACTGTACCAGCCTTTTTAATAGTCCACTGCAGGATGTAGGCCTACCCACGAAATATTATTGGGCCATATCCACCACGCTGGCCCAGTGCGGGTTGGTGGATTCACATATGCCATCGAATTTCTTCTAAGGACGTATGCAGGTTGCCTCACGATGTTTTCCTTCACCGAAAAGCTAGTGATGTGGAATTCCGTGCATGAATTCCAAAGAACTCATTGGTACGGGACCGGGATTTGAACCCACGACCTCACGATTGTAAGGCGGGTGTTAGTACCACTAGACCACCACGGCAATAGTACCTACCACTAGACCACCACGGCAATTTCACACAAAAAACAAATCACATAAAACCTTTATAATGTATGTTATGTAAAGTGCAAGAGCGCGATTTCACAGTTGGTCCCGTAGTAAAAGTTGTTCATAATTATATGCTTATGAGCTTATATACCTCTGAAAGAACCTGTACTGTACAAAACAACACCTTGTATTGTGTAAGTATTTTGTTGTAATCCTACAAAATCATAATTAATATGTGATTGTGCAATACTGTTTTGGAATCATCGACTTGGCATTTTTTTTTCAAACATTCCATATTGATGTTTGGAATAGATATTGAAAGAGAGAGAGAGAAACTGAGACAGACAACATAGTATTTTGTTACATAAGAAGCAGTAAATTACAACCTTCAGTTCATTCTATTTCAAAAATGATTTTTTTAACAAGCCTTTATTTTTAGGTGGGTTGCTCAAAGTTTCGTTTTATCATGTAACTAAATTAAAATTAAAATAAAAATGTTTAGATTTTTACAACAAATTTTAACTAAAAGTTCTCTAATTTAATTTAAAATACGCAGACGTCTTACGAGTACGCAATCACGCAGCCCGCAATTAATTTTAATTAATACCAGTATTGCGAAATCTTAAATTTTCTTCATTAAAATATAATTTTACCGTCGTTTTATGTGGTTAACAGTGTCTCTTATACGCGTTCTTAAGGGGATTACTTATAGCTTTTAATTTGCTTAAATTTCAAGTCGTTGAAGATATAATCTTATTTAAAAAAATATATATACTGATCTTTATTTCTAAAGGAGAAGTACTAAAATTAATTCTATGTTTTTGTGTATGTTAAATGTAAATCTGTTAAACATAACGTGAAAGGTAAAGTGATTAAAATTCGGAACTTAATAATTCGTATGAAAGCTTTTTTACTTAGAACAGATACGGGCAAAGAGATTTAAACTGATAAATAATCTTCGAGCTAGTCCGAGCTGGCCATGATAAACACTTAGCACCTACATATTTACTTTCTCTGTTTTTCATTTTAGAGTTGGTTAGCTTTTTTTTGGAAAGTAGTTACGTTCTAATTTCTTCGGCGGAACTTCTTTGATTAAACTAGTGCAGCCAGCAAAGCCTAAAAACAATCTTCCAGCGGCAGAATTTTTTCAAGATGATAAATAATTAGTTTTGTATAATTGGTCACTTAATTCACTTTGCACTAATTTGCGCTTCTTTTGAGACATAACATTTTTTCGAACTATGAAATACAAAAAATTATATAAACTAATGGATTCAAAATCCTTTTCAGGTCAGTTTTATACTTCCTATTAGATATTTAGTTATTACTAACTAGTACACCCTTTGTGGGGTAGGACTGCGTACAGTACAAACTGTACCAGCCTAATACACACTACATAACATTACATACACTACATATAACTTTTACACTTTATGATGATTATTTAATTAATAAAGAATGTTCAAAAAAAAAATTTGTTTATATTAAGGCTCCGTCAAATATTCTTCATTTTCCATAAAAGCTCCGTCACCGAAAAGTTTGAGAACCGCTATTACTAGATAATATACTTAGTGAGGTTATGATGGTGTTTAGTATTATTCATATTCCTGGGTTTTTGTTGTGTCGCAGGAGGTATGTATACATAATAAAAGAGTATGCCATAGAACCAAGCCTATCATCGTATTAGCTAAATAACTTTAAGCTCTACAGTCTTTCGCTGCGCTCAGGGCCCAAAATGTCGCCCTTGGTACTAGACACGAGTTTGTTCTCGAGGTGCATAATCTTCTATTCCTGTCCTAGCCCCCGTTCTGCCCTGGGTTCCGCCCTGGCTTGCCACAATCAATAGAACGAAGCTTGAATAAATATCAACTGATTTATATATTTAGCCAAGAATCAATGACATTTTTAACCGACTTCCAAAAAGGAGTAGGTTATATGTAAGTGTATGTATTTTTTTGTGTATGTTCATCGATAATTTTGCCAATTGTGAACCGAATCGAAAAATTCTTTTTTAATTCAAAAGAGTATACTCCCAAGGTGGTCCCATTTAAATTTTACAGAAATCGGCTAAGCCGTTTTTGAAAAAACCAACATCGACAATTTCGCCAATTGTGAACCGAATCGAAAAATTATTTTTTAGTTCAAAAGGGTACACTTTTGAAATGGTTCCATTTAAATTTTACAAAAATTTGATTTTGATAAATCAAGAGTAATGTAAACGATTCGAGCGAAATATTCAAATTTGTACACGATGGAAGGCGGTTTTGCCATTTTTTGTGAAAAATAATTATTGATGACGCAGTTGTTATTTCATACCATAGATGTCATATTAAAGAATTTTCATAATTATGAAAATAATGATGTTCTACTTATCTATATTATGGTAAGATGACAAGTTGAAGTCACAGACAGCATAATATAAAAGCTTGCAAAATGTGCAAGCGAGATAGCTGCACCGTATACTCTGGGCCTTAAGCATAAGCTCATTAGTAATTACGAGGCCTGGTGCGGACGCGGGTGGCTAAATATTTTCCCGCCGTAGCCCCCGCCCCGCCCTGGCCCCCGCCCTGGCTCGCCGTAATTAAAAGAACGGAGCTTGAGGGCGCCCCGGAATATCAAAAAATTATTATTGTTCACGCATATTTTCTTCGAGGAAAATATTTTGGTGGTTAGTGATTAATTTTTATAATTGCTTGGTAATTTGCGTTGGCCGCAAGTTAAATATATGCCATAAAATATTATAGGCAATAATCAGTTCAGTGAAAATATTAAAATAAACAAAAAATATGTTTTCAAATGTCTGTGGATGATCCAATTGCTTTTTTATGTAGTACTAGATAGGAAATGTAGTTTTAGCTTACGTTACGCAGTGTTGCATTTGGTTGTAGTTTTCAAAAATGTCGAAGATATTATTATAGGGTCGTCTCAAAAATCATAGCCGTTTGGTGTAAGTTGTTTTCTTTAAATGTACAAGTACTTAGCCAAAAAAGTACTTACCAAAAAAAGAAAGTAGAGTTAAAACTTCTAAATACAGAAAAGACCTTACTTTTAGAGAAACTGAGAGGTTTCTCTCTATAATTAAACTTTTCAACCCCAAATCATTACATAAATCACACACACACGCATGTATAAACCATACCACAGTTCTTGTTTAGCATTATTCAACAATAATAATCGTATTTGCATAAAATGTACTGATTTTTACAAAACATTAAAATGTAATTTTAAATTTTCATATTTAAATCTATGTTGTAAATTATAATTGAACTGTTATTACTAATTTATAGACAACGTTCTGATACTTAAAAAGATTTAAGATTCGTCAAACATATCATGTTTTCATAAAAAAATTGACCATATTTGAAGGGAGCACGGATTTCTAAGACACAAGCTACGCTTAGTTTAGAAATCAGTATCATAGAAATCTCATGTTAATCATAGTAGCAGGTTATTCTATTATTATATTAAGATAAGAAAAGATAACGTTTATTTTGCTCAATAAGTTACATGTTTTGGAGTTAGTAAAAGTAGATAATTCTTAAAGAAGTGTTAGTACGTAGGTACTTAGATTAAATTTACAAACTTCCAGAGTGAAACCCTCAATCTCACACTAGGGTGGTCCTATTTTGTAAGATTAATTATATTATATTACCTTCGATACCATTTCGATTAGCTTAGAGAGAATAGGTAAGTATTCTGAAATATTTTACTTGTAAAAAAGAAGTATAGTTAAAACAACAATTGTGCAGGACGACGTCATTTATTTAGCATAGTTAGATATAGCATACAATAGTTACAGTTCATAATCAGTTATCAATAGTTTTTTGCCTATTTTGTTTAATACAATTCAATACTATGTACAGAACATTCTGGAAAGAAGTTCTAGAAGGGACCTACTTACCTACATACTTAGGTACCTACTCATGGCTCATAGAAAGAATGGAAACTTCTAGAACTCTATAGAACTATGTATAGAATATTCTGGAAAGGAGTTCTAGAAGGAACCTACTTATCTACATACTTAGGTACCTACTCATGGCTCATAGAAAGAATGGAAACTTCTAGAACTTTATAGAACTATGTATAGAATATTCTGGAAAGAAGTTCTAGACGGAACCTACAAACTACCTACCTAATCATGGCACATAGAAAGAATGGAAACTTCTAGAACTTTCGACAAGCTCTAGAAGTTTCAGCTTTATAAGTACTTAGTTTAGTATAAAAGGGGACACGGTTTGCCCCATAAGACAGTTCACATTCTGACAGCATGGAGTTAACATCAAACAGAAATACTACCGATCGACTTCACGGAGTTTACAGTTAACAGTAGTGCATTATTCGACCTCGTGGAGTTAATAGTGAACAGAAAGTGCATTATTCGACCTCGCCGAGTTAACCAACAGTGAACAGTGATATTACGGCTTGACTTCGACGAGTGAACAGTGATTTAATAATAGTTTATACAGTCCACTCTTTGTACAGTTTATAGTGAAAATACAGTGTACCTACTTTCGACGTGATACTAATAGTAAAGAGCGTGTAATACGTGTAACAGAGTTGAAATAAAGGTTCAACAGGTCAATAACTCTTTCTTTGAACATCATCTACCTTCCAATCCAGCACAGTTGGTGTGCGTCCTGCACATCGCATGGTCCTTCGAGCCGGATCTTTGAAGGTATACGCCGACAACAGAAGGTTATTGACACATTGCAATGCCGATTACGCGCTCAATTGGAAAAAGACGTTTCTTCACCGCAGAAAATCAAGAGCCACCATCATCAGGCAACACCACCACTAGTACGAGCGTGTGGACTGGGACAACTGCACAAACAACTATGAGTATAGAGACTACAACAACTGCCGCTATAAAAGCAGCATCATCATCAGCAGCATCAGGTGTACCCGTTGCTACACAGCCTTCTTTCACTTGCTCTACTGCGACGGAATCTACCGAAATAACAGTTAAACCTGTCAACAGACTAGGTACATCACAGATACACGTCGTTCAACAGCCCGACCCGCCTATTGCCAGGCCGGAAGGTGTAACAGAAAATAGAACACAGAAGGCTAGTCTTACTGCCGTAAATAAGCAGACTACCTCGCACGCAGGTGGTAAGCTTGCGGGTTCTATCAGAACGACAAAATCACAGACCAAAGCACAGAAAATCGCGAAAGCAAAGGAAGAGCTTGCGCGTTTACAGGTGGAACTAGCAGCAGCACGACTGGCTGCGCTAGAAACAGAAGATTCGGATGACGAAGACGATGTCTCCGAAAACTCTAAAACAGAAGCAAAAGCACGTGTTGACACGTGGCTAACATCACAGGAACCCGAACAGTTTAATGAAGAACAAAATAGAATAGAGGACAGTAAATTTCTGCAGCAACAGCCAGCACAGCCAACACCGGCGGGAGCCTGCCCTCAGCCAGACTTCTCGCAATTAGCATCAGCAATCACACTTGCTGTCAATGCAGCTCGTCAACCGAGATACATCGACTTGCCTATTTTTAACGGCAACCATCAGGATTGGTTAACCTTCCGTACCGCCTACTATGAGACATCAAATTCCTACACAAATATCGAAAACGTCAACCGCCTACGAAGGAACTTAAAAGGAAGAGCCAGGGAAGCCGTTGAAGGTCTACTCATTGCAAACGCTAACCCATCGGATGTCATGAACACCTTGGAGTCCAGATTTGGTAGACCTGAGGCAATCGCAATGGCAGAAATAGAGACACTCAGAACACTGCCACGTCTGACTGAATCACCCAGAGATATTTGCATATTTTCCAGTAGGGTTACCAACGCTGTGTCTACTCTCCGGGCACTTAATTGCATATACTACCTCTACAATCCGGAAGCCGCCAAAACCATAGTGGAAAAGTTTACTCCTACGCTGCGCTACAGGTATTATGATTTCGTAGCGACGCAACTAAAAGAAGATCCAGACCTGCTGAAATTAGAAAGGTTCCTGAAAAAAGAAGCTGATTTGTGCGCTCCCTTTGCACAGCCAGAACAGATGAGCGTACAGTCCAGTCAACAGAACAAACGCACGTACAATGTGCTTACAGTTACAGAAAAACAGTCTACAGTGAAATGTCTAGTATGTGACAATGAAAGTCACAGCACTATGAACTGCGAACAATTTAGAAAAGCAGACGTAAACGCCAGATGGGATATAGCAAAGAACAGAAACTTATGCTTCAGCTGCCTACAGTATAGAAGTAAAAGCCACAGCTGCCGTTCAAGAACCTGTGGTATCAATGATTGCAAGTTCTACCACAACAGGATGCTTCATTTTGTAAAGAAAACGGAACAAACTGTCAACAGTGATGAAAAGGGATCAACAGAAATTATCAACTCTGCATGGACTGAAACACAGACACAGTCCTACCTAAAAATAATCCCAATCCAAGTGAAAGGACCAACAGCGGTAGTTGACACATATGCCCTGTTGGATGACGGATCAACAGTTACACTTATTGACAACAGTATCTGTAAGAAGATTGGCGTAACAGGACCAATCGACCCATTTAGCATCAAAGGTATCAACAATATGAAGACCATTGAAACACAGTCGAGGAGAGTAAACCTCATGCTCAAGGGGCTCAACAATCACGAGGAGCCAATTCAAGCGCGAACGGTACAGAACTTACAAGTCTCATCACAGAGGATTCATAGAAAACAGATCGAGGCATGCAAGCATCTGCAAGATCTCAGCGATGTCCTTGCCTACAGATATGCGAAGCCACTCATGCTGATAGGCCAAGACAACTGGCATCTGCTACATACAGAAAAGGTTATATCCGAAAAGGCAATAAGAGTCAACCAGTGGCTTCACTAACGCCATTGGGTTGGGTGTTGCATGGGGGTCACAAGCAAACACTCAACCGCACCGAGGACTTCGTGTCACACTTTACAGAACTACAAGAACAGTTTACAGATCCAGAACAGAGAGCCGTAACAGAAAGTAGATACAAAGCTGCTCCTTTCTGGAAGACTGAAAAGGCCATTCTTTCTAAGGACAAAAATAGTTGGAGAAATGAATTGTCATCACCAGTAGCAGAGTCATCAGAAAAAGAAAGATCAAATCACGTGGTCAACAGAAAACAACAGAAGTCATCCGAAGTTTCCAGAATTTCCAATTGGGATAAACTTCGCGACAGCACAGCCAAAGTCCAAAATAACCAAAACAGAAGCAAGACAGAAAAGAATCCAGCACGGACAAAAAACATAGGAAAAACAGCATCAAAACAGACATCATGGAGGAAGACAAAAACGGAAGATAAACAGTCTCATCATGATACCGAAACGGTGAAGACGGAGAAGTTTCTCAAACGCTCCACAGAGGAGAAAATACAGAATAAACAGAAGGAACCGCGAAAGTCATCTTCGCCTGCTGAGCATCGGGTACCTCAATGGAAAAAGGGGACTCGAGTGTTGCCATGCACGAAGATAGAAAAAGCCTTGACAGCAACTGTTTATAAACAAGGCACAGATACAGCAAACAGTCCGCCACGGACTCATGTTTCAGTCAGTGCTGAAAAAGTTTCATTTTCTTCTACTTCAAAACCGGCGGGAGCCGTACAGTCATGGACCCATAAAAATTGGAGATCTGATCCAACTAACAGATGCGAAACTACTTCGCAATACAGGGGTTCAAAGAAAAGACAACTTTCTATGGACAGTAAACAGTGCAGACAGAAACAGTTTTACAGAAATCCGAAACAGGATGGCGATTTGCCGATAGAAGACGTCGATCCAGCACCGGTACAGGATGCGACTAAGTCGCACGGCGGGAGTAATGTGCAGGACGACGTCATTTATTTAGCATAGTTAGATATAGCATACAATAGTTACAGTTCATAATCAGTTATCAATAGTTTTTTGCCTATTTTGTTTAATACAATTCAATACTATGTACAGAACATTCTGGAAAGAAGTTCTAGAAGGGACCTACTTACCTACATACTTAGGTACCTACTCATGGCTCATAGAAAGAATGGAAACTTCTAGAACTCTATAGAACTATGTATAGAATATTCTGGAAAGGAGTTCTAGAAGGAACCTACTTATCTACATACTTAGGTACCTACTCATGGCTCATAGAAAGAATGGAAACTTCTAGAACTTTATAGAACTATGTATAGAATATTCTGGAAAGAAGTTCTAGACGGAACCTACAAACTACCTACCTAATCATGGCACATAGAAAGAATGGAAACTTCTAGAACTTTCGACAAGCTCTAGAAGTTTCAGCTTTATAAGTACTTAGTTTAGTATAAAAGGGGACACGGTTTGCCCCATAAGACAGTTCACATTCTGACAGCATGGAGTTAACATCAAACAGAAATACTACCGATCGACTTCACGGAGTTTACAGTTAACAGTAGTGCATTATTCGACCTCGTGGAGTTAATAGTGAACAGAAAGTGTATTATTCGACCTCGCCGAGTTAACCAACAGTGAACAGTGATATTACGGCTTGACTTCGACGAGTGAACAGTGATTTAATAATAGTTTATACAGTCCACTCTTTGTACAGTTTATAGTGAAAATACAGTGTACCTACTTTCGACGTGATACTAATAGTAAAGAGCGTGTAATACGTGTAACAGAGTTGAAATAAAGGTTCAACAGGTCAATAACTCTTTCTTTGAACATCATCTACCTTCCAATCCAGCACAGTTGGTGTGCGTCCTGCACAACAATAATATATACTTAATTCCTCACTTAAAAGCTTCAAATCTACGAAGAATATAAATAACATTATTTTAACCATATTAAGTAATTTACTTAAGTAAGGTACTTACTTACTTTTAATAATCATATTTTTGTATCACTTACTACTAAAGCTTAGGTTAGCTCAATTCGTATTCTGTTGTTATGATAGTTTTCTGCACTCTACGAAGAATTATAAAATTTCTCCGTCAACACAAAACTGGTTCGAAACCGCCACAAAAATATCCGTCACCAGCATTTTCTTAATGAGGTAAAGAAAACAACAGCGCCTCGAGTGGCGCGTCATTAGCGACGAGCGTTAAGCGGAGCGGGTGGCGGGCGCTAGGGCGGTTCACAAAGCCGGAAGATATTTTGCCATAGATACGCTTTACACTACATAAACTGTTTGAACCGAAGTTGAACTAAACAATGTACAGGTCTATCCCTAATTCAATAACTATGAACTTATTTAAGAAAACAACAGTACTCTTATGTGTTGAATAGCTCGTTAACACTGAGCGTCAAGCGGAGCGGGTGGCGGGCGTGCGAGTGGCCCACAAAGCTTAGTAATATTTTTATATAGATACGTTTTATTATATATTTACGTTCCTATTTTATTTCATTTCATTTCGTTTCGTTTCGTTTTATTTCGTTTCGTTTCGTTTCGTTTCATTTCATTTCATTTTATTTCATTTCATTTCACACCATTTCATTTTATTTTAATTATTGCCCAAATACATGTACCTACAATTTATTGTATATGTAAAAATAACATACAGTCATTATTTATGTATGTTGATTTTGGAAATAAGATCAAGGCAAATGCCGGAAGGTCGTTCAGTCACACTGAATGCAATACTTACTGGTACCTACGTACAATTCATGATACAATTTTCTAACTGTAAACATTTTTTAACTATAGGTTTATACACGATTCACTAAGTATAATTTGTACATCTTTTCGAAATGTACTAGTTATCGTGTGTTTAATTATTTTATCTATCGTGAAAAATATATAACTTAACGAGAAGTTAAGTTACTATTAGTTAACGAAAAGTTATTATTAGTTCATCGGTTCTTTCAAAAAAATCATGCCTCTTTGTTCATAACATACCTACGATTCTGTCCACACGTAACGTGTCTATGTGTAGAAAGTCAGTGACAAAGCCACGGATTTAATGACATCTCATGGAAGCCGCGATGAGTTACTTTCGAGAGGAAAAGGCGCGCGTGGAGTGGCGCGCTTGTTTTACACCAGCTGTTTTGTTTGAGCTAACGAGGTCAATAGTTGAGCGCCGTGTGACGGTAACAACTTGCCGCCACTTGTTAAGATCATTTTCTGAGTTAAGGTTCGTCTGTGAAAAAAACTGCTGCAAAATGAAAGCTACGAAAATTGACGCTGAAACTGGTATACGACTTCCAGTCCCGTAATTAATGTTTTAAGCATTGATATGATACCTGTACTGAAATGTGACATTTCATAGCCCACTGTTGAACATTGACTATGGATATGGCTCAATCGCTGCTATATCCTTGAAGAATAATTAATTGTGTCATGTCCACTACGATGCCCAGTTCATGTTGGTGGATTCACATAGGTATGTGGGTAAGTACGCCGCTGAATTTGCGGACGACTGCATATTTTCTTACACGTTTTCCTTCACCATTTAGCAAGTGATGTAAAAACCAGAACAGAAATTTTAAAATAATTGACATGGGACCGGGATTTGAACTCGCGACTTCACAAATTCAAGGCGAGATTTCCCTCAAGATTACCACGGCTTTATAACGATCACATCAAAAACTGATCGCGTTTTACTGATCGGCAAAAACTCAGAGAAAAGTCTCAATTTACTTTACTTTACTATAATAATAAAATATACTGGTTTTGTTCATTCTCACGCTAAAATTATTTTTAATCTCTATAAAGGAACACGACACTTGAGCTTGTATGCCAAAAAACCTGCGAATTTAAATGCTCTCTGTATCGCATATCGCGATCGTACCGTACGAATCCCGGCCGAAAAATAAGTTCAAATTTAAAATATAGTACAAGCACAAAACACAGAAACAACAGAAGTAAAGCTCACGCATACTTCAGGTATATATGCATTTCGTACTTACGTAAATTAAAAAGTGAAATACGTATCTAAGTACATATAATGATCACGATAGGGTTGTTAACTTTGTCTTGTACGAAAATATGTGAGTCAGATAAAATACTTACATTAAAACTATGTAGTAAAACTCGCTTGCGAATTGACTATTGGGCCTCATTTGAAGAACACAGAAAAAACTAAATAAATAACAATAAATAAATAAATATTAGGGGACATCTTACCCACGGTTTCTGACCCCAAACTAAGCAAAGCTTGTGATATGACTGCCAGAGACTGGTATACTACATATATATATATTTAAATACATAGATAGTGCCTAAATAACACCCAGACACAGAGCAAACACCAATGTTCATCACATAAATGCTAGCACTGGGTAAGGATCGAACCCATGCCTCTTTGATCCAGAAGTCAGGTTCTCTAACCACAGAGCCACCGAGGCAGTCGGCAACGCGCACTTTCCCCCTATTGTTCGCTCTATAAGTAGTTACTCTATCTGTGCAATAGATATATTGCGTAGACTATGTTTGTTTTATTTATAACCCGAATCAAACTTAATACGAGTAGCATCTGTGAAGTTAGCTAAATCCCCACTCCTCACCGCCGCCTGATATATGAATTTGCTACTAAAGTGGAGTCATTTTAATAGGTAACATTTGACAGTTCATTTATGCAAAGAAAAATATACCTTACACTAAAGGAATAAAACTCCAAGCCGTCTTCGAGAACACTTATCGGTCGTCGTCAATATTGTTTTCATAAATTTTATTCCTTTCGTGTAAGGTATATTTTTCTTTGCATAAATGAACTGTCAAATGTTACCTATTAAAATGACGCAACGACTAGCGAAGTGTTCACAGACACCTTTAATTATGTTTCGACTTAAGTAAATTAGGCACAAACTGAAGTAGCACTAAATTCAAAATAATGCATCCATCTATCGACTATTAATTACATTGTTTTCTTTGTTGACGAAAAGAGAGACAAAACTGGTGTTTAGAGCACTGCAGATGACTATTGCGCTCAAACAGTCCTAGTGCGTTCGTATCCGAGATTTACTAACCGTTAGCGATGTAGGTATCGGTTTCTGTTTCTCGAACACGCAATGTACGAAGCTTAAATTCTATAGTCTGAGTGTTTAGTGTATAAGGTTGATCAGAAGTGCCGATAACGCGCTACCGTTTACGCGCCCTTTGTCTGTGCGATAATAAAAACTCAAACAATGAGGCCGCATATCGTACCTCTGCCTCCGACGTAAACCACTTGTCAGATAAAAAAATAAGTGAAATCTTGGTTTGTTTATTTGTTTCTCAAGGTTCCATTTTCAAAAGTATAAATATCAAAATTTCGGAACAATAGAATGTGTTAGAAATTTTATTTGAGTTAATTTATTTTATTTTTGTTTTTCAATTTAAAAAATGAATAACAACAAACAACGCAAAGTCAACGTTAAAACTTCGTTGATGTTTTTTGAAAAGTTTGTGCGATGTGATTTGAACACATTCTTCTTAATAATTACTACGGACCTTATTGCGTAGATAATATAAAAATTGTCATTTAGTTCCAACAAAACTTATAAAGCTCAAATATAAATTAATTTAAAGATTTTTGGCAAAAATGGCAAAACCGACTTCCATCATGTACAAAATTCGAATGGTTCTCTCGAATTAAATGTATAGGTACATTTATTCCATTATTGTTGACTTTTCAAAAATGGTTCAGCCGATTTCGGTAAAATTTAAATGGGACCACCTCACCCATTCGAACTAAAAATGTTTTTTTTGATTCGGTTCACTATTGGCTAAAAAAACATTCCTCCTCTTTGGAAGTCGGTTAAAATTAGAGTTTATCCGTGACGATGGTCGATGCAAGTAGGTCGAAAAGTCGTGATAATGAAATACATTTTACTCGTATTTATGTTTCATAGCCATTATCCATAGAATAAGAATAATAAACGGCGAGGTTTGCTATTTATTGACGCTTCTATTGAAACATACGTACAAGTTCAAAGTAAACAAAATACTTGAGTACTACCTTTTACCTTGATGGTACCAAAAAAATTAAGTTATGTACATACACTAGTTGCACGTGGAAGTCACCCCGCGTCGTTTTGTTAAACATGAAAATTACGTGAACCTACCTTAACCTTACCAAATAATTTTACAGTCAGGCACATAACTGTTGTAATTATATCAAACATAAGTGGTAGTATAAATAACTACGCAGGTATGGTAAATAATGTTGTGTATACAATTAAAATTAAAAAGCACATCCAAATTGAAATTAATAAATTATAAAAATATGCTTTTTTTACATAAATCTAAGTTATGATGTTATTTGATTGACATTTTGGTTAAAACTGAAGTATGATAGATTTTCTTGGAGCGTCTAAACTATTAAGACCAATGTAGACACTAATTATAGCGAAGCTATCGCAAGCACTTACCGTAATTAAGTTCTTAGCGAAGACATCGTACCGTTATTAGTATTGCTTGATCTATAATATAAACTTAGTTTCTTAACGCAAAAAAGTAAAAAACATAAATTTGTAATACTATAATTTATTTAACTATTAGCGGATTTCTCTAGCGGATCTTCAAAGTCAATTTAGAAACTTTGTTTAACTTATACCTAAGAGGAAATTATAAGTTACATAGAACAAATTACACTTCTACAGTGTTAATAAAACAAACGCTGCAAACTTTAATTTGTATGGTAATGACTGCGGACAACACCGTCGATTACGAGCGAGCATCCATGTTAATTTCCTAACTCGGAAAAAAATGCTAAAACTTTTGGTGTCGAATGTACCGAAGCGCACCTGGGTTGCCGGGGGCTCTTATTCAAATGCAAATCAAACGTTCCATTTTTAAAATCTACCATCTCGGCACTCCTCGCTTCCGGAATGACTTATGTCCAATGCTCCGAACATGAACTCATCCTGTCAATTGAATTCAAATCTTAATTCGTCCCCACATAGGTGATTATTAAACATGCTTTTGCTGGACATAGGACCCTTAGGAATAACATCGTGTGTCGTTTGGGACCTTTTAAGGCAAATTTCGAGTACCCAGGTGTGTTCCCAAATCCGGTTAAGTGAAGCGTCCTTGTTAGAGAATCCTGTACAAAATCGTTTAATGGTTTGTTTTAAATTTCATTTTTATGCTCACCGGCGCGATGTTGTAAATTATTGATAATAAAATGGTGGAGGTTTATTGGTAGTATTTGTAATTCGATCAGTTCACAAAGCGGCTTAAGGCTATGAATGAATTTGGGAGATCGTGGGTGGGTCATTTGAATACTACATAGCCATTCTTGGTACGTTTAATCCCCTGATTATCTGTTAATAGCAGTTAAGTAGGCAATAACTGTTTCGTTCTGTTAATAAAATAGCATTAAGGATTTTATGGTGAATATTTTTTGTTTATGTAATAATTTCAGAAATAAGTATTATTGTACACAACTTTACAATTTAACTTAAAGTGACATACTTAGTCCATTTTTTATCTAACACCACAAAATTATACGTAGGTATGTGTTTATACTTTTAGAAGGACTAAAAGTATATATCGTTACTTAAGAATTTTGTTGCGAATAATATTTCGCAAAATTTCGTCCCATATTTACTTCCAAAATACACATAATACCTACCTTGTTATTGAGCATAGTAGGAATAAGTAAGAAGGTACCTACACATCAAGCAAGTAAGCATTTAGATATGTACAAAACTATGAAGTATGTAATTATCCGGAAATACCAGACTACAAGGCGCCAAAGTGGTTTTAACTTCAAAAGTTATTTCAATATTGGCAACAACTAAACACAAAAAAAAATATACTTATCATAAAACATAATTATTCATCATTATTCTTAAGTGTCAAATTCGTAAGATAGTTATTAAGTGAATGTATATAAATTATGTGTATAATATTTAAGTTGTTGTGTCATATTTAAGTCAAAAACGTTTGGTCTGCATGTGACTGTAAGTTTTTGATTCTATGTAGTAAATAAAATAAAAATAAAATAAAATAACTCTGTTTTCAGTAATTTACAGCATTCTTAAAATATACCACCTCAAAAGGTACAATATGTGCCGATCGTTTTTTGCCTTAGACACATTAGAACCCCGTGCTGGGTAAACGTGTCAATTTAAAAATTATATACTGCCCATCTATACAACGAAATGTTTAATGAAATACTTAAAAATTTTATGGCAAATTTTTGAGCTATTAATATTTTAGAGCGATAATTTGTGTTCCATTTCTGTACTGGCAAGTGTTTTTTTGCACTAAGTTACGTTAAGTATATCAATTTCAATATATTTTAGGTAGAGATGATAAATCATCGGACCTACCTTGTAGAGCTTGTTAATGTATTTTTTGTTAGAATTGCAACTAAAATGGACTCTAGACCCGTGGTGCAACCGCTACGTCCATTGTCTATGTCTAACCTAAAAGGATATTTAAAAAAATAATATATGACAACACTAAAGTATTAATTCTTATCTATACATCTACTTACCACATACATGAAGACATCTAAATTATGTAATTTATAACCCATAACTAAATCATTTTTCATACTAATAATATAATAAATCTATCCGAGCAACTTGACCCAAGTTGCCAAAAGAGATATCAATTCCACAATAGCCAAGAAGATATTCTTAAAATGTTACTAAAAACAGTTTATAATTCGCATGTTAGCTACGCAAATCACAATATCACATAACTCACGGATAAAAAAGTATCCAAGTTCTACACAAAAGACTCTTGTAGTTCGCCAATAATAATAGCTAATAGTTTTCTCGAGGTCTATACAAACATGATTTAGTATGTTCAAAAGTCATGCAGTAAATCAAATGGCTATCTCGCACGGGATCCTCCGATGTTCCTTCAATAACAGGCGTAGGACACGTGCTTCAAAATTCTCATTATTTGGAGTTATTCCGTTCTTGATTTCAAATAAATAAATTTTATTGCGCCATCTGTCATAAAAGAGATAAAGCATTCGCACCAACTTATCAATGAAGACGGCTAAATGTCGAAACTAAAAAAATAACTGTTAAATTTTCGTTTGAACGCGGTAGTAGCTCCCTCAATCAAATGTACAACAAATTTGTCCCTGTAATGGACTCTGCGCATATCGGATAGTATGTGCTATCTAATCTGTGGCGCAGGAGTCAACTCTTGCGCAAGTCATTTTGCCAGTGACGTTTACTGTCATATTGACTTAAATTATTGTGAGCTTCAAGCTGAATATATTTTGTTCTTAATTACCGCATGAACTTTGAGTTTATGGCTTAAATTACATATAAGTAGGTATCTGTTTTATTTGCATACTTAGCTAACAACAATTTATTGATTAAGTAAGATTTGAGAAACATGAGAATGAGAGTACATGAGAGTTTACCTATGTACCTATGGTTTTTCATGTCACTCACTGGCTTTTCGTTAAAGTAAACTATCGCGAGGAAATCATACCTACGTCCGTAGAAGACATTTGATGGCGTTTGTGAGTGAATCCACCAGCCCGCTCAGAGCCAAAGTGGTGGATATGGTCTAATCTTGGATGTTGAATATAGGCCTATATTTAACAGTAGAGTATTAAAATGCCGATTCAGTACACGCAAGTTCACCTCAACGAGATGATAGAACTTAAGTACCTATAAGCTAAGCATCTACCTATTCGTAAGAAAAGCTCAGCGAAAAAAATACCTCAAAAATCTGTAATAGCTTTTTATCTACCTGAATACCACGAGGATCTTAATAAGAAGAGACTACGCTTGAGGAAACAAGCACTTCAAAATTTTCAATAACGCGCCCAAAAAATACACAACACGGGCTCCCACTCGAAACTCCGTCCAGCCAAATTAAATTTATACATGAAATGTAATAACAGTGGGCATCAAAAGGCCTCGACTGTCCGTCCGAAGCTTTCCTTTTAATTAGACCCTAAGTACTCGTTAAAAAACACGATCTTCCTGACAGACAAAGCGAGCTCTACTAACAAACACTGCGAATGTAAAAACGTCGGCTAAATAAGTGGAAAAATACAGGTAAGTCCAAGAGGGGTTTTGTACCGTCCGGCCGGCCACTTAGGTCATCCTGCGAAATAAAGCCCCAAGTTTTTTATATCGCTTTTAAATGCGAGCCCCGTACGCTCAGCCGGACCCGCCTCGTCCCCTTCTACGATAATGTGAAAGGAAACAAACGAAAGAAAATGTTTCCAGCGCCCGTTCGCTTTTATTGCACGGTCTTTCCTAGTTTCGATTGCAAATAGTTCGTGTAATTCAGTTAGCTCGCAGCGGAACGAATAATTTGAACACTATAAATATCTCGAGTTAAAGTTTACCTGCGCTAAAAAGTAGCGTATTTACAAAATCAGCGAGACGCGTAACTACGTACTGTGCCGTTTCGTAGAAAACGTTTTTGCACCGACGACCCATTGTTTGCGTATTATGTTGCGTGAAGCTCTTTGCGATCCCTTTTGTGGGAGAAAAATATTTTTTCATAAAAAAATTATACGAAATTCCGTTGAGTGATATAGCAATCAGGTTGATTATTTCGAGTGTTGTGATGCATTGGTAATCTTGCAACGGTAGAGAAGTTGTTCTAAATTGAAATGAATCTTGGTTTGTGGGCGTTTTGATTGGAGTTTGCATGTGTGCTTTCAATTCGGGTTTGTGAGGGAGGTCCGGAGGGTCGTTTGAAGCGGTGATTAGTAATGCGGTGAGGGCTTATGGCGAAATAATCTTAGTGGAGCCGTTAATGAGAAAACATTACGCCGGCCGGGACGGCTGGCGATTAATTAATTTCTTTTGAGTCAGGACCAGACGTAGATTATGCGAGCACTTCTCTCGAGCGCTAATAATGGCTAAAGCTATTTTAGAAATACAAACGGAACAGTTTTATCGGGTACTATTGACCGATATTCACATAGGTAGTTATTTTATTAATGTAATCCTCATGTTTTATTCACAATATCAACTGATCTAAACCTGAATCTACTTTTAACGTTCGGTTGAACTAACTAGCTCTCATCATTTATCAGCCGTTGGACATCCACTGCAGGACATAGACTTCTCTTAGGGATTTCCAATAAAACCGGTTGGAAGCGGCTTGTAGTGACACTTGAAAATATGTCCAGC